>CM052538.1:5823840-5961248 GCA_028533065.1 Trachops cirrhosus | reverse complement strand
TACAGCTGTTTTTTATCTTCTTTTTCTTAGATAAGTCCCTTTAACATTTCATACAATAAGTACTTGGTGATGATGAACTCCTTGAACTTGACCTTATCTGAGAAGCACTTGATCTGCCCTTCCATTCTAAATGAAAGCTTTGCTGGATAGAGCAATCTGGGATGTAGGTCAAATTTGGGTAGAGAAAATGAAGATTCTTAATGTTAATCAGTGGAGAAAACAAGAAATGCTCACAGGAACTTTTCTCTAAACTGAGGATCAGTGTGGGTTGAAGGAAAGAAGGCTGTTTTGTTCTAATGTACTTGAACTCATGTGTTGTTTGATGAATTAACATGGTTTAATATGAGCTTGATTTGGGGTCAGGAAGAAGTCACCCAAGGAGAGCAGGGTGACAAAGAATTTTGGAGCCGCTGGGGACAGGGCTGAGGATTCCTTGGGCCTTGGTAGTAAAGAACAGTTCGAAGTCAGAGGAATTTGGAGTAATTCCGTCTAATGGCAGAGGCTGGGGGAGAGTTGGGGCTCTTCCATACATAGGCAGAGAATAACAATGAACTTGGTAATGCCCTTAGTTCTAGTTTGTTTTGACCCACTGTCTTCCACAAAGGAGTCCTAATTTGTCAACTTATTTAATGTTTGAAGAAACTATGGCACCGACCAGCACAACCAGAGGGGATGAGGCTGATTCACTGATAACGGCTACCACGCATTGGATACGTATCATGTGCTGAGTGTATGTGGAAGTCACTTTAAGAGCATATTTCACTTACTCCTCAAAATGATCTTACTTGACTCGCACTGGAAAGAAGGTGGCCTTGTGTCTCCATTTTGATGATTACAAACACAGACCAGGGAGGTAAGTGTGTAAGCCACAGAGGTAGTAAGGTGCAGCGTTGAACATTTGGCCTTTCTGGCTTCAGAGTCTGGGCTCGAAATGGGCATTGTCTGTGTCGTCCTAGCACGTTAGCCTGCTTTGTCTCACTGGGGGGACAACCTGATTCTGCTCTACCTTCTTCTATGTAGATTGCTTTTTTATGTAGATGCATCACTTATGTTATGTGAACATTTTAATTTTCCAGTCTGGTATAGTCCATTTGGATCTCTTTCCCTGGCCACCAAAGCTATTCCAAGGATATAAAGTCAATTTTTCTTTCCATGTCTCCCATTTGCATTTTTCTCATTCAGCTGCTCTTCTGTAGGATCTCAGGGTTATTAAAGAATATTTTGTTTGCTCCGAACAACACAAGTGTCTAAGTTTTTAGGAAACAGTATTACTATATTTGCCTCACATTAAGCTGTCGTTTCACAACATCTCAATGCCAAATCCATCCTTCTGTACTCTTCCTTTTACCACCAAACCTGGGCACCTGTGTACTACGTTTCTGTTTGGCCAGCGGTTAAGCTCTACCAATGAATGGCACTAGAGCAAGGCTTAAAGGCAGAACAGAGGCAGGGGACTGGCTTTTTCTATTTGCTTGGCATTCTTTTCAGGTGGCCCCAGCAATGGATCTCAACTGCCCTAGCAGCCACAGTGTCACCTAAACCTGACGGCCCTGGTGACGGCTGCTTGCCTGCAGTCACTGTCTAACCTTCATGACACCAGTGTGCTTTTTCTTCTTTTTCTCTTCTTTTATGTCTTCCTTTTTTTTAACTACTAACACTTACCTACTTAACTAATTCGTAGTACTAGATTTACTCTGTTAAAATGCCCAGGGTGACTTCAGTTTTCCGGATTGGGCCCTGACTGATTCCTCTCTGAGACTCATTTCTCCTATCGTCCTTTTTCAAGGTCTGTAATAACAGACAAAATCTTCAGTTTGGAATGAACTTAGAGATCGTCAAGTCCAAATTCTGACATGGTACAGAGGTGATCTAGGAGGACAAGATGGCCACTCATGGGTAACTCCCTTAGAGAAAGTTTCCAGAGCACTGTGATTTGGAGCAATCTGAGGTTATACCAGATTTAATGGGAGAGAAGTTTGTGTTTACTCCGTGATATTCACTGTTGATGCTGTCAGGCAGAAGCTGTACTTCTCAGCCTGGAACACAGTTTCCTTATGTGAACCTGGGAGAATGATCCCTTCCTTCCATTGTGATTCTTGTTGCTGCATCACTTGTATATGTAGTAACATCATTGAGATTTAGTGTACTAACCAATGAGATGAGGCCAGGCATACGTATTCCCATCCCTGACAAAATTCAGAGGGAATTCCAAGGGGTAGATCCATATTTTCTCTTTCTTCCTTTCCTTCTTTCTCTCTTTCCTTCCTTCCTTCCTTCCTTCCTTCCTTCCTTCCTTCCTTCCTTCCTTCCTTCCTTCCTTCCTTCCTTCCTTCCTTTCTTTTCTTTCTTTCTTTCTTTTTTCTTTCTTCCTTTCTTTCATTTTATTCATCCACCTTTTCACCTGCCCATTTATCTTTCCATGCACCCATATGCCTATTATTTTCTTCATTTTATTTACCTTATTTATTCATTTTTCTGAGATTCTTACCTGTCCTGAAAACAGTGCTACACTGGAAGACATACAATGAGAAAAAATGGGCTTTCATTTCTATGAAGTGGGGAAACTGTAGTTGAATTAAGTCTGGAAGCTGAGAAGAAGAAATCTGATAAAATTTAGTAGAAAGAAGGTTTTCCAGGGAGAGAGAAAAGCTGACAGAAAGATGCAAAGTTGCTGATAGATGAAACCGTATGAAATGGTCAGGAAACTAAGTAGTTTGTTCAAAGCTGGGTAGTCCTGGGAAATAAGAATGCTAAGGTACAGCAGACAGATTTTGGTGGGCCCTTTTGAAGGAAAGAGAGGACTCTATCCATATCTTTGTGTGTATGTGCATGTGTTATTTTTAATGCCTGTTGAAAATTCCATGATGAAAATGAAACTATTAACATTCAACAGTAACTACTATCTAGCAAAGATGTTAGACAGTATGTCTTATGTCCATACTAAAAGTAAATCTAAGTAAAATTGCCATCATCCTGATCAATAGCCTCCAACCTCTACTCTTTCCGACTAATCATCTAAAATAGTGGGGAGCTTAATCAATTGATAAGTATCCAACATTCACTCATTAATTTTGTAAACACTTTTCTCCTATCTGCAATTTTGGGTCCCTCTAATAGATTTCAGAGTTGTACCAATAAACAAGACCCTTTCTCTCTGAGCTACAGTCTACTTACAGAAACAAATGATTAAATACATAATTTCATGAGAGTGTGGTAAGTATTATTTTATACTAAGAATGGTGTGCTTTTGGAGCATATGATAAATAGCACTTAAAATAGCCTAGAGGTTCAGGGGAGATTAAGGAATATGGTGATATTAACTCATAATTGAAGATTTTGTAAGAGGTGATGGGAGATAGTATTTCTGGCAAAAGGAGCCCATGTATGAGATTGGAGTTTGGTGAAAGCTAGTGTTTTGAGAACTTGAAAGCAGTCTATTATGACTGGACTATAGATGCTGGGAGAAGGCTTTACCAGCATGCAGGGGATAAAATTTATAGGGCCTTTTTTGCCAAATGAGGCTTAGACTCTTTGAGTGTTTACTCTATTACATTCATGAGTAATTGGAAGTCCTTGGATGATGCAAATGGTGGACACATTACAAATTTGTAATCCGGTTGGGGTACAGACAATTAGTCAGAGGGAGAACCATGAAAGGAGGTGGGCATCTGAGGGGCTGCTGTGTTAGTGACATAGACTGAGGCCACTTTATTGGAGCGATCTTGGGCTGGAGATATACAGATGTACATAAGTAGGTATATAGATTTCTCTACACAGATTGTTAAATGGTCAGTAAAATAAGACAGAATATGTCTATTAATTTCAAAATGCATTCATATGTCATGTCGTGTATGGCATGATAGGACAACATAATGAACAGGAAGCAGTGAAGACAATTATTTTAAGACTTTGGATATGAAGAGATAGGGAGGAGTAGGAAGAGTGGTAGCTGGAAGGGAATAAGAAGAAATGGACACCTTTTGTTTCTTTTTGCCATTTATTATAGCCTATTTTTCCCATTACCATTTGTTTCCATTATACCTTCTTCCACCTCCCCTCATCCCCTCCCCTCCCTTTTGTTTCAATTGAGCAAACTTGAAGATGTTTACTTCATGATGGAGGGAAATAAATAGAAGAGGAGAATGGAAAACCCATTAGAGAAGGGGAAGGATAATTGATGAGCTAAGCCCCTAAGAAAGTTGAAGGTAATGGAATTAAACTTTGGACGGAGAGGAGATGATAGTTCCACTGTAACAGAAAGGAAACAGAGTATGCAGGTGAAGAGGGTTGGTTTCTAGGTTTTTGATTGTTGGTTTGTTTCTGTTGCTCATATTGTCTTCATGAGATAGGAAGTGAATTAGTCTGCCTAGAAAAGGAAAGAAGTTAGAGAGCAAATCAGTTGAAAATGGTGGATTGCAAACAAGTTGAACTTTATAAAATTTACACATGTATGCATAAAAGTTAAAGATTCTAAAGTAAGTCTCCATAAAGAAACACTTCTGAGACCATCAACTGTTCCTTCCTAAAATTTATTAAGCTTTCCTTCTTCTTTTGTCCTCTGTCCTCCTTCCTTCTGATTAGCCAGTTAATAATATTTAAGTTCTCATCACTTTAAAAATAGTTAAATACATTTTTAGAGTTTAAAATAGACTGTATTCTCCTATACTGAACACGATATTACCTGAAGTTTTGTGTCAGAGGATTGGGAAAATAATTTTATGCCTTTTTATTACTATTGGCTACTGCTCAGAGAAAGCTAAATCTGACTCATTTATAGTACTGGAAAGGCATTAATGTAGACCATTTTCACTCTGTTGCTATGACTTGCTTTTTGTTTTACATTTTAAAAAAACCCAACAAGCCAGAGTGTGTGTGTGTGTGCATAATATCTGAGAAAGACTGATCTTACACATATTTACACATCCATTTACCCATTCATCTGTCATTTAATAAGAATCTCTGTGTAAGTGGGACTGTCCCGGGCACTAAGAAGACCACTGACATCAGCCATAAGCTTTGTTTTGAGCACTTGCAGTCTATTTGGGGAAACAGACTAAATGGGGAAACATTAAAACCAACCATAGTACAATGTGCTACATGCAGTGTATATCGCGACCCAAATCGTAGAGCTTTGGGGGTGCAAAGAGGCCGCGTGCCCTCCTGGGGGAGTTACAGAATGGCTTCACTGGGTCATCATGATGAGCGAACAGGCATTTCCTGGCTGCAACTCTGTTCATTCCCTTAGAGCACACTGGGCACAAGAGAAGCTTACTGTACAAGGAGTCCCCTTCAGGGCCCCGGTGTCTCAGCAGGCAGCAGCAACCACCCAGGCTGGGAGGTTGATAAAGGGGAATTGCAAGATGTTCAAGAGTGATCTGAATGGGTAACAACCATATCCATTTACTGAGAACTGAGCCTATGACACACATCATGATCAGGTGCTTTAGGTGCTTTACTTTTTCTCTGGAAACAACAGTCCGATGAGGGAGAAGCTTTTTTCATCATCGCTGTTCAGATGAAGAAACTTATGTGTGTATATATCTAGCATATGCTTCCCAAGGTCAAAAGGGTAATGACAAGTTGTATCAGGGGTAAAACCTAGGAGTCTGACCTCAGCACGCATTGTTTTCTCCGTGAGGCCACAAATATCATCCTGTTTGCTTTTTGTAGAAGTTTTGATTGGCTACTTGGTCAAAAAAACCTAAAATCCCAACCTTTCATTTTTCAAGTGCAGCATTGGTAATATTATGCCCTGTAGAATATGTTAAAATATTAATGCATTCTTAATAATTTTGTCTTTTTTTAATGATTTTTTGGATTTTTCCACTCTAATTTTCTCAGTTCTAAAAGATTTTTAGCCAACAATCGATTCTCTATTTATTAAGAATAAATACAATGAATGAGCCTTAATGTCTAATAGCAAGAGACTATTGTAATGTCCCAAATAAGCTGCAAAATAATTCTTTTAATACTTTTATTATTGAATATTTTATTATGTTTCTTTTTCTTATTAAAAATAACATCCTTGTGAAAGAAAAATCAAAAAGATTATTCATAATCTCCTCCATTTCAACATCTACTGTTAAAAACATTGTATGCACCTAAGATCTTCCCAGATATCTCTCTCTATATAATTTCACTATAAAAATAAGATTTAATATTAATACTCATTTATTATCTTCCATAATTTATGTCAACCCTATAAATAATTCCTTGACATTTAGGTTATTCTCACTGTTCACCCCCACAAACTACACAGGACAGAAAAAACTGGTGACACATGATTCAGAAATGGACAAGCGGAAAAGCAGGACACACGAGAGCATCCCGAGAAAAGCACCTTTTTTCAAAGACCAATAACCCTACAGTGCTCCAATATTAGCAGTTATGTATTGAAAAATCCAATTACTGGGGATATTCTTTAAATTGCCTCACTTTCTTTCCATCAGATGACTGTAGCAGGGCAGCAGCCTAAGTCCTCTTGCCAGGAAAGTAGGAGGTCATGGCCATGGTCTATTTTAACTTTCCTACTATCCAGGTGCAAACAAAGATGCTTTTCAGGGTTGTTTGTATCCCAGGGTGCGTCCTTGTCACCCTAGATCCCTCACTCGACATGTGACCTACTAGCAAATCCTTTCTTTTCTATGTTCAACTCACCCAGGTCTGACCACTCCTCAGCACACGCATGCCTGTCATTCTAGTACAAGCCACCGTCATCACCTGGATTTGCTGTGTTCACTTAGAGGTGTGGAAGCAGGGGAAAGCCTTTTGGAATACAATAATATTTTATTATTGCTATAAGAAGAGAAGGACTTGTTTCTCCAAATAATTGTTCAGTAAACATAGAGAAAAAAAGTTGGAGGAAATTCTTTATAACAGTCATAGTGATTAACATGTGGAACTCATGATGGATGACTTGTTTTTATTTTTGCTTTTTAAAGAACAAATCAAATGCTCGGTAGTCATGATCCATTATTTTCATAACTGAGCAAAAAAAGGGATAAATGGTCCATGAGTGCTGAGTGGGCTGGTGAGCTCATCAGATGGTACTCTCTGTGGCCCTGCCTCCGACCCAGCTGCACACATACTGGACTTTTAAACAATCCATCCTTCACCTGGAGCAAAGGCAATGTGTAGGCAATAGGTCATTTCATGACTGATGCGCCAGTTTATAGGAAAACCACCTACTCACGTTGAAACTTCCAGAGGTCGATGATCCCGTGGAAAGAATCCTCGACCAGTAGCCAGGAGACCTGCGTGTCTTCAGTTGCAGGTCTGCCCCTAACAGCTGTGTCAGATGGAAGACACTTCTGGGCTGCAGGTCCCTTGTCTATAATCAGAAAGTTTATTTTCAGCTTTAACAATCTGTGATTATTATTTCCGTTTACTGATGGAGTAACTAATTACTTCATTATAGGATTTCTCAAGACCAGTTACCTCCTGTTTGGTTCAATTAGCAAAACGCTAACATGATTGTCATTGATTTTGATGGTTGGGCTGCCAGGAGAGGAGTCCAATGGGGGATCTTAAGCAGATTTTGTATTTATTATTCCAAGGTCATGTATATGGAAGCAAAGCTGCTTCTGCATTGTCTAAGTTCCTCCTTAGGAAATACTTGCTCCCCATCCTTCTTCCTATTCTGCAGATGCCCCAGGACTCTTTCATGCCCTCCCTCAGTTTAGAGTCAGAGAAAAGAAACAGACAATGGCTGACACTGGCTGGGATGGAGCCTTTGTTTTTTTTCCTTGAAGAACCACAGAATATCAGCAGGTGAACCTCAAAGATTATTCAGTGCAGCCCTCTTGGATTTAGAGGAAACCTTTACTGAGTATCTTAAAGTATATTCCACAGAAATAACACATGTGGCAGAATCAGAGTGTGGTTGGAATCTTTGCTCTTCTACTTATAGTTGTGTGACCTTGGGAGAATTTCTTAATTTTTCTGAGTCATATTTCTAATATATATGTATAGGTATATATATATGCATGTGTTAGAATAATGATCCCACCTTTATATATATTCATATCCTAATCCCCAGAACCTATGAACATATTATTTTAAGTGACCGAAGAGACTTTGTAGATGGGATTAAGTTAAGGATTTTAAGGTGGGAGATTATCCTTGGTTATCCAGGTGGACCCAATGCATTTGCAAGGACATGTATAAGTAATAAAGTGCAGTGAGAGAATTAAGTCAAAGAGATTTGACAAAGAAAAGAGCAGTTAGAGTGACGCTGTGGAGTGATATAGGGGACCTGCCGAGGAATGAGAGTGGCCTCCAAAAGCTGGAGAGGCAAGGAAATGGATGCTTCCTTAGAGTCTTTGGAAGGAACCCTGCCCTGCAGACACATTTTAGACTCCCGACCTCCAGAACCACAAGGAAATAAATCTACATTGTTTTAAGCCACCACCTTTGTGATAACTCATTCTGCAGCATGGGCAACAAATAGAGTGAAGCCTGTTAACCATGCATACAAATGGCCTGGGACAATGGCTCACTGGGCAGGTGCACTGAGTTCTATTGTTTTTATTGCCATTATGGCTATTGTTTCTGTTTTCTTTCATTATCCTTTTCCTCTTCCCTTCCTCTCCTTCATCTTTGTTTCCCATTTTATTCCTCCTCTTCTTCCTTTTTATCTCATTAAAAATAACAAGAAAGAAAGGAAAGAACCAGCATTCAATAAGAACTTCCTGTGTGTCCGGGACCATCCTTGGTGAATTAACATGCATAATTCAATTTAATCTTCCAACAACCTTTGAGTCAGGTTTCAGCATTTCGCTTTTATAGAAAGTCTACTGAAACCAAGTCTACTGAAGTCAAGTGAGCTGTTTTCCGATACAGCAAGAGCAGTGAAAGTCTCGAGGCTGTTAACTAATTGTGCCACCCTCATCAATTGCAGCTTCACTCTCATTCCAAAGAGCTGCTGGCCTACATCCTGTATGTCCTGGATGACCAAAGATGGACTGAGCACGGAACTTCATCACCATGGCAACAACATCACCTGCCTGGGTTGTGGCACGGTACCCTTTTAGTGGAGTGCAGATGTTGGGAAGAGATGCTGTGTCCTAGGATGGCACTGCCATCTGTCTGAAGACGTTCCTCTGCTCAGGACAGCAAATAGCTCATCACACCCTATCATTTCAAATCGCTCAGTTTGGGGCAAAATAAGAATGACTGCCATTTATCAAATATCTACTAGATGGCAGGCATTGTGTATGCTTTTTTCTGATTCATATTATAATTCTGTGAAGTGAGTGTTTTCCCTATTTATAGGCAGGAGACTGAAGCTCAGAGAGGAGAATGGTCTGGCTCACTCACACCTGTAGCAGCAAGCTGGAGTGAAGCCAGAGGGGCTTGGAGACCAAGGTACCCCCTCCCTTCAGAGGACCACACTGCTCCCCATGCCAAGAAAAGATGGCCATGGTGAGTCCCCACAGGCCTTGACTCTAATCCAGCACTGTGTTCATTTAATCAGTTACGTTTCCCTCTCACCCCTTTCCCTGCCTCTTCCTTCTGGGGTCACCAGATCATTTGAGAGTTTTTACATAAGCACTGGCAGCAGAAGCTGGGGTAGGGTTGTGACATATCTTGGTGGATTGAAGAATCTGCAAGAGCTGAGGAGGGTAGATTAAGCAAGTTATTGCAGAGGCCCAGCCTGGAAGACAATCTTCCCCTTCTGCCACAGGCCCAGCCTGGACCTCAGCACCCTGAACTGTTGGACCAGCAGCAGGAGATGCGTGGACTTCTCTGCTTGAATTCCCAATGATGGTTAGGTGGATGGAAGGCAGTGTGGTGAGGAGGGCAAGAGACCGACTTCAGAATCGAACAGATCTGGACTGTAGGCACGACTCTGACACTCAGGAGCTGTGTGGCTTTGGGTAAGTTGACTCACAATTCCTGAGCCTCAGTTTACTCTCTTATAAAAAGTATATGGCAACACAAACTTGATCCTGTCATAGATTTGTGAAGATATCACAGTGGAAAGGGAGACCAGATTACTTCACCTGGCACTCAGACCCAAACGAACTGAGGCTCAGAGGCAATCATTGGCCCAAGACCACTTGGCACCCAGGAGGAGGGTGGCTGGGTCAGTGCCTAAAATTCTTTCCTCTAAAACACGTCGCTTCTGTGGGATCAAACGTGATAAGCAGCACGTGGCTGTGAAAATGCCAATGTCAGGATGTGTGGCATTGAGAGGGGTTTCCGTGGACGGCTTCCCTTCCTCTGCCTTCCAGAAGGAGCTTCTGCAGCCAAAGTCAGGATGATGGCAATCCCAGGACTCCATCTGAGGTCTCATTCCAACCTATCATTTCAAGAATGTAAAATGGCATAAAAGCACTTAATATCCAGAATGAATAAAGCACACTGGGTTATTTGATAAGCTCATAAAATAAGATTCTTAAATGAAACCATTAAGAATGCAGATATTCCCCTAGACTATGTTTAACGAGCTCACTTAGGGCTGAGGTAGGCAAAATGTTTATAGCGCCTCACATTTCATGAGAAATTGAAGCATGTCAGACTCAAATCCCACCCACAGCTCCTTATTTTCAGCCTCAGACTGAGAGGTTTCCCTCTCCCTGGGCAATGTCACTTCTCTCCTGTGCTCTCACTTCAGTGGCCTTCTCCTTTCTTCCAGATTGTTCCTCCATAGTGATTCCGTCTCTCTCCAGGTACCTTGCTAAGAATTCTCTTAACAATTAAATGGTCTATAGATTTTTCTGCCTACCCTGGGGTAGGCCGGCTCAAGACTCTGGTGATTCAATTGCAAATTAGTCCTTGTTTCCAAGGAGTCTACAATTAAAAGGGAAGAAACAGACAGCTCTAAACAAGCTGATCCTATATAATGTAATGTCAAGTAGTGCAAGGTGCTAAGAAAAAATTAAAACAAGGTCAAGGGGAAGGCAGGTGTTTGGTAGTAGTGGTGGACATGATAGCTGTTTTCTTGGCAATGATGGGGGTGGTGGTGAGGGTGGCGGGGTCAGTGGTAGCAGCATTTGGGGTGCTGTTGATGGCAGTGGGACAGTGGAGGTGACGAAGATCAGGGTGGTCAGGAGAGGTGGCAGTGAGAGTGGGGGTGGGATGGGGATGGTGGTGATGATGGTTTCTGTGGTAGAAGGCTACTTCAGATTGTCTGGTCAGCAAAGGCTTCCCTGAGAAAATGATACTTGAGTAGACCTGAATCGTAAGGAGCTGGATCTGCACAAATCTCAGAGGAGAACATGCACAGCAGGGAAAATAAAAGGGCAAGAGGTCCTGAGGTTTCCTTGCTTACTCCCCCGCTCCCTATTTTGGACACTGAGTTGTGGCTTACACCATCTCCGTGGCTCCTTGGGGGCCGGAGCCAAAGCTACCCTGTGTGGGAATCTGCCTGGTGAATGCTTTCTAATTAGTCACTTCCACGCAAATCCTTCTTTCCCGGCCTTCTTCTGTGAACCCTAACTTAAAACAGTGGGTGTAAATACGTCTTTCAAGGAGTGTTTCCACAGAGAAAGGACATTGAGGTCAGGATTATTAACGTCCCAAAGGCGACTCAAACTCAACATTTCCAAAGCTGAACCCGTTACCATTTTCTATTTATACGAGCTTCTTTTCCAGTGTTGCCATTCCCAGGGAACGCCTACATGTATTCATCCTGGCCCGAAAGCAGAAACTTGGGTTACCTACAACTCTTCTCCAGTCAGTCTCCAGATCTTGTTTCTATTTTCTCCACATGATACACATGGAGATTGTCAAGAGCTTGACCGAGAATAATTTAGGTGACAGTGGGACCCATCAAAGTATATTCAACCTTGTTTACCCAAAACAGGGCTTAAAATAAAACTATATTCGTTCCTTTGGGCTTTGTTTTTGGCAGTCTTTTACAAACTGTGCACATGCGTAGCATGTCAATTTTATGCAGATATTTTTGGAAAGCTGGAAAGGGGATGGGACTTTCCACCATGTCTTCGAAGACTGTTGCAAAGGGTGAGGAATTGCACATTGATTGTCCTTCCTCCAGGACCTGAGAAAACAAATATAATCTGTGGGGAAATTCAATAGAAGCTTAACAAAGAGCAAAGGCAATAGGTGAGATTTGGAGGGGAAATTAATTAAGCTAAACTAAAATTAGTGGGTTTTGGTTTCAGATTCTGAGGGAGTCTGGGCTGTGGAGAGCTGGAGGAGAAAAGAAGCATACTGGCAGAGAGCTGATTCAGGGTCCAAGATTAATTATCATTCACCATCTAATTATGTAATCTGAATCACTACCATGCCAGTTGAGTTTCTTTCCTATAACACAGGGGATGAGAAAAACATGTGGTTCTGGAAGCTTGGAGTCTTGCTCCTAATTTTCACTTAAGAAAGATAATTAAAAAGCTCCCCTTTGTCTTTTTCTGATTATTATTTTTCATTTTTAGTTTATTTAAAAGAGCTCCTCTCTTCCAGATTACTTTCTCCTTCCTATCAAATAACCACTTGCATTCTTGTCATCTGAATATAAAAATGCCTCCTGGTGCATTCCTACTGGGTGTACGATTTATACCAGGTGGAATCCAGGATACAGACTCCTTACTCAGTTTGCTCATTTATACTGTCTACTATGTGCAGGACCTCTCTTAGGATACTTGGATTGTGCTAATGCTTGCAATCAAGGGTAAACGTCTGGCTTAGGTCATCTATTTCTCACACCTGTCCTAGAAGTTGGAAACTAATATTTGCTCCAGTTTATAGATATTTAAATGGGGTTAGGAGGTTTAAATACATTTTCTAAGGCCACATGACTAGTGAATGAATGGAACCCAAGATTGAAAGCCAGGCTTATGTGTCTCATATACCATCCCGTCCTCTCTCATGTTGATAAAGTCTGAATCTGCTTTGAAGTCCAGCCACACATCTAGGTTGATATTATGCAAACATTTCAAAACCATTTTCATCAAGAATTACAACAAAAGAAACATTAGATGTTTATTTCTGGGTCCCCTGGTCTCTACTAAAAATTGTTTCCTATAGCTCTATACTTTTTTGAGGGGATAAATCTCAAAAGAAATCCAGGTATGACACTTGAACTCCTTTATGTTATAAACCCACCTTACATGTCCAGGCTCAGCTGTCCTCACTCAGCATCACCCCCACCCTGTACTTTATGGTTGAACCAAACTAGACTTATGTGGAAATGTTGATGACAATGATGATGGTGACCACAGAGATATTAGCAAGAGTGAAGTGAAAATCAAGAATGAATTTTAAAGCCCTAGAAAGTAGGTGAGCGTGGTGACTATAAACATGAACTTTAAAACCAGATGCTTGGGTCTAAACCTTGGGTCTGTAATGAGTAAACTTTGGTAATCGGAACTGAAAATAATAACAGTACTGTCCTCATGTAGCTCTTATGTGGTAAAGTGAGAAAACAAAGTCGGACATATATCAATTGTTAGATAGATATTAGTTGCTATCATTATTATTGTTATTTTTTTATTATTATCAGACTGACATGGGTTACATGTCAGTCTGATAATTCTCTCTCAGATTTTTTCCTCTACTTTAAGGCAGGATATAGTTTTTACTTCTCTCATTTGATTGGTGTGAAAAATAAATGGAATAATATATATAAACACTCAACATGGTATTTGGCACCTAAAATTGTGTGAGATACAAAATACTATTCCTCTTAATGTTATGTTTATTTCTGAAGTCCCTCTTTTGTACTGGAGACTGTTGCAATTTCCCAAGCCCTGCTAATATCTTGTCTCCTCCATGATCTGATCCTAGCTCATCCCTCACTTGAGTTCCTTCCTCTATTGTGATTGGGTTCTGTTCACTGGCCATTGTCCTGCTGTGGTCATCATCTGTGTATGATGACAGGTGGGTGAATAAATGCTCACTAACTTCCAGATGTCACTTGTAACCCCCAGGAATAGACACACAATCTCTGTCCTCAAACAGCTTATGACATAAGTGATGAGGCAGGTTAAGCTCAGAAAATAGCCAGAGACTGTTGGTATGTTCTTTAGGATCCACAGTGAGGCAGAGGCTAAAAGGTCTATTATCTGACTGTGTGCTTGTAAGCTATTTGTAGTGCACACATTATACACCTTGACTCTGCTAAGCCCTCAAAACATATAAATTAATAAAACACTTTGCTGTAAAACTATTCAGAACCTGTTGGGACAAACCTGACAGGTTTTCAGTTCCACTAATATTGAGAAGCTGATGTCTCAGGAGTGGTACCATGACAAAACTTGTACTGAAGTGAGGACTGGGGTGGTACATGATTTCCAATAGTGCCATGTGTAACAAAGGGAACACAGCAGTTGGATAGACAAACTGGGAATGAGGGTGGGGAGAACCTAGACTGAGTGAACAAAAGAAGGCCTTTCTGAGGAGGTGATATAGGACCTGAGACCTCATCCTGAGAAAAAGCCACGTGTTTGAAGAGTTATAAGAAAACGCTTTCACCAGAAAAAAACATCAACAGGAAATTCTGTAAGTAAGAGCCAGCCTGAACATTTATAAAAATAATTCCAAATACAATAGAATATGTAGAAAGTGTCATGGAAGCATGAAGGAGCAGGTAGCCGATTCTAGAAGGATCTAGCTATTGTCTACAACAGGGGTCAATGAACTTTTTCTGTGAATGGCCAGATAGTGTATGTTTCAACTTTTGTGGCCGGATGACATCTGTCGTGATTACTCAGCTTTGCTATTGTAACACAAATATGGTGATAAACAATATGTAAATAAGTAGACTTGAGTGTGTTCCTTCCCACAAAACTTTATTTATAACATTAAGCAGAAGCCCAGACTGACCTGCTGGCTGTAGTTTACTTACCAATCTGTTTACATCCTGTTTCACACTGTGTTTTCCATTTGGTCACATCACTATGTCCCGTCTCAGATCTTCCTATTAGCATGTTTTGTTGACATTCTTATATCCAGAAATGGAGTACAAACTCCCTTCCCTTGAATTTGAGTGTTCCTTTGACTATAGCATGTGTGTGCTGTGTGACTTCTGAGGGTAAATCATAAAAGATGCGGCTGCTTTCACTTGCCTTGCCTGGGACACACGACCTGGGAGTCCTGAGTTTTCACATAAAATGTCCATCTGCTCTGAAGCCACCATACTGAGGAGATCACATGGAGAAACTACACAGAGATTCAGCTCTCAGCCATTTGAGATTTCCCAGCTCTGGGCCAGCTCTGAATCAATGCTTTTCATATGGTTCCAGTTTGAAACCTTCTAGCCACTCCTGCAGAATCCAGATGGAGCAGAGATGGTCTATCCATGTGTAGTCTTTGAGAGATTTCTGGTTCATTTTATATATATATATTCATTATATATATATAGATTATATATATAATCTCTCTCTACATATAATGAATATATATATTCCAATAATGAATAATGGATATATATACGTATATGTATATATACATATATATATATATATAGAGAGAGAGAAAGTTTAAAGCTACTAAATTATGGGATAGTCTGTTACATAACATGTGATAGTTAATATACTTGTAATAATTGTTGCCTGATAACATTTAATTTTTTATATAGCTCTAAGAGATATTATGCATAACCCTCTTTTTACACAGGCTTTAAACCCAAGCTCAGGGCAGGGGAATTTATAAAGCTAGAATTCTAAGAGGTTGTCATTTTGACTGAACCACAAGATTATTCAGGTAACTATATCAATTCCTGGTACATTTTACTCTATTTCAATTATTTTATTTTTCAAAACTAAAATTTTATTTTATTCTTCTTTATATCTTCTATTTCTTTGCAGAAATTTGTTGCTGTTGTTTCAATAGTGTTTGTAATTGCACATTGGAGCATTTTTATTATAACTGTCTTTAAATCCTGAACAGCAATTCCAACATCTGTGTCATCTTGGTATTGTGTCTGTTGATTGTCTTTTCTCCTTCAGGCTGAGCTTTTTCTATTTCTTGGTGTAAGGAATGTTTTGAACTGCATCATGGATATTTTGAGCATTATGAGGCTCTAGTTTCTGTCCATATCTTGTATTTTAGCAGTGACTTAGTCAGCTTGGTCTGCTCCAACAAAATACCATACACAGTGTTGCTTACAAATGACAGACATTTATTTCTGAAACTTCTGGAGGATGGGAGTTGGAGATGAGGGTACCAGCATGGCTGGGTTCTGGCAGCAGCTCATTCCGGGTTGCCGACTGCCAAGGTCCACATGGCAGAGTGCAGAGGAGAAGCAAGCTCTCCCTTTACTTTTGTAAGGCCTCTAATCCCACTCATGAGGACTCCACTGTCATGACTTCATCTAACCCTAATTTACGTCTCAATGGCCTCACCTCCCAAAACTACCACATTGGGGATAGAGCTTCAACATAGGAATTTGGGTCAGACAAAAATATTCAGTCCATAGCAAGTAGGTAGCTAATCTGTTTAAGGCTCAGAATCCTTGTCCTGGCTCCCTTTTTTGGTTTAAATATCCAATTTAGTGCTTAGAGTCTATGAAGCATCATTCTAGTCTGCTCAATGTATGTGTTACCCAGATAGTAGATTCTACACCATCGAGCCCATGGTTCTGATGGGTCAGCGGGAAGGGTACCATCTAGTTACTGCAGAGATGAAGTGAAAATTAACACTTGGCTTAGAGGCTTCACCCGATAGTGGTGCTCTGTCCTTTCACAAACCTAACGTCTCTAGCCACTCATACTTTGTCCCCACCTTTCAAAGTTCTTCAACTTTGAAACTTACACATTTTGTCCAGTTTTTAAAAATTGTTTAGCAGACAAAGTAAAATAAAGTATGTTTCTCACAGTCAGAACCAGCAGAAATCCTTTTTAACTCTAAATCCCATTCTTTTTCTAGTACTTCACACTGTTTTGGGGCTGTGATATTTGAAACAGTATGTGTCCTGCCTATACTTAAATTGGATCCTGAACATTGAGATAGATTACTTCCATTGTCCTCATTCCCTACATAAGACCATGTCAAAGTTACATCCAGAATATGTTTTCTCTCTTAGGCAGTCCTTTCATTCCCCCTCCTATCTTGTCCCTAAAAACAGGGACATTACTGTTACTAGCCATATTCAAATCACTGATTAGCCTAGTTCACTAGAAGGTGGGATCATAGAGTTCCAGAAGGAGAGCTTATGGATGAGGCCTTGTCTTCGGCGCTGTCAGAGCATGAAGACAGAGAGTCCAATCCAGGAGGAAGGAGAGCCTTCCACCTCTCTCTTCCTTTTCAATACATTTGGCTTCAGTGATGATTGATACAGAGACTATTGTGAGGGTGGGAGTGGATCCATGGACCCCATTCCACAATAATCTCTGTATCAGTCATGATAAAAATAAAATAAAATAGTCTCTGTATCAATCATAATAAAAATAAAACAGTCTGTATCAATCAAAATAAAAAAAGTGGGTCTCCCCTTTTTTTTATTTTGTCTTCCATGTAATTGAAGTTAAGAGAACAGGGTTTGTTACCATTTTTCTTTGGTTCTTCTTTGTAATTATCCAGAGTGTTTTAACATTTGGGGCTAGGGTGTTAGGAATTTAGTTCTAGCTCCACTTCAGCATCACCACAGTACCACCCTCACCAGCCTTTGTGTGTGTGTGTGTGTGTGTGTGCACCCTTATGTCTCCCAAACAGCTTAGGAGAATGAGTTTGGTTAGCAAGAAGAAAGGGTTAGACAGCCAAAAGTGGGTACAAGAACATTTGAAGTAATGATATTCTCTAGAGTCCAAAGGCCCTAACAGAGTAGAAGTCTGTTATTAGTAACTCCAGAGAAAAGAGTCACATGGTAATAGAAGGGTTTTTTTGTTGTTTATATAAAGAGTAATACATACATGTTCTCAAAATCACAGGGCTTAAGCCTGGGTAGTCTCAGAAGTCATCTGTGAATGTTAAAATGACCTCTATCTCCTTTCTGGGCATCAGTATTACTGTTGGTATGGTCTGTCTGGCCATTGTCTCCTTCTTCTCACCTGCTCTCCTTCCTCTCTCCTAAATATATGTAGGGCTCTCTTAAAACAATCTGAAGATACAGACATTCTTAAAAGAAGAGAAAAAGTTCTCTTCTTTGCCAGGGAACTGAGCAGCTATGTTCTACTTACCATTCAACCATTAGGATTATAGATGAGACCCAGACCCAGGAAGGTAGAATCTGCCTTCTGCCCACTATGAAAAACTTCCAGAACATTCTCCTTTTTCAGTTTTCCAGAGATAGTGAAAGACTGCTACTTCATGGGTATCGAGAAAATGGATGCTTATGACCTTCTCCTGAAATTAAAGTCCAAATTACTGAAGTTGTGTGGGTGTTGGATTAAGCACTTTGATTTTCCATTTAAACCGAAGGGTCACAGACATCAGGCCTTATCATTAAACAAGCCCTCCCCTGTATTCACTTTTCTCAATGCATCTTCGGAAAACACAGTTCATTGACTCAGCCAAATTAAGCTTAGCTGCAAATTAAAAAAAGAAAAAGGAAAAACACTTATCAAAGTTTTGTTTTCCATGGCCTCTCTCCCAACCTTGTTCCAGTTTTATTCTCCAGCTTCCCTTCAACAGAGTTTGATTTAACGAGAAAACGGTGGGTTCATTTACTGAGCCAGGGAGCACTTCTCCTGTTTGAGCTCTGACATGAAAATTGTCTTTGGGCAGACTTCTCCACAGACCTTTCTGAGAGCAGCCGGGCTGTCATGGAGATTACGGACTTGGGGGAAGGTAACTGTACCTCAGAAGGCAGCAGAGATGGCAAAGGATTTCTCTGGGCAGGGTCCTGAGCTAATGGAAGACAGAAACCAAAGGTGATGGAAATACAGTCCTGATGAGTTTGGGGTGATACTATTTGATTTTACAGGCTGTAAGCATTAAATAAATCACTCCTGTGGCTCCTAGATTTGGATATAAATATGACACAGATCCCAGGCTCTCCACCTGGAGAATTTAAACCCGCAATTTCACGTAACATATCTACAACATCCTTGATAAAGGAACAGACATGTTCCTCCCAGCCCAGGTTGAATTGCTTCAAAAATTTTAACATCTATTTTGAGCTTCTACAATGAGTACTAGGCATATACACGTGAAAAATGGCATGTTCTCTCAGGATTTATAACTTGATAATAGAGGAAGTCACAGAAATGAATAGCTGTCATGTACATGGTTATTATAATATCCTACTCTGAATGTCAACACACACCATGCAGAAAAGGAGCCTGTGAGTTAGACTTGCCCCCAATCTGAGTTTAATACGAAGTTCTGTCTCTCATTAACTCTGTGACTTTGGGTCAGTTACTTTATCCCTCAGAGGCTCAGTTTCCCCATTTGTGAAAGGAGGATGACAGTATCTCATTCTGTGAAGGTGAAATGAAGATATGCAAATAAGGTAATTGGTGTGTGTCTGACATGTGCAGTAAATGTACAAAAACTGGTAATTCTGCACAGATAACTTTGGGATTTGGGGAAAAGAGAAAGACGTGACTTAGGGGCTCTGGAAAGGTTTTTTGCAGAGGTGACTGGAGGAAGGGTTTTTTCATTGGACTGAGGTTGTAGGAAAAGGCATTTCAGACAGAAGTGGCTGGCAGAAGCAGACATGCAAAGCAGAGCACAAATTTCATGGTGGGCTAATGTTCAGTGGGGATTATTTTGTAAAAATAGGGTGGGGCCAAAAGACAGAAGATTTCCAGTTCCCATCTGAAGAATATGTGCTTGATTAAACAGACAATGAAGTCATTGAAGGCTTTTGAGTAAGAAAATCACAGGCTGGGAGCTTTTCTTTCCCAGAAAGATTATTTAGGAGGCTGTGAGAGGGGTGGTTGGATTTCAGGCAGGGGGCTTCAGAAAGCCCTTAGGGTCAGGCCTGTGGGGGGGGGCGCAATGTGAAACAGGCTAAATATCAGAAGTTACATATGAAGCATGGTTTTGATTTTGTTTTCAAGGGGAAAAATTAATTCTTGGCAGCAAGGACCAAATGGAAAAGCTAAGAGAGATGGGGAGGAGGCGTGGGTGGGGGAAGAGGGGCGGGAGAACGGAATGTTCTTTCTGTTCTTTCTTGTCTACTTGACACTTGGAGTGCTGCTCTAGTGAATCATTTTGCAGAGGCAATCAGCACACCTGTTCATGAGCCTTGGCATTTAATTGGCACTGTCTGCCGGCCCCTGCACAGAGGCTGACAATGGATGGCACTGGTGTGTGAGTGAAACACATTTGCATTTCTTAGAAGATTGCCAGTGACCTAATAATCATGGTTGTCTGAGGTCTTCCCAGGGAGGACACATTGGGGCCTCTGGAACAAGGAGCCTCTTGGGCCACCGGGCCTTTCACTCAGCCCCTGGTGAGCCCCAATATAAAGGAAGGTAGTTAGAGGACCAAGGTGTCCCCTCTCAGAGCTGACGAGTAGAAAAGGCACTAGGCTAGGATCAGGGAGCTTGGGCTGTTATTCTGGGTACCCCACTAACTTACTCTAAATACTGGACTTGGCCATTTGTCTTTTGTGTGTTTTAGCTAACTTTTCTTAAAAATGGTTCTGAAAGCAAAGAATCTAAGCTGTAGACATTTCAGGTGACCTCCTGCACTCTGGTTTGGTTAAACTAGGTATCGTACATGTTATTCATTTCTCAGACTCTGATTGACCACTTTGGTGTCCAGGACCCAGGATTAGCTCTAGGTACTAGGATACACAATAAAACAAGATACTGTTCAGTTTTTAAGGATCTCACAGCACACTAGGACTAACACTTAAACAACTATATTGATTTAAATGTAGAAAATATTATAATAGAAGTAGGTGCAAAGCCCAATAGAAGTCTGGATGGGGAGGGGGCATTTAAGCTGGACATTGGGGCATGAGAAGCATTTTCTAGCTGGAAAAAAAGAAAGATTTCTGGGTAGAGACCACAGCATAGACAGAAACAGAAATGCTTAATTCTATATTCTGTGGGAAAAGTGTGGAAGTCCAATATGCTCAATGACTTTTGAGGAAAATTGTGAGTGTTAGGTTTTGAAAATGTATTTCAGGTTATTGGAACTCAGAGCCCTCAGGTTAATACCACAAGGACCACTTAAAATTTCTTCAATTAGGATTAATTTTGATGGGAATCACCCAATAATAGATACAGTACCAAGCATTTGCTCTGGCAATGCCCTGTGAAGGACAGAGATAAGAGGAGGCCATTTTAACGACACATCAGACTATTTGCCGAGGAACAGAGAGGCTGCACACAGTAAAATCCCAAAACCAGCCATTCGTGTGTTTGTATTTTCATCTTGTCATTTACAAATTCAAGGGAACCCTTACGATGTGCTAGGATTCTGTACAAAGTAAGTGAAGTAGCCTCCTTGCCTGTGGAGCTCACAGACAGTGAACTGTTGTAGAGGATTATACAGTCCAGTGTTACAGACCATGACAAATATAGACACGGGGTCTGAGGCCACGAAATCTAGTGGGAGGCTGGCAGAGAAGTGCTTCCCAGAGGAACCTGCAGCAGAACCACCCAAGAGTAAGACCACGTTAAGCCAAGTTGGGCAGGTGGGTTGTGTGTTTCCTAGAGGGTACAGAGAATACAGAAGGAGGATTCTGTGTTGAGAAGGCTCAGAGATCCTGTGACTGGAACAAAGTACACGTAGGTGGAGGAAAATAAGCAAGTCTAAAACTGAGCAGGCAGGTTCCTACACCGCCCCACCTCCCCGCAGCACCAGGCAGCCACGAGGAGCTGTCCACGGTGCTGAGCAGCACAGTCTCTCAGTACTGAGAGACTGAAACTTCAGAGACAGAAGAGGTTTTTCATGGGAATATGAAAAATGCTTTCCAGAAGGGCTTTTATTTTTAAGTTTAACTGAAGAAGGCCTCCAGTTCAGGAAAGGGTAAGGATGAGAAAAAGTATAATATATATATTTTATATAAAATATATAAAATATGTATAATTTACCAAATGTTTTCCCTACCCCACCACCCATTCCAGAAGGATGGCTTCTTTAGAGGCTGAGATATGCTCAGGGAAAATTCAGAAGCTGTGAAGGGCTGGATGGTGGAGGGTTGACACCTCTTCCCTCAGGGATGACAAGGCTCCATCTGCCCTTTAATGGAATGTAAGACAGAGAGCAGCCTCGGGAATGGGCTTGCCTGTTCTGGGGGCTGGTTGGAGGTCTGAGGCTGGTCCAGTGAGAAGGCTCCATTATTAATACACTCAGTCTCCCAAAGACTCTGTTCGAAGTTATTCCCAGGCAGTTCTTAGAGTCTTGGTTTAATAATTCACCAACTTTATTCCTTTCCTACTGAAATGTTTATCAATTGGGACCCCAAAGATCAGTGGTAGAATAGTATTACTGCTAGAGAATTAAGCCTGGCAGGAATTCTGATTCTCACTCTCTATCTCTCTCAAGCATTTAAAGGAGCCCAGTTACTGGGAGGAACCATAGCAGAGTTGTTCAAGATCGCTCAACTCAGACCGCCTGGGTGTGAGAGGGCTTCGCTGTTTACTGGGCCAATAACTTAAACTCTCAGACCCTTGGTGTCTGTCTTAATTTTCTATAATGGCTATTAAAATTGCCACAAACTTGGTGGATTAAAAAAACTGAAATATATTTTTTCATAGTTCTGGAGGCCAGAAACCTGAATTCAGTATCCCTGGGCTGAAATCCAGGTGCCGCCAGGTTCCTATTCCCTCCAGATGCTCTAGGGGAGAGTTCGTTCTTTTCTTCTTCCAGCCTCTGGTGGCCACCAGCATTCCTTGGCTTGTGGCTGCATCCTTCTAATCTCCAAGGCCTGTGTCTTTAACCTTCTCTGCTCTGATTCCACATTGGCTTCTCTTGTATGTGCAGTAGAATCTCCTTCTGCCTTCCTCTGATAAGGGCACATATATTTAGGGTCTACCTGGAGAATCCAGAGTAATTTCTTCTTCTCAAGACGTTTAATTTAGTAATGTCAGTGAATGCCTGTTTTTGTCAGATGAAGCAAACTTCATAGGTTCCAGGGATTTGAATGTGGATATCTTTTGGATGGTTATTTTTCAGTCCACCACAGTCTTCTTAAAAG
Source organism: Trachops cirrhosus (assembly GCA_028533065.1). Taxonomy (NCBI): domain Eukaryota; kingdom Metazoa; phylum Chordata; class Mammalia; order Chiroptera; family Phyllostomidae; genus Trachops; species Trachops cirrhosus. The sequence goes on along the minus strand of CM052538.1, from coordinate 5,938,246 downwards.
TAACATGGACCTAATGAAGGAATCTCACTGGATACATGTGAACATTAATGATAGTGCCTCCTCTCTCTGATCAACCTCTCTCTCTCTCTCTCTCTCTCTCTCTCTCTCTCACACACACACACACACACACACACACACACACATACACACACACTGATATCTGCCATATGGTAAACAATCAGTGCATGTTAACAATGCCAGTTATTTCATCAAACAGTCATCTCTTTCCTCTTCTCTATCAAAGTCCTATGGGCCTCTCTTTATCTCCTCTCTCATCCTTCCCATTTCTACTATTGCATTTTCTAAATTATTTCTCTTCTCCACACTGTAAGCAGCACTCTGCTAACATGGTTATTTTTCTGTTACCACTTTTCTTTTCCCAAGATGATCTCTCTGCCAGGAATTGACCTTACTTCCCTCAGCGAGGAGGGGTAAAAGTGGAACATGGAAGAGGTGAGAGAGCTATGCTCAAAGAAGGAGGGATAAAGGGAAGACCATGAATCCACGCACGTGGACATTTTCTTTCCTAGCAAAATCCTCCCTCTCCTAACCTCATTTATAGCCCACAGCATTACTGCATGCCCCCGTGGAAATGCTGGAACACATCCTATACCCCTCCACTCTCTTAGGTCTCTCTTATTTCCAACACCACTCCTCACTTGTTATCAGCCCAGACCCACCAGTGTCCATCTCGGAAAGATCTCTTGGTTGGGCCTTTGCTGTTCAGGCCCACTGCCAAGTTCTTAGTTAAGACTCTAATCATCACCACTGCCCATGCTGATGATTAAAATAGTCTCTTAATTGATTTCTTCCTCCTAATTTACCCCATTCTTTACACCTTCCAGAAGTTCATTTTGTTTGTTTGCTTATTCGTTTTTCCATTCAGAAGCGGTGGCACATGTTGAGATAAGAGCATGACCTCTGGACTGAGAATGGTGACAGTCCAAGCTCTTACTCTGCTATTTACTAATTCAGAATATTTAACATTTCTGAGCCTCAGGGACAGTCTAAAAAGGCTGTTACAAAAAATGTGGAGAGTAGTGAGTGAAAAGCATTTATGCGGTGCTTAGCATATGGCGGGTGCCAAACAAACTTGTAATTCCCTTCTTGTTGAATAAAACAAACAAAAACTTACATTATGCCCCTATACACATCCCCTGTGGACCTGGCTTTGCTGATTCTTCCCTCCATATGCTCCACCCTCAATAAGGATTCCTCTCAATCGGGTTATTCCAGTCACCACACAGCCATGTGGTATTTTTTCCAGTCTTAAATTAATTACTTAACTCTACTTCTGTGAGTCTTCACCACATTTCTATGTTCCAAGTTGGTGAAAATCTTGAAAGAGTTGTTCTCAATATTTCAATTTCTATTCTTTAAAACCACTCTAAGCAGCTTTCTTCACACCGCCCTATGGACATTGCTCACTTTAAGGTCACCACTGACCTCCACATTGCTAAATCCAGTGGTCAGTTTTCAATCTTCATCTTACTTGATTTGTCTGCTGGACTTGACACAGACAACTCACTTCTCTTTGATACACTTCTTAAAAGGATTCCCTGGGCTCTAAGTCCTCCTGATTTCCCTTCTGCTTCATCAGTGGTTCTTTCTCAGTTTGCTTTGTATATTCTTTGTCTTTGTAACCTCTTCCTCTGGGGCTACACCTGGCTCCATGCTGTCCTTTTCTTTCCTTATAAAGCTATTTCTCTGCTGATCACACCCAACATCAGGCTTTAAACAAAATCTGTGTGCTGAAGGATCAAGACCTCTTCCCCAACCTCCAGGTGCTATATTCAATTGTTTGTTTTATATCTCTATTTGAGAGCCTGATAGACAATTCAAACCCAACTTGCCAATCATCTCCCCACACTACCCAGCACCACAACCTGCTCCACTCTGCCACCTTCCCATCTCAGGTGTTGACAAATCCTCCCTTCCATGTGCTAGGTGCAAAATCTTCTACACAGTCCTCTAGGATATCCTACTTGGCTTTGGCAAAGATTTTTGTGCTCTTGCAATACACTGTATAGACTGTCAATGTGACATTTATTATACTATGTCTAGTTTATGTCTTTCTTTGTGTCTTTTTTTCTTTCCTGCTTAGTTATACTTTCAACTTATTGAAGTTAGGGACATCATGTGTCCTAAATATCTGGCACAATGCTCAATATGATAAATGTTTGTGAAATGAATGAAAATTTTAGGGTAGATGAGTTATGGTCTATAATTCAAAAAATCACTCTATAGTCCCTTAAAGGTAATAAATTTATACAGAAAATTACAAGGAAGTTAAGACTAGGTGGAAAATATGCAACAATTTGTCATTTTTTAGACTTGATCCAGTATTAGGGTTGAAAGTAGTGATTTTTAGCAGCGTCTGGTGAAACAGAACAGAGAAGATAGACAGATCAATTTTAAATCTCCTCAATAAAAGAATCTTAAGGCAGGGTATGAATGAGGATTTTGGTTTGAGTACACTGGGAAGATCTGAGCTCTCAATCAGGGAGAAATGTGGAATCTTAGCTTCATCATTCACCAGCTGAGGACTGTGGGTATGTTATTCAATGTCCCTGAGTTGAAGGTTCCTCATCTGTGAAATACACACAGTAAATACTCACCTCAAAGAGTTATTTTGAACATTAACTGGGGCAGAGCCTGATTCATCCTTAATATTAAGTAAATGGGTGCTATAACTTTTAACCTCAAGTACTTGCCTCAGGAAACAAGAAATGAAAACAAACTGAGAATCCTTATTTCCAAGTTGTTCAGGACTTCTATATTTCTTAAAATTCTTATTTAAATGTGTGCTGGTCTTGCATGTACATACATGTGTGCATGCCTGCCTGTGTGTCTATGGTTATGACTTAGGGACAAAGCATTTGACCAAAGGGCCTCACTACCGAGCTATGGAACCGTGTGCAGCCACAAAGACTCAGACTGGCTTTTTAAACCACTTTCCCAACATCTTGCCCAGCATCATGCACTATCAAGTCTACTGCCTTCTGCTTTGCTCCTTACCAACCACTGTTGCGGGAGAAAGCCACATGGAGAAAGCCATGGCAAGACTATACTCTGTAAACTAAATTGTGAGCTCTGTTGCCAACTTGGCATTGTTGTTCCCTATCATACTTTGTGTTGCTTTGCCATGATCCCACCTGGAAAATCAGCAACAGTTGTATAAAGCCAATAGTCCTCATTTGTGTATCCTCAAAAACAACATTGTAGAAAGCTATTTAATTAATATGCAAATATTGCTATAAACATTAAATTTTATATGAAAACAGAAAGCTCTTGATGAATGTGGGAGATCTGAATTAATGAGGACCCAGTAAACATAAAGATAAGGTCAGTTCCTGCAGCCTCATCTCTTACTAATTTTCACCTTTTGATGTCTCTTGCCCTAGAATTCCCTTGTGCACTGCTTCACATTCTCCTGGCTCTACCTTTTATGCAGTCACTGCTATAATGACGGTTTCATGCAAGTTGTTCATTTTACCAGGTGCAACCTGACACTGTCCACCTAAACCCGCACTGAACACTTCTTGCTTCCTGCCCTGGAGATTTTCTGCATTGGAGATTGGAATGCACCATGCACATACCTAGAACTGTGAGGGGAAGTAATGACTGTGGAGCCATCCTTGACTTGATTAATTAACGTTCTACCACCTCTCCCCTTGGCAGACAGTTTTGAGAAATATTTTATAAAGCACTTTAGAAAATCTCTCAGGATTGATGAACAGTTGGCTTTCTCTCATTTGTTTCATTTTCCAGCCCTCGATCCTCTTCCCTGGGATCATTTTCCTAAATAAAATACCTGTCTCAACTCTCAGGAAACTCAGGTTCAGCTCACCCACCCCACTAAAACACATTGCAACAATTGGCACATATTGAAATAAATAGTGGGTGTCATCATTTACTTCACATACTCAGACGGCTTCACAGTTGGAACAGGTAAAAGATTCTCCAGTATTTCCCTCTGAGACTGACCTTTTGGATATTTTTTCTTCCTTTTGAGTCTCTACCCCATTTGTATTCCCTTATGTTTCAAACAAGGTAAGCCTGCAACCCTTGGTTATAGCTGGCTGACTGAAGTATGGACACCTGGCCCAGAAAGAATCAATATTTTGGCAGGGCTGAGTAAATCATGTTTTATCCTGCCATATTGGAAAAATTGGTGATATATGATAAGAGTTATCTTTGCAGTGCTTCATAGATATTCTGTGTCTTCACATGGCCTCCATTCTGCTCTTCCTCCACTGTTTCTGCAAAATAATACTTTACTTTGCCACTAGGTCACCATTCCCACATTCTATCCAAGAGGCCATCCTATCTCTCTACTTACCATTGTTCTGGGCATCTTAAAAATGTCCTGTACATATACTGCATCAGTGTCTTTATGTCCCAATGGATCTCCTTGCAATCTGGATTCCATTCATGCAGCTCTACTAAATTGATTAACTGGTATGTTGACAGTGGGCTTTCAATGACAACAGTCATTCTGTCTTCAGCCCCCTCCAATACATCTGGTTTTGCTAAATACCTCTATTTTTCTTCAGGCTTTTGTGCCTTCTTTTTCTGGGTCATCCTATCAACTTGATGGGTGTTTTCCTGTATATGAAAGTCTTCCCTAAGGTTCAGGCCTCTGTGCTTTCTCTTTAGGATCTCTTCTTCTGAGGCATTTCTTCTACACGGTGTCCCCTAATGACAACAAAGGAATTAGCTTCTCCTGCATGTTCTGGTCTGAATTTCCAGTCTCTGCTGGACAGCTCCCTTGGTCAGCTCCTGAACTCTTTAATACCCACTTCTACAAAAAGGCTGAATCTGTATGAGTTTGGGACCGATTCAAAGAGAATGCTAGCAGAGAGGGAAAGAACGAGAAAAATTAACAATGATTCTGAGATTTTTAGCCACTGACTTATTAGTGATAATAAACAAAGATAGAAAAAAAAACAAGAGGCATTTTTTGGACAATTTCTCTCTTCACTTCCTTGCCCAAGATAATTGGGTAGGAGGAGGATGGTTATTTATGGAATCCCTACTGTGTGTCAGAAGCTGATATAGGTGTTTCAATAGGCTGTTTCATTTAGTTTTCAGAATAATTCTGTTTTATGCATTTTCTATTATCAACCCTATTTTACAGGCAAAGAAACCAGGGCTACAAGATATTAAGTGAGATTTCTTGAGGACGTGTGATGAATTTTAAGTCCAGAATAAAGTACTAAGTCCATTAAACTTTAAAAACTTTGTCTTTCTCATCACAATTCACAATATGAGAAAATAAGAAAGTTCATAAAGCCTTGAAGATTAGAGCATAATTAATATCTGACTTTGAATTGACATTTAAGGCTGGAGTCAAGGTTTTTAAGGTTTGTGCTGGTGGTCAGTTATAAGTCATAGTCTTTCTTTTTGGAAATTTTTTTCTCTCAGAAATTACAAAGAGAGGGTTTTTATTTTATTTAGAGTTAGTCTCTTCAATTAGAACCCTAGAACACTCTATTACTTCTCATTCTGTACACTTCCTCATAGGTTTTTTTAAAATGTTTAATGTTCACATTGATTTTTCTCTAGTTTTCTTTTTTAAAAACATTTTAAAAATGTTTTTGTTGTTTTTTAAAATATTTTATTTATTCATTTTTAGAGAGAGGGGAAGGGAGGGAGAAAGAGAGGGAGAGAAACATCAATGTGTGGTTGCCTCTCACATGGCCCTCACTGGGGACCTGACCCGCAGCCCAGGCATGTGCCCTGACTCAGAATCGAACTGGCAATCCTTTGGTTTACAGCCCATGTTCAAACCACTGAGCTACACCAACCAAGGCTAGTTTGTTTTTTTAAACACATACACACATAAACACATGTGTCCTTATATCAGGTTTTCTCAACATATTATTGGCATTTTGAGCTGAATAACACTTTATTGTGGACAAGGCTGTCCTAGCAGGTTTAGCAGCACCCCTAGTCTTATACACAGGAGGCCAACAGCATCTTCTCCTAGTATGGCAACCAACAATCTCTCCAGACATTTTCAAATGTCTTATTAGGGGCAAAATTACCCCTGGTCGAGAATTACTGATCTGTGTTTCCATGCACATATATCCACATTGTATATATAAACAAGAAGGCACATGCAGGTCATGAAGGCTTGGATGTATTACTCTTGCTCACGTCTCTCTCCTAGTGCTTGGAACAATGCCTGACATACTTGGCAGAAAACACAACAACAATTTGTTGTATGGATAAATAAATGAGAAGGAAGGCAAAACAATTTTATTGAGAGTCTACTTTATGCCAGATCCTTCGTTAAGAACTTTTTTTCAATACACTCATTTTCCAGATGAGAAAACAAAGAGGCTCAGAGAGGATGGCTTCCCCGACTCATATTAGGACAGTATTAAGAATTGGGATTTCTGCCTGGTTCCATCTGCAGTACAGTTCGCCCTCCTTCCAGCGCACCAGACTGTGTTATACTGGTAGAATTATGAGAACCATAGTTTAACCTGAACTAACGGATTGCTAATTACCATGTCAGCTTCTTTATTTCAGGGAAAATGGTTTGTAAGTCATGTGCTGGCCAAACTAGCATTTTTGAGTTCTATTTTCCTCGTTCTCCCAGTGTCCTACTATGAATGACCTTGTTTCTCTCTCTCCAAAGAACATTGCAAAGTTAGGAACTTACACTTGATCTGAGAGGAATGATTTTTTCATCTGCTTAGCCACTCAGTGGTGTGGACCTGACCCAAATTGTTTTTGACATATTAGCTGCCCAGATATGAAATCTCAGTGACCTTGATCAACCAGGTCTAGCTGACACCTTTGTCTACAGCTGGGAGTCACAATCCGAAAACCAGCAATCTTGAACAAAAGTGTCTTTTTCAAGAACCTCGGGGAAAATAGGCTTCTAACTTTGCTATTTGGAAGGAGACTGGAAAGAAAATGAACAAATGCATCAAGAACGATTTTTCTCTTGGTTTAAATGTTAGACGTGCGACATTGCAGTGAGAGTTTAGGCTGCAAAGTTTCTCTGGTTGGGATGGCTCCTATGTCACTAGAGTTTTGGAGTGTCTGCTCTTTCCTGTAAAAAGTGAAACATACATGGCAATTCTAATGATGACAACAATAATGATAAGCTAAATGCTGGCTGCTGTTAAGTTGTTTCTATAACAGAAAAAGCAACGTTGACATTCCTATTGGGGCAGCCCTCTTTGGAGCCTTCCCTCTGATGAATATCCAGGAATGCAGGCCCCCTCCAGCTCATAAGGCCCCCATCTTCATCACGCCTCCCAGGGTTGATGCAGAAGGGCAAGAGAGAACGTGGTGAAGGTTGACCATATGTTTAAATTCCTTGGCCTGGGATTGACACGTATCACTTTCATTCATATTCAGTTTGCTAGAAACAAGTAACAGGGCCCTACACAGAGTAACTGCAAGGGCACTGGGATATACAATCCATGGCTTGGCAGCTATTTCCCAACAACTTTATACCGTAGTAAGAGAACATGTATCTTTAGTAGTCTGAACTTGTCGTAAGTACTGTATGCTTTTCAAGGTTCATTCACATGACACCTATCTACTACAAGTGAAAAAACTATGGTATCAATGATTCTTTCTTCCTTTTGCATAGGGCTATAATGTTCATTACAGAGATTAATAATTATAGATTAATATGTAATAAATGTGAAACTGTTCACATAACAAATGGCACATAGTAAGTATACCACTTGCTATCTATATATTTGTTATATTTTCTGAGAAAATGGACCATTAGCATTAAAATTTTTAAATGATCATTCAGGGACTCCAAAAAGGCTGTGCTCTAATTTGCTATTCAAATGAAGTCCATTTGGTTGCACAGACATTTATTTAATGTTTCCTGTGTCTGAAGAGTTTGCCTCCCAAGTAGGACTATGGCTGTCTTTGTCTTCTTTGGTCTGTTACGAAATCCATAAGCTGTCGTGTTCCACTGAAGAGAAGGAACAGGTGAATGTTGTGTATTTGGTAACCAACATGTACAAATTCATGAGACTATAAATCCTCAGACCAAAGTGTTTTCTGTGGTGTTGGGCCTACTGCTAGTCAAGTTCCCTAATTGCTGACATATCTTTAATAGTATTAATTTCCTAAAGCTGCCTTTACACATTACTACACAAATTGGGGCTTAAAAAACCGAAATTTACTGTCTGGCAGTTCTGGAGGCTGGAAGTCTGACGTAAAAGTGTCGCATGGTTGATTCCCTCTGGAGGCTCTGAGGGAGAGTCTATTCCATGACTCTCTCCAGGCTTCTGCTGGTCGCCGGCAGTCCTCGGTGTTTTTGGTTTGTAGCTGCATCATCTCTCTTCATCTTCCCACGACATCCATCCTGTGCGTCTGTGTCCAATTCACTGTCTTTCTTATGAGGATACAAGTCATGAGACTAGAACCCACCCTAACCCAGTATGACTTCTTCTTAACTTGATCCCATCTGCAAAAATCCTATTTCTAAATACAGTCATGTTCTGAGATGCCAGACATTAAGACATGAAAATAGCTTTTTTTGGCAGGCACAATTCAACCCCCAGCATTAGCCAAATCAATTTTACTGAGGTTATTAATAATAATAATAAAATGGCAAATGTTATATGCTTGCTATATACTGGGCATTAAGTATTTTATACTATTGCCTTATTTAATCAAAACACCCCTATGAAGCAAGCTTCACTTTTATTATCATTACTCCTGATACTATGATCATCCTCATCATCATCATCACCATCACATAACTTTTATGTGAAGAGACTGAGTGAGACCCAGAGGGGCATGGTACCTTGCCCTAGGTGAGACAATGACCTGGCGCAGGTGGCGCTGGAGCAAAGTCAGTGTGAGTCCAGAGCCTATGGTGTCATCCATTACCTTGTACAGTTGCCATCTTTTTCTAACCCAGTAACGTTCCTGGAACCAGTGGAAACGAGCCCTCTTCCTCCAGTTCCAGCCCAGCATGTGGGGCTTTCTCCCGCTGCTTCTCCCTCTTAAACTGTCCATTCGAACCTTTCTGTCAGTCTGGATACGCTTCCACCTCCAATTTTCACCTCCGAGGGCTCAAAAGGAGGCTGTTCTTCTCCAGCTCCTTAAACCAAAGCCCAGGATGATTAGCTGAACCTTTTCCTGGAGCTGAGCTTTTGCTCAAGGCAGACTTTCAGAATGCCAGCTTCTTTGCTCAGCATCTCCGGCTGATAAGACGCCTAATTGCCAAACATGAAGAGCCCTTGTTTTCCTTCCAGTTCGGCGTGAATGTTTGCGCAGGGCTTTGCGGGGAGCCTGGGTTATTATTTCTCCCACCTAGAGGGAAATTGAAAATTACTATTTGGGTGGGAAACAAACTTAATTTTTGTTCTTTATTTAAGTTTTCATAAATGATAAAAATGTCTGTTTTAAGAAATAAATATTAAAAGGAAAAAATAAACCAAAATTGTATCAAGGTGTAGCTAACAACCCGTCCACAGCCCACCTTGGTTTCTAAGCCTCTGAAGTAGCCAGGGTCCATAAGCTGTCTTTCCCCCTTGCCTTATAGATGTATTATATCAATCAGGTAAAGGGTTAGTTAGATTTATTTTAAACCGAACAGAATCATACAATACATATTACTTTAAAGCTTATTTGTAAAAAATATGTCATGGATATATGACATAAATTGTGACTATTTTAAACTGGGGTTTATTCTTTGGGCGTCTTCTCTGGCCCACTGGTCTCTTAGTGATGTCACTTAGTCCTGAGCCATTACCAGTTTCTAGGTTGCTGGCTCGCAAATGTACACCGTCAGAGCGGACCTTTGCCCACATTTCAGACTTGGATATTGGACTGCCCGCTCACTGTCACTCTTTGCCTGTGCCTTAGATACTTGAAACTTAGTATGTCCAGCACGGAACTCCTAATGCTCTCCTCAAAGCTGGCTCTGAGTGTGCTCTGCCGCCTCCTCATTTACGAAGTTTCCTTCATTCTGTTGGCTCAGCTCCCAGAAAATCTGCAGCTTTCTGGGAGCCCTCTTTGTGTCCCATGCCATGCTGAACCTTCGGCAAATCCTTCCGACTCTCTTTCCGGTTATATTCAGAATCCAACCCCTTCCTACCTCCTACTTCACCTCTGTTCTGGATTGAACAGAATTATAACATATTTTATATAAAAATAAAATTATATATTGTATATAAAAGAAATATTTATATAGAATACATGATTATATAGATGTATTATATTTATTTTGGTTTAAATATATAAATATATGTAATACAATTATGTATCACATATACTTCATAATATTCTATATAAATTACATATACTATATAATCTTCTTGTTCTAATTTTTATAAATTGGTATTTTACAAAAATGAGATTATGGCACGTGTGTTGTTTCATTGTGTGTTTTCTCTCTCCCTTCTTTTTTTCAAATTTCTGCTATTTTTATTGCCACACACATGCTCCTTCTCTCCTTCCTCAAACCACGCTGACAGCCAGACGAGCATCTTCTCCTGCTGAGTCTCTCTGGCTGAGCTCTGAGAGAGGGACTCTGTTCTCCATGTCTGGAGTCCAGGGACCCAGTCAGAGTCTGGCACCCTGCAATGATTTAACCGTCGGGCAATTAGGAGAGTAAGAGATGGACTAGCGTTTGCTCTGAGTTAAGACGGAGATCTGATTCCAGGCCCCAGGGAAGTGCACCTGCGTTGACCTGTGAGCATTTGGGGACAAATCATCGCCATCCTCATTCCCAAACCTCTGGCTTCTGCTGGAACCACCTTGCTCGCATGTGAGTCGGAAACAGAACAGAAATAATAGTGGCTACCGCTCAGGGTGTTGTGTTTAGAGGCCTAATATGAGGGTACACTAATTGCATGGATCATCTCATTTAGTATTCCTAACACTGAATGAGAAGGTGCTGCTATTTTTCCCATTTTACAGAGGAGGACTCGAAGAACAGAAAAACTGATGTCACAGTATAAATGGCAGAGCTATGCTTCAGATCAAGGCAATGCGATTCCAGTATCTGAGTCTTTATTTGTTGTTTTTTATTGCATTTATTGGGGTGACATTGATTAATAAAATTGTATAGTTTTTAGCTGTACAATTCTGTAATACATCGTCTGCATACTGTATTGTGTGTTCACCACCCCCAGTCGAGTCTCTTTCCATCACCATTTATGTCTGCCTTCACCCTCTTCTACCTCCTCCACCGCCCTTTGCCTCTGGTAGTCACCATGCTGTTGCCTGTGTCTATGAGGTTTTTTTTCTTTTTGTTTGTTTGTTTTATTGCTTAATCCCTTCACCTTTTTCACCCAGCTCCAAACCAAAACCTTCCTCCCCTCTGACGGCTGTCAGTCTGTTCTCTATGAGTTTGTTTCCATTTTGTTTGTTAGTTTATCTTGTTCATCAGATTACACATACAAGTGAAATCATATGACACTTGTCTTTCTCTGACTGACTTATTTCACTTAGCATAATATTCTCCAGGTCCACCCGTGTCGTCACAAAGGACAAAATTTCCTTCTAAAAGGGAGATGACAAAACAATCCTTTCCTGACATTTCAGAACACGCCTTGAGGGACACATGGGGCTTTGTCTTGGCATTAGCGAGACGCAGCAGAAGGGCTGGCACTGACCCAGCGGTGAGTCAGGAGTCCCGTGCCCCTTGCTCTGACATCTTAATAAGCTTCCCGGACTCCGGTGTCTCCATGTGCAGAACGGCAGACAGAGCTGGCCGATCACGACACAGATGTCACGGGCCTTGAAGCCAGGCCGTTTAACATTACTCTCACCACATGCTAGCTGTATGTGCTGAGGCAAGTGACGTCATCATTCTAAATGTTTTTTTTTAATCACCTATGGAGTGGGCATATAAACCCTATAATAATAAAAAGCTGCTGAGGGAAGATAAACCTGTTCTATAAAGAGAAGAACGCAGGCAGGGCTTGTGGTGAATGCCCAGACCGGCACTCTATGACACATTCAGGTGTTCCTACAGGTGAGTCTGGAAAAGCAGGACGTGGTTCCCAGAGCTCCTGCCCCTCCTGAGCACCTTTGTTTCCACTGGCATCCTAATCCAAGCAGCTCTCCTGATCTGCAGCTGTGGGATTTGGGGTTGGAAGGCACGCAGACCTTGGTTCCCTGGCAGCCAGGATTGATGCCAGGGTTGTGCCTGGGTTAACAGCTCTCCTCTCCTGGCACAGCCTTAGGCTGCCCTGCACACAGAACTTCTGTGATGTCTCAATATCCTCTCTTTGAAAGCCCTGAGAGAACCTGGGTAATCCTACCACCCTATCTTCCACTTCACTTCTTGGGTTCTTTACTAAGAGAGTGCTACACATAATGGGAAAACAACTCTCAACTGGAAAAAAAAAAAGATTTGTTAGTAGCCAAGAACTAAGCACTACTAACATACAGTCCTCTGATAATTGGAGTTAGAGTTTAATTAGTGAGGAATGAAATGAGGTGTCTTGCCTCCCCAAAATTAAATCTTGGAACTCGTAGGCTAAAGTGCACTTTTACAGGAAAGGGCATGTGAATAGGCACCAAGTTCCCCGAATTTACAGGTCCAACCAAACACATGGGGTGGGAAGAGAGAAACTAACAAGAAGGACCAGCAACCCCAAGTCCCATGCCTTGCTCAGGACAGTGTATTGCACCAGGCGACAGGATGAGAGGGTGATGGGGCAACCTGGGTTCCTGTCCTGTAAGTCACAGTGGCCTTGCTATCCAGTCAATGTGGCCCAGTGAATGCATGGACTTCGGTCAGTCAGCTCAGCAATGCCTCGTACTTGAGAGAGGGATTCAGGAAAGAGTGGAAGCAGTTCAGGCATCAAAATTGTTAACATTTAAAGGAAAAGTTCTGGAAGTCTCCTCCCCCACAACTTACTAATCACAAAGGACTCTCTAATGTATTGCCTTTTCAAACAGGTAGATAATTCACTTAAAAAATTCTTTTTTAAAAAAATATTTTTTATTGTTTTTTAAGTGCAGTTGTCTCCATTTTCCTCCCACCACTCCCTGCCCCCACCAGCCATCCCCACTGCCCACCCTTGATCCTACCCCTCTTTGGTTTAAAAATTCTTGTTAAATTCCTCAATTGTCAAGGTAGGAAGGATCACTGAGGACATCTGATCAACCAACCATATTTTTGAATGAATAAACATATCAATTAAGCTTCAGAAAGAAGCGATGCCTGAAGTAGAAAAATCCAGCATTCCAAGACTGCTTAACCAGCATTTCCCCATACACTATAACACACCTCTAATCCTGACATGCTGTTGTACTATTTTCATTATTCCTCTTTTCTCTTATGCATCTTTCTTGTCTTTTTTCTTTCCTTCCAATTTTAATGTGTGCTGCATCTATATCCAGAAAGGATTTATGCATACATTGGAAGACCACTAAAAGGAAAATTCATTTCTAAGTATATACCAATAGAAATAAGTGCCCATCTGTACCAAAATAATTATACACAAATGTTCATGTTGGCTCTATTTATAATCCTCTCAAACTAGAAGCCACTCACATGCCCATCAACAAAAGTATGAATAAAAAATTGGGATATATATACACTGTAACACTGCACAGCAATACAAAAGACAAACTCTGATAAACACCATAGTGCTGGTAGAATTTAAAGGCACTGTATTAAATGAGAGAAACTAGACACAGAGGATCTTATACTTTGATCGGATGTATATGAAGTTCAAGAATAGTCCAAACTAACCTATATGAAGAAGTCAGAATAATAAATTTGAGGTTGGGAGCTGTTCATTGGGAAGTGGCAGAAGGTAAACTGGAAGGACCATGAAGCCAGAAACGGCCAGGTGTTCTGGGTGGCGGCTGCATGGGTGTGTGCACATACAAAACAGGCCTGTTCACTCTACAGCATATAAATTATACCTATGTTTTTAAACAAAATCTTTAAAAGAGCCATAGAAACACTGAAACTATGCTATTGGAAAGTATGATTAACACACTCAAAACCTAGGCTAATAGAATTACTCTCATTGAATATCAAATTTAATTTTTGAGATATCAAGTAATGGGAAAAAATTCTAATCATGTTTTTGCTCCCGTTTTTTGGAAGATAAAGGTTAATATCATCAGGAGAGAATGATTTTAGAAGCAATATTTTACTTCTAAAATTAACTTAAATAATCTCTTAAATAAAAGACACTGAACAATATAATGGACAAAATCTCTGAGAATAACTCTGTAAGAATGTTGAGATATTATAAAATGCTTTTAAATAAAAGTCTTTTTTTAAATAAAAGATTTTGCTTTTATTTAAGATAAAATGCATTTATACAGTCTTCAAACCACGGATTATTGGATAATACTGGCAATCCACCCTTCCCTGGCACCCTCTCGGGCTATGTGAGCTAGGAAATCTTTGACTAATACCAGGGCAGATTGTAACAGCATAACAGACTAGAATATGGTCAGCCCAGGCATTAGAGTTAAGGACATCATGGCAAATCACAACTATATTGAAGTCACTCTTAACTTAGCAGATATTAAAACTGCACATTGATTACGTATTTAAAATCATTTAATTAATGTAAAGGTGCTACATATCTAAGCCATTTGCTTGTAATTGTTTTTAGAACAACTGCACAATTTTTTAAAATTTGTGTTTGTCTTTTATAAACCTGACATGTATGGTGAAACATAACAAAAATATTATCTTAGAGAAAAAGACGCTCAGAGGCCCAGGGGAACACGAGCTTTACCTACCTCCTCAGAGAGTGGTGTGCCCCGAAATCACCGGGGGTCCTGCTGAGCTTCTGTGTTTGCAGCAAATCCCCAGGCGGTGCTGCTTCCGTTGGAGCAAAGACCACACTTTGAGTAGCAAGGGCTCAGACCTCTCAGGCAATTTTAACTTATCATTTGTATTATTTCTATTGAGATTATCTGTGAAAAGTAAGATTCTGGGTTTCCTCTTCCCAAGAGGTGGGGCCAAGGATGATGCTTTTTTGGTCTTTAATAAATCTCAATAAGATTATGACATACGTTAAGATTTTGGAGGCACTGACAGGAGAATGGACTTATGGCATTCCCCTTATGGTAAATATAGTTGTTGCTCCTTTTTTTACACATCAAAAGAAAGAGAAAAAACATTTCCGATGTCTTACTAACATCAGTCACTTATTGGATATACAATCAACCTTCATTTATTTAATTCTAGTGAATATTTTATGAGGTGAGAATTAATGTCAATATTTTAGAATTCCAAGCAACAGGTGATTATTATTGAGCCCCTAGTATGTCCTAGACACTAAGTGCTTTAAAAGCACCATCTCAGTGAGCAGCCCAATGGAAATAGGCTCTGTAGTTTTATCTCAGTTTACAGTTGAAGCAATGGAGACTTAGAGAACTTAATGCTAGAGTCTGACGAACTCTCTAGAGCTCAAGCCTCAAACACTGCAGGGAAGGCCCCTCTCGGTTGACATCACACAGGAAGCAGAAAGACCAGGATGCAACCCAGATATTTTTATTTTTTTTGCTTCAACTCTAATAATCTGATTTATTGGCACATATTAGTCTTATTTTGCTTTGCCTTTATCATTGCATCCTATAGTTCTTTTTCTTTGAGAAGTATCAGTACAGACTTAAGGTCTCAGAATATAATTGGTAACATCTGTAGAGTATTTTACAGTTTGCAGATTATGTTTAAAAAACCTGGGCTGATCTGATTTCCCTAACCACATGTGTCCTCATCTTATGAATGAAGAAACCAAGGGCCAGGAAAATGTATTTAATTTATCCAGAATTCAGACTCCAAGCTTCTCCAAATCTGTGCGCTTCCACCAGCCAGTTTGCCAAGGGGAGAGAGAGCAGGAAAATAATGTGGGAGAGTGAAGAAGAATTGCCTGGGAACCCACAGCTTTGAATTCTCCTCCCCGCCCTGCCACTAGCCGGATGCAACCTCAGGCAATCTGGCCGCTTTGTCTGGACCATAAATTTTCAAGCTTAAGGCAAAGGTTTAGCATAAGGCAGTTATTTTTAAATAGTGTTGGCTCATTTTTTTAAAGGAAACGTTGTAACAGATCACTAACTCACAAAGCAAATTTGACAGCTGACAATTAACCGTTGGAGCCCTGGACACCCTCCCCTTTGTGCTCTCGGGCAGGGAAGGAATTGTCTGCGCCCTTCACTGAGACCCTAGATCAGTGTCTGACACATAGTAGGTGCTTATTAGATGCCTGTTGAATGAATACTTCTCCTTTACATATTCTTTGGAACTCCATAGGGCACATTATAGTGCGTTGGATCAACGGGCCTCAAAGATATGGACATAAGGAGAAATGTGAACGGTTGTGCCTGGAGAAGACAAGCTCATGCAAGCATATCCCTTTAAGAGTAATGTCTCACTAAGACTTGCTTTTGTCTGGGGATGCTGAACTTTATAGAAAACTCAAATACAGAAATCAATTGGGAGCTCAGCTGTTTAAATTTACTCCACTCTTTGACTTTATTTATTTCTTGCTGTCACACACAGATATAAATACCAAATGTAAAGAAAAAATAATTCCGAACTTTAAAAAATGAGAAAATGAAGTATTATTTAGCTTAAAGTCACAATAATAACTATCTGTTCCGAATCTTTCATTTGTAAACAGAATGTTCCCCCTTGTCATTCTCAAAAGCAACACCTTAAGGGGAAGCTCTCTAGCATAAGGAAGTGAAACAAAATATAGATTCCTCCAAATGCATTTTGGTGAAAATTGTAAATATAATCTTAATTATAATATATGTTCATAGACAGTGACCCAAAGGCAAAAAGCAATGGATAGATGTGTTACTTGTTTCACAGTTTTTGTTGGTAGAAAGTCGATATACCCTTTCAGTCTTCATCATCTTTGTTCCATCAGATGGTCCGCTGAGAATTCGCCACGGGCCCCACCTGTGCGGAAGAACAGCGTGGCGGGAACGGCCGAAATCCTGGTCTCCCTTCGTGTCTCCATTGGCTGTGTCCTGATCGCCCGTTTCTGACCTGTTCCCACAGACCGGAAACTGACCTTCCTGTTCTCAGACTCTTACTTCCGCAACCCTCTTCCGTATTAACACACAAAAGCTTCTTCTGAAAGGCACGTCTTCTCCTGTTACCCTCCAGGTTAAAGCTCTGCAGGGAGAACCAGATGTCACCACGGGGAGGGCCACGCTATCTACACAGTGCCCCGAACCCTCACAGCTGGTCCCAGTCCACCGACCTCACCTCGCTGACTTCCCAGGGAGACTGTTCTGCCTCCGCACACCACCGGCCAAGCTGAGTCAGCTATCAATAGGATTGTTTTTTTTTTTGGGGGGGGGAGTGTCCTTATCTCCCTTTCACAACTGAGAAAACTTACTCATTTTCAAGACCTAGCATCAATATCTCGTTTCTAGGATTAGATAAACTATATTTTTTTATTAATAAAGCACTCTGTGAACAAAGGCTACAATGAGCTTACCAGAGCCTTTGCTGCATTGTTATTAATCCTGAAATTGCTTATGAAAATTTATAGTTGATTTGTATAGGCAAGGCAATCTATTCATTCCACAGGTGGACTGTAGGTGTGTGTTTATGCCTGGCTGGATCCCTGATAATATTTCTAAGGACTGCCCCATCTCCACCTGTGGCCCTGTGTCAGACAACTGATACAAATACCACTGGCAAAAGGATCCGTTTAACTTGTTACCTGTCTTCCCTAAACATAACTGACTGCAGTGACGTGCTAAAGCGAGATTGCAGCTGCTCGTACACGGGGCTGATTGTGCACTTCTGTTCCCAACCCCTCTTTGGTGACATCACAATGGAAGCTCAAATAAGG
The DNA here is from genome assembly GCA_028533065.1 of Trachops cirrhosus. Lineage (NCBI taxonomy): Eukaryota > Metazoa > Chordata > Mammalia > Chiroptera > Phyllostomidae > Trachops > Trachops cirrhosus. The sequence continues at coordinate 5,920,445 of CM052538.1, read as the reverse complement.
CACGGACGGTGGGAATATTTATAGCATGGACACGGGCACACCCTACACATCACACTTTCCTCCCGGAATGCTCCTTGGTCAACCTTTACCAAAATGCCCCTGCTCCCTGGCCCCTTCCTGTTTTCTCAAATCAGTTAAAGCCTCCTAGCATGTGCCATCACGACCACGCTCCTCTCCTCTGTAGCACTCACCTTTGTTGTAATTTGACGTTCATTCCCAGTGGAAACAGTAACTGAGGTAGGGTATTTCAAGTACTGAGCACTGGTCTTGGAAGAAAGTGTTTATCTAAGTTATTAAGTTTGCTTGTTATTATGTACTTGCAGTAAGGCCTCACTTAATGTCATTGATAAGGTCTGCGACTTTAAGCAAAACAATGTATAACAAAACCAATTTTACCATAGGCGAATTGATATAAACATGAGATAAATTCCTACGGCATCTCAGGCATCTCGTAACAAACTAACACTGAACAAAATAATGTTATTTGAGGATATGCTATATTTCATAAGTGTTTATTTTTCCCCTCCGCACGACTGTAAGTCACATGAGGGCAGGACAATGTTTGTGTCCTATCCTCAGAATCTATCATAATACCTTGTTGAAGGTAGATGAGCAATTACAGTGTGATAAAAGAATAAATAAAGCCACCATTTTCAGCTACTGATAGCTCTCTGATCGACTACATACCCAACCCCCTGCACACTTCCCGCTCAGAGTGAAAAACTGTGGATTTCGCACATCAGCTGTGGAGAGGGTATGAACGAGGGTCCTGCTTTGGCTCCCTGGGATTCTGTCACATCAGCGGTCATAGAGTTTGTGCCTACCCCTGTCTTTCAGTGAATTTTTAATGTGAGGACAGGTTTCTGAGACACTAAGTAACCTTTAAAAAATATTTAGTGAGTAGGAGCAACAAATGTACCTTGGGGATTTATACCGACAAAATAGACTTAATTAGGTACTTTACCGTTCCCTATTATCCTCCCCGCTCTATGGAATCACCGGGCTTTGATTGGGTTACTCCGGCTGTCTTCGAGGTGTCATTGCTTCAAGAAAATGATTTTTTTCCAATTGTCAGTTCTAAGAATGTTACTCAAAGAGAATTATGAAGTATTTTTAGCCTTCATTTTTTCAGTCGATTCATTAGTGGGAATGAAGCTCAAGTGTGGCCTCATTAACTCTCTTCATCGGTGGGAATACATTCACATAAAAACACGGCCTCCCAACACTGACTTTCGCCCTGACAGGCATCCAGTGCTCCCTGTTCACAAGCGGGATCCTGCATCTTTAATACGAGCATCAGGGTGCTTAGCAGCCGGGGCTGCATAGCTGAGGCTGCATGCAGGGATTTAAAGGTCAATCCAGGAAAATGAAATGGTTTTGTTTTTCAGCACTTTGTCCTGCAAGCAGATGATTTGAAGGGTCTCAGATCTTCCAGCACCAGGAAGCCAGCGTGCAAGTTTCCGTGCTGCTGGTGGCTGCCCACGGTGTTGTATTTTTCGCATAAATGCAGGGCTAACGGGGGAGGCTCCTGGGATCCTGGAAAAAGAATTTGGCTAGAAGTCAGGAGTCCTGGGATGGCATTCTATCCCTGCTATTAAAAATATAGAGGACACATGGACAAAACTAGGGGTGTTGGAAAGGGGAGGGAGGAGGGGAAGAATGGGTGGGTGGGCTGGAAAGGGAATAAAGGATAGAAACTGTACTGAATAAACTAAAATAAAAATTTAAAAAAAAAAAGAAAAAAAAATAAAAGAATAGATTAATTATAAAAAAAAAAAAATGATAATAAAAGTAGTTCACACTCTTTGAGTTCTAACTTTGTACCAGGCATTATTTTAAGTGATTCCTAAATATGGGAAGGAGGAAGCAGTTGAAAAATTAACTAACATGGTAACCCAGATAGACCGACATAAAGTAATTCTTTTATTTGTTCCGTGTTTGCTCTAGTCTTCCTGTGAAGTCTCATATGCTGGTGTTTAGGGAATAAAATAAAAATAAACATTTACTCCAATATAACAGTAGCCAAATCAATACTTTTAACCTACTCACTGTGGTACTATCCAATATGGTAGCCACTACCCACATATTTGAGCACTTGATTCAAACATGGTATGAATGTTTGAATGTATGAATGTTAACATGGATTGTAAGTATAAAATACATATCAGATTTCAATTACTTTCTATGAAAAAATCAATCTAATAGGTTTATATTTATTGCATGTCAAAGTATTTTAATATTTGGGTTAAATATATTGTTCAAATTGATTTCAGTGCTGCTTTTTACTTTCATGTGGCTCCCGCCAAGCTTAAAACTACATCTGCATCCACTCTGTGTGTGTTCCTCCAGCCACAGCAACAGCATGTGTTCAGCCCCTGAGTCCTGAAAGACTCGAAACTTCTGAAGATCTGGCAGGTGACACAGTATCTTGGAGCGCTGTACCTGGGGTAAGGCGGGGAGTGTATGAAAGATGTGGAGTGGGATAACACAAGGGGGATACAGGGGGTCAGATCATGCAGGAACTGCAGTCTCTGGGAGGGACTTCGAATTTATTCTAAAGACAATGAAAAGTCGTTGAAGGTTTTAGGCAGCAAAGATGTGATACAATGTCTGTTTTATGCCACCTTTCTGCATACCAGTTTTTCCATCTTTAGAATAGGTGTGATAATATTAATATCTTCAAAAGGTCATTCAAACCAGATAATAATCACTTTGGAACCTGTGAAATGCTATAGAAATATAAATTAATCTTATCACTATGTCTACTGTTCAAAAACCTTTCTTGAATTCCTGACATCAATGGCATAAGATCTTCCATCATTGTGTTTTACTCTCGTCTGCTGGTCCTACCTGACCAACGCAAACATTAATCTCATGTTCGACCTCATTATATAATCTCCGGTCTTCTCCCCATTATACCTCCTGCTCCCACAACCCGGCCTTTGCTCGTGATGGACAGCTGTCATTTGGAATGCCTTTATTGTTTGCTCCACCTATCCCGATCCAATTACATTTGTGTTTATATTAGAATTCTTTTGCATACAAAAGCCAGAAACATCTCAAACTTGCTTGAACAGTAAAGAGAATTTGTGAATGACATGGTGGTAAGTGGCAAGTCCAGGGGACATCAGGGTCCTTCAGGCATGAATGGATCCAAGAACTCATGAAACCATGTCAAGAATTTGTGTTGAGTCTCTATTTCTAAGTTTTACCCATGAGTTGTCAAGATGCTCGATCATCCATAGCTCCAGATTTCATCCAACCAGCTTAGCAGCTCCAGTAAAAGATAATTTCTCTTTCCAAAATGTTCTAGCAAAAGTCTCATGTTTCACTCTATTGGCCTAAATTTATTATATGCCCTGAATAAACTTATATAATATTTATTGGCCAAACTCCAAGCCAGAGCCCACCCCATGATTTGGGGGGTACTAGATGAAGTTAGTTCCAAACCAAACCAAATGGGTAAAGTGGGAGTGGGGAAGGTTCCCAGAATTGCGAAATGGACACTAGACAAACAAAAAGAAAAGAAAACAAGAAACCCACCCGGATATCCACCGTAACAACATGGCTCGGGTCCCATGTCCTCCATGAGGCCTCCCTCTACGACTTCAGGCAATAATTATTTCTTCCCTCCTAACTTTTCTTCATACTTGATCTCTGGAGCATACATTTTTGGGTCTTGGTATTTCATTCTTTACTTTATTACAACCATAACATTTTTACTGCTTGATTAGACGTTGGTGGTAATCTCGTCATAGAGATGTGAAAGCCAAAAAGGAAAAAGAATAAATTTCGGATTATTTTGAAGGTATTTCTTAAGGACTTTTAGGTTAGTTCTGGGGGGAAAATACAAAGAAATTCTTTTAAAACCCCTTAACATTCTTCCTAGAATTTTTCCATCATTTTTCTCATCCTTAAAAACACTAAATTCACCAATTATGACAGTTTTATGAGCAAACTAAGTAATACAGAGTGTAATTTCAAGTTTCCAACCCAAATGTGTCTTTTAATCTGTAAAGGATGACTGTGTTTCTTTTTTTGCTAAATATATTTATGTATGTATATATCTATGTAATTGTTTTAATTCATTTGTTTCTTTTTGATCTTGACTTGAAACTTTTCCAATCCTTCTCTCTCTCCCTCTCTTGCTTGTGCTCTCTCTCTCTTTCTTACTCTGCTTCTCCCTCTCCCTCACTCCTTTGGGTCTAAATATGCTCCGGTCTGCCTTGCTGTCATTTCTGGTAGGTGCTTGTTTGGGCATTGTGCTTGTCTCTGAGTCGTGAGAGGTGTGTACCTAATAACAATTGGGTATCTGTGTTCGTTATGAGTCTATAAGCTTCTTTGTGTCTTTATATGTGTCTGTTTGTCCCCCAGCTTTACTGAAATATAATTGACATATAAATAGTGTAAGTTTAAGGTGCACAAATGTGATGATTTGATACATTTATATATTGGAAAATGTTTTCCATAATAAGGTGAGTTAAACATATCTTTCACCTCCATAATTACCATTTTGTTGTTATGGCAAGAACACGTTAGCTATAATCTCATAGTGACTTTTGAGTGTGCAATACAGTTTTATCAACTGTAGTCACCATGCTGTATGTTAGGTCTATGGACCTTGTTCATCTCATAACTGAGAGTTCGTACCTTTTGGCCAATATCTCCCCATTTCCCCGACTCCTTGGGCTCTGGCAACTGTCATACTACTTTTTGTTTCTGTGAGTTCTGTGTTTTTATATTTCACATAGAAGTGAGACCATACAGTGCTTGTCTTTTTCTGTCTGACTTATTTTACTTAATATAATGTCCTCAAAGTCTATTCATGTTGCAAATGGAAAGATTTCCTTTTTTATGGCTGAATAATACTCATATGTATATGTGTGTGTGTGTAATTTTCTTTGTTCATTTATCTGTTGATAGACATTTAGATTGTGTCCATGGTCTTGGCTGTTATGAATATTAGACAGTGATTGTCCTTTGAATATACACCAGTAAGTCAAATTGCTAGATCATATTCAACTTTTCCAACCTTCTGAATTCACTGATGGAAAAGAATAACAAGACATTACAGGTTGCACATTCATGGTTGTTGAAATAATTTTAGGTAAAGAAGTAATAGGGTTAATTATTTTTGCCAAAAAGATAGAATTCTGATAGTACAGTTGTGGATGAATTAGAAAACAGTTAAACTGAAATTTAAATAGAAAGCAATTAAAGTCTCAAGTCACTCAGTGAGAATTGAAATGAGGAAGTGAGTTAGTGATACAATTAGGAAAAGAACTGATAACCTTAGTAACCAATGAGGCACAAAGACAAAGGTTTGGGGGAAGCTGGAGATAAATATGGGGTTTCTAGCTTAGATAACTAGAGAGCACACATTACATAGAAGAGAGAGGGGTAGACGTTGAAGAAAGATGAAGCATTCTGTTTTGGAACTGTTGAGTTTAGAACTGTTGATGTGCTTCTGTGTGACATCAGCTGGATGAAGCTCATCTACACGTGGCCATAGGGTGTGGAGCTAGGAAGAGGGCCATTGATGGAGATGTGTATTTGGGAATCACTGTCATATAGAAGACAGTTGAAATAAGGAAAAATGGTAAGAATGCAGCTTGATAAGATAAAAACGTTTAGTGTGGAATCTATTAAAGATCTTGAGATGTTTGGGTCATAAATTTTATGCTCACTGTTGCTTCTAAAAAAGCTTTAGTGCTTGTCTGAAGAGAGAAAAAGGCAGTTTTGGTGTCAATATTTTTATCCATGAAGATAAATTATGATCATAGGTAAGCAATACAGTTTTTTCAGGATGTAAGAATCAAATACAATAAAAAACTATGTATTTGAATCCCTTGGAACCTTTCATATTGTATCTCTGCTTTATACAATTGTAATACCTTTGACCTGGAATGTAATGAGCTTTCTTCATGTTGCTAGAGAAAGTGGAGGAAGTTGATGACCACAAAATATGGAGCTAACCCACTGATCTGCATGTAGAGAGACTACTATAGCATCCTACGCATAGCAGGTGCTCAATCAATCACACTTAGGCAAATGGACAGTTACTACCATATGGCTACAGAGCATAGTTTTACGGAACAGGAATGCTGAGTGGAGAACTGGGTGCTGGGCTCCATTCTGGCACTAGGCTAGGTCTCAGGGTGATCTTACACAAGTGCAAGGAGGCTCTTGTGCCTCAACAACCTCATTTATTAAGATGGGGGTGTGGCTGTGAAGTCCCTCTTTGCTGTCTAATGAAAGGAGTCTGTCAGTCAATGCAATGAGTAGCCTGATGATTTTGTATTTATTTGCTAGACTGCCCCACTAAGATCTTTTTCCCAGCGAGTGCAGGCAGAAGAATTGAAGCTCCTACCTCCTACCTCAAATTTTTGAATTTATTAACATTATGTTAATTAATATTTTAAGCCGAGAACCTCTCTTTTGGAGGAAAAATGAATAATGCAATAGAATAAACCACAGGAGCATCTCAAAGTAGGTATTTTGCTTTCAGGTAGGCTGTACTTTTCACCTTGCTCATTACTTCTTTTTACTGGGGAGAAATAGATTAACTCCTCACCATGTCCTTTCTAGGACAGACTCCCGACACAGTGTAATCTACTTCACGTTTTCTATAGAGTTTGGTGGACAAATCTATTCAACTTTTTCAGGTGTCAATGGGCATAGGTAGGAATTATGGGACCTCTTACCCTCAGCCATGTAGTGTGACATCAAAGTCCCCACCCTGACCCTGTAACCCAAGGGGTTTGCTCAGTGTCATCTGAAGAGGAAAACCCAAGTAAACAGCTCAAGTGAATCATGTGGTCAAGATTCAGGAGGATTGAATTGGAGAGGACTTATACAGGAAGGTGGGACAAACATTCTGAACTCTTATGATGAGTATCCAGAGTAAGGATCAATTTTCAAGGCTAGGATATTTTGAATTCCCAGTGGGATGTTGTGGTGGGCAGGTTGGGTTCACTGAAAGGGTCCATTGTGTGATGGATAATTTAATCGTCTTACTTTTGATGCTGTGAAGGACCAACAGATACTCAAATTGGCTAAACCACAAAGAGAGTATTGGGTATCAAATAACTGAGAAGTGCAGGTGTATGGCTTCATCTAGATAGCTCAAGCTAGGCCATCAGTGCTTATCTGACCATATCTGCCCTCTTTTATATTAGCTTCATCATTAGATTCTCTCTTATAATGGTGGCAAAATGGCTCTAAGCCTCACGCCTTTTCACCACCCAGACCCAAAGAGAAAAGAACTGCTCCCTTGTAGAAGCCACAGCATCTCAGGAGCTCTAACCTGGCTATGAACCCCATGTCTGAGCCAATCACTGTGGCCAGAGGCATGACCAGATGATATGCTGATCGGTTCAAGGCAAAAAGTCCTCACTTCTGCAAGTGGGTTTAAACTGCCTTCAGTACACTGGCTGAAACTGGGTGGGCATGAGTTCCGAAAAGTAAAAGGAAGTAAAGTTCGCAGGTGATGTGGTCAAGAAATACCCACTCTAATTCATCAATGTAATTCCTATTTTGCAAGAAGGCTACTCATAGGCAGAAATTAGTTTATTATTTTTTTTTCTAGTTTGAGATGGAGGCAAAGAAGTATAGCTGTAGGGAGAGACCAGGCAAAATGCATAAGTAACACACACTTAAGACGCCAGGAAAATAATACAGCAACTTCACTGAGATTACAGGTGATGTGAACTGCTAGAGACAGTTTATTCTGACCTCTTATTGGCTATCCAAAGTGCTGTGACCACTTCCGGCCTGTACCCAAGATCATAGTCCATTGTTCTAGATTTATTTTAGCTTCCAGGAAAGAATCCTTGTCCTGAAAAGTTAATTTTCCAACTAATCCCAATAGCAACGATACTTGGCATAATTTCTCATATTGACTTTGTTTCAAACCATCAGCCCTTCATCTACACATTTTGTCCATGAAGGCAGAATGACAGCTTCTGCCCTTTCAACTGTTATGAAGGTTCTTGTCTCTGGGCATGTTATATTCAAAGTTACCAGATGTGCAGATACAGCCTCAGGCTGATCCGTGGGCCCATTATAATCGGACTTCCTGTTCTGACAACTCTTTGTTCATACAAAGAGGAACAGGTAGCATTGTGATGTGAATTGATGGCAACCACTTGGAATGAAATCTTCCAGGTGCAGCAACTGACAGCTCTAACTCAATAGAGAACATGCCAACAGTTGAAGCTTTGAGAGTCACCTCATAAATCTCCCCTCCCAGTTTTGAAACACAGATTCTCATTAAGACTCGATTTATTAGAAATTTTCCAAGCTACTGAGAAATTAAGCATGGACTGAAATGCCTCTCATCAGAGAATTAAAGTCAGAATCACTGGTGATGAAGAAATTCTATCTCAAATTTAGTGAAAATATTGTTTAAAATCAGGAGAACTGAGTTCTAGTTCATGGTTTGCTCTGAGAAGCTGTGTGACCTTGGGCAATGTCCTTGAATGCTCTAATTTTCTTCACTTATAAAATAAGGGACTGAAGTTGGAGAGCCTCCAATCCTAGTAATCTATTCTGTTTCTGTTTCTGTTACCAACAAGCTAAGGGAAAAGGGAATAGAAAGGGATGATGCAAACACATCGGCCCGAGTTGACTCAACACTCACCACCGAAACAGAACACTTAAAAAACTTGCAACAAAAAGGAGAAAAAATACTTTATATTGACTCAGTTACTTAATTTCACTGATTAATTTCTAACTACATTTATTTAGACATAACCAGCTAAATTATGTGGAAGCTTAATTATATTTCAAAAACTCTCTGGATTTTTTTAAATGAAGTTTAATTTTATATTGAACATGTATCTAACTAAAATAATTTAATAAAATTATTGAAACTGTTAAATGCTAAGTAAGGATACCTAGTAACATTACTTTTGTTCAATTGCAGTTGTCTGCATTTAGCCCCTACCACACTCCCCCAACCCCAGACATCCCTTTCCTTCCTTGTTCCATGCCCCCCGCTTGGTTTTGTCCATGTGGCCTTTATAGTTGATCCTGAAAACCCTTCCTCCCTTCTCCCCATTACCCTCCCCCCACCTCCCCTCTGGTTATTGTCAGATTGTTCTTAATTTCAATGTCTCTGGTTATATTTTGCTTGATTTTTTTCTTTTGTTGATTAGGTTCCAGTTAAAGGTGAGATCATATGGTATTTGTCCATCACTACCTGGCTTATTTCACTTAGCATAATGCTTTCCAGTTCCATTCATGTTGTTGCAAAGGGTAGGAGCTCCTTTTTTTTTTTTCCTGCTGCATAGCATTCCATTGTGTAAATGTAACATAGTTTCTTGATCCACTCATTTACTGATGGGGACTTAGGTTGCTTCCAGCACTTGGCTATTGTAAATTGTGCTGCTATGAACATTGGGGTGCATAGGCTCTTTTGGACTGGTGTTTCAGGGTTCTTCATGGCTAAAGAAAGCAGCATTAAAATGAAAAGAGAGCCAACTATATGGGACAACATATTTGCCAATGATAGCTTGGATTTTTACTCTGGATCCGCATAGCGATGGGGGAACATCCATTAGGTTGTTTCCACTTTGGAGATGCACCTTTGATGGCTGGAACATCTATCAGGTCACATCAGACTCTCACAGAGTAGGAACTGTGGAGGACACAAAGATGTGCCACCTGGGACCCAGTGCAAAGTGAAAATGCAAGGATTTATTTTCAATAAGAATTTCAGGACGGTAACAGCAGTACATTGAACTGAACACGGATTCTTCTAAGCACGAGGCCCTGAACATCTGCAAAGATCGTACACTTATAAAGCAGACCCTGGTGCTGCTAAAGTGTCCCTTCAACTGTTCTGAATGCCAACGGAGGCCTCAGCTACAGACAGCCATCTCTCCCTATCCACAAATCCTTTCCCTAGAGGTTCCTAGGAACCTATAGCTGAATAGCTGTTAAAGCCATTATTTCTGGTATTTATATCCAAAAGTGTAAATTCTTCTTGTTTATACTTCTCTTTCTTCACTTGTTAGTTGTCAATGTTGTCTGTTGACTCTGGATTGTATTAGTCGAGCATTTAGCCCTCCCACATCCAGGTCTCTGTTCCCTTCGTCCATTCTCTTACATAGGTGTGGCAGATTAGAAGTGGTTGCTAATTCTATGACAGCCTTTCTACGAGAGGGAGAATCAGTTTCCCTTCCACTGGATATGGGCTAGCCTGTGACTGCTTTGATCTTTGGAGTAGAGCAGAAGTGATGCTATGCCAAGTCCGGACCTAGCTTTTAGGAGAGCAGATATTTTTGTCTTGTTCCTCATGGATATCTTCTTAACTCTCCCTGTAGGTAACAGGACTCTGAAGAATTTTAGAGATGGTGTCCCACAGCAACCTCATTACCAAAATAAAAAGAGAGAATCTTTATCATAAAGATAAATGGGTGTCAGTGCTGTTGAATGTAGAGAACCTCAGTAAGATTCAAAGGAAAACCATGGCATTTAAAAAAATAATTTAAATGGCACATATAACACCAGCTCTGAGTAAAAAGTGACAGAGTTCAGCATAAGAAGAACTCCCAGGGCCTCCAACTTCTCAGCAGGAATCAGGCTGGAATACATTCTATTTAATATGAAAAAGAAAAGATGATTTTTGATGGAACCAAAAGCCCAGAGGGAAGTCAATGGTCATGGAGCCCTGGCCTGACCCTGTTGCTCAGTGGATTGAGTGCCAGCCTGCGAACTGGAGGATCGCAGGTTCGATTCTCAGGCAGGGCACATGCCTAGGTTGCAGGCCAGGTCCCCAGTTGGAGGTGTGTGAGAGGCAACCGATCAATGTTTCTCTCTTTCTCCCTCTCTTCCCCTCTTTCATAATAAATAAATAAAATATTTTTTTAAAAAAAAGAGTCATGGTGGAACTTCTCAGACAGCAGCACTAGAATTAAATATAAGACCTGGAGATACGCATCTGGCTAAATTTCAACAATTCTCTATGCTAGTGACTACAACATGCCCCTTAGTCCCTCTCATTTTAAGCAGGAGATTCCATGGTAGTTATACTGTGTCTGTTGCAGCACTGTATATTGAGTGTACAGGGGCCCTATAAAAGGTGTGTTTAGTTTCTCGGTCTTTAGATTGAGAGAAACCATACTTAAGGAACCACACCTGAAGAGCTTCACCATTCCTGGGTATGATTTATATGCCACATCTTGGACTCTGAGGTAATGTTGTGATGGGATGTTACTTATGAAGTCTGGGAAGGGAGAGAGTATATTTTGGATTTGGAAGAAATGCAAATAATTTGTGATTAGAGGATGGGCGATAGAGGATTAAAGCTGGCCCCGGATTTTGTGCTACCACTGTCTTTGAGTGCTGAGGTCTGTTTTTCTCCTCTTAAACCAGGGATGACTGCTTTGACTCATCGAGCATGGTGGGTCTGATGCTTTCCAGTCTATGCCTATCATTTGAGAAGACAGCCAGCTTCTGCCTTAGTCTCTTGGGTCCTTGAATACATGCTATTAGGGAGACCAACATGGAGAGTGCCTGAGACTACTTGGTGAGAGTGAAGGGTCTAGATAAATTCAGCCTCAAGTCAACCTGGGGACGACCCAGGCTTGTGAGTAAAACTACCTCTTACCATTTATTCTGCTGGTATTTGAAAATAAAGAATGGTACTGTTTTTCCCCATTCACTGTGCAAGCTTCCATGTAACATATTTTCAGTGTCTTATTTTCAATTACCCTACATGCCTACCCGATTGTAGGACCCCTCTGATTTTCATATCCCTGCAAAATAAACTCTAGTCTCCTGCATGAAAAGGAAAGATGTAGCTGGCCTCCTATTTATGGGGTGGTAAAGAGGATTGCAACTCCTGATCTCATCTACATTTTTCATAGTACATAGTAACACCAATTTTGAACGTTTCTGAGATTCCTTGGGTTTAACTGACTGGCTTGCTTCCCATAATTATATCTTTTCCAGGTGTTTCTGTTAAGATGTACAGTGTTACGTTGAAAGGTAAACAACACAGTGAATGTATGCAATTTATACAGATATTCACATCAAGAATGCCATAAACCATAGCTATGATTTCATTGTCGCCTTTCTCTATATGGCAAAGAGATGAGTTAAGGTATAGAGACCAAGTTCTAGAACTATACTGTTTAGATGTAAATTCTTCCTCTGCTATTTTATGGTTATGAGACTTTGAACAAGTTACTTCTTTTCTTTTTTCATCAGTGACCCCATCTGTAACAATGGGACCAATTTAACCATCTCACTGGGTTGTTGTGAGGACTGTATCTGGTAACTCATATACATCATCAAGCCCCTAGAAAATATTAAATAAATGTTCTTACTCTTATTAATAATATCTCTACAATCCTCTCTAACTGAGTTATTCTCAAATGAGGTATCTTTATAATGACATTTATTTGATCAAAATAAAGTATTGAATATGATGGCAGAGTTGCTGTTTATTCATCTTGACAGCTCATTCATCATCTCTGTGGGTACTTTGGGTGGCTTGCTTTTGAGGCCTCAGCTTATAGATCTTTTGTTTCTCTCTGAGAGGCTACTGTGTATACATGGACTAGTTGCATTTCCAGTGTTTTTGTCATTAAACTGGGATATAGAGTTTCCTCCTAGAGATACGACATTTTCACATTGTTATGCTTCCACGGGTTTTGTGAATTATGTGCTACTTGCAATGGAATGAAATCTGATCATTGTCTTCCTTAGGAAGAACTGTATTAGCCAACAAAGCATACTTCAGACCAGAGAGAGAGTGTTGCCCTTTAAATGTGGTTGGAACTTGGAAAGAGAAAATAAATGATTCAGTCAGCCTTAAACAGGGCGTACAGGTTGGCCTCACTTTATGTGACGGATGGCTTCCTAAGACAATCAGTGTGAATCCTCCTTTTGAAAAGACAGTAATAGAATCCAATTGACTGTGTGATTACTTTGATAATTTTCAGGGGGCAGTGGGATAATTAAGAAAACACAAATTTATTATGTGGGGCTCCAGATCAAATACGTTTCTGGTCACTGAGTACATGGTATGAGCAATACATGGTCTCTCTTCCTAGGGAGGCCACAGTCTAGTGAAATGATCACAAAGTAAATAATACTTAATATCATAAAAAATTATTAAGCACATTTTTCTGTTTTACTCTAGTTTCTTCTTCTATTGTGCCCTTCTGCATACATTTTACTCTCCAGTGGTGTTTATTTACTCAACAGTAACCAACATTTTCTTTAAGTCTACTATTTCCGGACCCAATTTTAGGTGCTGGGGAAGCTAAGTGAACAAATCCACACATTAAGTAAGGACTTCTGATGAAATATGTTTGCTGACTCTTTAGAGTTGTGGGACTATATAACATGACATTTGTATAGCATCAGGGAAATCCCAGTTGAGATCTGTAAGACAAAATGGGATTTGCTCATGGGAGAGGAGTGGGAACAGGGGCTTGGCAAGGTGGACTAGAGTTCTTTTTGTAGGCAGTGAAAAATTTGGGATGGGTAACTAAGGAGATGAGGCCAGAGAGCCAGGTAAGGATCAGTTTTCCTGAGGTCTGTGCATATGGTATTTCATTCAATGTCACAGCATTAGGAAGCAAGCACCCTCATTACTATTGCCACTGCAGAGCGTAGCGGGGTCTGGTGAACTATGCAAACCAACAAGGCAGATGGTTTTAATCACTAACATTAAAATTCCTAGGTAGTGATATTTTACGATGCCCTGTTTTTATCATTTTTGTAGTTCTTTTCTTTAAGTGTATATATATATATATTTAAGTATATATTAGATATGTATATAACTTTAAGTGTATATATGTATGTATATGTATGTATGTGTGTATATATATAATTATTCACATGTAAAGGGGGAAGAAAGGAAATGGGTGAGGAGAGAGCTCAAAGGAGAAAAATATGTTATGGGAGATGAGAGACAGAACTGAAAAACATAGTCAGGGGCAATCCTGACTTGCAAGAAATAGAAAAGAGCCCTAAAATATCAGAAAATTTAATACTTAATATAAATGCATGTTCTCTCTGCTATTGCACCGTCAATCCCCTAGAGATGCAACAATCTACCAGAGGCAACTGAGGAATCAAAGAGAAGAACATGTGTCCAAATTTGGGTTTACACTGGAGCAAAGTTAAGTAGCAAGCCACAAGACACAGAATAAAGATGGAAATTTTAGCAAGAGATAGCAATTAAAGCTGAAGGTGACTGGGAGAAATGCAAAATCTTAGGAATTCCCAGAACCACTGTGAAGGATTTCCTACAGGATGTGCAATCAATTATGATGAAGTTCAATTACTCAAAGGACTTTAGTAGACACTGACATCTGAGTCGCACCAACACTGTCTGGTATTTTATTATCCCCACTCTGACATACAGGAAGGCCAGTGAGCCTTGGAAAGGGGTCATAGCTTGGGTACCAAGGATACCCGGGCAGCTTAGTGGCAGAGGATTAATTTATATTCACGTCTTCTCATCTGCAAAGTCTAGAATGTTTCAACGATACTTCTTCTGAGATGTGGAATATATTTTATTATCTCAGCTCAAGAGATATAGGTAACATCAAAATTGGTATAAACTGTGGCTATTGCTCTATTAGTAACCAATTCAATCTCACAGATTCTAAAAATCTGCCAGATCAATCTAGTTATTTTTCAAGTTTGTGTGTAAACCTATAATTCAATCACAGTTTAGAACTCAGTTTTGAGTCAGATTCCCAGGAGGCATCATAGTGCATTGCCCCTGATATGATTAAAGGTCACCAGTTATAGTGCTGGAGGTTACCAATGGGAAATGCCCATCAAGGAACATAATTCTGTCCTTTGACATCATGATGCTACACAGTGTCTCATGAGTAATGTGTCCATTTTCTTTTATTAACTCAATGGTTATTTAAAAAAATTATTGAATTCATTGAAGTGGCCTTGGTTAACAAAAGCCTTCATATAGCTTTTGGGTGTACAATTCTACAACACGTCATCTGTGTATGGTTTTGTGTGTTCACCATCCCAAGTCTCCTTCCATCTCACTATTCTTACATGGCTGAAGCTGCTGCTGCTCTGAGATGTAACTGCCTTCGCCACTGTCTCATGCCTGGCTTGGACAGTCTCTATGTTTCCTTCCTGGGGTCATCCCCTGGCAGACCTACAAACTCTCACACTGAACCCTCTTCGCCTCTGGAACATGGCCCACGGAAACTATACAACAAGGTCTATGTCCAGCCAAGCTACAGCACCACACCCATCATCCTAACCTCGATATGTGGAATGAAACCATTCAGTGGTTCTGCCACTTCCAATGGCCCCAGAAAAAAAGAAGGAAAATATGAGTCTTTAGCTTTCAAACTGTCAATCATCAAAGGAGGATGTTCTCATACTGGCAAGCACTCAACACATCTACGCTCTTCTTCTTTCCCTGTCATGTGGTTAGTTTTCAAAAAAGAAAGGAGTGATTATTTTATTTGAGGTGCCAAATGTTACTTGCTGGGTGATATTATTTAATGAGCTCTTAGGGTGAAGTTGGACAAAATTCTCTAGAAATAAGACCTATGGAACTATGTAAGAGACCTTTAACTTATGATTTCTGAGTTCATGCATTTTAAGAAGTCCAGTGGTCTATATAAAATGTTAAAATGGTGGCAAAACCCACAGAAATGTTAACTTGTAAAGAAACTTAGTATCTATGAGGCCAAATTACAAAAAAATAATAGTGTGAATTTAGTGGCTTAATTGTGCCTGGATTAGTTAATTAGGTAATTACCAAAGGAATGTGATTTTTATATTAGCTCTCTGTATATTAATAATAGAACTGTTTATAAGCTGAGAAAACCAGACACTGGGAAGTGCTAATTAATTTAAGAAATGAAATTTTTCAATTGCTAAAGTATTTCTCCTTTTTTTCAGAGTAGTGTCATGGAACACCATTTACTGGACCACGTTTCTCCTTGCAAATTTCATTTTCTTTTTGATATTTTTTTTAGTTTTCACATTCTTTTAAAAACAAATGTAAATAAAATCAAATATACTTTCACACACCTGTCATAAAATCATGTACACAAATGTTTTGGTTTTCTATAAGGAATTCTGGTAATTCTTTGCACCTCTATTAAGTTGTAATTCTCAATGAAACATAACTTATTTTATGGGCAACAAGATGCAGCTTTTGATATATAGAGTCTCCAAATTCCAGTAGCTTAACTAAATAAAGTTATTCTCTTTTATGTAACAGCTCATCCAGCTTCTTTCCTGCTCTCTCCTCTTGTGTGGGTTGTGCACAGTCAGAAACCTGGTGAGGAAAACGAAGGCCTTTCCCTATGCAACTGGGTGCAGGTGCTTTGTGAATATAGAACGGCACTGACAGTTTTTATTTATTTTATTTTATTTTATTTTATTTTATTTTAGTTATATATGTGTATGTACACACGTACATAAATATATGTGTATAAATATATATACATATGTCTATATATATTTGTTTTTAGGGTTGCAGCAGTGTTGAGAATTCATAAAGACCCAATAAATGACATTCTCCCCATTACTCAAGTTCTGAACTTAGTTAAAGTAAAACAGAAAAGGAAGAGGTATGAGCAATCAAAATATCAAAATTCTACTACTTATTAAGGAGATATTGGAGATGGTGGCTGATACTTGTGAACTACTGGGGTTTACTACACTGAAATAAAATACTGTACAGTTATGTGCTCAATTATGCAAAAATGAGAAAACATAAGAAGTGGGGAAGAAGAGTTTGCCCCTTAATACAGAGAAATCAAGGAGATGAGAAGGATTCATCTGTGTGGCCTGGATAGATTAAAAGGGATTACAAGCTTGTAAAATGAATCCCTGAAAGTAAAAGAGTTACTTTGAAGTATGCAAAGAAATTTATTTTCTATAATCTCACAAGGATGTCAAATTATGCAAATCTTGGACACTGACAACAAGATTGTACATGCCGTCTAGATTTTAATTAATTGATATAAAGTTGCATAGGTTTTAGGTTAGCTATTTAGAATATTTTAAAATGTCTATGTGGAGATATATTACACATAGATATGTATCTTATGAACGGTTCTATTATTAATATACAGAGAGCAAGTATGTAAAACACGTTCTTATGTTAATTACCTAGTTAGCTAATTCAGACACACTGAGTCTCTACAGTATTAATTTTTCTGACTTTGGTTTCATAGGCACTAAATTTCTTTGCCAGTTATCGTTTCGGTGGGCTTTCCTACCATGTGTGTTTGCCTGTGTTTACCTGTGTGTCTCTCTCCTTACTTACTACCCATCATCTGTTTACTTACCACCAGGTTTGCAGCATTGTCAGGAGAGAATGTGGGCTGTAAATTATTTGAGGTTTGGATGTTAAAATGTGTACAGTTTTTAAAAGATCAATTTGCTTTTTTGTTTTATTTAAGAATTTTTAAAACATTTGTGTTGGTAGTTAGAAAACTACCAGTATTGCTTATTTTGTGTTTTCTCTCTTTCTTATTGGATCTCTCTCTTTTTCTGACTTTTCAAAAAGTTCAACACATGGTATTATCATGCCTTATTTTCTTTTTGTTTTCTTATTTATCTGTTTCTCCTATTTTAATAGTTTCTTTTTTATTTTTTGTGGTTTTTTATTGTTGTTCAATTACAGTTGTCCCTGTTTTTCCCCCATTCCTCTCCCCTGCCCCACCCACCCCTCACCTCCTACATTCGATCCTCCTCCCCTATTGTCTTTGTCCACAGGTCTTTATACGTGTTTTTTGAGTTGACCCTCCCCCTTCTTTTCCTTGTTATCTCCCTCCCTCCCTCCTCCCCTCTGGTCACTTTCAGTTTGTTCTTTATTTCCATGTCTCTGGTTCTATTTTGCTCGCTTGTTTGTTTTGTTGATTACGTTGCACTTACAGGTGAGATCCTATGGCATTTGTGATCTCACAAATACCGCTTGGCTTATAGTTTCTGCTTTTATGTTACATTTCACTTGTTACTTATTCTCTTGTTCCCCTAATGTACTGAATCAAACAGCTGGTCCATCTTTTCTCTTTCCTGTTTTCTTATAAACGTATTTATTTTCTTTTCCTGTCGTCTAATAAGGACCATGCGAAAGTGAACAACAATGAGCTACTGACCCCCATCGCCAGACTGGAAAAGATTTTAAAAGGTTAAAAAAATTGCTTACAACTACTTGTTGTGGTACAAGCTGGTAGAACTGCTTTGGAGAGTGAGTCTCAACACGCTCATCCTGCAGGATCCAGTATTTGCTCTTGTGGGCGCATGGCCTACAGAAATCATCTCATGTGTACCCAGATTGTTCATAGCACTGTTGTCAAGAGCAAAATACCAACAACAAAATAAACTGGAAACAGCCATAGCAACTGTCTCTGGAAGCATAAACAGCAAGTGTGCAATGCTACACAGAAATGGAAACAAGTAAGTAACAGCTATACCTAGTTCCCTGGATGAAGCCCACAAACAATGCTAATAGGACAAAAGAGTGACAGGAGAATATATAGAGTGAAGTCCCACTTACGCGTATGTTAAACCTTTTATTTTGAAATAAAATAAAAAGACCCACAAGAAGTTTCCAAAGAGTGATATGTACTGTACCATTACTTGACTTCCATCAATAGTAAAATTTTATATATTGTAATTATAGTACGTTTTTCATACTAGGAAACTAACATTGGCATAGTGTATCAAGTATGCAAATTTCACTCAGCTTCACCAGTTTTTGCACGCATGTATTTTTTGTATGTCTGTGGTCTTATAACATTGTATTACCCACGTAGATCTGGATAACCTCCACCACAGTTAAAATATCAGACTGCACGCCTCCACTCCGTAGAAAATCCCTCATGCCATCCCTTCATAGTCACATTCTTCCCTGAGACCCCGAGCAGCACCGATCTATGCTGGTTGTTAGAGGATGTTACGTAAGTGAGATCATAGACCGTGCAGCCTTTGGAGACTGGGTTTTTTAAAATTCAGCATAATGATCTTGTGATCGCTTCATCCAACAATCGGTTTCCTTTTATTGCTGAGTAGTAGCCCTTTATATGATGCAGCAGAGTTGTTTAGCCATGCACCCCTTGAAGGACATTTGGACCATTTTCAGTTTGGGGCTATTACAAATAAAGCTGCTATGAATATTTTTATAGAGGCTTTATTGTGAACATATTTTTTTAATTCCCTTGGGTTAATACCTAAGTGTGGCATTGATGGGTTGTGTTGTAAAGTAAGTTTAACTTCAAAAGAAAGTGTTTGAAAGATCCAGTGTATCCACATTGTCCTCAACATTTGGTACTGTGTTATTTAAGCCATTTCAATAGACTTTCAGTGGTATCTCCTGTTGGTTTTAATTTGCATTTCTCTAATGACTGGTGATGTTGAGCATACATCCCTATGCTTATTCATCATTCATATGTCTTCTTAGGCACAGCATCTGTTCAAGTCTGCTTTCCCTTCTAATTGGATCGTGTGTTGTCTACTATTGAGTTTCGAGAGTGTTTTTGAAAGTGCATTCTGGCTAGAAGTCCTTTGTCAAGCATGTGATTTGCAAATAGTTTTACTCTTTCAGTGGTTTGCCTTTTAATCCTCTTTACAGAGCCTTTCACAAAGAAAAACACTTAATTTTTATTAAGTCTGAGTTATCCAGTTTTATTTTCAGTTCTCTCATAGATCACTATGACTAAGAATTCTCTTCCCAATCCCAGGTAACAAAGATTCTCTTAAGTTCTCTTATGAAAATTTAGGTTTTCACATTTTAGTTATAGAGGGGTAATTTATTCTGAGTCAATTTTTGTAAACAAATAGGTTCAGCTGAGGTTTGGTTTTTGCCTATCGGTGTCCAGTTGTTCCAGTACCATTTGTTGAAGAGACATCCTTCCGGCATTGAATTGCTTTTGCACTTTTGTCAAAAATCAACTGACTATATTTTTGTGCATCTATTTCTGAATTCTTTATCCTGTTTTTATTGTGTGTGTACCAGGCCTTCCACCAATAGTGCACCCTCTTAATTGTTCATAGTTACCCTCTACGTCTTAAAGTCTCATAATATGACTCCTTCCACTTGACTCTTCTCTTCAAAATAATTTGAAAAAAATGTTAAAAAAATAACAATTTTAGCTATTATTTGCCTTTCAATATAATATTTAAAATAAGTTTGTTTATAGGTATGTACCTTTTGGTGGGGTTGTGGTAGGAATTGTGTTAAATCTGTAGACCAACTTGCTTAGAATTAATGTCTTTACTATACTGTCTTCTAATAAATCTCTATGGTATGTCTTTCTATTTAGATGTTCTTTGCTTTCTTTTATTAGGGATTTGTGGTTTTTCTACATATAGCTCCTATTTGTGTTTTGTCAGATTTATACCTAAGTATTTCATTTTT
Organism: Trachops cirrhosus; assembly: GCA_028533065.1. Lineage (NCBI taxonomy): Eukaryota > Metazoa > Chordata > Mammalia > Chiroptera > Phyllostomidae > Trachops > Trachops cirrhosus. The sequence goes on along the minus strand of CM052538.1, from coordinate 5,900,062 downwards.
GAGTGATTCTACATGGTTTGTGTTTTGAATTTTTGTTTTTTGATAGATTATTGATAGTATAAAGAAATATGATTGAGTTTTGCATTGATGTCTTGTATCCTGTGACATAGTACTAATGAAATAGTTTCAAGAATAAGTAGATTCTAAAATTAATCTGCAAATGGTAACTTAAAACAAGACAAAGGAGTGGTTGTTTCATCAGGTATTAAAGCACAATATACAGAATGGCATTCATTAATACAATTTGCATCCTAGTAAGAAGGATTACAAGCTTCTGTTAATTACATCTCCAGATAGGTCCTGGTTCCTAGCTTTCCTCAAGCTTGGTATTTCAATTTTTTCTTTATGCTCTTTCCAGAAAATTCTTTCTTATCCTTAAGATAATTACTATTTTGATTTTTTTCTTTCTGGTGCATGCAACCAAGGAGCTTTCACCTACCTGAAAGCCGATCTCCTCAGATCCATCATTTCCTGTTATTTAAAGCCAAGTTCAAGGTGTTTGTCTACAGGAAAACTTCATGGCCTCACACAAGTAGAAGCCTTCTTGATTCTCTGAAATTTCACAGTCCTTTGCTTTAGCTGCACTCATGGCAATCACCACTCATACCCTGTATGAAGTATACTTGCATCTAAGCAAAATCACCCCCATGAGAATATATGCCTCATTGATGGCATAATTTTTATTTTAATTCTTATATGGGACTTGCACACAGCAAATGCTCAATAAAAATGGTTTGGTTCATTAACTTACATGTTAGAAAAGAGCTTTCTCAACCAGGCAAAAGTCACTGAGGGTGGTGTTTGTTCAGAACCTACTTCATTATTAACAGCTACCTTTCTGCTATTTTATGTTAATGTCTTAACTGTGTTATAGTAGGTAATATTGTGCCCAGTTTCTAGAAAAGGAAAAGAAGGTTCAGAGAAGTGAAATAATTTTTCCTAGGTTGCACAGTGATTCGGAAGTGGACTGGGATGAGATCCCAGTTCTGACTGTTAAACTTAACGTTCTGCTTTTGATATGGCTCACAAGGTCCCTTACAAGAAACTGCTTCTGTCCAAGCACAGCTGCATTTCCTGGTCACTCAATGGACCAAGTGGGCTGGGAGCAAGGGGAAGGGATAGTTCCTTGTCTGATCTGCACACACTCATTCATTGAGCTCTGAAGCAAACAAATAAACAGACAGATCAGGAGCATCAGTGTATTTCTGATGAAAAAAAGTGTAATTGCTTTTGGTAGCCCTCATAATTTCACAATGAAGCAAGCCCTTGTTTGCATGATGAAAGCTGTTTTAAAGGGTGTTCCTGAGAAAATGTCCCAGAGGGATTAAGCAAATGGTGAAGGAAAATATTCTGTTATTCAACGCCCCGCATTGAGAAGCAGCGGTGTTTATTTTTGGGTGCGGACCAGTACCGGCCTGGGCGTGAGCACCCACAGATATTTGTATGTTTGTGGGCCTGTTAGGCTCCATCATTGAGGATCAATGAGTTACATTTTCAAACTACTCATCAGAAGAAGATATCATTAAACCCATGTTTGAGATGAAGAAACTGAGGCCCAGACAGTGGTAGAGTCAGAATTCACATTTAAATTCTGTCTCATTCTCTGCGTCTCTCCCTTACATTGCATTATGTGGGCAGGAATCATGTGACTAAAAACTAATAACGGAAGTCATAGTCAAAGATAGTAGGTCCCTCACACACACAGAGACTGCTGACCCACAGTTCTGTGGGATTTCCAAGTCAGTCCCCTCCTGGGGTACCACAGGGCTCTCCCGACCCAATCCTGGACAATCGTTTTAGAAAAGATGCGCACAGAGACAGAGACAAGGTGCTTCTAAAACTTGCTGATGGAACAAAAGACAGAGGGATTGATGCTTCATATCATTCACAAAAAAAGAAGACATTAAAATATCACATCATTAACAAAAGAGATGAGATTAAAATATTCTCCAGAGGCATGGATGCAGTGAAAAATAAGGTTAAAAACTCACTTCATAACTACAGGAAGAAAGAGGGCTGACCAGGAATCTGTTCACTGAGAAATTCTGGAAGGTTTAGTTGATTGCCAGCCTTGGGTGCCCAGCAGACGAGTGACTACTGAATGAGCAGAGTTCTGCTACAGCCTTTGAGTTTCAGTATTTGGGCTGATCCCAGGTGGAATACTCCAGTCTCGTGCTTTCAGAGGAATACAGATGAGCCACAGATTCGAGATATTCTGTGCTCTCTCTCGTTTGCACATCCTGGTCCCCCTGCTTGGGGTGTGTCTCCCCTCCCCCACCCTGGTACCAGCAAATGAAGTCAACTGGCTCTTCAAGGAGACTCCTCAAAGGTCTCCACCCCTCTGGGGTCTTCCCGGTTATCTTCAGGCAGAAGGCACCTCCATGAAAAGAATGACCACTGGCAGAATTTGTGGAGGTGTCTGTCCCTCCCCCTGGGCAGAGATTCCAGCTCGAAAGAATCCTCAATCCACTTCTTAGGCCTCACGACCCCATAAAGTGCTCCACATGCATCCCGGAGCATCGTCATTACGTAACTGCAGTTCATGCACCCAGCAAAACATTTTCTGAAGATTTAATTAATACCCAGCATGTCAATGAGCCAGCAATGAAGACTCAAGACGTTGTTTATGCCTTGGGCCTTTAAATCTCTCTTTATCCATGCAACATAATAACAGGGAATGTTCTCTTGGTGAGCTACAATGGTCTGATTCAGATCGATGCAACCGGAGCTGTGTCAAATAGTATATTGTGAAATATTGGATTTCACAGAAAGACAGAGGTTCGGTTTATTTTTCTGTTGGCGTGCCCATCTAATCAGAAGAATAGGCCCCCCGCAGGTCTTTCTTTAGACGTGATACCTAAGGAAGATGAAAGTGCTCTTAGGCTCAGCTGCCGCGCTGCAGTTTGAAAGGGGTTGACGCAGGCGTCTGCTCTGGAGAACTCGGAGACAATGGATGGATGCCTCACAAACAGTGAGCTGTGGAACATGGAGCTGGGGAGAGGGACGGGCGTTTTAAAAATGATGACAAGCAACAATAGGCTTGGGAGTCATTCTGCATGTCTGTCAGGCATCAGTCAAACAATAATTCTCTGTTTGTTTGTCGGGAGCCAGTGAACTTGCCGAGAAAACACTTTCAACTCCACTGAACATAATTGCTTCCTGAAAATAGATTCTGATGAGTGAATCGCGACCACTCCCTTCTAGCTGTTGCCTTTCAGAATTTTTTTTTTAAGAATTCACAAAGTATATTCGCACACACTGTCTCAAGCACTGTGCCAGGTGCTGGTGATGCCACGTTGAGCAACATCAGACACGCGTTGTGCCTTTGGGGAGGCAACAGTACAGTGGGGCAGATAGACATTAAGAAAATAATTACACAAGCATGCACGCTGTTGAAATTCTTCTTCTTTACACCAAATGTTTTTAAATTAAGCCCATTCAAGGTGCTTCTGAAGTAGTTGTGGGAATAAGGAGGCTTAAAGGAAAGTTCTGGCCTCTACCTCTGCTTCAGTTAACAGCACTCAGATTGCTTTTGATATGTCATCATTTGCAACAAACCTTTGCTTGAAAAAAATTATTGCATACAAATGCCAAAGATTTCTGAACTCTACATTTATGAAAATGGATACTGTGCTATGTACTGAAATAATTCTATTTTTCATGGGGTGTAGAGTACTACACATAGTACGTTAGTGTTTATTATCTTGAATGTCACTGTATTCAGCTGGGAGAATTTTCTGAATTTTCTCAGGGGGGGAAGGTCCGTGCTGTCAGATACCCATTTGGGGCTCCAGTGGGGTGTCAGCGTGGGGCAGCCACCAGGCTCATCAGTGCCCACCGATTCTGGAGCCTTCACTACGCTTTCTGGTTCCCAGAGTGCCATGTCTGCTGAGAAGAGTAGCTGACCTTCACAAAACAAGTCCTCTCCCCTTACACAGCTCCTTGCGGTCTGATTGCCCTTGGAAAGGTCAACGTTATTGTTTTGGTCTTTGGATGATCTGAACTTTGGCTTTTCCTGAGGTTTTTTCAAGGCCAGTTAATGAGCAGAGGGAGAGGCTAATCGTGCCCACTAAGCCCTGGACTTCAGTGAGCTTCCCAGAATTGGCATGGTTACTCCGAAAAGAAGGTGCATTAAGTGAAATAGCAACTTCCAGTGCCCTGTCCACTCCCGTCCTGATCAGCTTCTGCTATGAGTCTTGCAACCTCCCAAAGGCCCCTGACACATCTTTTGTGTCAATCATATGAAGAGATATTTGAAACACTAAGCAGACATGTGGGTGCATTTGGGTAACCAATAAGATCTCTTTGGTCCTTGTCTCCTTGTCTGTGAGATGGTTAGATGAGCCACATGGTGCTGAGCTGGCTATACCAGCAATAAGAGTCAGTGCCTCCTTGGACAAACATTAACAATCTAGTCCTCATATCTTTAACTTCACCCATTGATTTTTATATTGCTTAGACCCTTTGTACTAGTCCCCTTATGTTCAATACGGGTTATAATCCAGGTTTTATAGAATTAGGAAAATCAGTTCAGATGATGTAGGTGGGTGTTTTCTCCTCCTTAACAGCCTTGGCCTGGTTCTTCTTGCCCTTGACCTCTTTCATTTTGTTACCCCTTTTTCTTTTCATCATTTACTATAACCCTTCTCTCTACTTTTAATAATTTCACAATAATTTAAGTCTCTAATAACATGGCATTTAGAGCCTGTATCACATGATTTAATTTCTGACTCAAACATGGGACATTCATTCTTATAATCACTCACTCATCAATTAATTTATTAAATATCTTCTGAATGCAGGACCCAAGGCCAAGCCTGGGGCCATAGAAGGAAGCAATCTTTCTTTAAAGAGTCTACAGTCTTCCAAGAAGGCCAGCTTTCAGAGTGTAACTTCCATAATGAATTTTTTTAAAAAATTTGATAAGATATTTAGCAAAAAGAATCTATTATTGTTTATAGGTTAAGACCTGAATGATTCATTCCACATTTGTGTCAACTTGTCCCACACTTATAATTCATCAACCCTCCCCTATATATATTATCACATGCATAATATACAACCCTTATTAACAACTATTAAATTTCAATCCTTGTTTTCTACTTGCAAGTCTTCTGACACAAACTTTGAAAATATTTACTTTGGAAAAGTTGGGGATTTAGAAATCATGGGTATGAGAACCAGGTCCACATTTCTGTAAGTGATTGGAAAAAAATCATGTACTGTCCTCATCACTAAAGTGAGTCTTATGATCCCTTTTCTCCCCACTTCAAGAACTGCTGAGATAATTCAGTGAGATAAAAACAGAAGAGAGTTTTTAAAACACTTTACAAATATGGGTGGCAATTATTATTCAACTTCCTTTCCTTGTTCCATTCCATCTCCAGGCTCTGTGGCTTATTTACAATCTCTGACTTCCAGAAGAATTCTGAGGCAGTTGTCTCAGCAATATACCTTTCTAAAACTGTGTGAATTCAATTTAATAAATATTGATCTTCTGTTATATTAACTTTATTGAGCACTTGCTATGCCCTGGGAACATCACAAATCATTCTACTAAAACCACACACACAAAAACACACACAAAGAAAATGGTTTATTTACCTTTGCCCAAAGATGACTGTATGAGACGTATGGGTGTTAAATCACTTGATCCAGGTTGTACATTGACGTTGTGGAGGTGATTTAATCCACATCTCAATGACTCCAAAGTGTCTGCACACGTGGTTATTGTGTGCCACACACGTGTCCTGTGACCTCAACTGGGCCACTTTCAGAATCCGACTAATCTGCTTTTACAATATTTTCCAAACATTATTGGGGAACATTTCCTGAAATCCTTGTCCAGTTAGGGAATGGGGTTTGTGTGTATAAATACATAGCACTCAGGGAACCTGTGCATGGGCTGGCTGTGTGCTATTCCTTGAGTAGATGACTCATTTTCTCCCTGTAATTGCCATTTCCCTTGTCAGTCTATCTAATTGGATTCCAAGCTCCTTAGAGAAGATTAGGAGTAATATCTACGCGTGGTATTCCCTTCCTAGTTCTCTTTGAGCACAAGTTAATGTAAAAGTAATTACATTGCAATATGAGGGTTAGAAGTTTGTTATGTCATATATCACAATGTTCCCTTTTAAAATTCATATTTTTTATGCTTTTTTCTTGGTGGCAAAAGCTGTTGACTCAGAAAATGGACATTGGACCTTCTGGGTTGTGAGGGGATTGAGAATGTGCCCTACTCCAGATTTTTGGTGTGGAGGTGAGGAGACAGAGATGCAGAGAAGGGAAGTTAATGATCTTGAAGAGCTATGGGTTTTGACTTCAAATTCTCACCTTTCATGTAATTTATTACCGTGCATCTAAGAATGGCAACATGGAAGGGTGAAAATGAGAGTGGACTGGGACTGGCGAAAATCAATACTGGGTCCTGCTCTCTGCACATGCTGTTTGATGCTGGGTGGGGCACTTCATGCCTTTGACCATTTATTTAGCTTCCAGAAAATGGACAGCAATGTCTAGTGTCCAGGTGGTCACAGGGACCTATCAGGCCTGGATATGCTGTTCTATTAAGTGGTAAACATGACATAGAAGATTTAATGGCCTTTGCATTCAAGGACACACAAACATACAGTTCATGAAGCCAAGAACAACACACTAATTTTATTCAGACAGTCATGGAAATGGTAACTCATGTTGCATAAATTCAGAGACATAGAGAACATTAGAGATAACATTGTCAGGTCAGTTCTTATAATAACAGCAAATCACTGAAGTAGCCCTTGAAAAATCTCATAGAGAAAAGAGAGGACTCTGTAGTCCAAACAGAAAGACCAGAAGAGGATAATGTGGAGAAGTGGGACTGAGTACAGGTAGAGAAGGGATAGACATGAGATCACATAATTTGCGTGAAATTTTTGGAAAGGAATTTTCAATTTGGTGCTTGCATTTAGCCCATATTTATGGAGTTCTTACTATGTTCTTGGTGTTGGGTTCAGCCACAAGACACGGCATTCAGCAGGGCAGATACAGTCTTTGTATGAGTCTTCCACTCTACAAGGGGACCAATAAACAAAAATAGTTAAAAAATTAGATTTGAAATGGATTGTAAAGGGGAAGCCTCAAGGATGGGGAGTGGAAACAGGGGCTCAATCAAGCTGTTCTCTGTATTATCTGCCGCATTATCTTCCCCATCCTTACCTTCACATTCTTTAAGGCTCAGAGAGGGCCATTGGTCTGTAGTCCTACACAGCTCTAGCTATATAACTATTTAATTACATTTTTCTCTCTTATTAGGAACTCCTAGAGACTAGGGATGATGCTTATACCCTCAATTCTTAACCCAGAACTTGGAATACACTAGGTAGAGTGAAGAAATGAAGTATCATTCATCTTCCATCTTCCATGAAGAACATATCATCCACAGCTTTTCTCTAAATAAACTCTGCCCTAATGATTCCAATGCTTTTGTGAACTATCGAAGTAAGATGCATTCACATAGGGCCCAAACTTCTGTGCTCCAATACCGTATGCATATTTTTTCTTAGCAATATGTGCAGGAAATATTACTTGGTCAGCAGGCAAACACTAGCTTAGCTTGAAAGAAGAGCAATAGTTTATGCATGCATAGAAGTTTTGGGCTGCATCGTGCAGTAACATCATTAATTGCAAAGAAGTGTAGAGAAACAAGAGGTATCTGGGAGTCTTTGATTATGGTTTTGGGCTGTTGCATTATCATCTCTCCTTTTTCTGACTCAAATTTTAGGTTTACAGTGAGAAGTGGATAGGATTTCAGAGGAAGGATTAAGTAAATAAGTCATATTAAAATGAAAAAATGTGTCAATAGAATATAATGTGGAATAGAATGTAAATGGGATTTAGGCAAACACTTTTATACAGTGTACCATCCAACCCTATCCAACTGCTTCTGATTCCTACAGTGGCTTCTGTGCACAGTTCTATTACACGTTGCCACTCAAGGGCATTTGATGTTTTCTCTCTCTGGAAATTCATTTGCATTTAAATGATTTGAAATAATCATAAAAGCCAAGTGCTATGAAGTTTGAAATTAGTTACTGTCTATAAATTGCGATGCCATTAAAAGATGATTGTGGAGAGCCTTGCTGTCTCAAATGTAGGCAGATTAAAATCTAACAAAGTACACCTTGTTACAAACCTGTAAAGAACGATGGGATGCAGAGTTAAACTGATTTATTCTCCTACCAGTGCCTATAAACTCAACACATTTGAGTTTATTCTTGGAGGAACAAACATTTTCATCTGGCCTATATCTGTCCTCTTTAAATCTGTGGAAGTTTTATGGAACTTGTAAGATTCCATCCTTATCCTTTATGGGAAAATGAAAGGAGGGGAACTGAGGTTTTTGTTTTTTGTTTTTTTTTTTTAACCAGAGTATGTGGGTAAGAAGTTTTGGAAGAGAATCTTGGAAACTGGCAGGTATGTGCTTGGAGGTTTCAGGTTAGAATTATCTCCAAGATAGTTACTCCTTTCTATACATCCTGAAAGACCTATGTAGCAGTATCACAGTGGCTAAAAGTGCAGGCCCAGGAGTCAGATATGTTGGTCCCAAATGATGGTTCAGTCATTAGCTATGTGATCCTAGTGAGGTTGCTTGATCTTTTTTATTTCAAATTGCAAAGTGATAACAATAACATCTACATTAAAGGATTATGGGGACAGTAGAAAGATAACAAGCATTGAATACAGGGTTAGGGCATAGTGTGTACTCAACAAGTGTTACCTGTTATCTTTTACAGGGCATATCAAAAACTTTCTACCTTTGATGCTCTTTTCCGGTCTCAATGTTCTATATGGTTTTTACACATAGCCTCAAAGTTATTTGATGCTTGTTCTCCAAAATGGTGAATCTGGTCTCCTGATTTTTGACCAATAAAACAGAGAGGAAATGACATCATGCCAGTTTCTGGATCCAAGCTGAAAGAAACTGTCAGTTTCTGCTGTCTTGTTCCTGCAATGATCATTCTTGGAACACAGCTAAAGCTCTGGGGAAGAGCAAATCACCCAAGGGAGAGGTCCATATGCAGAGAAACTAGTAGTTAGCTATATCAGTGTCCTAGGACTGCTGTTAAAAATCACCACAAACACAGTCACTGAAACAACAGAAATGTATTATCTGACAGCTCTGGAGGCCAGTCTGAGATCCGGGTATTGGTTTTACCCTAAGACCAACAGAGACTCAGGGTTGGTTCCTTGTGACGGTAAGGGGTACGCATCTGTTCCAGACCTCTCTCTCTGGTTTGCGCATGGCCATTCTCTTGGTGTGTTTATCCTGGCTGTGTTACATAGGCTTTATAATCCAGTTGTGGCCCCCAGGAACCAAACCCCAGCTCTGTGTAGAGCTAAACTACACAACCTGTTCCTCATATCCCTTCAGTGAAAAAGGTAGAGTTTGGTTACCTGGTCACAAACCAAGTACCTCTAAAGTCGCTTAACGATATAATTGGGCTTTGACCAAGGTGGCAAGGAGACAACTCTTGAAGAGGACGGGCTTCAGTATCAGAGAAGTGAGATACAGAAGAATTTTGCAAAATGAGTCATTGCTACTTCTGACCTTTGCTATCCTGATGTCTATTAAAGCCTGTTGATATAACTCACCTGACCAATGTCCTCCCACAGAGATGACCTCCAGTGCGGACATGAACATGATTCCTCTTCAACGTCCTTCCTGGTAATTTTCCATCACCTTTCTTCTTTGCTCCTTACCAATTCTCTTTCCATTTAAATATCACCTTTGGGAGTAAAAGACAAAAAACTGTACTGGAACAACAATTAAAATAAAAAATAAAAAAATTTTTTAAAAAATATCACCCTTGGGGACATGAGGCTATGTTTTTTGCCCCCAAGCAGAAATGAATATAGTTCGTTATACCTGAGGCAGCCAGGAGTGGAACATTGAAGACAAATATGGCCAGAGTCTTTACAGAGCACCAGGGTGGGAGGTGAATAGAGCCAGATCATATATCAAGTTCAAGGGAGAGGACCAGAGTTAAACTAGAAGGAAAAAGACTAGGAGCTGATTGTGCTTCCACACTCTCTTCAGTTTTCACTGTTATACAATCAATTTTTCCTTCTAGAAATAGATGCTGAGAAAAGATGGGAAAATCCAATTAGCTTGGAGGGCCTGGGCGTTGGGCTTCATGCAGAGGAAACTCTGGAACCTCCAGACGCAGGGCCTTGGGTCATTGCTCTCCCGTGGTCTCTGACTGCTGGCTCAGCTGCAGGAGATGTCACACAGAAGCTAAAATTAAGGAGAGCAAACAGATTTAACACACTTTACAGAATGTCTCAAACTATAGTTACTGATCGGAAGATATAACTTTGAAACTAATGTGGTGATTTTCCAGTGATTTCTGGTTGATCTCTTCCTGACAAACAGCTGTCTTATTCAAACCTAAAACTTCCCTCTTTACAATGAGAAACTTAACTGTAGAATTCAAAATCTCCAATTTAATCTCTGCTTAAAACGCAACTTAAGTTCCAACCACCACTCGCCATGTAGAGTGTTTGCATAAATTTTTTTGCCCTACTGCTTTATTTTATTTAGATGGTCTCCCAACCTAAGATTCAGCAAGTGCTCCTCTACCTGAAAAGCAAAGAAATTCTTCATTGTGATTTGATGGTTGAGGACTTTAAAGTTTATTATCAGAAGCAAACCCAAGAGATTTACATGTGACAGATGGTGGGATTATACTCAGTAAATGAATTATACTCCTATAGATTTTTCCTTAAAGTCAGACTTGCCAACTAGTGTGTGATAGAGTAAGCTCAGGGACAAAATACTGATTGTGTGCCCTTTCTTTAAGAAATCAACAGAGTGAAATGAATAGTTCTGATAACAGATTACATAATGTGCATTTCCATTCACCAAAGAGGGATAAAGTGGCTGGTTTGAAAATGACCTTGTGGCATTGACCTCAGAAGGAATAAAACAAGAGCTGAAATATCAATTGTTTACTGAGTAGTTAGCCTTTCCTCTTTTAAATATTTGCTTGTGATGTTTGTCGACCTGCGGTCAGAGTCAGAAGATTAAATCATCTGACCAGAGTTACAGTTACGGCTATGATTATATATACATTATACATGACTGTGTTGTTTGTATTCCCCAGTCACAATAAAGTAAAGTAAAATAAAATAAAATAAAATAAAATAAAATAAAAATATTACTCCCAGATAGCTGTTTCTCCCCTCTGATGGGGGCAGGAGGGTTTGTTTCTTCATTAGAAAGACAAGACAGACTAGAATCAGTGCTATAAAAGAGGTATTAAAACATCCATGAGTAAATAAAATTGATTTCAGTAGACCTTATTATATGTAGAGGAGTTACCATACTCTAGAATGATGGAATTAATTTTTCCACTTAGCAGACAGTGAACTCCTCAAAAAATGAAAAGCTTCTGGAGTTAAGGATTCAAGACAACTTTACTTGGTTTCTTACCCATATCCATGGCAGTTGTTTACATCAGCAATGGTGCTTTGGGCTGCAACTAACTGAAAACTGAGCTGACTTAAACAACAAGGACGTGTGTTAGTTTATGTCTGTGAGCCGTGTGGCTCCAGAGCAGGTCATTGAGTGTCTCAGCAATCTCATCAAGTAGCGAGGTTCTTTCCATCTTTTGGTTTTACCAACTTTCTTAATTTGACTTTGTCCTTAACCAGAACCCTGAATGGCCACTTTCAGTGGATAAAGAACTAATTTATTTCTACTGTGTATTTCTAACAGTTATAGGATTTTCCTGGAAAGCCCTCTAGTGAACCTGCCCTCAACAACTCATTTACTAAAACTGTTAACCTTCCTCAAACCGATTGTTGCTAAAGGGAAGAGAGCTGCCGTGTTTGGGTGAAACAAATCAGGATTTGTCTCCGAGCCCTCTGACAAAAGAGTGAAACAAAATCAGATATTCTTGTTGCGTAGGCAACCAACAGGGCTTGGCCCATTGTTCAACATATATTAGTATGAAAATGGAATAGTAAATTCAAAATAGCAACTAAATTTCAAATTATCTAGTTACCAGTTAACAAGAAAGGTACAAGACTTTGACTTTGGTGAAGAAAACTATAAAATTGTACCCAAGAAACAAAAGATAACTTAATGAATTAATTTACTCATACTAGTAGACAGATACTTAGAGAACAGTATCTGCTTTGATAATTGTTCCTAAATTTAAGTTTCATTCTATTCCAATCAAAATTCCTACTTGACAAATTGTTTACATGAAGAAATAAGTGCATAAAAATATCCAATACATTCTGAATGGTACAGAGATTTGTGTATGGTGACTTGAGGGATTGCTTCACCAAAGATCTGCTTTAGAGAAGTACCAAGTAGAATAGAAAGGTAGTGGCATGGATAAAGATGGAGAAAGTAAATTGACAGGAAAGAGCAGAATATACAGAAACAGACTTTTGTATATATATAAAAATTGGCATGTTATGACAGCAGGCATTTGAAATTTGTGGGAAAGAGGAAATTTGAAAATGGTGTTGAGGCAAATGGCTATTTAAGAAATACAGTCTACTCTATTGATCATACCCTCCTTTCATATAAATTCCAGATGGATTTAAAATATGAATCTAAAATAAGACAAGCATTAAAATTAATTCATGAGGATATAGAGATGATATAGATATGGATGATAATAAACACAGATAGAGATAGAAGTAGAGATACAGATCCCTACAGCCCTAGAATGGAGAAGACTTCTTTAAGAAGGCACACATTTAAGGAGTCATGACAGCTGACACCACAAATTGATGGTGCCTGGTTGATGTACTGGCCACAGATGCACTGAGCTTGACCAGGAGGAGATAGAGAAAGAGAGAGAGAGGGGTGGGGAGGAAAGAATTGAGAAGGAGGGAGGAAGGAAAGAAAGAAACAGGAAGAGAACCAAAAAGGGAAGAAGAAAGTAAGGAAGGGAATAAATGGAAGCCCTAAATGTTCACTATGTTTGGTTTGTTTCAATAACACAATGTTATGTGGTCGTACATACAGAGCCCTGTACATTTCTGTTACCTGCTTGAGTTCTGAAGGCTTTCAAGTCTGTGTGACCCTCCCTCCAATCATCAAGAAATAAATTTAAATACTTTAGTCCAAACAATGTCTGTGTATAAGAAATAAAATGGTAAAGTTAAAGATGAATAGCACACAGTAAAATCTTTACCGTGAATGACAAACTGGGAGTTAATATCCTTAATATAGAAATAGTATTTACAAATCAATTTGAAGAAGACGAAAATCTCAATACAACACTGGGAGAAAAAGAACATAAGCTATATACAGGGCAAATAGGTAAGCAAAAAAGTTGTTATCACAAGCAATCTAAAAGATGAATAAAGTGAAATAATTATTTGACTATAATTCTGGCAGAAGTTGAAATACTAATAAAGCCCAGCACTGGCAAGAACAAGATAAAAAACAGGCACCTCTTTTGACAGTATTATATAGCATAGTTGTATAATTTCCTCTGTTTCATCTTAACAATGCATGGTATAATATGGTATATGCATGCCTTCTTTCTCATAATTCCATTTAAAAATTTAATTAACAAGCACATACTGAGATTGTATTATGTACTAGATACTATAGATAGATACTGGGGATAAAAAGATGAACAAGAACTTTAAGTTTCCTTCCTTTTCACATGTAGTTTCCATTTTCATGGCTATTTATCCTAAGTAGATGATCGGGCAAATATATAAATAAACAGGTACAAGGGGTTTTTTTCATATACTTGATAACTAAAGATTGGAACACAAATGCCATCATCGTGGATTAGATAAATTAATTATTGCACATTCCAGAAAAGCAGACCGTGCAGCCATTTAAAAGTTAAAAATGGAACTATATGAGTTGACATAGAAAATGCTCATGATATATTGCTAAGGGAAAATGCATATTATAGAACTACAGTATGGTCTACCACTTAAAATAAATCAGGCCCAAATAGTATTTTAGTGACCTCTAGGTAGTGAGATTATGAACAGTTTCATTTTCTTCTTTTTGCCTATGTGCATTTGGTATAATAAAAATAATTACATGTGTTAAATATCAAAGTAAAAACTAATTCCACTAAAATTGTTCTCATTTAATCACCCACTTCTTCTTATAACAATATCTTCCTTTTAGAAATATGCCAGGAATTTAGCTGGCAGTCTGTGATGTGGTTGTAACAGAAAAAGTTGCATATGCTCCCACCAGACCTGAGATAGGCTAGAGATGATGTAAACAGCAGCCAGAAACAGACGATGCCAGAATTAAGTGTGATGGCTGGCATCAGAGCCTGCAAATTGAAGTAGGGTGATATTTCAAGGCTGATAGAAAAATCTATTACCCAAGGAGATAGATAGCGCAGGTTCTTCGAATAACACTGCCAAAATCAGCCACCCAGAAGCCTGAACATTCCAGGGGAGCCTCATCACATTGTAGATTTTTAGGCTGGAAAGGATTTGGGAAAAAACAGCTCAACAATTTGACTTTATCATAAGGATCCTGAGACTCAGTGAAGGGGGAGGGTGAAAAGGGTACAGGAATACCAGCCACCATGACTAGTATCATGAACTATAGTTGAATTATTACCCTTCACATTCCCCGGAAAACTGTTGCAGCCAGATTGCTTGGAGGGGACGTTGTCCTCAGTGTGGCCCCCTGTTCTCTTTTCTGGGCATGGGCTCAACCAAATTAGAGCTCCTGCAGAATCCTCAGCCCTCCTTTAGCTTTGTCAATTAGGACAGGGTTTCTCAAACTTGGCACTATTGACGTTTTGGGCAGAGAGAGAGAGAGAGAGAGAGAGAGAGAGAGAGAGAGATGATTTCTAGAGCTGGGATTTAAAGCTAAATTTAATCAGTCTTAAGGACACTGAATTTCCAGGCCACCCTGAATCCTTACACCAGCCTCCTCCCCGTTTGGTGCCCACGGCTACCCTGGAATAGGGGCTGCCAAGAACTGGGTCAACCGAGCAGCAAACTGTGGGCCAAAATCATTCGGTTTCTACTTTTCTCTGTCCAGAGAAGCTAATTTTCTCTGATGGCTAGCAGGGAAGGAGAGGAAGCTTGTGAAGAGGCAGGGGTTCCAGCCAACACGAGAACTTTCCAGAAGGTCATCTGAGTGTGTTTACTTTCTGTCCTCCAGGACCCACTGTGTAGAAAAGGGTGGTAAAAATCATCTGAGTGCCTCATACTGCAAGGCCCTCTTTCCTCCCATATCGCACTTTTCAAAGTGTCACCAGCAAGTTGCTGTCCAAGAAGCCTCCCTGAATGTCTCAGTTCCTCTGTGGGACCTGCACCCTCTTTTCTTCTGAATCAGCAAAACACTTTGTGTTTAAGGTTCTTGGAGACAGCATGGTGGTACGGAGAGAACATTGGATTTGAACCAAGATGACCCCGGTTTTGACATCTTCTTGTGCTGTGTGTTTGCTCTGTGACCTTGGGAATATATGCCCATGACCTTGGGAATTTTAGTACATATTGCTTTGATCACTAAAGAGAAGGTTCTATACACTGTGATATTGTTGAGAAGACTAGCAGAGGCTATATGTAAATGCCTGCTTAATGATTACACAAAGATGGGCTTATAGTACCAGGCCTCCATTCAAACCCTGCCTCTGATACTTAATCTCTGGGTAAGACCTCAGGCCGATTTCTTAGCCTTTGGATACTTGGGCATCCTTTTTTTTACTTTTTTACTTTTTTCTTTGAAAAAGAAAACTTGTAGGTTGGTTGTAAGGAGCAGTGGAAATGTAGATAATATACGTAGCACGCTTTCTGGTATCTGAAAGATGCCCAAATATGACCATGTCCCTTTTAGTTTCTCAATGGCGTGGTTGCTTTATTCCTCCCTCTCTTTAGCTCCTTAGACTGCAAACTCTTTGAAGGCTAGTAGCATGCCTAGTGCTTGGCATCTTCAATATGCTCATGCACTGAGTAAACGAAACATAAAAATATGCAAGTAATTAGCTCAGCAATATTGGGGAGTAAGAGGAATAAATCCAATGAGTGGCTTCCCTGTCATATCTAGACTATAATTAAAATGTCCTGAGTGGCCCAAGGCCCTCCCTGCCTGAGCTGTTGCCCACCTCTTCTACCTTTGACTTTGCTTTTTCCTGCCTGTCCCACTACTACAGCCACACTGGACTCGTGGTGTCCTGAAGTGACGAACATCATCTCAAAATCAGGACCCTTGTCCTGTTTCCTTTTTCTGAAATGTGGTTTCCATGGAATCCATGTGGTCACTTCTTTCTTACTCTTTGAAAGACCCCATCTTGATGAACGATCACGTCTTCAGGAAGGTTTTCCCAGGCTATACTAAGTTAGGCATTTTCTCCAGTTTTATTTTCCTTGATGATTAACAAATCTTTCACATCACTTAACAACATTTAAATTATAATAGATCATAATTTGGGGTTTTGCTGCCCAGCATTCTTGGTGTTCAGAAGAATTGCAATTTAGTTTTTGAAAACCCCCATGCTTTAGGTGAAGCTCCAGGGCACCAGGACAAGAGACACGCCCTAGACTAAAGTAATCATTGACCCTAGCACTCTGCTCCTGGTGGTTGATTTGAGGATCTCTCTGGGACTCAAATCAGGACTGTGTAGGCCTATGAAACTCAATTCTGGGACTTAAAAATTGTTGAGGGGAGTAGCTTCCTCTTTTCTGTGGATATTAATCAGGAAAGATGTGGGGTTGGAGCTAAAGTAGCTTATTTGTAGTAAATAAGGAGAAAGGGGATTGTGAGTGTGTCTGTGTGTGTGTGTGTAATCATGTGTATGTCCTATGACCATCATTTGAGTGTTTGGACCAATGTATGCCATAACTGGACCCACTGACAGTTATTATATACTTACCATAGCCATTATATCTTTACTTTACTTATGCAGTTTAAGTTGGATTTTCTGTCATGTTGTGAAAATCTGCAAGGCGGATGTACTTGTTGAGTGTCTGTATTTCATACTGAACGAAAGCTGTAGGAGGGAATAAATTAGGGCTCATTCTTAATTATATTACTAGTGCCCAGCATAGTACTTGTTACAGAATAGGTTAATAAGTGTTTGTTGAATGGACAAATACAGTACAATGTCAAGCTCCAAAGGAACTTTAGTCTTCTCCAGATGTGGTCTCACTTACTTAGACTGTACGGAGTGTTAAAAAGGCCTGAGAATGGCCCTGGCTGGTGTAGCTTAGTGGATTAAGCACGGGCCTATGAACCAAGAGATTACGGTTCGATTCCCAGTCAGGGCACATGCCTGGGTTGCAGGCTAGTTCCCAGTAGGGAATGCACAGGAAGCAACCATACATTGATATTTCTCTCCCTCTCTCCTTCCCTTTCCCTCTAAAGATAAATAAATAAAATCTTTAAAAAAAAAAAAGGCCTGAGAATGGTTGGGTTGTTTCACAGTGGGGACAGATGTGGAACATGCAGCATGCCAGCAACCTGCAGAATGCCAGCACTAGCTTGCAGATGTCTAGGAAGATCCGTGTACCTGGGCTGACCTAAGTGCAGGTGGGGCAGGTCCTGTGCTCCCCGGGTAGGACAGGAGCGCCTCACATCCCCAGAAGTCCTGCCTGTTCCTGCTGCCGGAATCACTCTGGGGCTGCTGACACCAAGTCAGAGGTCAGCCATTTTCAAATAAAACCTAGGGGTTCTGCCGATCTCATTTTACAAACCCAGAAACTTAGGCTCGTATAATTAAAAAATTACTTGGGACACTTTACTTATGTGACTTGTTCATGAGGCAAGAACCATTCCTCAGGTGGCCGTCCAGTCCACTGCACTTCTCTCTGCCCCGCAAGTCTTTATTGGCCCTTCCTTTCTTTCTTTTCCTTTCCTCCCCCCTTCTTTCATTTGAAACACCTTCACAGATGAGTTGTCGTCCCTTCCAAACACACCTGTATTCTTAGAACACTCTTATGAAGGCAAATATAACATGATCTTTGCTCTTAAGTATCTCACAATGTATTAATATTAGAAGATGGGAAAAGGCAAAAACAATAACAACATGTGACAACTATTTAAGGCTACAGAAGCCCATCCTCAGAGCACCGTGCTCAGTATGCTGGCTGAGGTAGTTGAATAATGGAAACTGGTGGTCAAAGAGAAGGACTTCGACCTCCAAAATTATGGAGGACTCAGAAGAAGCAAAACATCAACTGAGTCCTGGACTTTGCCTCAGGTAGAGGATACCCAAACAGTAAGACAAGGGTTAAGTTGACTTTAGAAGTCGAACGTGATGGGAGTGTGGTTTATCAGATGGAGAGCTGAGAGAGGAGGCTATCGAGGCATGTGAAGGGAAGCACGTCAGGTGGGTGTTGCAGACTGACCGCTCTAACTGCCCAGATTAATGACTGGATAGGACCGATGACAGCGAGAGGAGTTAGGAGGCTGTGTCAGTGATCTCGGGGCAGGATGGGGGCTGGTAGAGGCTGGCGCAGGTGTGATAACACAGACTGCTGTGACAAGACACCCTGACACCGGGATGCTTCGCTACCCGCCCTCCTCCCCGCTTCCCTCATCTTTAATGATTTCTGGATGTTCTGAAGTGGAAACTGGCAGATGGCATTTTAAGAAAAAATGACTCCACAGCCCCAGGTTCCAATCTGATTTATATTTTTTTCTACCAGAAAGAGAAGAGAATGCAGCACCTTCATAGGTAATTAATGATTCAACATGGTGCCTTTGCAAAATGAAATGGAAGCAGCTGGAAGCCTCATTTGCAGCCATAAGAATTCAAAGGACACAAGAAAGCTGATTTGTGATTGTTGCTTTTCTTCAATAAAAATTAAACTGATTACAAAGAGCTGACAATGAGACAATGTCTCATGGAAGTAATGATTCTGACATTTCCCTGAGTGTTTACCACAAATATTCAAATTTATCATTCTTGATGTTCTTTAGAAAAATGGGAATAAAATATTATTTTGGTTTTATAATATTTACTTGCATGCACATTTATATGCATGCATAATTGTAGCAAAATTACAACATTTCCGAGCTTTCCATCATATTTATTTTTTAAATTAAGTATTCTGATGGCAGATCATGGAATTAAGCCCAAAGAGCTTTAATTGTGGATGCAAAAATCATTTAAAGAGTGATAATATCTATTTTCTGTAGAGAAGATGTGCCCATCTTTAAAATCCTGAGGTTATTCTGTGAATTCAATCTTTAGAGAAGAATTATTGACAAAGCAATACTAGATAAGTTTTATGTAGTCCTTAAGACTTTAAGGATATGACTATTAAAAGGATATGACTTATTTAAAGATTTTAATAACCATGTTGATAGTATTACTGTTCTATTTCACAGGTGCCAGTAGAATTCCCCTCACTTTTTGGTCATAGACATGCTCCTGATCACTCTGAGCGCCTGTGTCCTTGTCTGTGGATGAAGTTTATTGTTCTTGTGTCATGGGGTTAGTGTGAGGATCCGTGGTGTCCAAATAAAACATGGCACAGCCACGTGTTAGTAATGCTTGCTGTCATTATTATCCAAACTACCGTATTTACAGTGGGCTTGCCTTTAATGCGGACTTTCTTATTTCTGGTATAATATCTTAGAATCATCCTAAATCTCATCATTTCACTGTACATGGGTCCTTCTTTCACAAAACCCTCTACCTAATATTATCTTTCATTCAGTCTACAATTGGCTTTGTACACATTCATCTGAATATTTTTCTAATGATTCTTATCTAGTCTTCACTCCACCATTCTTTCCATTTATTTCGTCCTCCACAATGACACTATGTGGATCTTCCAAAACATTAGCTGTGGTTATACTACTTTCCTGAAGAATTCTTATTGTATACAAAATTGAGAATACATCTCACCCCGGCCACTCAAGGACTCCTTTATCCAGTTACCTCCTAACTTCTCCTAAATATTTCTTATGAATGCTAAAATAAGAACAGCTTTCTTGGATGTAATGTTTTACAATTTATAAAGTATCCATGATATCTGTATGACATTGGTATGGAAACGTGAACTTCCTCCATCATAGCCATTTGAGGTATGTTTGATTGTGTTACACTGGAAGTGTTATGACTCTGCCCAATGGGGAAATGCATTTTATCTTATATTCATAAAAAAGTGACTATGTTTAAATGGGGTACATGCCTGTTAAAATAGCTAAAATTAAAAAAAACAAAGCCTGACAATACCAAGGGCTATTGATGAGAAAGTACTTGACCTCTCATACATTGCTGATGGGAATACAGGATGATATGAATATCTTAGAAAACAATTTGACAATGTTTTATAAAGTTAAGAATGCATTTTTCTATGGCCTAGGAATTCCACATTTTAGTGTAACCGTAATGAAAAGTTTCACACACAAACCTGGTCACAAATGTTCAACTTCATTTATTAAAAATTAAACACAGCAGCCTTGTTTGTAATAGCTCAAATCTGGAAATAACCTAAATGTCCTTCAGCTGGTGAATGATTAAGCAAATGCTCACAGGTCCATGCAATAGGATATTAGTGAGCGAAAAAAAGGGAGGTGCATGTTACTGATTTATACAACAGCTTAGATGGCTCTTAAACACAGTAAACTTACTTTAAAAAGTCAATCTTAAGATACAGAATACTATATGATCCTGTTTATTTAACATTCTTAATGCGACAAAATTACAGAAATGGAGAATATATGAGTGGTTGTTAGCAGGGAGGGGGAAGAGAGAGCATAACTTTAAAGAGGGAGCATTAGGGATTCCTAGGTGGTGATGGAACAGTCCTGTATCTTAGCTGTGCTGGGGTTATACAAATCTATACGGGGTATAAAATGCAGAACCATGCACACACAAGAATGAGTGCACATCAACACTGGAGATTGTGGATGTGGTCTGTAGTTTAGTTATCAGTATGCTGTCAATCGTTACCATGATTACAGGAGATGTTATCACTGAAGGAAACCTCATAAAGAGGACACAGGGACTTCCTGTACTATTTTGCAACTTCTATGTTAGCCTAAAATTATTTCTGAATTTTTTAAATATTTTTTAAATGTGAGAGAGGTACTTAGGATGTTTTCAATGCCATAACAAAGGCTACAATAACGGATTATGCAGACAGAGAACTCTGACCAGCGCAGCAGTGGGCTGTCACATGATCATTTTCATTAACAGATAGAGCGACAGTCAAGATATTGAAAGGAAGCAAAGCTTTTTTTTTTAAATCAAGTGATAGATACTAAGTGTTTAAAGTCTATTTTTTGAGCAAATGCTTAAACGTAGCCTAAGAGTTTTCTAGAGCAAGAAGTAGTTTCCACACAAATGGTATGGGGCTTCAACATGTGATTTGAAATAAAACCAGGCTGAGCAAAGCCAGAAATGTGGTAAGCCTACATTCTATCACAAAGGTAATTTGCAAGCTGATTTAGAGGTCCCAGTCTAGAAACTGGTTTCAAACTCTCAAAATGTTAGAGAGGAAAATAAAAATCACGCTCATACTCTGATATGAAGCAAGCTGGTCCAATAGGCTGAATAAATCCTAGCCTCTATTTGGGTGATACATGTTGTAGACAGATCATTTTTGAAACCCTTTTACAAAGGAGAAATCATAGGCTGCCAGGACACACTATCTCCTCTAGAATTTGTAGAATGTATCTTGGTTCTATAACCTACATAAAAACAGGATGAGTTAACCTTACCTCAGTATATTCTTTTGCACTAATTCATCAATTTATTCATTCATTTATCGAAACTATATTAGCTGCTTCTGTATTATGTGTCATCAGCTGTGCCAGTGGCTGGGGGTATGACAATGAACAAGATAGCAAAAACTCATGAAGCCATCGTAGTGGTGAAATACTGCATGTGTCACCTGCCATTGAGTTGGCTCGGACTCCTGGTGACCCTATGAATGAGTGATGCCCACCACGTCCTGTCTGCAACAGCCCTGCTCAGCTCCTGCACACTCGTTCCTATGGCTTCTTTTATGGAGTCAATACATCTCACACGTGGATTTACTCCATTTTTCCCACTGCCTTCTACTTTTTCTAGCACTATTCTCTTTTCTAAAGAACCCTGTGTTCTTGAGGTATGTCCGAAGTAGGGCAGCTTTGGTTTTATCATTTTTGCTTCCAGTGATATTTCAGGCTAAATTTGCTCTTAGACCCACTTATTCATCTTTCTGGTGGTCCAGGGTGTTCGTGGAGCACCCCCTCTAATGCTATATTTCAAATAAATCATTTTTTCACCCCCAGCTTTTTTCACTGTCCAAAATTCACATCCATACATAGTAACAGGAAATATGAGGATATGGATGATCTCTACCTTGGTCTCTAATGACATATTTTTTTTCCTTGGGGATCTTTTCTAATTTTCCATTGCTGCCCTTCTGAGTCTCAGCTTTCCTTTGATTTGTTGGCTAAAGTCTCCATTTGAACTGAGGACTGAGCCAAGGTAAGCAGTCTTTAGTAATTTCTCTGTCTTTTTTGTCTACGTTAACATGATGCATTTCCTCTGCAGTCATGATTTTTGTCTTTGTGATGTTCAAATGCAGTCCTGCTTTAGCATTTTTTTCTTTCACTTTTATTAGAAGTCATTTCAAATCATTGCTACTTTCTGCCAGTAAGATATGTTATCCAAATATTTTAAATTATTGATATTTCTTCCACCGATTTTCACTCCTCCTTTTCCTTAGTCTAGCTCAGTGTTTTGAATGCTATGCTTGAGTACAGGTTAAGCAAATAGGTGGATAAGATGCCCTAGTCTGACACCTTTGCATATTCTGTCCTGACCGTGGCTCCTGTCCACAATGCAGGACAATCAAGTGCAGAGACGTGCCCATTTCTTTCAAAGCAACCCATAGCTTTTCAAGATCCACAGAGTCCAAGGCTCTACTAGTCTATAAAACAGACTAAACTGAAATGCCCTGGAGTATCCAACAAACATTGGCATTACTTCTCCAGGGCCTCTTCCTTTTCTGAATCCAGTTTGAGCATCCAGCATCTCTCGCTCTCTATGAGGTAGAAGATCTGGTTGCATCATTTTGCTTGTGTGGGAAAGTTAGAGCAAGGGTCCTATATTTACTGAACTCTTTAGCATCTCCTTTCTTGAAGATTGGGACATACATCGAACGGTCCCCATCTGCAGGTGATTGTTTTGTTTTCTAGATTTGTCAACATGTTCTTTCTTTTTACATTCTTTTTAAAAATTTTATTTTTCAATCACAGTTTACATTCAGCATTATTTTGTATTAGTTTTAAGTGTACAGCATTGTGGCCAGACAATCGTATACTTTACACAGTGGTACCCCCAATATTTCAAATACCCATCTGGTTTTGTACAGAGTTATTACAATATTATTCAGCATACTCTCCATGTTGTACTCCACATCTCCATGATTATTTGTAACTACCAATTAGTACTTCCTTTTATTAAAGATTTTATTTATTAGTTTTTAGAGAGAGAGGGAAGGAGAGGGAGAGAAACATCACTGTGTGGTTGCCTCTCACATGCCCCCTACTGGGGGTCTGGCCTACAAGCCAGGCATGTGCCCTGACTGGGAATTGAACCTGTGATGCTTTGGTTCACAGGCCGGCACTCAATCCACTGAGCCATACCAGCCAGGGCCCAATTAGTACTCCTTAATCCCTTTACCTTTTCCACCTTGCACCCCTACTCCCTCTCTCAGTCTGTTCTCTTTATCTATGGGTCTGTTTCTATTTAGTTCATTTATTTTGTTCTTTAGATTCCACATATAAATAAAATAATATGGTATTTGTCTTTCTTGGTCTCCTTTATTTCACTTAGCATAATACCCTTTAGGACCATCCATGTTGTTACAAATGGTAAGATTTAATTTTTTATGGTCAAGTGATATTCCAAATGTGCAACTTTTTTATTCACTCATCTATTGATGGACACCTAATTTTGACAAATTCGGTCTTTATGGCTTGAAAAAATTCTTATCGCTATCCTACCTACCCTTGGTAATTTATTTCTTTCCAATACTTTTGGGGAAGCTTTTACTTCACTTCCTAGAATTACAGGTTCTTCTGCATACCCTTTTCACAGGTATCTGACATTCTTCTGTCTTCTGGATAGATACCCAGTGTGCTGCCTACAACTCCCCTTTCCTTTCTTCTTTTTTCCAGCCCCCCTTGGTTCGTGCTTCTCACGGCCCCTGTTTCAGCTGCATGCACTGTGCAGCTTTGTCCTTTCCTTTTGTCTTTGTGCACATCAGCCTCGAGATGTCCTTAGGGTTTGGTCTGGTTGTGTCATTAGCAACAGAGCTATTTGCACTTGTTCCCTGCACTCCCCCACTGACAGTTTGAGTGCCTTCCGACATAGGACTCTCATCTTTCTGCAGCCTTGGATTTCATTTGGGACTCTGTCATTACTATATTTTCCAGGTAAAACAAAACAAACAACAGCCAAAGAATAAGAGAAGGAAATGCAGCTGTGGTTTCCACAGCTTTCTCCTGTGGATTGTGCAGGTCCAAGCCACATGTGCTCAGGTCTGTGGTGCCACCGTCACCAAACACCTTAAAACTGCAAGTGCTCCTCTGGTTGGTGGAGATATCACCTGATAATTGAAACAATGATTGAAATCGTGGCAAGTGCAACACAAGAAGAACATTGGTGATTTGAGAATACATTGTATAACAGGAGAGTTGATCAACTCCAGGTGATTCAACTAAATTTCGAAGTGATATAATATAAGGGAAAGGCCCATTTCCAAGGGTTTTGGAGGAGGAAGATGTTACTGCCAGGTGAGGTGAAGAGGGAAACTTCAAAGTGAAGGTGGCATGCGAATGAAGCATTCAAGAATTGGTGGTGCGGAGACCATGGAGTTGCACTCAGACTTTCTCTCGAGAGAACAGGGAATATAGTCAGTAATGTTGTGATCACTGTGTATGGTGCCAGCTGGGGTACTGGAAATATTGAGGGAAACACTACATAAAGTATATGAGTGTCAAACCACCAAGTCATACATCTGAAACCAATACAAAATAAAACTGAAAGAAAAAATGTAAAAATTAAAAAAAAGAGAGAGAACCTGCTGCAAAAAACACAGTGGACTGACAAACTCCAGCTGCCGTAGCTTATCACTGAATTCGCCATATCACTCCGTATCATTCCCCAGGCCGTGATTCCCCGCCAACGACCACACATAATGGGTTTACTAGAGAATGGCTGTTTCTCCCCCGTGTGAGACTCCCCTAATGAGCAGTGTTTGCTCATGGACTCCCGTTGACCTGGTTGAGACATCTCAGAATGGCACTGTAGATGAGGCTTTTCATACCCTGGCTTCTTCTTTCCTTTCACACGTGCAAGAGCTACATCATAGTCTGCCGGTGCTTCCCCTTACTCCTGCCCATGCTTCTCTTTGTCTTTCACTGGTGTTCCTGTGAAGAGATGTATTCCTCCCCCACAAAGTTGTTATACATCTAACCCTGTTTCAGTGTACACTTTGTAAAGAATTTGATACACACAGGGTTTTTGAGTGAATGATTTGATTAATGGATTAGTCAATATAATCACAGCTCTGCTTAATTCTATGCAAATATTCACACTCACGTATTAGCCATGTGTACGATCTCCCTTCATTCCTTAACAATTGATGTTGAAAACCACCTGGAAACTGCAAAGTGGTGAAAGAACAGCTATACTGACATCATCTGTGTTCTGTCTAAGCTGTGGGCCTTGAGACCTGGGTCTTGCTCACCCTCAGATTTCTCTCAGATCCTTTTAGACCTAATTCCATGTATTTAGGAAGCAGATTCTGAATCTTTTCTCTGTGGACAGTTGATGCCCTTAAAATTATTCAGACTTTTTCCTCCCAGGCTTGGTTCTATCTCAGCCACCAGAACTCAGGAGATGTCTTCTTTTATTTATTCATCTATATGTCCATCCATCCACCCATCCATCTATCCTTGCACTTAATAGATTCTGCCTGAGTGTATACAGAAGAGATAATTATTTAACTACAATAAAGAGAGTAGACTTTGGAGCCTTGTGTTCAGATCACAGGCCCACCACCTATGTTAATAGGACTTAAATTCTCTGTGACTCATCTATGAAAAAGTAATAAAATACATATCCTATAGAGTACTGTGAAGATTTATAACATAATACATGTAAACATATAGAACAAAATCTGTTACACAGTGAGTATTTTAATCCTATAGGCCATAACCTGTGGTAAGGTTTGGAGTGCAATAGTTAATAGAAGAGACGTAGCATGTGACCTCAAGGAACTTAAATGCTAGTAGAAGAGACAAAAAAACAAGTAAGTAGAAATTAAATACTTTTGCATAGTTGTATGTGCTACAGGGGGGAAGGAGATCAGCTAGTATGGCACTAATTAATTTGAAAGGTCAGAACACCATCTCTGGGGAGGAGCAATTCAAGAAGAGACCAGAGCATGTGCAAAGCCTGCATACCAGGGAGGGACTTAGGGTGTTGGGAAAATGAAAAAAAAAAAAAGCAAGATGTGCTTGACACGTAGATGCCTCCTCGAACTCCATGCTCAGGTACATTCTAGACACTCCAGGCTGGCTTCTGAGTGCCACTTGTGCCTTCTGCCCAGCTCCCCGCTGGGATTTGATATTGTTAGAATCCACCTGACTTTCGCATGCTGCAGTCCCGCCTTAGCCCCATATGACACCCAGGTGTTCCTGTAGTTGTTGCCATGGCCATTCCCTGTTTATGATCCAACTGTTACTCCACGCTTGTCCCTGTACTTACCCAATACATGGTCCTCAGAAGGTCCAAGTTACACAATGAGAGCGTGAACTCTGGTTCCAGTTCTCAAAGTCCCTGCCATCATTTGACCCTGGGCCAGCTGTTTCACCTCCCTGCGCTTCAGACTACCCATGTGTGAAATGGGGATTAAAAATATTTCTAACTCATAAGGCTGTCGTAGCAGTCAATAGATTGGCATAAATAAAATAGTACTATACGTGACAGTATGTAAATGAGAACTACATATTATTATTATCAACATCATCATCATCATCACTGCATAAGCTCCTGCTATTACCTTCTCGGTGTTTCACAGGGTCTTACTGAGCCTCTCCTTCCTTTCCACTCGTGGAAAGTCTCCCATTGTCTTTCCCAGCTTCGGTTTGGGGTCAATAGCAACGTCCTCCTATCAGAAGAAGAAAGTTTATAGTGGCGTTGGGGGATGCCTAAGTGTCCACATGAACTCGCATGCACACACCCAAGCACACCCTCTACCATTGTGACCCCTCAGTGCTAGCTGAAGTGGTGCATCTTCATTCAGTGTAGACTCAGTCTTCACTGAGTGGAATATCTGTGTGGATATTCTTGCTTATGCTCTGCAATAAGTGAGAGATTTGGGGAAAACAAGTGACATTTTAATAATCATGATCTTCAGTAATGTGGCAGTAATTTTAATGCTTTCAACTGCTGCTCCTTTTCAAGGCACAGAGCTGCCAAACTTCCTTTCCATTGAAGAGATTGCTAATGTAATGACATCCAAACCATCAGCTGCCTCCCACTTGGATATTGACAGCTGGGGTGCTTTCAGCATTCTCTGTGGTTACCGTCCCCTCTGCATGCACTTCTTTTGCAGATTGGACTGAAATGGTAGCGTTTCACTGCAGTTGAGATGGGGGTTCTGCAGATTGGCAGATATAATTATCACATTTGCTTCTCAGCATGTGGTATCTAAGTAATAGTCCCCATGTTTATCCAGAGTTAATCAGGAAAGAGTTCAATCACTTAGAGAGTGATTTTTCACACAAAACCTGCTTAGGGAACTCATCCAGTAATGATGTTTTTACTTCTGATATGAGGTTAGGGTCTTGTCCCAGCTCTGTCTGTGAGCAACAGTTATGCCCAAGGACCCCGGGCCTTCCTGTGCATTTAGGTCAGGACCGAGGGACGGCAGAGAGGCCCAGCTCCATTCATTCTGAGGAGATGAAGCAATGCAGCGATTTCTGTCATGAAGGGAGTAATCAGAGAATGATGAATGCAAGAAAATAAAACAAAGTTTATCACAGTTTGGGAATTTAGTCTATAAAAGCAGTAAGAAAGGTATACCAACCCAGTGTCTTATTGTTATTTTATTTGTTTGCTTGTTTTTGACAAGGGAATGAAAGTTATGGTTGTTGCTCTAGTAAACTTTAAAGATAACCTAACCTGCTGTCTCTCTTCCCTTTTATGATGGGAAAACATCAGGCTTTTCCCACTAGCCTAGAGTCAGTCAATTGGCTAGTTAGGGGGAGTTCAGGACTTTCATAGAGGAAGAAGCCAGAATATACAGCATATGTATAAGCAGCTGATCCATTCATCACTGTTGTTTAGATTTATATTATCCTTGACCTGAAGAAGTGGAAGGGGCCTTGAAATCTATGTGGTCCCACCCCTGCTCTCCAATACTCCTGAGAAGGGCAGTCCAATCTGTCCTCAAATGTCTTCCATGAAGTTTGGCCATCCAAGTATCAGAAAGCATCAAAAACTGAAAAGCTAAGTGGCAAGGCCGGGCCAGGGGGAGAGCTCACATGCGTGCCACTGTTAGTAATAGTACCCGTTATGGCAATAGTGAGAGTGCTAACAATGATTCTGTGGGTGGGAAATGATCTAATGCTGAATCATTGCGTATTCCAGACCAGGCAGCTTCCAAGGGTTTTACATGCACCATCTTATTGAAAACTGTACATGCTATGAAGTGGTGACCTTTCTTTAGTTTAAAAACTGTGGCTTAAAATATTAAAATTCCTGTGGGTCAGACAGTGGTCAAGTAATAGAGCAACAATTATACAATTACAGCTTTTTCCTAAGCCACAATGCTATGCTGATTTGCATGTATTCCTTCATACATTCTGATTGTAAGTTCAAGTAGAGAGCAAGGAGAGAGGAAGAACAAGGGGAGTTTGGGCGCGGTGTTTCTTTAGGAAAAAGTCAATAATAAACAGTGCAGGAGAACATGTGCTCGGGCAGAAATGAATGCTCAATCAGAAGTTAAACGTGAATAAACACAGCCAGTTCATTTTGATTCCCCAATTGTCGCGTCCTCCCAGGAGTGCAATCGCACGGCCAGCTGCCTCCCTTGTCTGTGTGTTCTATCTTGTTGGTAAACCCACAGAGCAGAAACTGGTGTCTTCTCCGTGGCGCTCTGATGAACGTTAAATAACGCTGCTATTCAAAGACACAGTGAGGGCGCATTCCTGTTTTTGTTGGAGACCTATTCACTGCTATCCTACCTCTAGTATGACCGGCTTGAAAAAGAGTAATTTCACTTTCCCAAAAGGGATGAGAAGTCTGTTCAAATTACTTGGGATTTTTTTTTTTTCATTGAGAAAAGTGAGCAATCTGTATTTCGCCAAATTTTTAGTCATACCTGGGAAGGAAAAGTAAGTTTGTATGTCCCTTAAAACAATAATTCATTATGTGCCACCCACTGTACTGAGTAGTCCGCTGGCATTATCTTACTGGAGGCTCACAGTAATCTGCTGAAGTGGGCATCGTGATCAACCAAGGTTTACGGAGAAGGACACTGCAGTGCAAGAGGGTATACACTTGAACAAGGTCACGGTGCCAGTCTGGGAACAGCCAGGATATCTGTGATCTTCACTGTTAGATGCAGGAACTGCAGGGTGATGACATTTATGTAGAAATGTGGACACAGAGCCCTTTTTTGGGAGCAGAAAAACAAGTGTAAAGCCTCCAAATGAACATAATGAACACTTTCAAGGATGAGCAAAGATGTTATGATGGCCCCAGGAGGATGTCTGAGTAAGAGGCAGAGCTTTCAGCCCACGCACTGCAGTTTCGAGCCCCCACATAAACCACTCTCCTATACTGACTCTCTCAATCCTGTCGAGCACGGCACACACTCCTAAGTAAGATGAAGACACAGAACGGCCCATTGATTTTGCATTCTGGGGACCTTAACAAGAGTAATATCCATGGCATGGTGGTTGGCAGAAACCAGATAGGAAAGGTGGAAAGAGTAAAGGGGAGACTGAGAAGAATAGACAGCAAGTGTCAACAACTTTTTCAAAAAGTGCTTTTTCTTTGTTGAGAATGCTAGGGGGAAATACGGAGTTAAGGGAGGGTTTGTAAAAGTAGAAAAAACAAACAAATGTGTGAATGCTGATAAGATTGATCCAGGAGAAAGAGGATGAGCCATGATACAGGAGAGAGAAATTGATTGTGTCCAGAGACATTAGTGCATGATTTGATTCCTAGCCTTTGGCTAAAAGGGATTTATGGACATTTAGGACTGGGAGTGTGTGTTCCAACCTGTTTGTCTTGCTTCTATATTGTGCCCATCCTTCACCTGAATGAAGCCAAACAGAGTCACTATGTAATGTACATGCTGCATCTGTTTGCAGTGGTTTTATTTATTTTTTTCAAAGCTCATTGATTGATTCTTTCCTGTGTAATAATTAAATAAAATAATCAGGCAATTCACTCATCTCATTCTTTCTATGAATATGTTTGACCATCATCTATATGCCAGATACTACGACAAACTGAGTGATAGAAAGGTGGATAAACATAGGATGTCCATCCTCAAAAAACTTTCCTTGTGTGAGATAAGATCCAGTACCCTACAGAACACATTGTGGTCCTTTGCTGAATCAATGGAGCTATTTTTCTAAACCTGTAGGAATGAAAAAAAAGTATGTAAATCAATGAGTCAGAATTTGAACCATTTTTCAGAGCTCTCTTCCCCTTTATCTGCTTTCTTTTCTTTTTACCTTTTTTTGAATGTTCAGTTACATATATTCCATTATATCTACATTATGAGTTATAATAAATATTTATATAGTTTCATCAAATGAAGGATTTTATTCCAAATACGTAAAAACTTTTTATAAAGCAATAACAAGACTAACTTCTCAATTAAAATTAGGCAAATGACATGTACACACAGTTCATAAAGGAAGATACAGAAATAGCCAATGAAAGCATAAACAGGTGCTCCAGATCATTCCCCACCTAGGAAACACAAATTTTAAACACAAAGAGATACCAGCACACTCCCTCTAGAACCGTTCAAGTTTGAAAGGCTGACATAAAATGTTGGTGAGAAGGAGCATCATGTGGAATTCTTGCACACTGCAAGGAGTTGGGAGTGGGTGTATAAAATGTTACATCTCATTTGGGACACTATTTATCACTAAAACACTTTTACCTAAACTCCCAGAAATTTGTACACCTAGCTACATAAAAGAACTAAAAAGTGAACAGTACACAGACTTTTTCAAGATGCTTACAGTAGCTTTATTCATAATTGCCATGATTAAAATGTTTGTCAACACTTTGAGAGATAAACAAACTCTAGTGTAGTCATAGAAAGGAATACTACTCCTTAATAAAAAGGAAAGAAGTGATACATATAACACCATGGATGAATCGCAAAAATATTATCTGAGAGAAAGAAGTCATACACAAAAGAGTATAAGCTATATAATTCAATTTATATGAAGCAAAACTAATCTATGACAATAATAATTAAAACAAGGATTGCCTGTGGGATTGGGGATTGACTAGAACGGGCACTGAGAAAGTTACTGGTGGAAATGGTCTAACAATGATTTGGGTAGTGTGACATGAGTATAAAAATGAACAAAGCTCAACAAATTGCACACAGCATGGCAGACAAAATTTCAAGGTAATTTTATAACTTGTGTCCCTGGTGTTACTCTCAAGATTTTTTTCATACAACAAATAAAAGATTATTTAGATGGGCCTAATATAATCACACTGATCCTTTAATAGGAGAGTTTTCTCCATTTGTGTATTGAATGAGAAATCAGAGAGCTTCAGAACAAGAGAAGGATTCAAGCCACCTTTGCTGGATTGAAGGTGAAGATGGCCACATGACTGGGGGACTCCTGTATTTGAGAGCAGCCCTGGCTGACACCAGCGAGGACGTCAGGAGCTCAGACCTACAGCTGCACAGACTGCTTTCTGCCACCCACCTACATAAGCTGGAAGTGAATTCTTCCCCAGAGCCTCCAGATAAGAGTCCAGACTGGCCGACATTTTGATTCTGACATCTCGAGACCCTAAATAGAAGAGCAAGTTGACCCCACCCAGACTTCCGACTAACTGTAAGATAATACACTGGTAGTGTTTTAAAACATCAAGTTTTTAGTTATGTAACAGCAGAAAACTAACACACTTATGATGACAATTTAGGAATTTAATAGTATGTACATATTCTTTCTCTCTTTCTGTCTATCCCAAGGAAGTTCGGTAATATTGATTTATAACGTAAGTTTCAGGTGTTTAACATTATAATTTAATATCTGTATATACTATATATAGCATTCTCATCAACAAAAGTCCAGTTTCCATCCTTTACCATACATTTGACCCCCTGTATTAATTTTGTCCTTCTTCTATACCCCTTCCTCTCTGGTAACCATCAATCTGTTGTCTGCATCTATGAGTTTGTTTTTGTTTTGTTTTATTTGTTTATTTAATTTGTTGTTTCCACATATGAGTGAAATCATCCTATTTCTGTCTTTTTCCATCTGACTTATTTACTTAGCTTAAGAAACTCAAGACCCATATATGTCACAAATGGCAATATTTCATCTTTTTATGGCTAAGTAGTTTTCTGTTTTATATACATATAAAATCTTCTTTATCTTATCTTTATCCATTAACCCACCAATAGACACTTACATTGTTTCCATATCTTGCTTATGGGAAATAATGCTGCCAGGTGCATATATTTTTTGAATTTGTGTTTTTATATTTTGTGTGTAAATACCCAGATGTATAGCTAGTTCATAAACTCAACTTCTCATTTGTGCTTTCTATTAAAAATCAATGTGGAAAGAGTTAGGGGAGTTTTTGCATTGATTTTTAATGGAAAGCACAGATAAGAAACTGTTTATTTCTTGAATCCAGAGTAAGTGGCTTCTGCTTCCACAGATGGTGAGGTATAAAAAATTGATATGATAGGACCTTTAAATAACACTCTTTGCATTACTGGGAAAAAATTAGAATATTTTTAAGGACCTCAATATTTTTGTGTCTCTAAACATGCTCTTCTCCAGGTTTCCCATAGCTAACATTTACTGAGATCTTACTGTGTACCAGACATTGTTTTAAGCACTTTCCATGTAGTAACTCATATAGTCCTCACAATGACCCCATGAGGTCGGTAGATATTTTCACCCCCTCCAGTTTACAGATAACTCAGTCCAGGTTACACAGCGAGGCAGTCTGCTTTTAACCACAGTGCTATATCTTGCCCCATGAAAAGAAGAGGCATCCTTGTGTTTTTCCCTTACACCCAAATTCAGTCCTTCAGAATATCCTAATCGATCTACCTTTAAACATATCCCACCCTATTCTAAGCTACCATCATATCTCCTCTGGACTATTGGGATAGCTCCTCCCTGTTCTCTTTGCTCCTGACCTTTGCTCCCATCCCCATGGTCCACAAGACTGTCTCATTGGCTTATTTTTCTCCTCTGCTTAAAATCCTCTGATCGTTTTCATGACACTTAGAATAAAGATCTTACAATGCTTTTCAGGGGGATATTTGGCAGTGTTTGGAGATATTTTTGTTGTCATAATTTGTTGGGCTGGAGTACTAATGGCATCGGATGGGTAGTAGCCAGAGGTTCTCCTAATATTCTAATATCACCCCAAAGCAAAAAAATTATCCAGCTCATGATATCAGCAGTGCTGAGGTATGCCCCCCAGGCTCTAGGCTGCGCAGAGCAATGAGTTAAAGGTTTCCAGCCGCAGTATTTAAGAGTTCCAGGGCTCTCATCGGACTGCCATGGGGATACAGCAGTCGGCTAGCCCAGGGATTCATTAACTGGGCTTCACTCCAACACACAGCACCGAGCTGTCTCTGGGAGGGAAGGCCCTAACTCCGAGCCGAGCCCGAGGTCCAGGTGTTCTGCAAGTGGGAAATTAATTGTTCAAGGGCGTTGAGGAAGGGAAGAAACACTGTTCAAAGACAGCATAAAGGAATGGCTGCTGCTGCTTTGATGTTGGAGCGCTTGCTGTTGTCCTGCTTCCTGTGGTCCCCGATTATTGCTTAGACTAATTTAATGTCCTCATGCATGCTGAAATGTAATGACTAACCTGGTAGCACATGTGTATAAAAAGATCAATTTTTTGTAAGACTCTTTTCCCATAAAATAGCACAAGCTTAATGTAAAAAATGAAAATACATTTTGTTAAAAATTAAAAATCTAAAAGAACAAAAAGAGAAAGAAAAAAATCTATAATCCCACTACTCAGAAATTAGCACTCATAGTACTGCGGTGTGCATGTGTGTGCACACACGTGTTTGTGAGTGTACAAGCAATACTGTAACATAAACATTCTCTCATGGCATTAACATTTTGAAAGTCATTGCATAATATTCTATCTTATGGCACTTTTATTTGCTTTCATATTCTTCCGAATTTTTAGCCTTGAGATTATTAACATCCACTTTCTTATCAGTTGTGAAAATAAAAGGGTCACTTACTCAAGAAAAAATTATGATATTGCTTTTGTGCCATACATTGTACTAAGAGTGGTGTGTCAGAGGTGAATAAAAGAGGATTCCTGCATTCAAAGTAAATCGAACAGCAGTGGTGGGTGTTGTGTGGGCAGAGAGCAAAGGAGAAGCTGGGACCAGCTTCCAAGGAGGCTCCTATGAACATAGCAAATGAGACCATTTGCAGAACCCTCTCCAACTCAGGAGCTACTCATTTTCACAGAGGTTCACTTCCCTGCCTGTGCAAAGGGGGTATGTGGGCCTCTTAGTCCCTGTGCTGAAAGCTGAACTACTTGGGTTTTACGTATTGGTTTTCTAGTGTTGTGGTAACAAATTACCAAAAACGGGGCAGCTTAAACAACAGAGATTTAATTCTCACAGTCTGGAAACTGGAAAGTCCAAGATCAAGGTTCCAGTCAATTTGGTCCCTGGTGAGAATTGTCTTCCTGGCTTTCAGATAGCTACCTTCTCATTGTGCTCAGTTGTATAGAGGGAGGGAGAGTGGGAGAGCGGGCAGACAGAGAGAGACAGCATGCACTCCTTTCTGGTGTCTTGCATTATAAGAATTCTAGTTCCAGCATGACAGCCTCATCCCCGTTACCTTATCTAACTTACATTACCTCCCAAAGGTCCCACATCCAAATACCGTGATACTGAAGCTTAGGATTTCCACATATAAACTTTGAAGGATCACAATTTAGTCTATAACAGGTTCTCTAGAGTGTATTTCTTTTGTGCTCAGTAAAATTTTTATTTTATTATATCTAAAAATGTGTTCATGCACAGTAGTGATAATCTCATACCAGTTTAGTGTATATTTCTCTTTTTTTTCACCTCTTGCATACGGGTCATTTTACACATAGTGTGCATACTATATTATACTTTAACACTGATTCATTTATTTATTCCACAGACATTTACAAATTGCTCTTCTCAGCTGGCCGCTGTGGCTAGTGGTAGAGAGTAAGTGGTTAAGAGTAAGCAGAAGGGACCTGGAATCTGGCCTCAGAGAGCTCAGAGTCTAGTATAAATTGGAGTGGTTTCCCCAGCTGCACTGTTATGCATAGGCTTTAGTAAAGTGTATCTATATCTAACCCTGCCTCTGTAACCCTAACTGGCATCTATATTTTAAGGAAAGTTATGTGTGTGTACATGCTAGCTAGATTCACGTTCTAGTTCATGTCGTGCAATAGTCTTTACTGCCTTCATTAAGAGCATCCCTTCCTTGGGCATGTGAAATAGGTCACGTGAGTCTTTATATTTCCCTCACCCTTCACAGAGTCCCACGCATAGCACACACTCCCTGGTGGTGGTTGAATGAATGAAACCCCTTTAATTGTCATGGTAAGTAACTGAGGAAGGTGTCGATGTTCCTGTGTTAGGTCGACCTGCAGTAAGAAAATGTCATAGACTGGGTGGCTTCAACTACAGAAATTTATTTTCTCTCATAGTTCTAGAGGCTGGAGGTCCAAGGTCAGAGTGCCAGTATGGCTGTGTTCTGATGCAGGCCCTAGTCCTGCCTTGTAGATGGCCATCTTTTCCCTGTGTTTTCACATGGCCTGGAAAGAGAGGGAGCAAGCTCTCTCAGGTCTCTTCTTATAAGGGCACTACTCCTATTGGGTCAGGGCCCTACACTGATAACCTCATTCATCCTTCTTCACTTTGGTGAAAGCCCTACATCCAGATACATTCACATCGAGAAGGCTTCAACACATGGATTTAGGGGCGGTGCAAACACTCAGTCCGCAACAATTCCCATTTCATAGTTAGAAGTTTGGACTGGGCAAAGATGTCAGCTGGGCTTTATCGCAGATGCCAACTCCCTCTGGTTGGTAGCAGCTGCCTGGAGCATGGAGAGGGAGGGACTCTGGAACCACTAATCCGTTAACTCTGTGTGCTGAGTTTGAAGCAGAAACCAGAGGCATTTGTACATCTGTGTGCTTATCCTACACAGCTGTATCATAATCTCAGTACTCACAACCTGCAAGGCAAGCATTTTACCTGCCATTTCACTAGGACTGGTGCAAATCTAGAGAATTTGAATATTTTACCACAGGGCAGTTAAAGGCAGAGCTGCTATTTGAACTGGCATCAGTGCCTTTTTATGGTACAACTGACTTAAATTCCTCTAATATTGTGCAGTTTGTCACTTCCTCGTTCCCAAATACACTTTGAAAACTACATATTCATTGGCCAAATCACAGTGCTAAGGGAAGTAGAAGCATGAATGAGCCCTTAGGGATCATCAGAATTTACTGGGCGTGAAAAAAATTTAGTGAAAACTTTTTGTCAATGAAATATTACTAGAACTCCAAATACATAAAATAAATGAAAAACAGAGTTGAAGAAGACAAAGATTTTCCTTGCCACTGCCACAGTGTTGGAAATATCTCTAAGAAATCCCAGAATCCCCTGGAACATGACCACTGATCCAGCTCACCCTTTTTATTCAGTTGAGAAAGGCACAAATTACTTGCTTAAGGTCACACAGCTAATTAACAGCCGGGCTAGGTATGTACCTCTGGCCTCTTGATTCTTAATCCAATGCTGTTTCTAACACATAGTTGTTGAAATGTTTTCAAAAAATCATCTGCGACTTTTAGACACCAGGCTCTTCTGGAATCATAACTGAATTATGTAGGGCACGTGAGGTTCCCCGAAAATCCCAA
The DNA here is from genome assembly GCA_028533065.1 of Trachops cirrhosus. Lineage (NCBI taxonomy): Eukaryota > Metazoa > Chordata > Mammalia > Chiroptera > Phyllostomidae > Trachops > Trachops cirrhosus. Next base: position 5,862,920 of record CM052538.1, on the reverse strand, counting down.
AGAAAACAAAGGGAAATTGAAAGAGCACTGTGGGATTGACTGCAAACAATTGAAATTCTTCTCAGTTAAATGTCAAGATGAAAAGGCCAAGACAAGCCCAGTTCTGCAAAGAGGAGAAATGAAAAGTCAAGTCAGAAAGCTTTACAGATGTCGATATTCTGCTGAGAAGACTTAGTTCCAGAAGGAAAGAAAAGCTGTGGTTACTGAGCACATACCAGAGTTTGGTTTCAGGGTAAATGCCCGGCCTGACTCTGGCTCAACCTGGTGTGTGTTTCATGAGCATTTCAGAGATTTCTACAGGGTTGAAGGTCATTAGAGGTCAGTGAGGCCCCCCTACTGCTTCATGCAGAGATCCTCAGTTCACGCAACTAACCTTCAGTTCAGGCACCAAATTTTACAGCTTGTTGCACAGCTCTGAATACTAACAAGGCTGTACTTACACTGATCTGACCAATGAAAAGAGGGAAAAAACAGACTTTGAAGCAAATTCACCTCATTTAATTTTTCTAGCAAGCCATTGAGAAAAACGAAATCATTATTTAAGATTAGAAAAATGAAGCTCAGAAAGTTAGACAATAGGTCCCATTATACACATCTAATTATATCACAGTTGGAATTTGAATTCTGGTCTGTCTACAGTCTTTCTGTTGTGTGGCAGAGACCACTAGTTAGTACAAATGTTTGTATCCTTTTTTTCTTCCCGGGCAAACAGCTGGCCTACATTTTTTACACTCTCTTACTCAGCTCTGGTAAGCCTAGGAAACTGACTTCTGGCCAATGTGAGCAGAAGTGATTGGAGCCCATGTCCCGCCCTTGGTCCTTAAGAACACCTGTTCCCTTAAACTGGTGGAAAAAAGAAAGCTCAGACAATCTTTAAGGGGGTGAATTAGGAGTGTATGTCTTTGAATACCTGCGAACAGCTAAGCCTCTCTCCCAAGACACAACTCATTCTGCTCCTCACTGAGCTCTGCTTCAGATGATTAACCCCAGTCATGGTTTCCGGTTGTGACAGCAAGGAAAGGGAGACAGGAGGTGTTTGGGGACAGCCTCCTTTATTTCCTCCAGTCAAACATTGAGAGAAGGTAGCCGTAACCAAAGCTCCAGGGCTCCCCTAGCAAGCACTGTGGCATTGCCCTTCCGGAGAACTTGTACCAGGTCACCTGATGCAGAATTATGAGAGGAAGTGTGCATCTACATTACTCTCAGACTCTGCTACAACTGGCAAAGAACTATGATGGGGGAATATGCTGAGCTACGAGCCACCTTCTCACTCAAGGCTGAAACACTCATTCTCCCAAGCTGAAGAAATGTTGACAGCTCATAGCTTCCATTGGAGTGTCCTTCAAGAGATGGCTCTTGGAGGAAGAAATCCATCTCACTTAAGATCATAATCACTCCCCAGGCACATTGTTTGTCCAATGACTGGTCCAATGCTGTGTTATAAAAGTCATGCCCCCCTTATCAAAATCCAGAACACTTGGGTTGAGCTATTCCAGCTCTAGAGCCACTTTCTCCCCCGCCCATGGGACTGGCAAAAACATTTGTTCTCCCTCTATCACATCTGAATATGCTTCTTTCCTCACTCTTGGTTCACACACCAGAGAAATCCAAGCCTTACAATTTAAAAATATGATCTTAAATGATTATATATTTTCAGAAGCATGCCATTAGGGTCATTGAGAGGTAGTTTACTCCATGAAAGGAGGAAGATGATGGTATGCTCAAAGTCATGTGTCTCCAGAGTATATCAGAATTGCTTTAATTTCCCTTGTCATATTCCGCCCACTCATGTCTGCCTGGTAATGATGTGCTTAGATTTTGCAGGAAACCATTGCTCTATCTCAAATATTATGTGACCTGTGGCCTTATTCCTTTTATTCTTTATCATCAGAATTATCCATTTTCTCTCTGAGACCTTTTTGGCTCCCAGTACATAGTTTTGATCATTGTTTACATCATATTGTTTATATCACATTGTCACAATCTATTTATTTAAATTGTAATTAACTATTTACATGTCCTTTTCTACTGATCCAGAAACACTTTGATAACAAATGAGGATAGTGGCTTATTTACTTCTGAACTCCCCAGTCCCCAACATTAAGTGCTCCTCAAAAATTGTTTTTTCAATGTTAACATAATAAATTCATACTATGTCTCTTGACACATAAAAGCCAATTGCAATGGCTTTTATCTACTATGGTTCACTTGTTAACTTATTAATAATAAACACATAAAATGGAAAACTTTATAAAGCCCAACCTAATCATAACATTTAGTAAATAATATGAATGTAAAGATACACTCATTCCATCTCAACAAAGAGGGGCACCTCCCAGAAGAATAGAAGTTGGCCTGGAGGAGAAGTTCAAAAAAGGAATTTTTTTTTTCTAATTTTGTGTTGTGTAGGTCTATTTCCCTCCATCTCCATCACTCCCATTCAAGTAGAAGCTATCGTTGTCTTACTTTTAGCCTGGTGCCTTAGCTTCCTACCTGGTCCACTCACATCCGCTTGTCCCATTCTCCAACCTGATTCTTGCTCAGGAAAACTTACCTGCTATTTCTGGAAAGGTTTAAGCCCAAGTACAGGGTGTTATCATCTCATATTCTAAGTTTATAGAACCCATGATGGAGAAATGTGGTTTCCCTCCTCATGCAAACACAGGGCCTGCCACATAGCAGAAACACAGTAAGCATGTGTGTAAGGAAAGAAAAAAAAGTAAGAAAAAAAAAACAAAGGAAGGGGGGAAGGGAGGGTGGGAAAGAACAAGAGGAGGAAGAAACTTCAAGAGATATTAAAATGAGTACATTGGGGGTTATCTCATAGCTTTCTACTTGTGTCATAATAGGTGACAGACTTTCTATTACATCACTGATTTTCAACCAGATTGCTGCAAGAATTTTTAAAACATGAAATACCTGACTATTTAGTCAAGGTCACCGATCTCTTTTCTGTTAGATTATCAAATTAAAAAATGACTGCAGCCAACACAATAGCTGTCTGGTGTGAATGAATCAAAAAATATACCTGTTTTTTGTCAGATGGGCAAAAAAGTGTATTTTTTGGTGTGCTGCAGAATTTTAGTAATTAGTTTATGTGTGCCATGAGATGCAGAAGTTTGAAAATTGCTGTATTACACCATTCCATCTGTCTGGTAGACTTAATCTTATTCAGAGGTATAATACATATAAAGCAGATAAATTCAACTGAACCTCACTTGAGGGTCTCACAGAGTCATGCCTGATGCTTCAGTCTTCCAAGAACTGGTGGCCTTTCCTTGACCCACAGTCTGATTCCCACTCTTCAGCAGCTGGCTCCAAGATGAAGCAGGAAACGATATGGAAAGCACTTTAAAAAAGCAGAAAAACAACCCAATGGCCCAGATGATGGGTGTGTGAAATTAAAACAAACCCTTAATGAAAAGATATTCTAAATCCAAGTAAAATAGAACAGAATCTGCTATGGCAGAGAGAAAGGCATATTAGTTCACCGTTAGGGCAGGGACATACTGAAGTATGGAATCTGGTATTTCACAAAACGCCTCAAAGCTCAAAATTATACAAACAGGAAACCCTATAGAGAATGGGAAATCTCAGGACTCAATGCTTGTGTTATTCATTATTGAACTCCCAGTTACTGTAGTGAAACATTATATAATTTTTGCTCTGGGCATGGATGTGTCAATACTTTAAAATAAATAAGGCAGTCAATTAGAGTTAATCTGTTAAAAAATCACTCTGCCAAGACAAGCTGTAGAAAGTGGAAACAAAAATAAAACAGTGTTGAGGGACATGGGATACGTTTCTGGCTCCAACAGTCATCCCTAATACAGTAATTAATAAGGGCTAACTGCACATACGTCCATCCATCCAAGTTTCTACCCATCCAGTCTGAATTCTCCCACACCTAGAGACTGGTTATACAGACCAGAGCACTGGCTACTGGACTGGGGCTTGGCCACAAAATTTGGAACAAACAATGTGAACGGTCCAAAATGATCTCAGCAAGGGGAGCCAGGTGAAAAGCCAGCTGTTGAATTAAACACTAGTTCCAAAGGTGAGGATATGACATGATGAAAAAGTCCCCAGGCAATGTATCTGGACACTGGTGGGGGTCTCCATACATGGAGGAGTGTCTTAGTTTCTCTTTAAGGTCTATCATATGGGTATTGTGTGAGCTTCACTGGGTTCAACAGCCTTAAAAGTCAAGTGTGATGTGTCTATCTATCAGCTCATTATCCTGCCCCCCATCCACGCTTTTCTATACAGAACCACCTGTTTAGCTCGGTGAGTTAGGTGAGGAGTAATGGATGGAGGCACAGCAAAGTGCCTCTTGGTCCAGCCCTGCTCACCTGTATCCATGCAACACAGGACAGGAAAGTTTAGGAAAAGTCCAGCCATTAGCTCTGTTCTTACCATCCAGTGTCTCATACCATATTCAAAGAAGTAGAAAGACTTTTTCTGGGCAATTAGACAGGCTAGTTGGTGTGACCCAGTAACAATACTTTGATTTACTCACCTATACAATGGAGCTAATGCTAAAACCTACCTCACAGGGCTATCACTGTGAGGGTTAAATGAATTAGCAAATATAAATAATAGGTAAATACTAATTTATATTTTAAGAGTACTATCACAGGTAGTATTTCCTTTGATTCTCCTAAAACACTTGCAGTTGAAATGCACTTTTTCTCATTTCAAAGATTAGAAAATTTCCAACCACCTTTTTCACTCTCTCTAAAACAACTGAGCTTCTCCAGGGCAAGGCTGGGGATTTTTTCCTACCTTGCCTGCCTAGGGCACCAAGTACACAGTAAATAACTGATGCAAATTAGTTGAGCAATTGAAGTTGCAAAGTCCTTCTGGTCACTTCTCTAAGTTGCCCCTCATCAGCATCCATCCGGTCACTGCCCTGGTTTAGGTCCAGTCATCTCTCCTCTGAATTGTTGCCATAGCCACCTAACTGGACTCCCTGACACCAGATCCATTTTTCTATAATGTGTTCAGAGTCATCTTGTCAAAATTAAATTGGATCATGCCGTCTCTTAAGCCCTCAGTGTCTCATCATCTCCACAAGGTATGTAGCCCTTAGTCCTCAGTCTTGTTCACAAGGCTTTTTTTTAAGGGGTACAGACCCACTCACTGTTGCATGAGTCTTGTGAGCAGCCCACTCCAGGGTCTGGGGCAATGCTAGGTTGCAAGGGAGGGGATTCAACCAAGAGATGAAAATGCACATCCCCTCTCATATCCCTTTCCACCCCATTCACCTGGCATGGATTGTCTCCCTTCCCCCCAACCCTCACCCTGGAATGCTGCTCTCTGGGGGACCTGAAGGGTGAGGGTTCCCTGGCTAACCCTGAGGACAGAGAAGACAGCAATATCTGGGGGAAGAAGGATGCCTTCATCTCATTATACCACCTATAAAATCCCAACAAATGAGATCTTCTACTGAAATATATATTAAAAGGTAAATAAAAGCTTGCTTTCCCACCTCTAAACCTTTAGGCTCCCTGGACTACACACTTTTACATTCCTTCAATGCTGGCCCTGATTTTTTTCATCTTTTAAACAGGATATATGAGGTCTGTCCAGGGAAATTCCGACCATAATACAATGAGAAAGGTGTGGGTGATATTGATATAACCTGGCAGCCAAGGAAAGTGGACTGGAATGTGCATGCATGAACAACAACTTCACTATACTAGTCAGGATAGGTGGTAGATGCTTTTTACTGAGCATGTGTACTGTGTGGCATCACATTCAAAATGACTGAGTGAGCAGAGCAATGAGTCTGCAACAAATTTTGTGTTAATCTTGAACATTGCTCTGCAGAAACTATTCAGATAATTCAGAAGGCTGCAGCTATGGCAACTGGTGATGGGCAGCTTCATCACGACAATGCACTTGCTCGTGCATCACCTCTGATGTGGAGTATTTGGCAAAACATCAAGTTGCCCAGGTGACTCAACCCCTCTAGCCATGCAGATTTGGGGTCCTGCAACTTCTGGCTTTTCCCAAAACTAAAACCACCTTTGAAAGGGAAGAGATTTCAGGCTATTGATGAGATTCAGGAAAATATGGCGGGGCAATTGATGACAACTGGGAGAACTGTGTGAGGTCCCAAGGTGCTTACTTTGAAGGGGCATCATTGTCCCACGTACAGCGTTTCTTGTGTCTTGTATCTTCTTCAGTAAATGTCTCTGTTTTTCATGTTATATGGCTGTATACCTTCTGCAAAGACCTAGTACATGTGGACAGAAAATTATCCATTCTCTGTCCACAGTGAATTTTAAACCTAGGATGGGAAGAACACTTTTGGCAAATAACTATAATACAATATAAGAAAAGTTATAAGAGAAGTGCATATAATATACTCCATCATAGGGTAGCCTCAGTTATTTTTTCTGTATCCCACACCAGCCATATGGCTCACCAATCATCCTAGAAAAGATTAATGGCAGCAGCTGGGACTGGATTGAGCATTTTTGCTACATTGTCTAATTTCAGTCCTTGCAAAAATATGTGAGAGTGGTAGGATAATTTAATTTTGCAGATTAAAAACTGATGTTCAGAATATGTTAAGTAACTTTGCTAAGATCAACCAGCATGCATATGCAGACTTAGGATTTAAATTCCAGTAGGTACACGTCCATAGTGAAACATGAGCACTGATTCTTCCTCGTGAGAAGCATTATAATACCCATTGGTCCCTCTGTAAGTGAGTCCTGCCCTCAGTCTCTAGGTCAACCCCACCAAGTCCTAGTCTTCCTGTGAAAGGTAACATATTTGAATTCCCAGGGCTGTCACAGGGTTCTCCAGAGAATGTGAAAGAGTTACATCTAAACACTATTTCACAATCTGTACCTTGTTAGGAATTAGTTTAAACAGTCTGTTGGCTTAGTTTAATGGATGTTGGGATAGAGACAGTAAGAGTGATTTTTTTGCAGCACAAATGCCAAGGAGACTGAGGAGTGGCTTCCACAGGTGGGCACGGGACACCAGAGAGGTTTGGAAACCTAGAGGAAGCACCAGGTGTCATGGGAGGTGCAAAGAATGCCAGAAAGCACCTGAGACACACTGCTCACATTGAAACGATAGTTTTTTACATTTTTAATTCTATTTTATTTTCATTGTTACAATTTATTATCATTATTTCACATTAATTGAATTTATCTTGGTGACATTGTTTCACAAACCATACGAGTTTTAAGTGTACAACTCAAAAAACATCATCGGCACACTGCACCGAGTGCCCATCACTCCTGTGTCCCCATTTCCCCCCTTTTCCCAGCTAGCCCCGCCCCGTGTTTCCATCTGGCCGTCACCAGTGTTGACTGTGTTTATGTTTATGTTTTTGTCTAACCCTTTCACCTTCTTTCATCCAGTCCCCACACTTTCCTTCGCTCGGACAGCTGTCCGTCTGTTCCAAGCATCCATACTTCTGTTTCTATTTTGTTCATCAGTTTATTTATTTTTTATTGAATGATTAATTTCTTTACTCATCTGCTTGGCCTTTAGACTGTAAGCTCCTTGGAAGCAGGGGCATGTTCTTAACTGAGCTGGATGCGTGGCTCCAAGCGCTGGGCCAGACACCGAGTATATCTCTATCACACAGCCTGGGACAACCGGTGACTTCAAGGGGGGACGGCCATCCCAAAAGGGCAGGACCACATGCAGTCTCCCTGGGCAGTGGCCTGGGAGGCCCCGCGGGATCCGGCCCTTGCTTCTCTGCACAGCCTCGTTTCACAGTACTCCCATCTTCACTCACTGTGCATGCTCCCCCTGCACTGGCCCTCGGTCAGTTTCTGGAATATTCCAAGGTCTTCTCTGTGTTAGAGTTTTAGGGTTATCTCTGTCTGAGGTTATCTTCACCGCAGCCCACTGCATGGCCCCTACTGTTTAGGTCTCAGGTAGTGTCCAGGCATTGGAATCAGGAAGGCTCAGCTTTCTCCTTTCTCTGGCCCCAAACTCTCTGGGAGCTTGAGTATTGGTGAATGTTGCTGTTCCTCTGAGTCTCAGTTTCCTCATCTGTAAAATGGCAACACATATTTAAGTCCATGGTCCCTTTGCCACAACACTAAAATCTAAAAAGCCCTGGAATCTGAAAGACTTTTTAGAAAATAAATTTGGAGCTGAAGCTCTTTTGAAAGCAAAACCCTCGCTGAATTCACAGGCCGCTATGTAAATCATCATTTATCACACTTAGTCTCAATATTCACAACACTAGATGCATGAACATCATTGAGATTCTGCTGGGATGTTATAGAGTACACGGCATATGCCCAGGGATGCCTTTGTTAAGCCATAAACTTCTGAGTCTCCAACACCAGCAGGCCCACGAGTTTCATGTGAGGAACTGTGGGCCTTTTCCCACACGGTGTGCTGCTGGGGTTTAGAGAAAGTGGGACCTCTGGCTCCTAGTAAGAACTCAACACAGGGTAGTCCTTATTTACAAGATAACCTTTTGGTTCTCGCTCAATAAATGCTAGAAACCCTGTTCCTTCCTTGGCTGTCTAGTTCGTATTAACATCTGGCTTCAGATCAAGACCCCGTCCTCTGTTAGCATAATGCTGTTGTAGCGAGAGATTGTCTGAAACCCAGGGAGTTTCTTCAACTGTAATTGCTTCTGCCAGGCCGGGGATATTTCTGAGCCCTATCATCACCAGGACTCTCAACATTGTTGTTTCAGCAAGACTCCTACATCTGCTCTTTTTTGCCGTGCATAGTGGAAGAAAGCTGAGAGGGAAAACGCAAAAAAAGTATGGCTGTTCAAAACCGAGTTTATGCTTTAGCCAACACCAGCTTCTTCCTAGTACACAGGTAGTTCATTCACTCGTTTGCTTATTTAGCATTCACTCGTCTTTTGTTATTCGCTCATTCATTCACTCACTCACTCACTCACTTCTTCATTGAGTAATTTAACAAGTGTAACCAAAATCTTTACTGATCTTCATTAATTCTGCTTGTAAGATGACCCCAAGGATTAAACAGAGATATAAAAAAATTCAATTCATCTGGTTTATCAGGTTCATTTTCTTTGTTTGTTTGGTCATTTTTTATCAAAGTACATGACAGGAGAGAAGGAATTAAAAATTTAACTTTTAGAGACCATTCTTTAAGTATGTTCTGTAAGGCAGAAATCATTTTATAAATTAGAACATAGCAGTTAGAAACTGTTAGAACTGTTAGAAACTAGCAGTACTAATAGCTAATGCATTATACACATTGTCTGTTTGGATTCTCCACACTTTCTGGAAAGTTGAGATTTTCATCAGCAAGTTTTACAAATGTGTCCTGGTTACCAGTCAGTTTCAAACCTAGGTCAACTTGACCTCACCATCCCCATGGACTTTGAGTTATACCCAGTTTCCTCCCAGGGAAGATCCAGAATAGAAAGGTATAGTGACAAGAGAGATGAACTGTGCTCACTTCACAACTTTGCTGAGGGTCAGTCTGAGTAACTTGCAAAGTAGAAAGTAGTTTTTAAGTCTCAGGTAAAAAGTAAGCTTTGGGAGGAAGAAAATATTTCTAATTCAGAATTGTATCCTCAGCTCCTGGTTTAGTACCTGGTGTAAATAACCCTTAAGTCAATGAGATTTATAGTTGAAAATAATATCAGCAATGAATTGAGAAGAAAGGGAAGAAGAACATGGGAAGGAAAAGGAAGAAAAAAAGAAGAGAGAGGAGGATCAGCAGTAAAAATGGAAAGAAGAAAACAGAACAAAGGAAGAAACAAAATAAGCAATGATTTAAGAATGACTGGAACATGCCTATTGCCCTAACAACTGGGTTTCCAGTTATTGGTCCAGTAAAAGTGCTTTTCTCTTATTTCTCCGTTCACATAAATGCTGTCACACCCAATGGCAAAGGGATTGTGAGGAGTTTCTGGAGTCAAACTTTCTGTCTGTCACAAAACAGCTGGGTGACTGTGATGGACAGACCATAAAAAAAACCCCTCCCCTAATAATCCTTGCTTTCTGGCATTCACATCTTTGTATTGCTTTCTCCCCTTGGGTGTGAGTGGAATCTGTGGACTTGCTTTTAACCAGCAGAATATGGTAAAGTTAGATCGTCACTCTCATGATTAAATCACATTATATAAGACTCCTACTTGCTAGAAGACTCACTCTAGAGATTCCTCCTGGAATCATCAGCCATGTTGAGGAATCCCACATATCAGAGAACTGTGGGTGGCCTCTAGGAACTGTTGCTTCCAGTCAAAAACCATCAAAGAACTTAATGAGATTCAAGCAGGGTCTTCCTCATGCTAACCTCCAGATGAGAACACAGCCCAGCCAAAACCTTAATATAATATAGCCTCATGGTAATCTAAACAAAGGTCCTAATTAAGCTGTGTCTGAACTCCTTACCCCCCCCAAAAAACTGTGGTATAATAAACGTGTGTTTTGTTTGGCTGCTAAGTTTGTAGTAATATTGTTATGCAGCATAGAAAACTAACACTGTGACTTGGGAGCCAATGTTTCTAAGCCTGAGCTTCCTGTTCCATAAAATGGACATAACAATACTACCATCCTGGAACATTGTTGTGAACAATGGGATGATCACAGATGCAAAATAGAATGGTACTGGTACATAGAGAGTTATATATGCTTAGTGATTGAAATCACCCATGGCGTATTGCTTTGACATGAGTTAACATCCCCTTGAGAGTCTTCTTTTCCTTGTTTTTGTAATGTTTTATTCTGTTGGATTTCCTCCTAGTTTTGCCCACATTTTTCAGTCTCATACACAAACTTCTTAGTCCTTCCTTGGGAATCTGCCTTCTCATCTGCTCAGCCTTTAGCATCACCCTGCATGCTTCAGGGAGGGAGAATTCCTTTCTCCTTCCCCACAGTACGCTAATAGTTTCTAGAAGACCAGCTCCCTGCAGGCCATGATGGAATAGTTTCTGCTGAAAAGGAATGAGAAATTCTCAAGCCAAAGTGATGAATTCAAGTAAAAGTAGTATTTTAGGTCCCAAATATACCCAGGGCATTGGGCCAGGCACATTCACACTTTGGAATTAATCTACACAGCTGTCCCCTGAGATTACTGGCACCGAGGGAAGGAAAAAGGGAGGCACAGAGAGATGAATGACAATGTGAGAAACGGAAAGAGTGAGAACTAAGGAGATAAACCTGGCTTCAAAATCAACCTCTGCCTCTTGATAGCTCTGTGACATTAGACATGTTTAACCCTTCAAAGCTTTTGTTTTCTCGTGGCAAAATAAGGATAGCAATATTCATCTCAGAGAGTTATAAGAATCAAAAACACATGTGCATGGCAGGAGCTCAGTACGTTATGGCTCTATTTGTCTCAGGATGTACTGCTAGTTCTGGAATTCATTTTAGAGTTACCAACCCAAATGGATGATGGATAGAAGATAGGTAGGTAGGTAGACAGATATCTAGGAAAAAGAGATACATGATAACAAAAATTCAATAAAAGAAAGACAAGGACTAGATCTTTATGGAATATATAAGGTGATGTTTGATGTTTCTTGATGGTGTTCAGAGAAAATGTCATGACAGGGTTGAGGGAGTTTTAAAGTCTTCTGTGGTTTATGCTGGGGGAAACAGGGCTTAGAAAAAAGCACCTGTGTTCCAGACGGCCTAAGAGAGTCTGTTGCTGTTTATGCATAAAGAGGCTGAAATTTAAAGACTAAGTGGATTTTGAAAGCAAATGCCTTGGTGTTTCAGCTTTTCGAAGCTTAAAGTGTGTTCAGATTCAGGTGTTTATCCCAACAACCAAAGACACCAGTGCTTCTGTTTGCCAGTGTTCAATGGCGCCTTGCGGTAAAAGTCCATTTATTCTAGGATTCAGGCATGACCGAGGGCCAGTGATGTGGATCTGTAAGCAGGAGGGGTCTGAGAGTGCCACAGAAAGAACTTCATCTAAGGGAATAAGGAGCTGGAATGCAAATGTGGGGCCTAAGGCAATAAGGTGAGTGGATGAAGAACGGGGAGTGCCATGATTCTTACCCACCCCCATCCACCTATGTTCCTCATCATGCCACACTCCAGATACTTTAGATCTGGGAAGAAGTGGCAAAAACAAAAGAACAATCTCACTGCTAAAATCTCTGTAATTCCTAGAGAGGAAAGACATCCTGTTATTTCAGTCTGAAAGATGAGGGTCCCAGGAGTCTCGTCTAAGGAAAATGTTTTTGAAAGCCTTCTGTAATGATGACATACAGACCTGAGATAGAAGAGGACCTCAAGCATCCCTTGAGGCATATTGAAGCAGTTGTGAGAAATGTGAAGAGATCTGTATTGCCAGCAGTTCTTCAGGTAAGAATGAAGATGGCCGAATTTCACTTTCCATATAAAGAAATTGCGTGTTTCTACAACCATTTCTATGTATAATTTTTTCTGTTTCTATAGCCATGAAAAATATCTCTGGGCCCTGGCTGGTGTGGCTCAGTGGATTGAGTGCTGGCCTGTGAACCAAAGGGTCACCGGTTCAATTCCCATTTAGGGCACATGCCTGGATTGTGAACCAGGTCCTCACTGTGGGGAGCACAAGAGGCAACCACACGTTGATGTTTCCCTCCTTCTCTCCTTTCCTTCCCCTCTCTCTAAATAAATAAACTTGAAAAATATATCTCTGCATTAGAGACATTCCCAAAGCATACTGATATGTGAACTATTGGACCAGACAAGAGTGCAACTATATCAGTCAATAAGGTAGTTATTATGTAATGGTGTTTGCTCACTTTATAAAATGGCTGGTTAACAGCCATTGGCAACTGAGCTGTTGGCAAGTGAGTTATGAGTCAGGAATACACACTTTTGAGGGGATGGTGGTGACTCCAAAAGCAAGCACCATAAAAGACCTAGTGTTGGCCACCATAGAGCACCCCTGGGAGATAGCCGGCTCTTTATCCAAGAATCTGGATGTCTGGCCCTTTCAGAGAAGCCCATTCCAAGAAGAATCAGGTTTTTTGCACTAAGTCAGACCGTGCCTCATCTTCTCATCACTGCCTAGACAGGCTGACTGGCTGTTGCAGGCTTCATTCTTACTTCTTACTTCTTATTATTGCAAAATTTGAAACTTGATTCTCATCCATGGCTCCAACTTTAATATAATTGGCATTGGATTCTTTGTGCTTTATGCTCTGACACCTAGAGATTGACTTGGCTTCATTTCTTGCTCTTGACATTGATTCCTAGACTGTGATTGATAGTTGCCTGTAGCTCAGTTGGAACGGTGATCTTGGACTGCTCTTTAGCCTCTCAACTCTCCTTCTGGACGTTCATGGCTTGTGTACCCACATTGAGCTCCAAAGCCACCATTAAAACAGAGGCAAGAGACTATTTCTCTCACCCTACCTTTTTTTTCAAGATGCTTTCTGTGGCTTTTTTGTCCTGCACAACAAACACTCTGCTATTATATTATAACAGACATGCAAATAAAAGTGGAAGAGCAGTGTGGTAGTTCATGTACTACAAAATAAAATCTTGAAGGGTAGTTTTGTTAATGAAATATATTATCCCCACACCTTCCAAAAGGGGGGAGATCTGATTATGTTTAAAGGCAGAAGAAACCAAGACAGTGTAGGAAAAGCTGCAAAGAATGTGGGAGAACTCAAGGATGTGGTCAGTGGTACACAACTCTAAACCTACCAAGTTATCTATCGTAACCAGGGCATTTTCCTCCCAAGCATGACTCACGGGTACATACAGACCCATATAGCAATGAATATCCTTTTCTGATAAGCAGGTATCATTATTAGTCAGTGATGAACCAATTTCAATTGTATCTGAGTTCTCTAGCACTTTCACGTAATGGATTTATCTCTGTGTCAAAAAGCTCTAAAATCAACCAAAGTGTTACAAAAAGTTAAGGTGAAAAAAAAGAGTAAGATTTCCAGTGGAACATACATAGCACTTTTAAAAAGACTAAAGACCAAAAAAAAGGTCTCAAGGAAGTCATATTTCACTTCTGAGTCTCCAAGGACCACCAATAATCTTCAGTCCATTGCACGTTATTTCCTCAACTATTACTTCTCTCTAGTCCATAAAAACACCCTTTCCCCCCTTCATCTAATATTCTTATTGGAGCTGATTTATGCCTCAACAAATTCGATGGGTTTGGCATGTGGCTCTCGTTGCGTCACTCTTTCCTCAGGAAAGCCAGGGTCCTGGAGCGCATCTGGCAGATGTCCTTTGAAAGGGTATGTTAAACAGGTGACCATGGTGACCATTAAAATTTTGTAAAAGCGGTTATAAAATTTTTCTCTCCTGATCATCACCCCATGGACTGTAAACATTTTTCCATACTAAGCAAGCATTTTTTTTTATTAGAAAAGGAGTATATACAGTCTTTCTCTGTCACAGGCACTGTGTAGATCAGGTTGATTTTCCAAAGAAGACAAAGAAGACTCCCTCTTCTTTCAGAGGGGAGGGAGACACATAGTGACTGTTAAAGCTGCAATAAACTCATAAGAGCCCCTTTGATCCAATGGATTTCTTTGACTAATGAAGAATCTGAGGCTCATAGACACTATAGCATGTATACATTTTTCAGATTGAAAAAGAGGTTGAAAAAGTGATGTTTCGTATGACATAATGGAGATAACAAAATCACTCTTTCAAAAAAATTTTTTTGATTGAACCTAAGAGTATTTCATGCTGTCTCCCCTCCCCACAGTGGCCTGACACACCCTGTGCACATGTACACACATGCGCGATACTCAGCACATAAAGGTTTTATTATCTGTTATGCATTTGCACAAAACAAATCCTCAAGACCTGAATATTTTTTCAGGTTTTTGTCTTGTTTCAATACACGCTGTAGTACATTGTTTGTTTGCTCAACTGCCAAGTTAAAGGACTGTGTGTTGCCCCAGCCTTCCCTCGGGTCTGTAGGGAAGAGACTGTGGGGAGAGACTGTGTTCTCTTCCATGCGTGATCTCCCTGCGTGCCCTCGGCACTCTCTATTCACTCCGATGGAGAGATGGGCACTTGAAAACCATTTGATAGAAAGTCCTGTTTATTGCTTACATTCTGAGCTAAAAGTGAATCAATATTTTTTCTTCCTAAATTAAAAAAATGGCATTACAATGACATTTACAGCATTCATACCATAAACAACCATCTCCATTTCCTCACTGACCCAGAATAATAATAATTCAAGAGGTTTCTGCTTAAGCACATTCTGCCGGCTCCACGTAAGTTAGATGGATTAGATGAACTGACATCATCGTACCAATTGCACATGGCACAGAAAATAAGGAAGACAGCTAGTATTTCTTGAGACTCCTTTATATGTCAGATGTGTTTTCTCCTGCCACATGTTGTTCCAACACCATACATTGAAAAGACTCCATTGCTTCTTGGTATTTCTATTCGGGATATATATATATATACTCAACTCTTACTTCTCTAGAATATATGTGTTATTTCTGGAAACTCCATTTCTGTCTATTTTTAATACTTCAATTATTCTCAGCATTTTTAAAAAAGATTTTATGTACTTATTTTAGACAGAGGGTAAGGGAGGGAGAAAGAGAAAGAGAGAAGCATCAATGTGTGGTTGCCTTTCACTCACCCCCCCTCTTGGGGACCTGGCATTATCTGCAGCCCAGGCATGTGCCCTCACTGGGAACTGAACCACTGACCCTTTGGTTCGCAGGTCGGTGCTCAGTCTACTGAGCCACAGTAGCCAGGGCTATTCCCAGCGTTTTAAAAACTTTCAGTACACAGATAAACATATTTTATTAGTTTCCTATTTTTGTACACTATCTCAAATAAAGCTCTATTTTTAAGTTCTAAATCTTCATTGCCATTTTATAAAAACAAAGTGAATTATTACTATTAATCAAAACATTATTGATGATATGGTGCACCATTGTTAAAATAACATCACTTCTAGTAGCTGTTGTAGATATGTTCAGATTTTCTACATATGCTATGTCTTTTGCAAATAACGACTATTTAAGCCTTTTCTGTTCCAATTTATGTGCTTTTTCTTTTCCTCAATACAATGTTGACAAAAAAAAATGATCACAGCAGACATACTGCCTTGTTATTGATGTTGCTGACCTTAAACAAATGGACGGCTAGATATTTCTCAAGAAAAATGGGTTTATTTGGGAACAACAATTGCAATTCAAGACATGTGGTCTAATGGTAAACCACATACAAGTCCAGAGAAACAAAGGAGAGGAATGCTTTTTTTGTGGAATTGGGAGGAGCAATTCCAAACAAAGAATCCATTGGAGAAAACTGAAACTTTGAAGTATAGTGGCTTTTCATCGGCTGAGTCATCACAGTTTTCTACTGAGCAAAGACTCTTTTCTTCCTCCTGGTGAGTAGGTGATAGCATCACCTCCTGTCACAGATGCAAGGTATATTGCTATCTTTTGGGGTCAGTAGTGTGTATTTAGTGCCACTTGTGTGAGAATTCATGCTGCTAACCCCCTGACTCCATTTTAAATGGAGTTTCTGTTGATTAATTTTTACAGTCTTAATGAGAAAGCATTCAGTCTCTCAATGTTACATAGTGCGCTATACAGAGATTTTCAAGTAAAAGCTTATTATTAGATTGAGAATATTCATTTTTTTCTCCTAATCTTTTTCTTTGTAAGTCATGTCAGTGGTAGAATTTTACTCATGATATTTTTCTGCATCAATTTTGATGATTATGTCATCTTACTCCTTTTTTCTGTTAATATTATACATTTAATAGACTTTTTGAAATATTAAATGAAACTTGCATTCACAGGATAAACAAAACCTAGTCATGTATATAACAGTACATTATATACTAATGGATTTATAACCTATATTTTTGTTATGTATGTTTTAATTATTTCAAAGTATTCTTTAATTTCTAATTGAATTCTTCTTCGATCCATGTACTGTTTGAAAGTGTGTGGTTTAATTTTCCAGTGTTAGATATTTTCCATACTGTTTCAAAAACTTATTTCTATTTCAATTCTATTGTGTTCAGAAGACATACTAAGTCTTTTGAAACGTATTTAGACTAGCTTCATGGCCAGACATACAATGCCTTTTAGGAAATGCTCCTTGTGCGCTTGCAACAAATGTTTATTTTACTGCAGTTAGCCAGCGTTTTTTAAATACATGACAATTATTTCAAGTTAGTTGTTTTGGTCAAGATTCTATATCCCTACAAATTTGTTTGTTCTGTGGAGTATCAAGAGAAAGGAGTGTTGAAATCTCCATCCTAACTGTTATTTGCTCTATTTCTCCTCGTACTGCTATCAGTTTTTGCTTCGTACAGTCTGAAGCATTTTTATCAGGTATATACACATTTGTAATTATTAGTTATACTTGGTAAATTGATATTTTATCATTTTAAAACATCACATTTGTCTCTGACAATAATTTTTGTTCTGAAACTTATTTTATCTGTCATTAATATAGCCAATGAGACCTTCTAAAGACTTATGTTTGATGATTTACATGTTTTAACTTTTACTTTTAAAAACTACTCATGACTTTATAGTAAAAAAAAAGGATCCTTGAATGCAACACATATTTTTGGGTTGCTCTTTTGTCCAGTCTAGCAATCTCAGTCTTTTTAAACAATTTTTTTGAATTAAAGTTTACTTTCAATATTATTTTGTATTGGTTTCAGGTGTACAGCATCGTTGTTAGACAACAATATTCTAGGTACCCATCAGTAAATGAATGGATCAAAAAACTATGGTACATTTACACAATGGAATTCAATGCAGCAGAAAGAAAGAAGGAGCTCCTACCCTTTGTAACAGCATGGATGGAACTGGAGAGCATTATGCTAAGTGAAATAAGCCAGGCGGTGAGGGACAAATACCATATGATCTCGCCTTTAACAGGAACCTAAACAACAAAATAAAGAAACAAGTAAAATATAACCAAAGACACTGAAATAGAGAACAGGCTGACAGTGACCAGAGCGAGGAGGGGAGGGAATTTCAGGGGAAAAGGGGAAGGGTTTACAGGAACAAGTTTAAAGGACACGTGGACAAAAACTAGGGGCAGGTGGAAATGGGAGGGAGGTGGGGAGGGCTCACGGGGGTGGGCTGGGATGGGAGTAAAAGACAGAAAACTGCACTTGAACAACAATTTAAAAAATAAAATGAAAATACATACTTTACAAAATATTCCTCTGGTATTTCCAGTGCCCACCTGGCACCATGCAGAGTTATTACCATATCACTGACTGTAGTTCCTGTGCTGGATTTTATATCTGCAAGGCTCTTTTGGCTCTGTCATTTAATTGAAGGGTTTAGACAATTTAATTTTAATATATAATAATTATTGATATGATTTAAATCTACCACTTACTATTTTTAAAATTTCTCATGTGTTACATTTTCCTTACTTTCTCTTTTCTAGCCTTTTCTTGAATGAGTTGAATATTTTAGTGTTTAATTTTATCTCTATTACTGACTTTATTGGTGTGATCTGATGGTTTCTTTTACCACTTAACCTTCCAAAGTTTAACTTGAAATATATTAAGGACCTTACTAAGATATGTCTACTTTCTCTTTCTGTCATTTAAAAATTATTTCAAAAATTTTACTTCATATACTCTATAAGCCCCATAATACATAGTAATCATTTTTATACCAAATAGATAATAACCTTGAAAAGTAATTAAAACAGGAGAATAAGGTTTTTCCTTATGTACTCAATATTTGCTACTTCAGTGCTCATTTCTTTGTGTAGATTTAAAGTTTCATTTAGTATTATTTTCCTAATGTCAGAGAAAAACTTGTTAATAGTTTTTAGAGTGTGGATCTGCCAGGGATAAGCTGTCTCAGCATTTGCTTCTCTGACAAACTTCTTATTTCATCTTTACTGCTGAGAACATTAGAGCTGGAAGAATTCTAAATTGAGAGCTACTTGCCGTCCCCCGACTTGCACAATCCCCACACTGTTGTCCGTGTCCGTGAGTCTTTTTCACTTTCTGTTCAATCCTTCTACCCCTAACCTCTACCACCTTCCACCCAATTTGAAATATTACATATTGTTATCTCTTCCAATAACTATCTGGTTATTTTTGTATCTTACGAGTTCTCTTCCTCTTTATTTAAATAATCTTAGACAGTTATCAGACTTACTTTATCATCTTTATCTCCTAATTCCATCTCCTCTCTCATTCATTTGCTTCTATTGAATGATTTTTCTCCAGGTTGTGATTTATTGTGCCCTGCTGTTTTGTGTGTCGAGTAATTTCGATTGGATTCTGGATGTAGTGTTCAATTGTGAATTGTCTGCAGTTGGTTGTTTCTATTTAGTGAGTACTGGGCTTTGTTCTGGCACACTGTTATTTCCTTTTAAGGCTTACCTTTAACCATTGTTAGAGAAGATTTAGACTAGTCTTCACTTTAGGGCTTTGTTACCTTCACTGATAAGGTGTGGTCTTCTCAGGTCTCCTTTGAATGCCCTAAGAGGCCTAGGAGCTTTATGGCTTGGGCAGGTCAGAGCTCAAAGCATCCTAGCCCTTAGTTAGCTGTGGGGACCACTTTGCTCACAGCTCCTCGATATTCTTTGCCTTTCTTCATGGACTTTCGTCCTGTACTTGTGTGTTTTGATGTCTGGCAAGCAAACATTACAATATACATCTGGAGCTCATTTTTCTGTTTGTATTTTGTCCTGGTTTTTATATAGTACGTATTAAAAGAATGAATTTGGACTCTGCTATGTTATAGTGTTTGGAAAAGAAAACATGCTCTATAGTTCTTAATTTAACCCTATTTGTAGTTAAAACAGTTTGATGATGATATTTTTGGCAGTAAATGAATGACTGAAACCCACCAATAAAATTATAAGAATTGGTTAAGTTATACACCGAGATAGTTAATTAATACAATAATATCAGATTTACTAAATAATTCAATAATTCAGTTCAGCAGTGCTCTGAAACTAATTCAGTACATGAACATAAAACTTGAAATTTTCTGATGGACTCAAATTAGCAAGAATCATCAGCCTGAGATGAGAACTGAATAATGATTTAATACATTTGTGAGTCTAAAAAGATACTTTAATTAATAAAAAGATGGTGTTAATAAGAGCAGTATCAGGAACAATCGCTTGGGGTATGTTTTTTCAAAAAAGAAAAAAAAAACACTTGTTCCTTGAAGATAAAATATAACCTCTTGTTAAAGAGGTGCTCCTAATGAAAAAATTTTTAAATATTTTTCATATGGCCTCTGTGACAATATTATATAAAATGTAGAGGTAATATGGCATAGATTAGCTAGAAAAAATTTCAGGTGCTTATAAAATTACCTTAGCTATCACTTAGTCTTATTTAATCAGGAAAAAAATAGTAGCAGTTGCTGTATTTCAGGAATTGAAATTTTGCTTTCAATACACTCATGTTAATTAGATCTAAACTATGTCCCGTGGACACCTGGGGCTTACAAGAAACACTCTAGCTAATGTGGTGCCAGAACAACATCCCTCACTTCCAACTGAGTAATACTTTTTTCAACGTAGTTTTATAAAGCTTAGTGGTAGGTTTGAGTCTCTTAAATTTACCCTTTCAATATCTTAATAACCTCTTCTGTGAAATTATGGTAAGAATGTTATGTACCTCACAGACACATGAAGATTAAACAAACAATTTAGCATAATGCACTTGCCTCCGATTCTTGCCCATAGTAAGTGCTACACCTATGTTGACTTTAACTGTTATTAGGATTAAGGCTAATCCCTTCACCAGTGTTCTGTTTTCAGCTTACTTTCTTGGTTATTTTCTCCTAAATCATCATATGTCTTGATGAAATAAAGCAAAAATCTGTCCCTTGACCTTGTGCCTCTCTGGCTATTACCCCAGGCTCTCTCCTTTCTGAGCAATGTGATCTTCATTCTAGGGTTTTTGTGCTTCTGTTTTCTCCCCACTTCTAACCTCACCTCTGGTTATTTATCCTTTACTCCAAGGTGTTTAGTCCTATCTTCTCAGAATCCAGTGTTCTGTTTTGTTTGTTGGTTCCATTGTTCAAAAATTTCCTAATTTGTGAAACGAGCATGTTAATATTGAGTTGGCCAAAAAGTTCATTTGGTTTTTTCCATAAGATGGCTCTAGTAGCACTTAGTTGTCTTTAACTTCATTCAGAACAATTTTGTTAGATTGCATTGTGACAGCTGTCATATCAGGGTGCATTTAAGAAAACATCAAAATTGGTAAATTTTTGTTTAGCTACTTTAATGTTGAAGATGGAAGAAAATAAGCAACATTTTCAGCATATTATACTTTATTGCTTTCAGAAAGGTAAAACAAAACTGAAACACAAAAAAGGTTTGTATTGTGTATGGAGAAGGCGCTGTGACTGATAGAACATGTCAAAAGTGGTTTGTGAAGTTTTGTGGTGGAGATTTCTCGCTGGACGATTCTCCACAGTCGGGTCAACCGGTTGAAGTTGATAGCGATCAAATGGAGACATTAATGGAGAACAATGAATGTCGTATCAGGTGGGAGATAGCCGACATACTCCAGATATCCAAATCAATAAAGTTATTGGCGAAAATGAAAAATGTGTCTTTTATTTCATGGGGAAAAAAACTAAACAGCCTTTTTGGCCAACCCAATATATCAAACTTATGTCGTTCTCTAGGTGGAGGCGATGCGGTGTGATACTAGCAAAGCACTCAGACTCATCCTATATCCATCCCTTTTCATTCACCTGGGCTCCAGCTGAGGCCCACCTTCACGTTCCAGAAACACCTTGTATTTCTTACCCCCATCTTGTCGTCTGTGCTGTTTCCTCTACCAGAAGTGCTTTTGCCACCATGGAGGAATGTCCTTGCATCCAGGACACCTTGCTGGGTTAGATGTTCCTCTTCTGCACTTACCTATGTTTTGCTTGTCACAATTTAAAATATTTTTCTAATTAGGGCTTTTCAAAAATCTTCTAGTGAGTGAGTTTCTGAGAGCACAGATTGTGATTTACTAATCTTTGTACTTTGAGCACTTTGCCTTGGCTTCTGGATCTAGTAAGTATTCAATAAATGTCTTTTAAATGCATGTATATATAAACATTTTATTGAAAGCGTAATATGTGTCCAAGTGTGTAGCATTTTCATAACCAAAACTATCTAAATCTCAAAATATCTGTAAAAGATGACTATTGTCTTTCAGGTGAGGAAAATGGCTCTGAAAAAAAATCTAGATCGTATTTTCAAAGTCACCTATCAAGCAGAGAGAGAATGCAACTTGTAAACCTAACATTTTGCTTGTTCAGTTATGCATAGGTCTATGAAAATGGATTCTTTATCTAAGCAAGTCTCCACTGTTGTTTTCTGTCCTTGCATTCTAGTCATTTCTTTCACAGTGATTAGCCCAAGGGCAATGACGTGTTATTTATGTGTTTGCTTCAGCATCTCCTACCTCTGGCAGTAGATTTTAAGCTTGTCTCCTCCCTGACTTGATTTAAAGAGCACAGTCTTTGTTTTCTTCACTGATGTCCTATCAGCACCTAGCACAGTGCCCAAAACACAGCAAATCCTCAAGAGCAAGGTAAATCTTATTTACTCCCCTTTTCTTTTTTTTTCTTTTAAAATGCAATGCCATTTCTAGGCTGAGTGCAAAGGACCTTTAAGCCAAATTGAGCCCAAATAGCTTTTCCACCAATTTCACCAACCACTCTGAGCAAGACATTTAATCTTACATTTTTCTTCTGTAAAATGGTGCTAACAAAGCCTAAATGTCATGGCTAACATGAGAAACCCATTAAAATAATAAATGTGAAATGATAAACCTGAGTTCCAGAAAATCCTTTATTCCTACCCTTTCGAGGACATTTCGTCCACACATTACACTCACTGTGGAAAGAAATTTCACTTAAATTGTGAAAACAAAGTTGTTATTTTAAAGAATAAACATAATGCTCATTAAAATCATCCCAAAACATGTTGCAGCCTTTAAGCTGAATTTGTAAAATGAACTACCACAGTTTTATGCCTGTGCACTTGCAAGAGTTAGTAAAAAGGGCAAAATTTTTTTTAAAAAAAGAAGAAAAAATTCCAGCTGGCTGAGATTTGTTAGGTTGAAGAAACTGCATGCCAAGAACATATGGCGACTCATTTAGCAAACACTTACGGGGCATCTATTACGTGTGTTGTGCAGTAATACACACTGGAAGATGAAAGAAGGGGATAAGTTGTCCCTCACCCAAGGGTGATTGTCATGCTCTGGAAAAAGCCTGCATTTTACATTAACTTTCTACATGATTTTGGGGAAATGTGTGTCATCTTGACTTTAGTTTTTAACGTTTGTAAGAAGAGGGAAAGAATACAATTTTCAGGCCACCTTCACAAAATGACGGAGAATTCCAAGAGAGATGTACATGAAAGAGCCACTCATTCATTCACACAACAAATGTTACCCATCTGCCTTCTGCCTCCTAGCTGTGGGCGATGCGAGGCTGACCACACACACACGCCCCTGTCCTCACCGATACAACATGCCCTTGAGCTGGAAAGTCCTTGACAAGTCATGAGTGTTGCACAGAGGCTCGAGGTGCTAGAAGATTACAGCACAGTTGCAATGGTTTGGAGCAGTGGCAGCAGTTTTCATTCATTTGCCCAATATTGGGGGCCCACGATGGAACAGCATTTCATTAACACAACGCTGTCTCCAAGAAATCACATTCATTTCTCAACTTAGACTTGAGTTCGTACAGTCCAGCTTCCAATGAGTTTGTATAATGTCTAGGATGGTTCAAATTAGGCTTCCTAGACTCAAAGTATCCTTCAGAATTATTCAAAACTTGTCAAACTCTTAGCACTGATGTGATTTTAACAACAACAACAACAAAAATCTATTAGTAGCCAGAGACATCAAAGCACAGTTTTATAGGCACAAGGGCTCTGCACAATTATTGTCTAATGTGTTCTGTTTGGCTCTTCGGACTAAAACCCAGGTCGGGAATATTTCTAAATTATACTGCAGGTAGATCTCCTGCACTAAAACCTCAGATAATTTTGTATTATAACACAGGGTTTAATGCATCAGCAATCTTGTCATTTAATGATGGCCATGCCCATTTGCACATTGATCAATGTCCACATTTGACTTCCTACGTAGGCAAAATTTAGCCTCTCCCCTAGGCAGTATAAGGCTGCTAGAAATAGGCCTTTTGCTGAATTAATAATATTTGCTTCATTCTTTGTTCCCACAACAATTCCTGCATAACTCTATCTCCAACTTTATCCCATGATCTATTGTCAATGTTTGCAATTTAAATCCGATTTCCACCTCTTAGCATCTGTGTGACCTCGATTTTTTGTATCCTCCTTCTCTTGTACCCTCAGTGGTGATAAGAAGTCTCTCCCGTGTTGGTGATCATAAAATGACACATAAAGTGCCCCACGGAATTATCACCACCGACATCTCTTTCTTTGATTGTTGTAGCTGTTTTACATAGACGTGGACCTAGTTAAATCTTGTGTCTCCCAGTGGCAGATTCTCCCCACAATAAATCTTCATCTCCCGTTGGCCAGGGCTGCGTGTGCGGTCAGCGTTCACACTCTGCTTCTAAACACAAACACTGGGAGGACCCAGCAGTGTGGAGCCCCCCCTTCTGAACTGTCGGAGCTCTGGGTCCAGACCAGGTTTGCTCACCTTCAAAACTCAGTCCTAGAATAAGCCTGGCACATGGTTGACACTCAACAGATATTTGTTAAAGGGGTAAAATAACAAATTGCATATTATTATAAGATCAAACAGATGAACTGCAACCTCAGTGGCCATTTTGATGCATTTGAGAGTGATATGTTTGAGAAACCAGGGTATTCTGATAGGCTGAGCTTGTTACAAAACAACTGAGTTTACAAACCAATTTATTTTTATGTAAGCTATACTGTTTAAGACCAAGTTCATACCTATTTTGTTTATTTTTTGCAATTGAAAGTGAATGCATGCGCATTATCATTAAAAAAGTAGTAATACTTTATAATAACTAAATTAATTTTGTTAGCTTAGCAAAAAGAAAAAAACACACAAAACTCTGGGCTTAGTGATGGATGTATATTTGAAATTCACCGATTTGCCAAGTGCCACCTGATGAATTATTTGTAAGGAGAGAAATGTACAGGGCAGATATGGGGTTTGAATTTTTAAAGGCCAAGCATTGAATTTCCCTGTTTCATTTTTCTCATTTACAAATGTCATTAGTGACTCCTACCTCATCAAGTTACTAAATAAAATAATGCCTTGTAAAATAGATTAGACACTAAATAATTTATCTTTTCCAAGAATAATTATCTGCCTATATAATATAAAGTTAACATTTTTATTATAGAAACTGAAGTAATGAAGTGACTTTTAATGTCATTATTAAAACTAAAATTAATAGAGCTGAAAACATTTTACTTCAAATATTTTAAAGGCTTTATTTAGGACATTTTAAAAAGGATTGAACCAAAATAAGTTTATTTTGGAAGTTTAAAACTATAGCATGTGTAAAATTAGACTCCTTGTACAATTTTTAGAGCCCAAAATGTATGTTCTTACTGAAGGCCTATGTTCAAATGTTTCATACTTTCTCATTATTCTCAGCAGGTTGCTTGCTTCAGAGCAACGTTGGCAGCCACTTCCCTCATGAAAAGTCTCTCTCTACAATGCCGGAAGGCCTCGGACTTGGGTGCACACCTTTGTTTTTCTGCTTCTTCCCTGCACTTCTCTCAGAGATGATCAGTTCTAGTTCGCAGACTTAATTTTGTTTTTTCTTTGTCCTTTGTTTTCTCAAAAGTATTAAATGACAATGACAACAAGAAAATAATCTAAACACAATGTAAGGGAAAGAGTTCATGCACTTCCTCCAAATCTTTACCTCCCAATCCCTCTGAAATAAACAGTATCAATACCTTTGTCTACAACATTCCAACATTCCTTCATATTCATACACATGTAAAAACACATATGTACGTATGCACAGCACCCACAGATATGAAGAATTTTGGAGTTGTTCATTTTTACAAAAGTTGCCTTATATAAGGATGATAGTGTCTACCTAAAATTTCTTTTCTTGATTAGAAATGCATCACATATGGACGACAACCTTCCAGGCTGTTGCACAAAGGTCGAGCTCATTGCTTTCAAGAACTGAGTAACATTACATAGTGCAGCATATCACACTTTTTTCAACTGCTTTCCTATGGGAGACAGTCAGTTTATATTCATGTTTGTGTCATTAAGGCTGTAATGCCCATTTACATACATGTATCTATAGAAAAAAACTTACAGTAGGACACTGGGTCAAAGGATCTGTATGTTTTAATTGTAATATATATTACTTCATCACTTTCCAGAAAGTTTATATCCATTAACATTACTATCAGCATTGCCTCTGAACCCATAACTCCCCACACTATCAGTTGTCTGGGACATTTTTGTGTTTTTTTTAAATTTCAGGCAATCTGAGGATGAAAAGTATTTCTTTTATCTCTTACTTGTACTCTTATGGTCAATAGGAGACCATTAGAAACTGGTTTTATTTATTTATATATATATATATATATATATGCCAATTTTGGGGGTCAATACTATAATTTCTAATAACAATTTAACAACACAAATTCTAAACTATCTACTCTAAAATGCCAAGTACATGGCAAGATCATTGCAGTGTAAATCTGTAGAGGGATCATTAGAATGTCAAAATGAAAATTTAAAAAGTCCATACATGCTGAATACGGTGACATCTGAGACTGACTCACTGTCACATCGAGGAAGAATGAAAGACTGTCGGGGGAGGTTCGCAAAGATCAGTTGGGGAGCCAGGCTAAGCTGGAGACACAGAGATGGCCCTGTATGAGCTACATTATAAAATCATGCCATTAAGATTGAAATCAAATGTACAAGCTTTCTCTCCATTAGGGATTTAGTCACTACAACATTCTAACTGTAGATTTTTCATCTGTCACTCATCTGAAATGAGTAGCATTCTCAGATTGAAATGTATTTTGATATTTCGGGAGACTTCAGGGAATTCTCCCTGGTCTTACTCATGCCAGACGTTTGAACTTTTACTCTAATTACCAGATACAATCCACCCAAAGTAGATATTTATAATAAGCCTAAAATATTATTTAACTCAGGATTGTTATCTGTAGAAATAACTAAGTCCACAATGAGAAAACTTTATTTCTCCCTCTAAACACTCACATAAAGCACATGCTTACACAAAGTCGTTAGAGAGTTCACATCCATTCCTCCATTTTCATTAAGTAATTATTGATATCATATGCAAGTGTGGCTAAGAAAATAGCCTCTGTCCTGCAGAGGTCTGTACTTTCTTCTTTACGGCTTATAATGTGTCTGGCAATGTGGCATATTAAAATGGCTGAACTTTGTTTTGTTACCTTTATTTTTATCTTTGTTTAAGCATTTCCTTAAATATTAACACTTTTATTGCTTCTCTTTCCTAAATGTTTCAACACTGTCTTTCTCAACTGGATCCCTCATGAACAAAATTTTTAAAACCTCCAAAACCACACCTGCCCCTCATTCCTGCTCTCTCACACGCATTCAATGATGAACTTCTAACAGCTGGCCTCCGCATCCACTTCCTCTCCTTCCACTCATTCCTCAGCTCCGGTCCAGCTTCGCTCCTTGAAACAATTCATGTTCAAGCAATGACCTCTGGCATTACCTGGTCATGCAGAAGACCCTCTTCATCAGCCCTTTTTCTTTAAAAAAAAATAATAACCATTTCCCCTGCTGTGACGACACCATGTTTCCAATTTTTCCTTCTAACACTTTAGCCTTTCCATCACCCAACTTGCTGTCACCTCTCAGCAGGTGTCCAGAAAGGGACATCTCACTGAGTCCCTCAGTTTCACTCCCAGACCATCGCCCTCTTCTCACACAATGTGGCTACAATATGTCCAAAATGAACTCCTGTCTTCTTTGCACCTCTGTAGAAGCATGCACCTTTCCTTCACACCATTCATCATGTTTAGTGATTATACATCACTCGGTGTGATTTTTCTGTTTTCTAGAGATGTACTTAAACATCTGAGGACAAAACCCATGTTGACTTTTACTCACCGATGTGTCCCTAGTCTAACGTGATTCCAAACATATGGTACCAAAATACTGAACTACTAAATCTTCTTCAACTCATTTTAATAAAAGGCTTTTCCCCCAATATGCTCTGGAAAAAAAAGTGCTATTTATAGCTGCCTAGTACTCTAGGTCTCTGTCTAGGTTTTCTTTCCTTTCTTTTCCTCTCAGAAATTTACTGAGATACAAGTCAACAATACCTACCCTGTGGGGTTGTGGGAGATTGCTTTAATGAGCCAGATTTGTCTACCTACACCTACTTATTATTCCATGGGACTGAATCATTCCTTCCATTGGAGAGTCAGAGTAAATGTTCCCACCCTTGATTTTGGGTTCAGAATTAAGAATTGCTTTGGCTGCTGGAACATCAGCTGATGTCATAAGCAGAAGCCTGGAAAGCACTATTGTAATTGGACTTTCTCCTTTGCAGTATTACCATCACCATGCCCAGAGTATGCCCAGAATGTCCCCTGACTTCATGAGGAACATGAGAGATGATGGGTCAGAGGCATCTCCAGATGAACCTGGCTAAATCGATCAACCCCCAGCAGACCTACAGATTTAGAAGCTGAATAAGCACTGGTTATATGTGTCTGAGATTATTGTGGCCATTCGTTATGAGAGTTGCTGTGGCCACAGTAAGAGATATGAAGTGCAGGGGAGCTGAAATGAGATTAGGATGTCAAACATCCAAAGCACAGCCTACTCTTTCTTAACACGACCTTCCAGATACTTTGTTTGAAAATGACCATTCCTTGTAGCTTTGCACTCTCTTAGACAATACCCAGCTAACACCTCGATATGTCTTGGTAGGATAAGACAAAGAGCGAGTTCCCGTCGGCATGGCAGAGTCAAAGGCAGAGGGGTTGTAATGGTGTTGGCAGAAGCTACTATTTATTGAGCCCCAGCTCTTCTTGGAATTTCATTGATCTTTTTTATGGTGTCTTTGCTTACTCTTTCATTTCATTTTTCCTGCTATCTTTATTATTTCCTTTTTATCTTTGAGTTTAGACTTTTTTTCTTCTGATTTCTGGAGTCAAAGAATTCCTTTTATGATTTTGTTCTTTTTTATTTTCCTGTATGAATATTGTGGCTGCAAATGCCACCCCACTCCCACCCCACCCCCACCCCACCCCCTCAGCAAGGATCAGTAACTGTAATTGTGAGTGTGACGCTCAGGTTTCTATATGTTGTGTTTCATTTCCATTTATTTCTCAGTATTTTGTGATGTTCATTATTCTTTTTTCTCAAGTTAATTTTTAAATATTTTGTTTTTGCTATTACTGGTTTTAGTTTAAAATATGTTTTTGATGAGTAGTGTTCAGGGGTATATATTTCTAACTTTGTTAAATTATATTAATAAGATGTGGAATATATGTTATAAACTGTCACATTGTTTAAGAATATATTGTGAATGAAAAGAAGATTAATATAGTATTTTACATAAGTTCAATTAGTTCACTGCTTTTAACTATTCCTTTCAAATATTCTACATTGTCATTTTTAAATGTTTGCTTAGGTTCTGGGGCAAATATATTTTTAGAAATCACTATTTTTTCGATTTTTAAAAAATTTTCTTTCTCAGGTTTACAGGAACAAGTATAAAGGACACATGGACAAAAACAAGGGGGGGTGGAAATGGGAGGGAGGTGGGAGGGTTGGGGGTTTGGGCTGGGATGGGAGTAAAAGGCAGAAAACTACTTGAACAACAATTAAAATAAAATAAAATAAAATAAAATAAAATAAAATAAAAATTTCTTTCTAGTGATAGACAGAATTTTAATTATAAAATGATGATGCTGTAGATAATAATAGAGTAATAGAGGTTTTTATCTTAAAGTATATCTTGTCAGAATTAATATTATTATACTTTCTTTAGCTTAATATTTGTCTAACATTATTTTTCCTCTATTTACTTTAAACCTGTTTCATTAACTTGTAGAAATCTTCTGTAAAAGGCATGAAGCTGGATTTTGCAGTTTGTAAATTGAATGTCAGAATCTCTCTTTTAGTAGATATTCTTAAACAAGTTTTTGTTCTTTTGTTTGTTTGAAGGTTATGCAATTTTTTAAAATTTTGTTATCTTTAAACTGTAACATGCATATCTAACTTAAATTCTGATATTAAGTCAGTCAAGGAAAACTTTGTTAAGTTTTTGTATAACTGCTTTATCAACTCTATAAAAATTATTTTAACTTGTGTTTATGTTGTGAATATTATTGAAATATTCTATTCTGTAAGAATTTGCAGGATTTCCCCATAAAACTGTCTAATTACAGTGTTTTTGGAAAGTGGAAAACAGCTCTTCGGACACTTGCTTATTTTATCTATCACAATTCATCTAGCAATATTTCCCAAATACTTTGAAGAAAAATTTCTCTTCCTTGGTATTGTTAATTTATACATACTTCAAGCATATTTTCATATAATTGAGAAAAATGTTATAATTTAAATTATTTTCTGTAACTTCTGGTTATTTTTACTTTTCTAATTTACTTGGTATGTTTGTGTTTCCTCCCTAATTATTGAAATGTTCTTATTTACTGGTTCTCTTTAATTCTTAGAGCACTGGTTCTATTTGTAGTATTGGCTGACTTTCCCTTTTGTGTGGTTGCTCTTTCTCTTGTACTTTTGAACTGTGAGTTCATGTGCAATGAGCATATTTTATGTTCCATGAGAATCCCATCAATGAGTCTATAGAGTAGCTCTCTGTTGGCTCTGGAGGGTTCCTATTTTCACAGTTTGGGTTATTGGTACTTAATATGGCAGTTCAAATCCCATCATCTTGAGTAGCTGCAGGTCTGGGATTTAGATTTCTCACCAGTGACTGCCTGATCTTTAAATTTTATCTATCCAAGATTCTGAACATCCACAAGATTCTTTACTCCACCTATATATGATGTGGTAGAAGCACTTTTTTCAGTATCTATAATTAGGGATGGGGTGATACTTTAACACTTGTGATTTAGGTTCCAGTTCTCACATTTCATAGTCCAGAGTCTTGTCTTTTGTGCCTGTGAAGGATTTAGGACCCCAGTGCCCATTGCTTTTTATTGGAACTCCCGCTGCCATGGTGTCCCATTAGGTTACGTGGTCCTTATTATTTGGACTTTGAGTTCTTGCTATGTTTCTTCCACATGCATATTGTTATTTCTCTCTTTTCAACCGGTATACAAACATATGATTATATATATTATTTTATCTAAAATTTTCAATGCATGTAAACATTTAAAATGGTTGAACAGAATTTCTATACATTTATTGCAGAATTGATGAAGGGGTATCTATTAAAGTTTATTCTGCCATACTCCCAGAAATTCCTTCTACTGCCTTTATAGGTAAGAAGATTGAAGCCAGGCTAGTAAAACTTTTTAAGAACATGTAGCTGCTAAGCAGCTGCCTCAGGACTCAACCCCACATTATTCCATGCCTAGCATTGTGTCTGACAGGTAACAGATACTCCATAAATGACGAATAAGTAAATGTCTAACTTACACAGTGGAAGTGTATTTTTTCCTTTGGTATTGCCAACAGATGGAGAGGGTGGGATCAGCAAGGATTTTTCTTTTTTTCTTCACTTCACAACTGAAGGGCACTGTCAAGAGTCAGAGATGTCCAGACATTTTCTGAATTCGAGACTTAACTACGAAGACACCCAAGGTGAAATGATTAACCCAAGCAGCTGCCCCAGTCAAAGCAAGAGGACCTGAGAAGTGATTTTAGCACTGCTCAGTATATTATCACTCAAGTCTTTGCAAAAACTACACTTTTCTTTCCCCAATTATCCCAATGCTTCATCTATCTGGCAGTCAAATTTAGGATAAAGAAAATATTAACAGAGGATAAGGCAACCAGCATTTTAATCCGGTTTTAAATGCTGGCCACATTTCAGCTGATTTACCCAAAGCATTGAAGAAGAGCTATATACCTGTACTATTTTGAGGGAGAGAGAGAGAGAGAGAGAGAGAGAGAGAGAGAGAGAGAGAGAGAGAGAGTAACAACTTCAGTGGAGAAAAGAGCTTTTGATTCTCAAAACAAATATTTTGTTTAATACCTCTGATAGAAACTTTAATTGCATACTACATTTATAGTATGTTTAAACTTAGCCCTGGCTGGTGTGGCCCAGTGAATTGAGTGCCAGCCTGTGAACCAAAACATCATTGGTTCAATTACCAGTCAGGGCACATGCCTGGGTTGCAGGTCAGGTTCCCAGCTAGAGAGCATGCGAGAGGCAACCACACATTAATGATTCTCTCCCTCTCTTTCTCCCTCCCTTCCCCTGTCTCTAAAATAAATAAATAAAATCTGAAAAAAAATAAAATTATTGTCCTGGTTTCTAACTTGTCACAATGCTTCTGATTTCATGCTCCTCCCATAGGTTCATAGCATAGCACCCAGACTGATGGTGGTAAAATAAAGATCAGACTGTGTCTCTCCTCTGCCAGATAACAGTAAATAGCTCCTTATTTCAGCAGAGTAAGAGCCCACATTCTAGCAATGGCTACAAGGTCCTATAAAATCTGGCCACTCCTCCTAGTCCTCTGATTTCATCTCCTTTAACCAAGCCTCACCCTTTGACAAAATCTACTCCAGCCATCCTGCCTCCTTCCTTCTCCTTAGACAGAGTGGGCCTTCCTTTGGGGTCTTAGTTTTAGCTCTTCTCTGTGCTTACAATGGTCTTGACCTCGAAAATCTCATAGTTGGCACATTTCCTTCCCTCCAGCCTGGGTCAAATGCCCATCTCCCAGTGATCTTCCCCAGGAAACCCATTTATAATTGAAATTTGTCTTTCTTCCTCCCACCCTGGCACTTCTAATATGCTACAGAGATACATGCACACATTTAAAATATATTTATTTTATTTATTATTTAAATGCCCCACTACTATGTCAGCTTTATGAATTTTGTTTTGTGATCTTCCTAAAGTATCCTCAACTCCAACATTGAGTGCCAGGCACCAGTAGGCATTAGACAAATACTGGATGAAAAATAAGTAAATGAACAAATAAAAAAGACCATTTGTTGAATCTTTACCAGGTAAGACACTTTTCTAGGCACTTACATATATTACTTTGTTTAATCTTATGAAGTAAGTCTTAATAGATCCCTCATGTTACAGTTGAGGAAGTGGAAGCACACATAAGATTACATAGCTGTTGCAGGATATAGGATGGACTTTGAAACTTCTGTGTTCAAAATCATTGACTAATTTTCCCATTGCATCCTTGATAAAGTACAGTTTTTCTACCTTTGAATTAAGAGTCTCTGTAATCTGACTCTTGATCATTCTCCCAGATAATTAGCATGTTCTCCCTTTTCCAATTTTACTAGGAAGTTCCCACAAAAAGAAAAAAAAATGAAAAAAGAAGAGGAAAAAGACCTAATGTGATGACCTTTGAGCTCGTAATCTGCACCAGGTTTCATGCAAATCTGTCATATGTACCGTCTTACTTAACCTTCACTACAACCGCGTGAGAAGACTGAGGCTTGGAGAAATAATTTTTCCAACTGCACACAGGCAGGCAAGGACCAAGTCTGTAACTTGATCTGGGGTTCTCTTACTTCAAAATCCATGACCTTCCTTAACCATATGTTAGGTTGACTTGGAATTAACCCCTGCATGGTGCAAGCTGCACTATATTCTGGAAACACGCGACATGGCTTGGGGTGAAGACAATATGGCAACTTGAGGTTGTCCTCTGTGGTAGTTTTATATTGATGTGTAACAAATGTTACCACACATAACAGCTTGAAACAACAACCTTTTATTAAATCACAGACTTGTATGAAGAAGTTGGACATAACATAGCTTTGTCCTCTGCCTAGGTTATCGAAGGGCTAAGATCAAGGTGTTGGCTGGTTGCACATGTTCTTGAAGGCCCTTGGGAAAAATCATGATGATCTCATTCAAGTTGTTGAAAGTATTATTGTGGTTGTTGAACAGAGGTGCCCATTTTCTTGTTGGCCGTCAGCCAGAGCCACTTTTAGTGTCTTAGGCTGCCCACAGTCCTTGTCTCGTGGCCTCCTTCATCTTTAAAACTAGCAAAAATACTAAAAATCTTTCTCGGGATCTGAATCTCTGACTTTTTTTTCTTCTGACCTCTAGATCAATATTCAGCCATTGTGGGATAAAATCAGGTCAACTCATATAATCTTCCTATTTTAAGATCAACTGACTTTGGAGCTTAATTCTATCTGCAATATCCACTTTACCATATAACAAACCATAGCCATGAGAATAATATTCCATCATATTCATAGACCTGGGGATTGTACAGGGCATGTATACCAGGAAGTGGGAATATTGAAGGACATCTTAGAATTCTACCTATCACAGCCTCCCTCTGCCTTTTTATCCTTTCCTTCTGCATCAAACATCTATCCATTTCCATAATAATTACTTTGTCCCTTTGTTAGAAAAATACCAGTCAGTAGCCCCCTGTGAATCTTGCCTATACCCAAAGAAAATCTGCCATTGTTCTTAGACCCTCCATTCAACATTATTTTTCAGGGCTCCTGGAGGAAGGCAGAGGGGAAGGTAAGAGCCAAACCAGAAGATTTTGCATGCCATGTATATTGGTTTCCTATGATTAATATAACAAATTGACACAAACTGAGTGGCTTAAAACAACACAAATATTTTATCTTGCATTTTTAAAAAAATATTATTTTATTGTTGTTCAATTGCAGTTGTCTGCATTTATCCCTCTCCACTCCCTCACACCTTAGCCATCCCTCCTCCCTCCCTTGCTTCCACGCCACCTTGGTTTTGTCCCTGTGTCCTTTATAGTTTCTGAAAACCCTTCCCCCCATTAACCCCTCCCACCTCCCCTCTGGTTACTGTCAGATTGTTCTTAATTTCAATGGCTCTGGTTATATTTTGCTTGCTTGTTTGTTTTATTGATTAGGTTCCAGTTAAAGGTGAGATCATATGGTATTTGTCTTTAGATCAGAAGTTTGGCATGCGTTTCACTGGACTGAATGCAAGGGGTCTGCAGGGCTACATTTCCTTATGGAAAATTTATGGAAGACTCTGTTTTTTGCCTTTTCCAGCATCTAGATGCTATCCATTGTCCTAGGTTCATGGCCCCATTTCCTCCACCTTAGAAGCTAAAATGTCCCATCTGTGTGACCCTTCCTCCACCATGAGTCTCTCTCTAAGCACAGCCAGGTAAGATCCCCATTTTTAAAGACACACTTCCTTAGGTCAGACGATCCACCGTACTCTCCAGGCCTGTCTCTGTGATCACACGTTCAAAGCCCCTTTTGCCATGTGAAGTAATGTATTCATATGTTCCAGTGTTACAGGGCGAACATTGTTGAGGGGGTAGATGGAGAGTGTGCATTATTCTTTGTACCACCTCATGTTAAACAGTTTGTGCTTTCTTCTGAAAGTGAGTAAAATCACTGAAGGGGTTGTGGCAGAAAATGACTAGAACAGATTTGTTCTTTAGAAATATTTCTTGGTTCTAGGTTTCAAACAAATGATAGGGAAATGGTTATATTAACTAAAAAATAACTAACAGTGTGAAATATTAACCATATTCTTGGCACTGTCTGAAGTATTTTGCAACCCTTCAGACATTTGACCCTTGTAAGTTAGATAATATTATACTAGCAATAACCCCATTGTGTAGATGATAAAAATATGCATAAAGCATTTGAATAACCTTGTCCAATATTTTATAACTAGCAAGTGCCAGAGCCAGGAGTCAGTCCAGGCAGACCAACATTCTAACCGCTACACTGAACTGCCTGTAACAGTGTAGAGTAGACCTCTACCCAGACTTTGACAAAGGGAGAAAGTGTGGGCAGCAGTTACAGTTGTCAGGGAACACTTTAATCAGGCTCTAGGACCTGCAAAGAGGTCAGAAAGAAGAGGAAGGACTTGCAAAAGTAGAGAGGAATGGAGAAAGACTTTCACAAATACCTTATCTATAGTCACGTCCATGTCCTCCCTTTCCTATAAAAGTGGCCCCCATCACTGCTGGACTCTTCCAGTGTCTGAAAGACTGAATCAGCGGCACGACAGGATAACGTGTGTGGATGGGGGTGGTCTGCCCCTCTGGTTGCTGCTGTGCAATTTTTACAAATATCAAGCCGCCTGAGAACTTGTCTCCCTCATGCTGAATTCCATTTTGATTTCTTCATCCTTCTTGATTCTCATCTCTTTGTGCCAAAATTGTATTTTTCCAAAGATGTCTTTAAAACTGTTTTTGTTCTGATTTAATAGGCTCAGTTTTCAGTGTTTGGACTAAAACCAAGGAGGTGCTTTGTGAAAAGTGAATGCATTTGAATGGTGTAGTTTCCTGTGAACAGAAATGCAGTGTTGTTCCATTCTGAAGTTCCTAAGAGCCAGCCTCTACTATTTTATTTCTAGATTTCCTTCCACTTTCTACTTTAAAACTTTTCAAAATGACATCAAACAACCTCCCTCCCTGTATGAAATACAGGAAGCCCTTTCATCTGTAGGTAGGCCGACGGCGTGAGGATTATCAAGCAGGGACAACCAAAGCCATTGTTCTTGTAAAATATATCGACTTAAATAAAAAGAAAACCTTCCCTTCTAGCTACTCACTGTGGAATATGTCCTCTATGTCTATCATCCTTAAAACAAGAGATGGTCAAAGACGGAGACAGCCCATTACATTCTCCAAGGAAACAACAGTGGTGACAAACGACCTTAAAGGGAAGCAACTTTTATCGATCACCTATTGTGTGCTAGGAAGAGCACGTGTTTCTCACTTTATGTACCTTAAGTGTTTGTACTTTTGAAAGCCCTGTGAGAAAACTATTCTTATCACCATTCTATAGATGAAGAGACTGAGATATGGAAAAGCTAGGCAACTTAGTCAAAATTTTTGTGAATGACAAGGCCAGGCTTAAATTCAGATATTTCTTGCTGTAATAAATTACATTTATAATATTTATTACATGGTATTAATAAATAATATCATTTACCTTTTCAACTTAGTATCATTCAGAGAAATGAGTTTCTGTGAAGGTTTTTTCTTCTTATAAGATATATAAGAAAATAGGAATCTTCGTAAATCTGCAGAGAGAAAAAATAGACATCTATTCAAATCAAACATGTATTAAATATGTAATATATACCTGGACCTATACTTTAAAGCATGACTTATAATATGACATAGGAATTCATCTTATCATAAAGTTTTTACTAGAAGTTGAAAAACTAGATTTTATGTCTATGGTAGAGTTAATAAATGAGAAAACATTTATTTGGTACACAATTTTTTATCCCAAGCAATAATATTCTCTAGTATTTCTTTACTACTGGTAAGTTTGCAAACATTTTCTAATGCATTATCTCACTGAATTTTCCGTACTTTGGTGAGATTGGCATTACTTGATCTGTATTCTTATTAAACAGAGGCTCAGAAGCAATTCAGCACAATAAGCAAGATAACACAGTTAATAAATCATGAAGCCAGACCTAGAACATTGTTCTTCAGCTTCCAAGGCATAATTCGTTAGTCCCTGTTGTCTGACATCCTAATTAATCTACGGACAGAAATAATGAAGTGTTTTAAATACAAAGAAAAGACAGTTTTTGTAGGGCAGTCTAGGGCAATTTGCCCACTCAGGAAGTTTTCACCTCCTAGCCTTAGAAAAAGATGTTATGCATCCTTCCCCATTGATTAGTCTGATCTCTTGTGACTCCAGCTTCAAGCTCACACCTTGACCCCTTCGGGAATGCTGTGTGGAGACTCTTCCCACGGCATTTTCATTCATCTTTCTTCTACTGCATTCAGTTTGGTGTATATCTCTCTAGACCAATGTTCCCTGTGGGGTCAGAGTTTTCTGCTGTGAAAACAGACCCTCAGAATTTAAACCCCTCGTGTGCAGGCCAATTGTGAATCCCATTCCAGCGACACATGGGACCAAAAGCAGGTCCAGGTAAAGATCCTAAGGGGTGGCTTGTGGAAGAGGAGGAACTCGAGCTGGGTTTTGAAAAACGGGTAAGATTAAGTGAAATAAGAAAAAGGGACTAAGGAGACAATCATGCAGAAGAAATGAAGGTCGAGTCAGCATGATCTATATGGGGAAAGAGAATGAGAAGCAGATCTTTGTTCATTAAATTCAAAAATTACCGCACTGCAAAATTATCTTCAGTTTTTTTTCGTCAGCTCTTGAATGATGTGTGAGCACACACATGGGCACACATGCACAGAGAGCTGTTACTAAAGGTTTACAGAACGTCACTTTCTAGTTAGAAACACGGGCTCACAAAGGCCTTTGTCATATTTTGTAAAGATGTAGTCACTCCAGATGCATAATTTTGTCGGTTTGCTTCTGTAATCAAAGCACGGCCTGGATGTCA
The DNA here is from genome assembly GCA_028533065.1 of Trachops cirrhosus. Taxonomy (NCBI): domain Eukaryota; kingdom Metazoa; phylum Chordata; class Mammalia; order Chiroptera; family Phyllostomidae; genus Trachops; species Trachops cirrhosus. The sequence continues at coordinate 5,824,543 of CM052538.1, read as the reverse complement.
AAGTAAACACAATCTTTGTTATGTTAGAAAACTCTAAAGTCATGTCGTAAAAAATAAAGTAGGGGCATATTCTCCAAGTAGTCACGAATCTCAAAGGCCTATGTTTTGATGTATGATTCCATTAGAGATGTCCTAAAGAAGTCATACCTAATTGATGCCACCCATTATCTGTGTGACACTTTATGATACATAAAGATGGGGGGAGGAAATGATCTAGCATCTGTTGATCACCCACTAAGTGAAAAGAACTAAGTATGCTTCTTGGTATTTTCCTTGTCTGTACCTCCTCACAACAGTTCTGTATTATAAATATTATGTTCATTTACAAGATGACAAAAATGAGAAACAGGTGAAATAACTTTGCCAAGGTCAGATGACCTTGTGTTCAATAACCATGATAAGTAAATAGTATTATTTTGGAACCATGCTTTAAGTTTAATTCTGTTAATTGTCAAAGTCCATGGTCTTTACACATTTCAATTGCACAATACAATTAGCTAATGTGTATATTACTTTCACCTTGGACAATGCATATACAGGTCCAGAAATGAGTATAGCTTGACATTGCTTGATTTATTCATTCATCCCATTGATGTATTTATAAACTTAGAAGTGCTAGTTTTTTATTTGTTTGCTTGTTTTATGTTAAGAGATGAAATGCACTGGTATATATAATATACTCTGTTATTTAAATATAAAATTA
>CM052538.1:5809306-5823740 GCA_028533065.1 Trachops cirrhosus | reverse complement strand
AAGTGTTGGAGAGGTTGTGGAGAAAAAGGGACCCTAGTGCACTGTTGGTGGGATTGCAGACTGGTACGACCACTGTGGAAAACAGTATGGAACTTCCTCAGAAAACTATAAATAGACCTGCCCTTTGATCCAGCAATTCCACTGCTGGGACTATATCCTAAGAACCCTGAAACACCAATCCAAAAGAACCCATGCACCCCAATGTTCATAGCAGCACAATTTACAATAGCTAAATGCTGGAAGCAACTTAGGTGCCCGTCAGTAAATGAATGGATCAAAAAACTATGGTACATTTACACAATGGAATACTACATAGCCAAAAGAAAGAAGGAGCTCATACCCTTTGCAAAAGAATGGATGGAGCTGGAAAGCATTATGCTAAGCAAAATAAGCCAGACATTGAAAGACAAATACCATATGATCTCGCCTTTAACAGGAACCTAAACAACAAAACAAAGAAACAAGTAAAATATAACAAGAGACACTGAAATAGAGGACAGGTTGTCAGTGACCAAAGGGGATAGGGGAGGGAATTTCAGGGGAGAAGGGAAGGGTTTACAGGAACAAATATAGAGGACACATGGACAAAACTAGGGGGGTTGGAAATGGGAGGGAGGAGGGGGGGATGGGTGGGTGGGCTGGAATGGGAATAAAGGATAGAAACTGTACCGAATAAACTAAAATAAAAAAAAAGAAATGAAACCTTTAAACATTTTACTGACAGCTGAAATTAAGCAGGATAATTTTTAAACTTTAGTAAATGAAACCTACTATTAAAAAATCCTTTTTCTTAACAGTGTTAGTCAAAATAGGAAGACATATTTAATGAAAAATCCCAAGTGTCAGTGGGATAAAAAAAATACAGGTTTATTGTTCTCTTACTTTATGGTCCAAATGGATGAATCAATAACAAAGTGGCTGAAGGAAGACTTTTCATGCAGTATTTAGGGATCCAGGCCCCTTCCTTCTTGTGATCCCAGTGTTTTGGTACATATGACCCAGCAGGAAGAGACCACAGGTGAGGCATGTAGGGCAAAAAGCCTCCACCCAGAAGTGGCACACATCATTTCTGATAACGTTGCATTTTCTTGAATCTCACTGGAGGCCTGAAATCTCTTCCCTTTCTAGGAGATTTTAGTTTTGGGAAAAGCCAGAAGTCCCAGGGCACCAAATCTGTACTGTAACGGGGATGAGCCACCTAGGTGATTTGATGTTTTGCCAAAAAACTCTGCATGAGACGTGATGCATGAGTGGGCACATTGTCTTGATGAGGCTGCCGATCACCAGTCGCCCATAGCTGCAGCTTCTGAACCATCTGAATAGTTTTCGTGGAGGAATGTTCAAGCCTAACATAAAATTTGAGATAGATTTGTTGCTCTACACACTCAGTCATTTTGAATGTGAACGCCACACTGTACACATGCTCCCTCTTCAGCATCTACCGCCCCCACTTACTAGTACAGTGAAGTCGTCATTGTTCACTCATGTGCATTTTAGTCCACACTCCTGGGCTGACAGGCCACATCGATGGTAAGCAAACCACTCTCGTTCTATTGTAATGGCTGGATTTTTACCGGACAAACCTCGTATATTCCTTAGCAAGATTTCATCTTTTTCCAGAAAACATTAGTGGCACTGAATGGAGAAAACAGAACTGCCTGGCACATAATAAATATTTATTGAATTAATTAGTTATACAGCCATCTTTCCATCCAGAGTCTTAGATATGAACTTAAAGCTCAGGATGGCTGCCAATTGGCCTACAGAATTCCATCCAAGGAATATATGATATAAAAAAAGATGATGAAGAAGTGAAGACAATGAAATTATTTCTTGTGATTATCTTACTGAAGATCCTTGGTGTTTCTGTAGGAGCATGTCTGCATTCAGGTATTTTTGCCAAGGATGATAAAACATCCATAGTCTAGTCTTACACTTCTGTATGCCTACTGAGCTACAGGGAATTTTCTGGTCTTTGTGGCCTAGCAGTGTTATTCTACTAAACAGGAAAATAAAGAATTGCCTGAAGACATATAGAAGCCCTGAGAGCCCTCGCTGGAAGAGATCGCTAGCCAGCCACCCTAACTTCATAGGAAAGAAAACCACTTTTATGTTCTTTCATATTAATAAAACATGCTTCTGATTCAGGATTTGAATGACTCTGCCACTTATGAGCTGTGTGATCTTGAATAAGCTACTTAAAACTTTGAGCAAGTTTTCCTTATCGTCAAAGATGGGAAATTTCCATATTTTAATGGTAAAATAGAAATTAGATAAAATTATTAACGGGAGTGTCCAATAAAACTCAGAAATTTTTATGTTATTGAAGGATGAAAGGAAAAGAGGTAAGAGAAGGGAAGAAGAAAAAATGAAAAGAAAGGGGAAAATAGGAAGAAAATGAAGAAACCAAAAGAAACAGATGATAAGAGAAAAGGAAATCATAAACCTAAATGTAAAACAGTGTCCCGGGAAGTGGACCAGAGACAAACTTAAATGCCACTCACCTGAAGATGTATTCTCGTATTGTTTATGCACGTTGTTGGTTTCTCAACATTGCATTTCTTCAGTTCATTTCAACACCCAGCTCCTGCTGTCCACACGGCAAGCGCTCCATCAGGCATTGCCAGGCAGGAGGTGCTGAGGGGCTGGGGTTGGAACTTGAGGCAGATGCTGTTATAGGCAGACCCAGGAACTGCAGCTCCAAGACCCTCTCAAGGGTAATCAAAGAATGATACCTGACCTACCACTGTGAGTAGACTGCAGGCTCAGAAAGAAGAGTTATAAAAGGAATAAATGGGGGGTTATTTTTACCTTGTTAACCACGTATACAATCTCCACAGGATTGCCAACATGTGGAAGCCACTGTCAGGGGTCCACTTATCAAGAGATCGGCAAAAACATATTCTTTAAGTTGCTCAGAATTTTTAATTTCTGCATACAAAATACTGTAGACTATGGCAATCTCAAAATGAAACAAGTATGAAGAAAAAAATGCTGTTATATGAATTTCAAAAATCATTACCTCAACAGTTCTTTTTTAAAAAGTATTTTTTCAGTTACATTCTACATTGAATAGTATTTTGTATAAGTTTCAGGTGTGCAGCATAGTGGTTAGACAATCACATGCTTTACAGAGTGATCCCCCGACCCTTCAAGTACCTACCTGGCACCATACATAGTCATTACAATATTGTTGCTGTATTCCCTATGCTGTACTTCACATCCCCATGACTGTTCTGTAACTACCAATTTGTACTTCTTAACCCCTTCATCTTTCTCACCCAGCCTCCCAACCCCCAACCCCTCCAGCAACCATCAGTCTGTTCCCTGTATTTGTGAGTCTGTATCTATTTTGTTTGTTCGTTTATTTTGCTCTTCAGTTCTTAAAGGGCTGACGAGGTATTTCCCAATAGCTTTAAGGTATGTGTTAAATCATAATAACATTTCTCATTTTAATAAAACTCCCCATGGTTCCTCATAAAATATATTCTGGAAGGTTTATCAACACTACAAAGTTATTTTGTTTCCAAAACCATTGTTTTGAAAAATGCTTAAGTGATTCATGAACCATTTAAAAAGCATTTCCTCTTTGGAGGAAAAATAAGATGTAATGAGCAGGCTCTGGTTTGAACAGATCTAGTTTCAAATCAAATTGTTATTGACTACCTGGATCTTCAAATACTTTACTTAACCATCGATTGCTAGATGGGGAAAAGAAGGTGTTGGGAATACTGTATGTGACAATAAACATATGGAAAACACCTATCAGTGTACATGCCTGTTAAATAGTAGCTGTTTTTACTACTGATCTGAGTTTCAAAATCTAGTGGTCACTCTGCATTCCTGTCACTATGCTACATTCACTAAGACTCATTTAAAAAGAGATCAGTGAAATGGTTAACATCCTCCTCAGTGTGGCTCTCTGTTTGTGCCTTACCTTTCCACTCTCTGTCAAACACCACTCAGTTCTTTGCGCATCTCTAACAGACAACGGAGATCAGCAATCCCCATCCCCATGGTCTGGGAAAATTTGGTTAAAAAAAAAGATCAAAACAAGTGCCACTCTCCTTGTTGGGTCATAACAGAAAACACTGGGAATAAAATTGAAAATGGTTTATAAAAAAATAAGAAAGAGCTTATCTCTGTAAGATGGAAGTCTTTTGTAGATTTGTCAGACTCCTGGCATCTAATTGTGTTGATGAGCTCCAAATGCACTGAATCATAGAGTCCTCAAACAGAGCATCAATTTTTCATTTTCTCGACTGGGTACATGGCTTGCCCTTCATTACACACTGGAGAGTAATTTTCTAAGATAAGATACCAACAAATTTTATTAGAAAATACAAATTCAGAAAACACCAGTGGCTACTTGATGAGAAATCCAGGCTTCAACATATCCCGGAGGGATCCCTCTCATCAGTTGGTACATAGGGTGCGATCCCCCATTTCCCCCTCTCCTTCATGAACAAGCCTTTTAGAAAAGCCATTTAAACTGATCCCCTCAGCTTCCTCACACATTACATTTTGAACCTTTGTGTGAGGCTTGTTGCCACGTCTTGTAGGAAAACTCTTAGTTCCTCATGCCTTACCAGTTCTTCCCCAGCAGGACAAGCTCCTGAAACTCTCCCTTTCTGTGGCATTCATGATATTGTTCTTTTCTGATTCTCTTTATACTTTTTAACTTATTTCTTCCTAATCGTTGCCAAATTTGCTTCTTAGTTTTTCTTTCCATGGCATGCTACCGTATTCATTTGTTTACCCTCTAGCATCTCAATATCTCTGTCTTCCTCTACTTCTTCCCTCTCATTTGGCCACGTCATCTACTCACAATGTGTTCATTATTGCTTTTGCACAGATAAGACCAGGATCTACAAATTTTAAACGTCCTCCTTCGCTGTAGATCTTCATTTCCAACTGAGCTCTCATTTTCTTCATCTGGATCACTCAGCAGGAACTGACTCGAACTTCTTACTTCTTCCCTGGCCCTTTTACTGCCAAAGGAGCATTATATAACAGCCCTTTAAGAAAGTCTCAGTGTTTTTGTTAAATCCATTTTGATGAGAAGTTGGGGATGGGGTCTTTTCTTTCTCTGTCTCTATGAAGGATAGCTTGTCTGAGGGAATTGCAAGTACCCCACTGTATTAGAAGGTATGATGCTCATAGATGTCAAACTCTGCGGTCCATGTCCATAAAAATTATACTCTACTGGGTATGAACCACCCACTTAACTCAAATATCGAGTGCCTAGTTTTTATGTCATTGTATTAGATGCTCAAAAAATTACAATTTCTTAGACCCCAAAACGTTTTAGGTACTCCCTTATATATTACATATAACTGCTGTGTGTTAAATTATGTATATAAATGTGTTAGTTCTTTTAATATTTTGTCTTTGGGGTAGAAGTATGCCTTATCTATATTTATATCTCTTAGAATAACTGGTTGCCAATAGTTAATAACATTACTTGTCAAACTGCATTGAAAGTGACTAAAATATTTCATAATCATAGTCATCATTAGTGCCTGGGATAAACTACCTGAGACTTTTACTTTGTAGATGAGAGCTGGCAAAGGACACAGGATGTCTTCTATTATGTATCTGACTCTTTTAAGAAATTGTTCTTTGGTCACAGTATTTATGGAGTTGAGAAAAACATTAATTCAGATTATGTTTGAGAAATTTATGTTCACTTTCACAAGACTAGACAGAATGCTTACCTGATAAAACTTGTTCTGCACAGTGATTTCAAAATAAATTAGTATCGCAGTGTTACAGACTGAGCTGTAACCTCCAATATTTATATGACGAAACCCTAACCTCTTTGGAGAGATGGTCTATAGGGAGGTAATTTAGGTAAACTAAGATCATAAAAGTGAGGCCCTATTGCATCTGAGGATTCATGTTCTTATAACAAAAGAGAGAGGTCCTAGACACCTCTCTCCTTCCACAGGAACATAGAGGGGAGGCCAGGTGAGGATACAGTGGGTTGGCCATCTCCAGTCAAGGAGTGGCATTAGCACCAGAAGCCTAATTTGCTGGAACCTTAACCGGGGACTGATAGCCTCCAGAACTTCATGTCTGTTGTTAAAGCCACGCAGGCTGCGGCATTCTGGTATGACAGACTAAGACGAATACATACACAAGAGTATACAGTGGGCTGTGTGCTATTTGCTTTCTGTATATTTTAAGATCAATAAGGTCTGAGGATTTAATGTATACCAAGGTGACTATAGTTGATAACACTGTACTGTATAATTGAAAATCTGCTAAGAGAGTAGAACTCAAACATTCTCATACGCAAAAAGAGGCAACCACGTAAGGTGGTGGATATGGTCATTAACTCCACTGGGGGGATTCTTTCCCAGTGCATACACATCTCAAATCATTGTACGTTAAATATCTTATAGTTTTACTTACTAATCATACCTTAATAAAGCTGAAAAAATAGCATAATGGAAAATTTGTGGTTATAAAAACTGTGGGTGTTCTCTTGCTTTACATATACTCTAAAATCTATAAGTCTCTTACCTGGGAGAAATAGTTGGCTTTTTTTTTTGCTTTTGTCTGCTGGTAGTACCAGCAACTATCTTTCTTAATAAGAAAGTTTGACTCTTAACATGTTTTATATTGTTTAAAATAACTATTGAAACTGTTATTTTCTGTCATTTAACTATGGCCACATGTTTGGGACTCAGTGCCAGAAAAATTGTCACACAAGTCATCTTTTAGTTTTGATTTTCTCTCTCACTAAAGCAGGTAGCATTGAGCTACATATGGCCATTGTCATAATCAAGGAAATGAAAAAAATACTTTTCTGCAACCATGAAACACATTTGAATTAATGAAGTGGTTTTTGATAATTAGAAGATAAGTAAGCTACCCGGGACAAATTCTCCCAAATCATTCATTCTTTCACTGTGTGTTTGGAGGACCTGCTGAAGAAATGCCAAGTATTATTTTGTACTTTGAGACTACATCTGTGAGCAAATAGAGAAAATGCTATCACACCTATATGTCTAGAGGAATGATAAATGTTTATGGGAAGAACTACAGTCTAGTGGGCTGCATGGATAAATACACGCTGGCCAGTGTAATAAGAGTACAATGTTAAGCATAAATGTCTTTAGAGCACCAGTCTCCCGTGACTAATCCTGTGTTGACTTTATTTTCTTTTGTTGAAATATCAGTATAGGGAGCCAGATCACTACCAAGCCAAATAATGCAATGAAGAGTGATAAGAAACATTCTAAAGGTTAATGAAGGTCATCTCTGGATAATAAAATTATACAAAAATTTTATTCATTTTCCTTCTTCTTTTGAATGTATTTTCCCAAATGTTCAAACTGAGAACCACAAAATTACAAAAGTGTACAGATAAACATTTGTTTATCTCCTGTTATGAAAATTACAGGTTACACTTTCATTTTTTACTCATTTTGATGTCTTTTCCAAGCTCCTGAGATCTGTATTATTGCTTTAAAATAAGGTGAAAATATTTCATTTACTATAGCTTAAAGAAGAAAATACAATATAAAATATTAATGTTTTATTTGTATATTATTTACCTTTTCTATTATTTTTGAAAGATTGTATTTATTTTTTAGAGAGAGAAGACAGAAGGAAGAGAGGGAGAGAAACATTGATGTGCAAGAGAAACACTGATTGGCTGGCTTTCACGTGCCTCCAATGGAGGACTGGCCCACAGCCCAGCCATGTGCCCTGACTAGGAATCAAACGGGTGACCTTTCAGCTGGCGGGCTGGTGCTCAACCCACTGAACACCACCATCCAGGGCTTTATCTTTTATTAACTGCATGTACTAAGAGGTCTATCTGGAAAAAGTCCAGCTATTGTTAATACAACAAGAACAGTTTGCGTGACATTGATGTAACCTGACTGCCAAGGAGAGGGGCCTGCAAAGTGCACACGTGAACGATGACAACTTCACTGTACTCGTCAGTGGGGGTGGCCACTACCGCTGAGTGAGCGTGTGCACTGGGTGGCTGTTGCATTCAAAATGATTGCATGAGTAGGACAATGAATCTGTATCATATTTTGGGTTAAGTTTGAACATTTCTTCACAAAATCTATTCAGATGATTCAGAAGGCCACAGCTGTAAGCCAACTGGTGACTGGCAGTTTCATCAGGACGACACTCTTGCTCAAGTATCACGACTCATGCAGAGTCTTTTGGCAAAACATCAAATCACCCAGGTGACTCAACCCCTGACTCAGCCCAGATTTGTGCCCTGTGACTTCTGCTTTACCCCGAACTAAATTCACCTTTGAAAGGGAAGAGATTTCAAACCATCGATGAGATTCAGGAAAAGCTGACGGGACAGCTGATGGCGATTGGGAGAACTGGGTGAGGCTGCAAGGTGCCTACTTGGAAGGGGACTGAGGAGTCGTTGTCCTGTGTGCAATGTTTCTTGTATCTTGTATCTTCTTCAATAAATGTCTATTTTTCATGTTACATGGCTGGATAGCTTCTGGATAGACCTCATTCATAGGTATGTTTAATTTTTATATTTTTAATACTTTTACATAAGGATTTTCTAACTTCAACTAAAAACATTAAATGGCATTTAAAATGTTTTCATACAGTGTCTCTATGGATATTCCCTTATCTACTTTACCATTTCTCTAGACATGTGGCTGTGATAGCATGTTCACTATTACAAATAACAATTTAACTCTAAGAGCAATTTGGACCTGCATTCTTGCCTGGAGCTCAGAATATGCCCTTATGATGGATTCCTAGACCTAGGAATACTGGATTAAATGACATAAATGATTAACCCTCTTGAGATAGAGCAACTTAACTGTATAAAGGTTTTACATCTTTATAATCTTTGGGGTGTATGTGAGTCTCTTCTCCAGATAAAAAAAAAACACCTCTCTAAACCTCAGTTTCTTTACCTGTAATGCAGGACTGAGCTACCTCATCATCTACAGCAAAGATTAAATGAGAAGAAAGTCACAGAATTTCACACAGTGCTCAGCACAGAGAAGATGATCAGCAATTATGTTTTCTCTCCCCCCTCCTCGAGGATAACTACCTCTTTTTCAGTCCTACTTTCCCACCCCAAATCCTTCCTGCAATTCACTTTTCATCCCCAAATCAGCAGAACTCTTGAGCTCTGCCTTCCTTTTAACATTTTTTATTCTCAGCTGCATGGCCTGTGTCCCATCTACGTTACAAGGAGCTTATCTTATTTCACCACTCTGTAAATAACAGACTGCTGATAAGAATAATAATGGAAAGTCAGATTGCAGCAGAGCAGAATCAGGGAGAAATAAAGGTAACATTGAGTGAACTTCAACAGGGAGGAAAGGAGGCAAAGTGGATAAATGATTCTATACCCAGAGGTGATGAATGCCATCAAGCAATAAATATGGCAAGGAAAAAAAAAGGTCAACGTGAATACAGAGGAGTAAAGAAATCAAGGAATTGCAAGAAAGCCAAACAAGATACAAAAAGACAGGTCTCGAGCTAAGAAGGTGGATAAAATGGGTAAGGTCAGGCATTGGAGGATGAAAGGCAGAGTGTGACGGGGTGATGGAAGAGGGAGTCCACTATGAATGTTTTTCAGGCACAAAAGAGAAACAAGGTCTGTGAAAGAGCCTGTGAGGCCAGCAGAGAGCGGCACTGATAAGGAATGGATAAGGAATTGATATTCGGGTCCAGGGGGAACCAGATAGGAGTTTAATCACCTGCAGGTGGACACAAGAGACAAGAGAAAACATTGAAAATCAATAGTTAAAAACAACCATAAACTTGTGTGAAGCTGGTGACTTGTGTATAGCACCTGGTATGATGTGCTGTAATACAAACAAACCAATTCTTAAAAATAAATAAAATTTTTAAAATGGGTCCAGCTCTGCGGCGTGTCCAAATATAAAGTGACTCCGGGCCCCTTGCTGCCCCTGTGAGTGGTAACTCTAAGTCTTTATGGTTGCCTTCTCCAGTCTCCATTAGGTGGAGTCCTTCCAGCAAATTTGCACTGGGTCCCTGTGCCTCCAAAGGGGGCCTCTTACTGGATCTTCTTGATACACAACTTGGAGAAAGCCTCTTTACTTCAAAACTTTCAAAGACTTGCTACCTCCTACAGAGCAGAGACCAAGTTCTTCTTCAGGCACCGAGATCTCCACCATGTAGCATTGACTGACCTTTCAGCTACAAAATCCCCATATTCCCATACTCCAGGTAAGGTCTATAGACCCCAGAGTCTATACTCCTTTCACTTGTGTGTAGGGGGATGGCACTGCTGTCTGGCACTTGGATGCATTGAGAAGCAGGGCCGGAAGCTCAAGCCAATGGCTTTACAAGCCATATGCCGTAGAGACAAGATTGCTCATGAGACTCACTTCATGTGACTGACCCTTGAAGAGACATGACCATGGTCCCCATCACAGGTGTATGCACATACTATCTCATATGATCCTCACGGCAACTCCATGAGATAGAGATGGGTTTTCTTATTTTACAGATGAGGTAGGAACTATTATGCTCATTTTATCATCCACATTGAAGTGATGTGCCTAAATCACAGGCAGTAAATTCTTGAGCCAGTCTTTGTCACCACCTTGCAAAGTCTATGCTGTAACAGCAATGTATTCTCTTCTGGTCCCCAGCCAACTTGTTCTTGAAATGTTTTATGCTGAACCGAAGTGTTGGTACTGTGCTGATTTTTTTATCCTTGTATTGTGACTATTTGGATATGGTTTCCTTCCTGCTGAGTCTTTAGTTTGATATTATCATACTCCATTTAAGAATATTGAGTTGCCTTTTGAAATACCTCATACAATTCACTCCTGAGAGGTTCTGTGCACATGTTCTTTCTGCAAAATGGAATAACTTAATATTAGTTCAGCCAGAACTTAATTTTAATCTCAACTGGGCTATTTGTAGGCTATATATACTTGAGCAAGTCACAAAAATTATTGGTGTCTAAATTTCCTTACCTATAAAAATAGAATGGCGATATTTCCCTTTGTACCCCCCAGGGTTGTTGGAAAGGTCAGATTAGATATTGATTAGGAAGATGAACGTGACTTGTAAGATATAAAGTGCTATATAAATGTTTAGAATAATTATGACATCATCTTGCCATTGTCATTCCTGTGCCTGTTAATCCCAAACTGTTAATCCCAAACTGTTTGTAATCTTTTACTGGCCCTTTGAGGCATTCAGTTATTACCAAAATACTATCAGGTCTTATAATAATCTTCTTAGGATATCGAAAATCATTTCTGAACTACTTCAATCCTGGGTTGAGTTAAAGCCCAGGGATTTTCTCATCTGACCTATAGGTCAAATTGTTACTCCAGGACTCACGTGACTTCGTACTTTTCTCCACCTTTGTGCTTCTCCCTCTATACGTGTGTAGGGGAGAGGAACGCCAATGAAGAAAAGGCCAAACAATGCCAAGCAAAGTGATTCATTTCCAGATCCAATCCAGCGATTCTCTAATACGGAAAGAATACATTCTCACTGATTTATTGTTCTGTCAATTAAAAAGTAATTTAGTCAGGTTTCATTAAAACCACTCTATTGTGAAGAAGCCAGAGGAAAAGTTTTAATTTTTTAAAGACTGACTGTGCCGTATTTCATCTAAGTAAGTTGGAAAACAGCACACTTGAGTTTTAAAAGTTTCAAAGAAATCTCCAGGCCTCAATCTCTCTTGGTTTCTGTTTTTATGTTTTAATCTTTTACAAAGTTCAAGATTAGAGATGGGACAGCTTTTCTTGACTATTTCATGTGTGTCTAGAATATGGCTAAGTTATCAGCAGGGAAACAAATAAATCTATGATCAAATACCAATAGCAATGGTGTTCATTTCTCCATCTTTTACATTTTCATTGGTTCAGATGAATAAACTGAGGCTCAGAGAGTGAAATGGCATGCAGCGTGAAGTACCTCAAAATCCAGGTATTCTAAATATTAGAGAGTGTATTTGTATGATGCTGTGCTTCCGCATACAGTCCTCTCTTCCTTTTGACAATAGTTTGAGGTAAGGCCAATAACACCCTTTTGAAAAGTGCAGATGTTGAAGCTGTAAGAATTAGGCACTTACTTCCCTTCTGTCTCCAGCCAGCAAAGGGCAAAGGCAGGGGCTGCCTCCAGAGCCGGGCAAAGCCCATGGGGCCACGTGCATGCCCTGCTTGGAGATCAGGGTGAAGTGCAAAGAGTTCACAAGTAGAGTTTAGCTTTCTGGATAAGAGTGAGTCACTGGCCACAGCAGGATCTTGGAGCCAGATCCTCAGAGCTCAGGACTTTAAGAGGGCCCCTGGTGAGGGAGGGGCAGCCAGACTCCCTGGGGAGGCCTGTTATGAATGCCTGAGACCCAAATGCTTTTGAACCCACAGAGTTCCTGTGTCAACTCTACAGACCTCAGAAGAGCTCATGAATGTCACCCCTGGGATGTCCCGTGTGCATGTTCTCTCTGCAAAATGAAGAGCCTTCCCATGTAGGAAAATGTTTGAACTTAGCCTCGGGGGAACGCAGAAGCCACAAAGGCGCAGAGGGCCTTCCTGTTGGCTGCAGAGGGGACACTATCACAGGGCCTGTCCCTTAGTTACGTGCTCTCTCCATAGCCTCAGTTTACCGCCTTCGTTTTTGTCTGGCCGGGTCTCCATGGTTTATTGAAAATATGAACTGACTTCCCCGGGAAAAGTGCCTGTAATGAGGGTGGGCTGTGGCTGGAGAGTCAAGGTCTCCTCTCTGACAATAGGCCTGGGGAAATGGAGAAGTCAAAGAGCTTACATGTATGACCTGTAGACATGAACTAAGGTGGGAGAATGCTGGTGGGAGGGGAGGTACAGTGCAGAAGGGAATAAAGGGGAGAAAAAAATAAAGGGGAGACAACTGTAATAGCATAATCAATAAAACACATTTTAAAAAATAAAATATAAAATATTTTAAAAATCACAGTTGGCCTGGGAGATGTTGGTTCCTTGAGTCTGTCTCAGTTGCCAATTATGTTGCAAGAGCCCCTGATTATGGAGGAATCATGGGCTCAGTGCTCACTCCTGGCACAAAGCTACAAAGTTTCATTTTTACAAACTGCTTACTGCTTTTCTTGGATTCTGAAAAGAGCCCTCCAAGTCTAAGTAGCAGTGACATACAAATATTCCCTTTCTGTGTCCTGAACTCTGTTCTCACCCCTCTTCCCGCCTGAGAACCTTTCAGTAACTGACCTGATATATTACAAGATCTTACAGAGATCACATTTCTTTCTTCATCTCAGCCTCCCTCTTCCTCTCTGTCTGTTTCTCTTTCTGTCTCTTGCTCTCTCTTAAACTTCAATGTGTATTCAGCTTAGACTGGTCAAGAAAAAAACTGTTTATTTTATATCAACGTTTTCACATTTTTTTCTACAAAAAAATTGCACATAGTGCGTTAGCTTAATTTCTAGACACTCTATAATTTGTGTTGCTATTGAAAATGGCATTGTTTCTCTAATTTCTATTTTGACATATGGGGACATTGCAGCAATGTTGCTAAACTCTCCAGTTGAATTTCGTGGATGGCCTCTAAATTCTTTTGACTTTCTACATCCATAATCAAGTACTACTATTTGTTAATATGATGATCAATTCTTCACTCCCCTGAGCACGGATTTGTTATCTTCATTAATTATTTAATTCTGGGGAGACTCATATTCATCATTTTCAAGATGTGGTTGACATGGATTTCATAGGTAGATTATGGAAATTACTTGAGCTAATGCATCTCAGGTGCCTGATTCAGTGGGCTCCTGGCCTGGGCTCGACCTCAGGCATCTGGCCACATCCAGATCTGGGGAGGGCCATGGAATCTGGCTTAGGTGTGTGATGCACGCTGCGTATGTTTCCCTGTACTTCACACTAAGGAATTAACATTTTACAAAATGATTATCAGCTCTCAGGCACATTGCTAGACACTTTTATATATGTCCTAAACTTAAATGCTTTTATAATCTTTCCAAATAAGTGTTATAAATCCTATTTAAGGAAATTAAGGAAAATTAAAGATAAGGAAATTAAAACTCAGAAACTTTAAGGAAATAACCCTTTGGTCACATGATTGTCTGTAGGAACTGTAAAATTGTTTTCCATTAACTGGAGCTTTTGATGTTTAAGCTCTCAGGTACCCGGGCTACAGTAGGCTCGTGTTTATTCCAGGAAATGCCATTTGTCAACTTACCTCCTATCAGCTGTGTGCCTCCACTGACTGCAGCCCTCACAGGTAAGTCATGACGTCTTTCCCTAAAGCCAAAGTGACAGTCTGGCTTGAGATGGGCTGGCACATTTCTAATTCCACAGAAGGTCCCTCCTCTTTCCCCCTGCTTTCCTCCCCATCCCTTCAGAATAAAAGGAAAGGAAAGGAAAGGAAAGGAAAGGGAAGGGAAGGGAAGGGAAGGGAAGGGAAGGGAAGGGAAGGGAAGGGAAGG
>CM052538.1:5760296-5808806 GCA_028533065.1 Trachops cirrhosus | reverse complement strand
AAGGGAAGGGAAGGGAAGGGAAGGGAAGGGAAGGGAAGGGAAGGGAAGGGAAGGGAAGGGAAGGGAAGGGAAGGGAAGGGAAGGGAAGGGAAGGGAAGGGAAGGGAAGGGAAGGGAAGGGAAGGAAAGGAAAATAATCAATCCCTGGGCATTTACTATGCTAATTTAATGTATTTCTGAGGCTACCTAGTCCATGGGAATACACAGAAATCTCAGCTGGCATCATGTATTTTGCAAGTGCTGAAAACTGTGACATCATGGCAAAGGAGCATGAACATAATGAAGCTTTATTATAATGAAGACATACATACCGGGATGTTAATACAGCCCGGTGATCCAAGACTGATTCTCATGGAGACGTAGCTATTTCACTACCTCAGGACAAGGACATGGTTCCTCTTAAATGAGGCACCCAATATTTAAATAACTGGTACCCTGAACACATATGTAGAAAGATGAAAATATGTCTGATATGCCTGCTGGCCTCATAGAATCAGAAACTCATAGCATATTATCAAATCCCTTTAGCAATGCATTGTTCTTCTACTTGAGAAGAAGAATAATGGAATGTGTTCAGGGTTTAACATCAGATTGAACTTGTTTTGTCTCTATATTCTATCACAGATAAAGTATATAATGTTGTACAATCATTGGAAGTCAACAGATACTATTTCCCAACTTCTTAAAGACTAGAGGGGTGACCTTTCTGAATATAAAGGGTCTATCTCCTATCCTTTTCCTTGATGTACAATTGGTAGTCTGTAGAATCTCAGGAAATATTCATAGTATTAATGATATATTGGTATTAATATATAAGGCCTGTCCTGAAAAAGTCCATCCATCATTGTTATAACAAGAACAGTTTGCGTGACATCAATGTGATTTGGCAGCCAAGGAGAGTGGACAGGAATGCACACACATGAACAATGATGACTTCCCGGTGCTAGTCAGTGGGGGCAGTAGAAGCTGTTAAGTGAGTGTGTGTACTGTGTGGCCGTCACATTCAAAATGACTCAACAACTAGAGCAATGAATCTACATCAAATTTTTCATTAAGCTTTAGCATTCCTCAATGAAAACTATTCAGGTGATTCAGAAGGCTGAGGCTATAGGCAACTTGTAACTGGCAGCTTCATCACAACAACGTGCCTCCTCATGCATCACATCTCATGCAGAATTTTTTTGGCAAAACATCAAATTGCCCAGGTTACTCAGCCCCTTAACAGCCTAGATTTGGCACCCTGTGACTTCTGGCTTTCCCCAAAACTAAAATCACTTTTGAAAGGGAAGAGATTTCAGATGGTTGATGAGATTCAAGAAAATCTGACGCAGAAGCTGATGGTGATTGGGAGAACCGTGTGAAGTCCCAAGGTGCCTACTTTGAAGGGGACTGAGATGTCACTGTCCTATATACAACGTTTCCTGTATCATGTGTCTTCTTCAAGAAATGTCTCTATTTTTCATATTATATGGCTGCATACCTTTGGACAGACCTCATATAACTATAACATTGAGTCCTATGTGCTGGGCTTTACCTCATTTAATCCTAAACATAGCTATGAGCTTAATCCTGTTACTTTCAGTTTGCAGATGAGGATACTAAAGCTAGAAAAAGAAAGTGACTTGTCCGTGGTCTCATAGCCACTACGTGTCAGAACCAGGGCTCACCCCTAACTGACTACAGAGTTCAGTCCTTCAGTTTTCTCATCTTCAAAAATGAGAATAGGTTAGATAATTTTTGCTTGGCATTTAAGTTCTTTAAATGTATAATGAAATAGACTATTGTTCTGCCCCATCCTTACACAGATCACTCTGTGGGATGTTTATTTGTACTGGAAACCCCCTCACAAAGTCTGAAGAAGTAGATTAAGCCACCCCCTAGAATTTGGGGGCCGTCAGGGACTGAAAGGGATGGAAAAGAACTTTCCCTAGGGATTATCCAGAAATGGGAAAACTCCTGCCCAGAGGTGTCTGTAGTTCCGTTTGTTATCCTGAGCTTTTTTTGAGGTGCCTCGTCTCTCACGCCTCCCCCCTTTCCTCCTCACCATATTAACCAGACATCTATTCCATTAAGCGCTGTTGCCACGGAGCAGCTGGGAAGAGGAAAGTAAGTCCCCGGCAGCCCTTTGACGTGCATTCATGGGAAAGTTTCAATGAGCCAGTGCTGTTAGGTTGTATCAGCTGCAATCCAGCACCTGAGAGTTTTATCAGGATCACAAGAACAGCACATTCCAGCCTTTCATTTCCCATTTCTCATACTTGCGTGTCATTCTATGATATTTCTATCTGAACACTCCAGAATTTGAGTGTCTTGACCTTCTCAACTCAAGTGAACTTTAGCTCCAATTTCCTCTCAATGAGCCACTCCTATGATTACACCTTAAGCTAGGTTAAGACCCAGCATTGCTCCACTTCTGAAATTTGAATTTGGTATTAACTCTTCTCTTAGTCTCCTTACCTTCTGGCTTTCTCTGTTTCTTATTCCATCCCTTCTTTTTTTTCCAGTTTGTATGACCTTATAATCTTAGGTAATTTCCTGACCAAGCTGGACCTTATATTTGGTCTTCTAAATTTCTCCTTTTTTTAGCTATCTCAGCTCCATGACATCCTCACCTTCTGCCACACCTGCCAAGATGCATCTCAAGTCTCCATTTTCCCCATAATGTGTCTCCTTCTCCTTAAATTTTGGAAACTGAAAGAAACACTAAGAGCATCAGAGAGCGTAATGGAGAAAACAACAAAATGGTCATGTCCAATGCATCCAGGTCCCCAGTCTCACCTATAATCTCTTCTCTTGTTCATGGTCAACTTCTACTCTCAGCAGCCTTTCTAACTCAGTTGTCAACCACCAACACCTTGCAAAATGGTCCTTCCCATAGTTCATCGAGATTATAAAGCTTTCAAACATAAAGTGACCTCATTCTCATCCTCCCTTCGCCCCACACACTTGGGCTGACAATCACCTCCCTATCTCTGCATCTTTACTCCCTGTCCTCTGGCTCATGGATGGATGTCTTTTCTGCTCTGCATCAACTGACCACCCAATATGGACTTTGTTTCCCAGTCGCTCGTTTATCCTCTAGGACCTCCCTTCATCAGTACTGGTGCCAACAACTAGTGCTTTTGGTGTCATCTATTGAATACCTCTGAGATGATCTGAAGAATCCTCATAGTCAGGGTCTTAATCCCCAACTCCTTTTAAACAAACTTTCTACTACTCCCAGGCCGACGCTTGTATTGCCCACAACAGTTTCCTTATCCACTTTCCAAATCTCACTCCCAAACCACTGGGTCCTGTATCAGGCATCCCCAAGAGCTCACTCATTGTAACTTTTCCACCAGCAAAACCTTACTTGGCTGATTGATTTCTACACCTTTGCTTGTGTTCACCCAACTAAAAAGTAAGATGCCAGTCAGCAACTCTTTCTTCTTGACACACACTATCAGTGGCCTCCGCTGTAAAAAAAACAACCCCAACATTTTGTGACTTATTTAAATATTTATTTAACTCATAATTCTTCAGGTGGCAAGTTTGAATGGACTCACTTAGGCCGATCCTCTGGTATTGTCTGAATCCCTTTATGCATTTGAGATCTACAGGTAGGATAAAAGGTTTTGTTGATTTGTCTGGGATTTCCCACACATTTCACAGACACAACTGGGCTGACTCAGCTCTGCTCCGTGTGCCTCATTCTCCATGGAATAGCTTGATGTAGTTCCGGGAAGGCATCTAATGAGAGCACAGTAGACTGCAAAGCCTTTGAGACCTGGCATTACGCCACTCCATCAGATTCTATTGGCCAAAACTGATCGCCAGGCCAGCCCAGATTCAAGGACTGGAGAAGAGGTTTCACCTCTTGATGGGAGCTGTTAAGTGGCTTTGCAAAGGGAAAAGGGTATGGAAAAATGGAGCTGGAAAGATAAACTGGGACATCTCTGCAATAATTGGACCACATCCACCAGTTCCTACTAGTAGTTTCTTTGAACAATACTTACTTAGTTTTTTATGAGGTAAACACAGTGAGAAGAGAAAAAATGTCATTATTTCCCCCTAAGAACCACTTCTTGGTCTAATGCGATCTCCTTGCCTTGCTAGTGTTCTACTCAGAAAAGCAGAAGGGGTGGTTAGGTGTTCTCAGCAAGGTGGTCCTGCACCTTTTCGCCACTTCTCCAGCTTTAGATTTGGACACTGCAGATGTGCACTGGGGATCTACCGTGTGCCAGATGTTCTTCTAGACACTTGGATTATGTGAGTGAATAAAACATATCAACTCCCTGCCCATGTGGAGATGACGAGCTGGTGGGGCAGAAAGACAGGGAAGGATTCACACGATAAGTAAGAAAATTGTCATTTGTTTAAGGGTAATACATGTTATGAGAAAAAGAAAAACTAGAGCAAAGTAAGGGGCATTGGGGTGGAACATACACACAAAAATGGCTAGATGTGAGTTCATTCTAAAGGTTAAGATTTGTCCAAGATTGGAGGAAGTGAGAGAATTAGTCATGGAGATACAGGGGTATCTGGAATATTCTACCAAGAGAGGAAGCTGGGGTCAGGAGATTGAAGGGCATGTTTGGTCTGAGAGCAGTGAACAAGAGAGAGCCATAGGGAATAAGGTCAAGAATAGGAATGAGGAAACAGAGGCTAGATCCTATCAAGGAGGGATCAGCAAACTATGGTCCCTTGGGCCAAATCTGTACCACCACCTGCCTTTGTAAATAAAGTTTAATGGGGACCCCATTAAACCCATTTGTTTACATTTTGTTTATGGCTGATTTCATACTGCAATGTTAAAGTTGAGTAGTTGTAATGGAGACCATCTGGCCCTCAAGGTCTAAATTATCTACTTCCTGGCTCTTTACAGAAAAGGTTTGCCAGTCCCTGATATAGAGCCTTCTAAGCCATGTAAGAGCTTTCTACCTGATGGAAATGGGGAGCTGTTGCAGAGAGGTTACATGATAGAACTTAGGCTTTTCTAAAAGATTATCTGGTTTTTGGTAAGAAAGGGCTCTAGAGATGTAAGGGTAGAAGAAGAGAGAGCAGTTAGGAACCATCATGGCTGCCCTGAAAATGATGTTAATTTGAATCCAAGTAGAAGGAGTGAGATGGTGAAAAGGAGAGCAAATTTGAATCTATTTGGAAAGTTCAACAAGACTGCAGGTTCTTTAGCTTCTAAAGGCTCCACTCAATAGCATGTTACAAAAGCAAGAAGAACATAGGAACACATCTGTAATCAGTTGAGCTGGATTCAAGGACAAATACTGGGACCCAGGGGAACCACTTCACCCAAGCTCACCTGGGACCCTTGGGAGCAAAGGAGGGGCAGTCCTGTGATGTCCAGCCTAGTGGGCCCACAGGACCAACATGCTACCCTGACCTCTTCTCTGCCCCCACATCTCTTTTAGATTCTAAAAACAGGGTCACTTGCTGTTCTTGGAGAGCGTCTTATTCCTTTTCATCAAGTTCAACTTTATCTTCTATTAAATCAGGCCCTCGCTTGCTGGCTGTAGAACTTTGCCACCTGGAGCAAAGCATGCCTCTGCAGTCAGGAGGCCAGGGGCCCAACTGTGTCTAGTCCATTCTGTTGCTATGGTATGTAAATAGCGTCATCTCTATTCAACAATGTCATAGCACTTAGTAACTGCCACACAGTAGGCTTTTAATCCATATGAACTGATGGGCGGTATTTTCTGATCAGTACAGAGAGGATGTTTTTCTGCTCTCGACAGTCATCCTGGTGTTGGGATGTCCTCAGTTCAACTTGGCTGGCAGGCTGCTGCTTGCCAGGTGGAAACTTTTGCAGACTTTCTGTGAGGAAGGATGACATAATATCACAGGCTGGCTGGGAGACTGCAAGGAGGACACCCAGACACAGATTATTCACGAGGTGCTGCCTAATCAGGGCCTGCAGACCGCGATGCAGAGCAAGGCGAGCAGGTTCAGTTGAAGAGCTCTGCTGAGAGACAGGTGATCGGCTTCAGGAAGGCCATGTTTGGGGTGGCTGGGGTCACAATTGAGCATTTGTTTAGAAAGTTATTTAGGGTTGGGAGGCACTGGGGAAAGTAGTAGCAGGGAACGGGAAGTTTTAATGGAAGGAAAAATCACTTGCTGTGCTCTCGGTTTGAAAATGAAATCTCGTCCAAGCTTTCCAATGGTGCAGTGCAGACAGTAAAACAAAGCCATGGTGTGAGCCAAATCGCGTGTGCCTGCTTTTTTCCCTGGTCTCCTTTGAGAAGCTCCGAGGTGTGAACAAGTCAGTGGGATGTGACTTTAATTCGTATAACTTTGGCACTATATTCTTTTCCTGTTTTCAAGGCAGTGCATGCTCAAAGAGAATTTGGGATTGTGAAAGTAAAAAACAACAACAACAAAAAAATGATCTTCTTTGCCAACCCATATATCACCACGGTTAACATGTTGATGTTTTTATTTCAGTTTATTTAATATGCATCATCAGTAGACACTAGATTCGTGAAATAAAGGTTCCCGGGGTTTTCCACAAGCAGGTTTCTGCCAAAAGTGATATATTCACAGAATTCTCCTCATAAAAATTTTAGCCACCTGTTTAAGTTTTACTGAACTTCTGTCTCTTACTGGAGGGTGGCTCTTTGTTTCAAAAACTGAAGTCATTACTTTTTGTTCAACTTATTGTTCAAGGCAATAGCAAACCCTTGTGATGGGGAATCAGAAAGATTGGCTAGGTTGAATAAGCTTTGCAAAACTCATGATTCTAAGTTATTCTTCAGAAACATGATAGATTAATATGCCATGTGATCTTGGGGTTCACCTATTAACAAGTATCTTCCATCATTTGTACTCATTTGTAAACATACGCAAGTAGATATTTATGTATAATTAGCATTGGGAATATATATGCAATTTTATATCATTTTCCCCTTTTGCCATGACAACAGGACAATTTTCTTCATAAATTATTCAAACACTAAAGTTTTTAAAACAGCATAATGGTCATTCAGCCAGCCTTTATTTGTTGGATATTTTAAATCCTTCAGAGTTGAGACACTGTAAATGATAGTGGAATGTATTGTTGTGAATAATATTTATTGCATCTGTAGAATTTCCTTAGGATAGATTCCTAATAATGAAATGAATGGCTAGAAATGTGTAACTACTTAAAAGTCTCTCTCTCTCTAGTTGATAGATAGATAGATAGATAGATAGATAAATAATTATTTTCCATAACTATTGCACTAATATCCCTCCCTGTCTCCTCAAGCCCCTCGCTTGCCCCCAACACTGGGAGATCTGGACCACAACTCACCCATGTGGCCTGACAGGGAATGAAACCTATGACCTTTCAGTTTGCAGGATGATGCCCAACCCAGCAAGCCATGTCATTCAGGGTGGGGCAATAGACTTTTAACACAACTATACAATTTGACATGGATGCATTTTTCCATTGTTTCTTTACTTTTCATTTGTGTTACACTGGTAAGATTCAATATTGCCCTTATATTTATAAGCTGCTTCTTTCTTTTTCTGTAATGTTCTGTTTAAGTCGTTCAGCCATTGATCCTCTTGAAGTCATCCTTATCCCCAGATCGCTTAATTTCCTACCTGTACGTACAGATACCTCCACACTGCACCTGGGCCTACGGTGGTGAGGTGAAGAGCTATGTAAGATGGGAGAGGCTGAGAAGTCGGCAGGAGCCTACATACCAGGAGATGTGAAGGAAGTACAAGCGACTAAGACTGTTTCACCACTTTGAGTCACCACATGGGGTTTGTGTCTGTTTGTTTTATTTGACTTAAGCAACAATCATTGCTTTAAACTAGTTCCTTATCATTTCACTCCAGGGTTATTGTGATCACTTCCCAGTTTTGTTTGCTCACCTCCAGCATTTTTCCAACTCCAATCCCTTCTGCACATTGAAGACAAGGTGACCTTTCCAAAATAAAAATCTGACCTTTCACTCTGCCATGAAAACCCTTACCCTCATCTGCAGTGTGTGATCCTGGATCCCAACATCCGGTCTCTACCTCCTGCTCCAGCCTCCGCTTCTGTCCCTCTGCTAGCACCTCACACTCCCATGCTACCATGCTATTTCAGACTCAGTGTTTTTGTCATGGTGTCCCTCTACTTGAAATCATTTTCTTTATTCTCTTGCACTCAAGCCAGTCAGTGTCTCCTCCAGAAGGCAACTCCTTAAACCCACTCTCTGCTACATGTCCCCCTTCTTTCTATTTGTGGCGCCTTGGGCAGAGCTGTGTCGTAAAACAACGGTTAGGTTGAAATTTGACTACATGTATGTATGTCCCCTTAGATCATAAATATTTTAACATCAAGTACTCTTCTTTTATCGTATTCCCAGTGTCTAACAGTGTCCCAATGTACCTTAGGTGCTTACTATTATGCGACTCTCAAAAGTTACCATCCATTTAATGCCTATCAGAAGCCCCAGAATAGCCATCATGTTGACCTCCAATCAGTTGCTGCATCTTCTTTTGTGAAATGAATGCAAGTCCCTGTCATGCCATCTGCCCTGGAAAAATTAAAACTAAAGGCAGTAATGAATACAAGTAATTCAGTAAACTGGGAGAAATTTGTATGTATATAGGGATGCACGTGTGTATAGTTATTATTATTGTTACAATTATTATTATGGTAATATGGCATTGAATTATGGAATCACAAAATTTTAGAATGTTAGCTGTATGTGTGACCTTGACTTAATGTAGAAAACTGGTTTGCAAACTATATTCCCAGGTGTCCTTAGGGTTCTTAGAGGTGCTTCCCGGGGGAAGCGGATCTGGCAGGGTTTCCAGACTCCGTTTCAGCACCTGTCACAACAGCACTGTGTCAATCATTTTCTACATGAAATTCATACATGGCTTTAGTCTAAATAAATATTTGAAAACCATGAATAGCCTTAATGCCCTATGTCACAAATAAAGAAGTGGGAGCCCAGAGGCGTCCGAAAACTTGCTGAAGATCACACAGCTTCTCAGGGTCACACCCAGGTGTGACAGTGCTGCACAGCACTGCCTGAGAAACTCCCTTTGCCCCAGTCCAGGCCATTTCCCATTCATGATTTTCCCCATGGAATACTTTGTAGCCCAACACCATGCTGCTAGCATCTTAAAGTGGCAGGGGTTCTGCTCAGTGGCCGTTCTCTTTTGTACTTTAATCTTTCAAAACAAAGCCGAGTGCATTTTTAACACTTGTCATTTTGCCACCCTCATTTTCAAAGACTTTCTATCTTTCTCAGATATTCCACACACACGCCTTCTAGGCCACCAGGCTGTAAAATCCACTCCCTAACAACACTTTCACCAGTAGCAGTCTCTTCCGGTTTGGTGGTTTGTTAATCAACACATTTTCATGAATTGCTCAACAATAGCTTGCATCTAAAAGATGACCAAATTAACCTCTACAGTGCCCTGAAATTGCTGGAGATTTGTTTGTTGTATGAATAGGAAACCTGCCACTATTTGGAAATCAAAGCAATGAATCAACACACTGGTTGAGCATCTCTTAGGTGCCACACCTCTTGAGGTAGCAGGACCACAATGGGTATTTGATATTGTCACTGCCCACCAGGAGCTGATTTCCTGGTAGGAGCAAGACACCCATGTAAAGACATATATTTCAGGGAAAAACATGTAATTAAATTGTACAGAGTGAGAGCATGAGTCATTTCCTCTGGGTATTGTCAAGAAATCTCGGCAATGAAGATGAAGACTGAACAAATTTTTAAACATTAATATTTATATTAGGAACACAGGGTAGACAAGTATGTTGTGTAAAGGAAATGGCATTCTAAAGACACGCCAACTGTTTATGCAGTCATCTTTCGAAAAACTCCCTTTCTGTGTGCCAGGCTCTGGGTCTGCAATCAGAAACAAAAATCAGTTCTTACTGTGATGGCAGTGTGAGGGAAATAAGTCAGCAGTTAAAATTCTGTGTAAGTACTACAGAAAAAGGGAGAAAAGCATTTGAGTTTTTCAAAACAGAAAAGTGTCGGAACACCATGACAGGCAACACAGCAAGGGAGGAGGACCGTAGTGGCCAGGCGATGGAGCAAACCTTTCTCCAGAGTGAGAATTGTGGACTCCCTCCTGATGACAAGGATGACGTAGTGAAGTCTTCTGAGTTGGGGAATGCTACGCCTTTCCTTTGAAAACAAACAGGTCTATCATAGTAGACAAAGGACTGTGAAGTCCAGAGATAAAAACAGTCATGGAGATGGAAGTGTTAGGGCAGCTGAGGTAGGAGTGATGGGTCTGGAAGGATGGGTAGAACACCAGATGGAGAAGATGCTGTGTGTGCAGAATAAGCACAGGTGCTGAGTTCCTGAGTCAGGCAGTCAGGAAAGCACTTGAGAGTGGGATTTGGCATCAGTCATTTATTCACTTAACTATTTTTTGAGTGTGAATTATATGCAAAGTGCTCTTCTGGGCTGAATAGTATAGAAGATTAAACATGCTCTCTTTTGTCCGGAGGAACATTTGGTTACTGAAAAGATAAACAAAAGCTCAGCTAACAGTGAGCATTCAACTAACGTGTATTATATGTGGTGCTTTATGATGACTCTTCATTAGTTCTCAAAACCCATGAAGCTGGTGGCATTATTACTTCATGACTGTCATGCATTCACACGATTAAAGGGTGGATAAGAAGCACCAACTTAATGGGGGGTGTTGTGATCCTCATGACATGAGTGGGTCTGCTTTGATACAAATTCCAAATCTCACCCACCACCTAAGACTGCCTCTCAAATAATTATGGCACCAGATGATGGAAGTATTACAAAGCTGCATACATGAAGTACATTGGGAGCTTAACTGAAAAGGAGCAGAAAAACACCGTCAGGATCTTAGAGATTGAATTTTGGAGGGACTCTAACGTATTAGAGAGAAGGTAGAGTGGGTTTCTGAGGCTGAAAAAAGAACAATATGGTACAAAATATCAGTCCAAAGCAAATATCGCCTCCTTGGAACAGACTGCTGGTCTTCCCACATCTTCAAGGACCAGGATGAGAGAGAATAGTTGGAAGTTTTCAAGGTATTTCCTTGAATAAGAAAGCATTCACACCTTGATCTTCAATTAGGAAGCAAGGCAGAAAGTGGAATAAATTAAAGTCTTTGATTTGAAATATTAAACGTAAAAACAAAATTGGCAGTACCATAAAAACAAAAAGAAATTAAAAGAAAACTCAGGTGCTTAAAGGCACCAGGCATCAAATCACAAGCCTATAAACTTCACACGGGGGAGCTTTCCAGTAATGAATTCCATAAACTCTTAACTTAGTGAGACTTCTCTTCCCTCTGCTCCTCCCACCTTATTAAATTCAAGGTTGGAGTTTTACAGGCTCTGTGGTAAATGTGAGCCCTCTTGGCACTCCGAGTATTCTCAGCAAAGTTTCAGTTGTCATTATTTCACATCTCATAGATGCAGGTGGTCAGGAGAGAGACAGAAAGGGAAGGATTTGATTTACCACTGTCCTTGTTCCCAGTGTCCTTGACGATCTCTTTTAGGATGCTCCTCATACAGCCACAGAAACATCTGCCAAACATTCTACTTCAGGGCAAAAACACAGTTGGTTTTATGTGCTGCTGGATCAATAACCTATTTCTCTAGACTGTAAAGTGGGTCCAGAGTGTGCTAGAAACTTAAGAAAGGAAAAATAAGAAGCTAATTTGATGGTGGTTGCGTAAAAGTCAACACCTGCTTCTTGGATTTTTTTTTGTTTAATGCCTGGTTAAGGGAAAATGTCAAGGGTTTTGAAATTTGCATTAATTTAAATAAAACCTTTGTTATACAATTTGCAAAAAATCAAAACACTTTGGGAAGTTAGAGCAGATTTTTTCTTCTTCTTGCAGAGTTTGGCATAAAAGCAAAACTTCAGAGATCTTAATCTGAAGCAATCTTGCGAGAATTGCCCAGGCTCTCGTATTTGCCAATTAAGCTTGTGTTCCAGAAGATAAAGCATGTGCTGAATTAGAGTATATAATTTAATAGATAAGGGAATCTCTTCCCTTCATAAATATTTTATCAGGAACTGAAAACATGCAAGCTTATCCTCCTGATAAAGCCCTGGTATAAGGAAAAGTGATCTTCTAACTTGTTTTTCAAGGGAAATAATTTTATTGAAAATTCATGTTCCATAATGTGTTTTCCAGTAAAGAGTGCTATATATCTATAAACAAAATAATTTTCTAAAAAATGAACAAATAATTGCAAATGGATTTTTTATGAAAAGCTAAATTAGAAAATAAATGTAACATAATTTTTCTCTCTAAAACATGAATTGAAGGTGAAAATTCTCAAGTATGTCCGATTGCCATTAGCTTGATAAATTGGATTTACACAGATTTTTGTGGTCTTGAGTCCTTAGAGACAGGCATCATGGTGGGAGGAAAAGACTTCCACAGTAGACTTAGCACTCCTAGCTCCTTATGAAGTGAGATCATGTAGACAACACTAAAATGGGTACTTACATTAATAAACTTGATTAGTATGGAGTAATGAGATTTTTCCAAGATGTACATGAGTCATTTAGGTTATATCTAGCTCAAAAACCTGAATTTTAACTGTCTCATTTTAGGTCACTAAATCTACCTACTAATCAGTCCTACTAACTAATATCTGAGAACAATTAATGTGAATGAGTTGACTCAAATTAAGTTACACATGGAAATGATAAGCCAAGAAGATTTTCCAGACTTTTTGGTGGGCTACTTGGTTATTCATTCTTAAGGAGATAGGGATTTAGTGAATTCCTCTGAAGTCACATCTAAGCTACAGTGCTTGGCTGGAGAGCTCCCACTTGTAGGACTGGAGAGGTTAAATGCTCCATCTAGGGCCAAAGAGCTTTTTTGGAAAAAAAGATGGTAGAAATAGAAGGAATTCCTTTATCTATCTCATCTTGCTTTTTCCTCCTTTATTGCCAGTACAATATCTAGACCTGTGACTCTTCCTCACCCTTGAAATAACAGAACTCAGGAAGGTTCCAAGAAAGAGTAATCAGCAACCCAGGGTCACTCACTTCTGACCCTGAGGGAGAGCCTCCTTTCTATCCTGAATTGCCACATCTTCTAGCATTGAAAAATTATTGAGTTCCTGCTGTGTGCCAGGCCATCTTGTAAAGGCTATGGGTTGACCACATTCTTTGTGCTCATAAGAATCCTGTGAAGCAGGCATTTATTGCTACTCGTATTAGAAATGAGGAAACTGAGACACACAGCAGTTAAGCAATTTTTCATGGTGTGCTCCAGAGCTAGGACTTTAACATAGGCAGGACGACTTCACAGCTTTCATGTTTAATCACCACACCCTGCTAACTTTCTAATTTATATCATGATATAAATTGATATTTGGAAAAGCATCTCTGAACCCAGAACCAAGAGTTCCTTATTATATTTGTTTACATTTTCTTTTTTTAAAAAGTTTAATCTATTTTCAGTATAGGCAGAATTCACAATTATGTGAAATATAGATTAACCAGAATATACAGTATCAAATCTGTCTTCCATGACACCACAATTATTGAATATCAGAAAGAGCCATCACTTTTTATCTTTAGCTTCATTTCTGATCCTAAAGCAAGGTTACTTAATTCAGACTGGGTTTTTCTGTTCACCCACAGTATGCCTCAGGTGTCTCTATCCTGCCTGGTGACATAATGCACAGGAAACGATTTGAAATTAAAATGTGGTATGAGACTAGAGAGTTTTTTTCTTAGGTTTACCTGTAATCATATTCATCTGTAGAGGAACTGACTTGACTAAGGGAGTCACAGCCAAAGGAAACAATTCTTGGGAAAATTTTCCAAAATCGTTTCAAAACTTGGATCACTCTACCCTTCACTCCAATAACTCCTTGTCCTGCTTATGAAAGGAGAGAAGAAATACAAGACTTTCGGTTTCAGAGATGCCAGATGAGGCAGTTTATAGAACCTGAAGAAGTACAGCTTTCAAAGCTATCGTTTTATAGGAAGATGCTCTGGCTATAACCCACAGCAGGAAATACAGATACTGACTATGCACAAGTCTTCATATTAAGCACTTCCATGTAAAATTGCACTGAAGCCCCATAATTATGTGAGACAAATATTCCAATTGTGTGCACAGAGGAGACAGAGGCTTAGAGAGGTTAACAACTGACCCCAAGCCACACATATAAGAGTTTATGCAATATACAGATGATGTATTATAGAATTGTAAACTTGAAATCTATATAATTTTATTGACCAAAGTCACCCCAATAATTTAATAAAACTTAAAAAATAAAAATATTAACGGTTTAAAAAATTTAAAAACATATTTTAAAAAGTTTAGCTCTTTATATACTCTTATATGCCTTACTAACAAAAACCACCTCCTACCCACACCACTCTCTTCTCCTACAAAGCCCAGAGGTGTTGTGAGCAGACTCAGGAAGCACACATTGCTGTGTGGATGCATAAATTAAGGTTATGATACCTGCAAGTGATAAAAAGCCCATCTCAAATTAGCTTATAAAAAAGGGAAAATTATTCATGTGTTTTTTGAGTATCTTACAGAATAGTTAAGCTGTGGGAGGGGCATGGAGCAAGTAGACCAAAGAAACATCTAGAATACAGAAATTTACAGGCTGTTAGAGCTGCTTCTTTGTCTCCTAAACCTGCTTCCTATTCTCTTCTTGCCAGCTTCATTCCCCTTCACTACAGACAGGACCATAGACAGCTCCCAAGTTTTAAGAGCTTCATTATCCAATGGAATAACATGTGACCCTGAGTCTTAGATTCAAAATTGCCAGGACGAACCTTAATAGGGCTGCTGAGGTCCATGTTTCCCCTTCACCAGCAAATCAAGGCCAAGGCAATAAAGCACAAGAAACCATTTCATAGTGTAGCAAGAGGAGGATTCACACAGTTCACTAGAAACATGGTGCCTCCTTCTCCCAGTACCTCAGTAGACGGGTACTAGTACTGTGTACCAGGGAGGTACACTGGGGGCCAGGGAGGAGAACGGGAGGAATTATCTCAAGTAGATGATTTCCAGATGCAGAGCAGATCAAAATCTCACATGCCTCATGATTCACATTTTTTCCCCTATAAAAATTGTTTTACCAAAAATTTTTGGCTTTTGACAATCTGACTTCACTAGCTTTTTTGCTTGGCTAATAATGTAAAAATGAGAGAAGTGTTCCTATTTTATTGTCATGAAATTAAGCTTATTCAGAAAAGTTAAGTGTGATACACAAGATAGGTTGTCAGAATTATATAGTTGTCATATTTTATCAAAGACTGGAAATTTCTGGATTTATGACACCTCATGTAGCCACATAAATTCTACCAAAAAAGCCTCCCCAGTCATATATCAAAATGGTATTTTCAAGGTGTATTTTTTAGAATACATGTAGATGTCAGACCTACAAAATTAGAATATTTATAAATGATCCCTGGAGCCCGGGTACAATAAGCTCTTGATGTGATTTTTATGAACAAAGTCTAGCGGCCTCTGGTCTTACACAGTAACTGCTAACATGTGTTGGGACTTGCATCTTGACCTGGTAATGGCATTCGGTGGTATGCCCTCTCTCCAAATCAACGTCACTAGATGTGTCAAAGTGCCTAAAATGTTCATTACCCTTGTTCTTAGTCATTTCATGCCTGGAATCTCTCCTAGGAAAATATTATGAGATATAGAACAAATATAGCATTAAGTAGAGATAATAGTCATTACATAATATTACAAACAGAAAAAATAGAAATCCTAAGATGGACATAGTTATGTAAAATGGGGTTAATGCACTTCAATATAATACTAATCAGTCATTAAAATGGATGTTTGTGCAGAGTAAAGAGTAATTTCACATAATGCTTAATTTACAATGTTAAATGAGAAAAACTAGCACACAAGTGTAACCAAGCAAACCAGAACTCATTCATGTGGCACCTTGATGCATGACCCAACAGTTAGTATTGAAGAAAACAGGTTTTTATTTACAGGATTCCAACCTTTTGGGGGCTGGGAGCACTCCTACTCCGAGCCCCATTCTCCCACAAAACCCAGAACTTCCTTAGCTCCCCACCAGGCTATAAGCCAAAAGTATGCCTGAGTGTTCCCCATATCCTTATCTGTTCTTAAGCCGGCTGCACAAACAGTCCTCCAACCCCTCCGGTTGCCATCCTCTTGTAGCAGCTTTCTCCTTCAGAATCTGGGTCACATTGTCCTCAGCCTCCATGTAGTCCAGGAAAACATGTTCCACGTTACCCTGGACCATGATGGAGTCTGGGGAGCACATATCCCAAGAGAGTGACTTCTTTGTACATCCTTCAGAGGAGAAGTCCGCGGTCACAGTTCAGCATTCCAGGCATCTCCCACAAATCCATGCTTGGTTTGGGAGGTTCCCACACAGCTCCATCAGCTTTGCCGGATCTTCTTCAGGCAGGCTTCCCAGTGGGTCTCCTCTTTCTTACTTCAGCTCCTTCCTCACTACCCCAGGCCACATGTCCCTTTCCTTAGTACACCAGCCCTCATGGTAGAATCATGGCTACAAACTACATAGCTGTTTGCTGCTTTTCCTCTCACGGCTGAATTCCTCGAGCCTCCTTCCTCATGGCTGCCTGCTCAGAGGAGCAGATGTAGCTCCTCCTTCACTACCAGCAGCATCTCTACTCTCGGCACTCATGGTAGACCAACCCCCTTCTCTCTGTGTTTGCCCTTATTTTAAATGCTGACCCGGAGCTTCCTATGTGACTTCATATCCAACCCCTCCTGCAACCAGTTACATTTGCCAGCGCCTTCACATCTTTTACCTTCTTTTGGCTGCCATCTTTAGTCAGGGCAATAATTTCTATGACACAGAGGCTTCTGGGGAAGGCATTCACCTCCCTGAGCTATGTCATGAATCACTGAATGCTCTCGGAGCCACTCACCCCTTTTGCCCAGGCTAGTATCATAGCTATTAACTAGCTATCGACTTGCCATAGACATGCAAAGTATCTTAAGCTATATCATCCATTCTTCCTTTCCCCCAACCAAGGTTTGTGGGAAATTTGCTATTTTCAGGGACCCCTGCTTTGCATCTTGTTTCACAAATATAATCATAGTTATATACACCAATGTTACAAAATAATATTATTATCTGGGAAAAGACTAGAAAGAAACACTTTTAAATGATAATGGTGGGTCTTTGGATTACAAATAAACTTTTTCTTCTCTAATTGCCTTTACTTTCTAAATGTTCTATAATAAACATATTAGCGTTTTAAGAAAAATAAATAAATAATAAATAAAATCAATATGACCTTGGGCGGTGGGCACACAATGCAATATACAAATTATGAATCATAGAATTGTATACTTGAAACCTGTATAATTTTATTAACCAATGTCACCCCAATAAATTTAATTTAAAAATATTTTCTCACTGCCTTTTGAGTTATGAAATCACAATCCCATTAACTGGCTTCTGTAGAAAGCCCTTCTTTACCTTCTACTTTATTTTCTGTGCCTGGGTTCCTGAGTATCCTTGTCTGGATATCTTTCCTCACTCTTGCCTGCCTCAAGCCTACAATCCTGCCTCAGCATTTTGAGACATAAAGCTGAGACTCCCTAATACCTACTCCCATAAGATACTAACAGTGACCTTCATGCTTGTATCTCTCACCACACAGTTCATGAATTTATTCTATACACTCTAGTATGGCAGCCCTGGCTGGTATAGCTCAGTGGATTGAGTGCTGGCCTGTGAAACAAAGAGTTGCTGGTTCGATTCCCAGTCAGAGCACTTGCCTCAGTTGCAGGCTAGGTCCCCATTAGGGGGTGCATGAGAGGCAATCACACATACACTCTAGTATGGCAGACCTCTTTAGAACAATAGAGACATTTACACAGCTCATTTCAATGTATAGCAATACTGGAGAAATAAGGGAAGAACTTGAAATAAGTGTTGTTGGTTGTTTTTCTTCTTGTACATCTCTCTAAGTACAACCTTTGAGGTTATTTTTACTATGAATTCACCATTGTTCAGAATACCACAGTACCTCTTAAGTCTAGCAGAGTCTTTCTTTTTTAGAGATATTTGACATAAGACATTGTATAGGTTTAAGGTATACAAAACACTGTATTGGTGTGATATGTTTATATATTCAAATGAATAACAATTAGGATAATTAAAAAGTTGTATCCACTCCACTCTCTGGAAACCCATCAAAAATAATTTAAGAATTAATAAAAACAAGAATAAAATCTTATCTTTAATAACCCAACGGGGGATAGTTAGCCACAACAAATCACAAAATGGATATCTTCTCCATGAAAGATATGTTTGAAGACCCCCAGTGGATGCATGAAACCACAGAAAGAACCAAACCCTATATATATTGTTTTGTCCTATACATACATATCTATGATAAAGTTCACTTTATAAATTAGGCACAGTGAAAGGTTAACAAAAGTAACTAATAATAAAATAGAATGATTATAATAATATATTCTAGTAAGAGTTAAGTGAATGTGGTCTCTCTCAAAATATCTTAAACCCACCCTCCTTCATGTGATGAAGATCTAAGGTGATACCTTGCCTACATGATGTGATAAAAAGAGAGGAGTGAGGTAGGTGTTGTGTAATAGTTAGGCCACTACGGACCTTCTAGCATCAAGGCTACTCAGTGACTAATGTCTTCAGCATAGATACAGTGGACAAAAGATGATTCACGTCCTGGGCAGGCAGAGCAGGACAGTGCAAGGTTTCATCACACTGCTCAGAACGTTGCACAATTTAAAACCTATGAGCTGTTTTTTTCTGAAATTTCCCATTGAATATTTTCAGACTGCCATTGATCACTGATAACTGGGACCCTGAAAAGTAAAACCACAGATTACAAGGGAGCCCTATACTTTGCTATGGCAGCTCTAGCCAACTAGTAAGGCAACCAAACATGGAGCTGCCACAGTCCTGGGAGGAGCATTTCCAGAGTGTGGGCGACACGCGGTGCCACATCCTCAGCACTTGCATCTGTGAGTGCCCTTTGTCTTCACTCCATTTCCAGGAGAAGGATTACACGAGTGAACACTTGCAAAATGCTTGGGAAAGCAGCTGCATGGAATGCGTATTCAGTAAATGTGAGCTATTGATATTTTCTATATAATTTAGAGGTGAGGAGATAAAGCGACATAACTCCTGTACATTTTCATGAGTGCAGATGTTAGTCCTCTCACCCACTGCCCCAAAGCCAGGTGAGGATAAGGCAGTAACCAACAGGACAGACAGCATGTCCAGGAGGACACAGACCCTGTGATGGGCATCTGCGGTGGGTGCCACAGGGTTATAGGTGATGCTGGGACGTACACAGAAAATGGGGAGTGTCGTCCCTGTGTTAGGGAAGGATTGGGAGGATACAAATATTTCGTGCATTAAACCTTTTCTCAGTTGAGCCCAAAGTTTTGAGTAACCTCATGACTTTCCTTACAGTCTCGATAAACAGATGGGACACTTGTTTCCCCATTTAATTAAGTATCAGAGTAAACTCAGAATCTATATCGAGTAATAGTCTTCAGGGGCTTTTTTCTCACCCTTTGGGAAGCTCACCTTCCAGGGAGAAGGGAAGAGGAGGATTCTGAACTGCCATTGTCATTTTTCAGCATCTATCAGTCAATAGCACAGCCATCTGCTGAAGCCCACGGGGTTCCGTACTTGCATTCAGTGGCACTACTTCCTTCACCTGGCCCAAGCACCCCAGGCTATTAGCTTTAGAAAACATCATTTACCTGACATTTCCTTTATGATCTGAGAAATATGTGCTACACAGAACAGGCTAGTTCTTCTCTCCGGTCTCATATGAAGGTACTCATAATACAGGAAAACAGAGGAACTGAGAAAGGCTGAATTAAAGAGACAATGCATGTCAAGGTCAATACCACAGGCAGCCCATTCCTTTTTGGATTACATGCAGCATCCTAATCTCACAGTCTGTAAAGAGGAGATAGGAAGTAGAATCCCAAGTGCGTGTTGGGGGTGGGATGGGAGGATGGGTTTCCTCATTCCAGGAGCATCTTCATGGCCATGACCGCTGTGAGGCACCACCTGTTCCCAGCAGATGCCGCCATCATTAATCCGTCAACACGTACCAATTTATTCTCCATGCCCCCAGCATGCCTAGCAGGAAAACAATATGGTTCCTCCTGTGACTGCTTTTCTTGCATCAATTGCTGATGCAATTGCATTCTGAATTTTTCCTCCAACTACCATCGTGCCTTCCTCCCTCTCTGCCTGAGCAGTTAGTTACCTATATCTCAGCCGTGAACAGGAAGAACAGTGAAGGCTGGGACAATGGGGATACTGGTGTGAGGGGCCAGGCCACTCACTCAGTCGTCGATTGTTAATTTTACATTCAGGAATAAGTGTGGATCTGTGGGTGTGCATGATGTGTGTATAGCCTGAAGAGTGACACAGCAATGCAGAGTGCTGTCTGATCCCTTAGAGATACCGGGATCCTGGGCATCCAGAAAGGATCTCAAGGGGCCATTTAGATCTGATGATGCTCAGAGATCAGCTGTGTCACCCCAGAGCCCAGGCAACAAAAGGTGACACAAAATGTGGAGGAAGGGCCTTCTCTGTCACACGGAGGTCACAAGGGAATGCGGTGCTATTGTACCCTCCACAGCTTTGCAGCTCTGAGGCCAGGTATCCTTGGAAGGTTTTCTAGGGGAGGGAGCAGCAGTGGGCATACTAAGAAGGAAACACAGGTGACTGGGGAGAGCCTGACCTGGGAGCTAGGGAGGAGGGACGTGGGTGTGTTTGCCTTTGAGGGTGTGTGAGAGTCCCCAGGCTAGTGGAGGAATCACCTGGCGTAGTTTGTGGTGTGGAGGGCTGGGGCAGGGAGAAGGATGATGTTCTATAGTTAGCTTGTGATGTCGGCATGCAACCTCTTTCATACCCCACTGGCTGTGAGGCCCTGAGATCGGCTTGGTCATGATTATTTGTGCTGCCCCTGTTGTTGGTGGTGGGTTTTGGTTCTATGTTTGTTTTATTTTTGGCGTGTATATTTGCATGTATGTGCAAGAGTAGAGATCATGGTCTTAAGTTCAGCCTTAAACTCCCAGTAATATTTATGCCTGACACCACGACTGCCCATCCCCACCACTGAGAGGCCTGGGTTGAGCTATTTCATAGGTTTTGCATGTGTTGTGAAAATACCTGTTGAACACATAAAACATGCACAAGTATTAGAGGCATTTCTGAAAGAACAGGTCCAGCTTTGCTTTAGTCTCCTAGTTAGAAGGCGGAGGATGCTAGAAGATATTACAAATAAAACACCAGCAAGATTTACTTAGTGCATCACACATGCCAGGTACTTTAAGAACATAGTTGCCATGTAGTGATTCGCTTAAACCCACCCTGACCCTGTGAGAAGATCATTGTTATCGTAATTCCTATGTTACAAATGAGAGACCAGAAGTACAGGGCAAACACCCAGCTGGTGGAGCTCAAATTTGAACCAAGCTGTCCTGCTCTAAATCCTTGTTCCCAATTAATAAGCCAGTGTGATTTCTTCTTGGCCTTTTGGCAAGACCGAGTGTAATAAGCCAGTGCTTCCTTGCCTTTGGCTTGGCACACACATAAAATATGATGGCTATCTGTAAGGCACACTGGGGAAAAACAGGAGCCTGTTCTGGGTTGGAGGCAGTTGTCCTGGGACTTGAGCTGTTGCAGACCCTGCTCAGCAGCCTTGCCGTTGGGGCGTTCAATGTCTCCGCTTACCCCTAACCCGTCAGAAAACCACATGAACTCTGACTGCTTCTCTGAGAAGAGAACCACGTATTGCTTCCACCGAGTCCACACCTAGCTCCCTGCTCATTCATTCATTGTCCCTGCCGGTGCTTCTGCATGTGAAGATTCTCAGCAGGAGGCTGTAGCAGAGGTTTAAATGACTGAACCCACACTTCCGGCATGCTCATCGGTAGGCTACGATCGCAATGATTGCAAAGCCCATGGACACCATGGTGGACCACACAAGATTCATTCCTCTGCCCCCATGGTGTAGCCACTATGTGCAATTTTAGGAATTGGCTCTAGACCTAGGGGGCGCTGGAGCAGGGGAGTACTTCTAATTAGCCCAAGCCATCTCTGCTAATCACATCATTCTTGTTCATTACTGATTGATGGATAGACATGTAACCAAATTCCAGCCAGTGAGCCATCAGGAGAACTTGCTGGAGATTTGAACATTTTTTTTCGCACTTGGAAGAGGAAACAGAATAGGGGTTTCTCTGTCCCACATCAGATATAAACAAAGATGATGTAAGTAGCCATTTGCTCCTGCAGCCAAGTCCTAACTGTGAGGGAACTAGCTTGTCACAAGGTTGACACTGTGGTGGCAGAGTGGGGACACCAATAGAATCTGGGCCACTGAGGTCATTTGTGATCTACTGATCTCACCCACCCTGAAGCCAGCCCTAACTACCTCTGGATGTAAAGTCATTTGAGATAATATGCACTCCTGTTGCTAAATCGGAGTGCGGTGTTCCATTTCCTGTAGCCAAAAGCATTTATTCTCCTTTGCCTCTGGAAGCCCCTGTGAGCATCTCTCTAGTTCTCCTGTACTCACTGAAATAAATAAGGGTTCTTCGCCTTTTATACCATGGGTCCCTTTTGAACTCTAATTTATTTTTTGGACTCTTCCCAAGAATAATAACTTCATGGCATTAAGTATAATAAAAGAATTAGAAGTAAAACCAATTATATTGAATGCCAGTCATCAAAGCACTAAAAATAACAAAATTGTGACATAGTAATATATGTGTATCTTCATTAATATATTATATATTATGATGCAGTGGTGGACTTAATAAGTCCTATCCTATAACTGTAGTGACATTTTACAATTTTAACTTTTAAGCAATTATAATGTGATAAAAAGATCTGTGGTTTCTATTGGTGCCCAAACCACAGCTTCTCCTATTTTGTCTTGGTTTTAAGCCCATGGAATTTCTACAGACTCAGGTTCAGGCCCCTGAACTTAGGAGAAGGCAGGGACATTCAAGTTCATGGACTCTCAAGGTCCCAGGAGCCAAACTCTCCTCCAGAAGTTCTCTGCTTTGAATCCTTTTCTAAGCAGCCCCAGGGATATTTCTCCCTTTGTCTGCTTTTATTTTTTTCCCTGAATCTTCTTGCAGATGAATATTCTTTTCCTCTCTTATTCCTGAGGTCCACTGCGAATTCTTCACTGTGCTCTCCTGAAGTCCCAGAAAAAAAATCATACAACACACACATGCGCACACACGCGCACACACACCCTTCTCCAGCATTGTCAGCCTCTTTTTTCATCCCACTCTTCTCTGTTCTGGGCCACTGAGTGTGTACCTGGTGAAGTGATTAGTTAGACACTTGAGCTGGGAGCCTGGGAGCCCTGATCCTATTTGTTTGCAAGCACGTTGAGGAGGGAAAGCATTCATTTCTCCCCTTTGGAGTTTCTTCTTTCAGATTTAGGTCAAAGACTCAAATAGAAGTATCATCATGCTTCACCCACTTCCCTTCTCTGAATTCACTCTCCCCTATCCTCGCTTTTAGTTCTTCTGGGTGGACAAGTAGAGGGTTATTCACCTTGAAAACCAAGCCAGGTCAATCAAAACATGAAGAGACTATGGGCAGAAATATACAAAGCAGTTGACAAGATGAAATGTGTAAAGTGGGATAAAAAATGCCTTTGTTTTTTTCCCCCATCTTTTTTCTTGTGTTTTAAATGAAACACTACAAGGATGCATTGCTTTTAAAATATAGAAAATAATGTTTTAAAACAACATATATAAGGCACACCAAAAATATGCATCACTCAGATAAGAGGGCACTGCTGTACCTGCAACCCAGGAAAATTTCCTGGGCACTTCTGTTCTCTTGAGTGTTTTTTTATGTGGAGCATGAACAGCCACTTACAGGGACTCAGTTTCCAAAGTCATGTCACAGCCATGGTCTCTCTTGGCACTCAACAATTCAATGATATTAGTAGACCTGGTAGTATTGCTTTATTCTCATTTTACAACTGGGAAAATGAGGCTCGGGTGGTTTGAATGACTGAGTTAGTTTCTGTTGAAGGCCACCATCTGGCATAGAGATGGCAGAACCGAGTGTCCGAGGCCTAGCGAGAGCACCCAGGAAAGGACACAGAGAGGGGCTCTGGACACTGCAGGTGGGGAGGGCCGGAAATGGCAACAGCAACACCCCATCCGGTTGGACCCTCACCCCTGTGCAGGCCCCTCACACAGGTTGTCCCCACTTCTGCAAAGTATAGATATGCTGTGGTCTTATTCTTATTTTCTTATTAAAAATGTATTGAAATATATCTGATCTACAACCTTGTGTAAGTTTAAGGTGTCCAGTACATTGATGTGGTACATTTATATACTGCCATGTGATTGCCATTGTAAGGGTAGTCAGCATCTCTATCATGTCACATAATTGCAATTTCTTGGGGCATATGGGGATAAGAGATGTTGTTTAAGTTTTTGTCTCATTTTCAGAAGAGCAATGGGAAGCTCACAGAGGTTAAGTCACTTATCCACATTCAGAAACTGGTAAGTGGGGGCAGCTAGGATTCAAACATAGGTGTGCCCGACCTTCACCCTAAACCACTTCACCCGCTACCTTCCCAAGAAACTGTTCATAGGGGAAGGCTGCGAGGCACTGGGACCCTGTGTTCATCTGACTTCCCTGCTGGACGGAGGGCGCCTCAGGACAGTGGATGAGTCTCATTACAGCCAGAGACCCCCCGTGCCAGTGCAGTGTCTGGCTCAGAGTAGGTACTTAACTTATGAAAGAGCCAAAAGAAAAGGGGTTTGCTGCCCAACGGAGGCTGGGGTCCCAGCAGATGAATCCTTCCCTCTGGGCCCACGGTATTGATGAAGACATCAGCCGGCACGCCCGGGCTCCGCTTTTTTGTGTTTGCTGTAGTGAGGGCTCTGGGGTTGCCACTTTTACCCAGGCTTTGGCTGGCCTATTGACCCAGGCACAGAGCACCTAATGCAGCACAGGCAGAGGCTGGCCGGGCAGGTGGGGAGTCTGGCACGGGGGCCTCCTGAAAGGAATTCCACGCCCGTCACCCACCATTCCCAGTCCCGGGCAGGGTGCAGGAGCTGAAGACTTTCTCAGCGAAACTGAAAGGTTAAAACCTGTGTTTCAGCAGCGAGTCTGTGGATTACATTGTTCCTTGACCTTTCTAGGATGGAAAATTCTTCACAGCTGTCATTGCATCAGCGCACAGGCCCAGAAATATCATTAAGGGAGAGGTCTTGTCTGGGAGTCTGTGCCAAGTTCAGGAAGGGGTGCTACACTGAGGAAGCATGACCAGAAAGTCAATAAATGGAGCTGCAACCAAACATAGTTGCTGATTCAGGGAGTGAGGGATGAGGCCAGGATACAGGGATGATTCTCCTCCATCTGGCCTTCACCACTTTGCACTTCAGTCATCCATTTCCATGTCCGTACTTCCTATTAGTCCATATGTTCAAGGGCAGGACCATGTCATATCCCCCTGCCCCCAGCATAGTGCCTGGCACATGGGAGACGTTCTATAAACTTTTTTAGAGGGGAAAAGAATAAAAATTGATCTGATGGAAATGGCTTAAAAATCAACTCACCTATGTTGGTTCTAAGTCTCCTGAAAGCAGACACAATGATTTGAGTATAGGTTTTTAATTTTGAAGGCATATTACTCTGGGTTGCCCAGAGAAATAGAAACAATAGGAGATTAGATAGATAGATAAATATAGATAGATAGATAGATAGATAGATAGATAGACAGACAGATAATAGAGAGGGATTTTCTATAAGACACTGGCCTGGCTCAAGTGATTATGTGGAGTGAGAAGCCCAAGGTCTGTAGTCAGTAAGCTGGAGACACAGGAAAGTGAATGGTGTAATTCTAATCTGAGTACACAGACATGAGAACCAGCAGAACTGATGGTGTAAGTTCCAGTCTGAGTCCAAGTCCGAAGGCAAGAACCTGATGTCCCAGCTTGAAGACAGTCAGACAGAGAGGATTTGTTTTTGTTCAGCCTTTTGTTGTACTCAGGCCTTCAACAGACTTCATGAGACCCACCCCCATGAGGGAAGACAACCTGCTTTACTCAGTGTTATCAGTTCAAACATTAATCCCATGCAGAATCCCAACTATCTGGATACCCAGTGGCCCAGGCAATTTGACACGTAAAATTAACCGCGATAAGGGGACATCCTGTGACACTGACAGGGAGAGAGCAAGCAAGACAGGAGATGAGCCATCAGTAAAGGCTGGGGTGTTGGGCTGAACACGAGCCCACACGAGCTATCTGGGAATCTTGTAGAAGGTCTCAGAATTGTCCCACTGAAACCTAGGAAGTTGTAGCATTCGTTCTCCCATTTCTGTCCTCAGCTGTAGGCAACAACTATTCCTGAATTCTCAAGCTAAAGTTGCTCCTGAAATAAGCCCTCCAGGCCTTAGCGGAAATTCTAGCCAGGAAACAAAGCAGTGGTAGAGAGGTTGGTCCGGCACTGAGATGTCCATAAGAGCTTTTTTAAAATTCTGTAGGCCAAGGGAATGGTTTGGGAGGGCACAGATTTTGTGTGCTGAACTTCACATCTCATTTCACAATGCTCTGGACAAGCAGACCATTACTTTTTGTACAGAGCTTCGAGATTGGAAAAGCTTGCTCCCGCATTCATTTCCTCACTTGAGCTCCTCAACACCCCTGGGAGTTAGGTAAGGGTGGTATGTACTGCTGATTCATAGAAAAGGTGTGGAAACTCAAGGGCCTGTGTGCTTGCCCAGGGCCACTCAGAGGGCGGAAGAGGTGAGCCAGACTGTGATTAGGCTCTCCGTCCAGTTTTCCTTCTTTATTAGCATTGGGGGCTTTCTGTCTCCTTCCCTCAGCCTTAGGATTTTTGGAAGAAAGAAAATTAACCACTGGACAAAACACATAATTAATGTTGCCCCAGGTTGGATTTGTAGGGAATCAGCCAGGATTTGTACATGTCATAGGTAAGAGGCAGATGGGCAAAGGAAAGCCCAGGACTGGGAGTCTAGACAGATGCATTCTCACATTAGCTCTACAACTAACCAGCCATACAAACTTCTTTCCCTTTCTACATCCTTCATCTTATCCCTCCGTTAATTGAGAAAGTCTCATTAGATAAGCAGTACTTTGTTTATTGTTGTTTGTTTCTCTCTTTTTTTTTATGATGTTGTCAACTGGGCAGCAAACCTATTTGTTATTATAGAGACAGCAATCTGTTGAAAGAATGTTGACTTTGAAATCAGGAAGACTGGGTACCATCTTGGTTTCACTAAAGTACTATGACCTTGGGCAGGTGAGCTGACCTTTCTGAGATTTGATTTTCTTGTATCTTAAGTGAGGCTTATAGTTATCTTGCAGAATGAATGAGAGATTAGAGAAAATATCTGTGCAATTACTACATCATTGCCTTATTCATAGAATACACTTATGATTGCTGTTTTTATAATTGTTCATTATGTCCAATAAGCTAACTTTCTTATTTTATCTAACTCTTTTTGACAAGTTTGCCCACTAATCAATGGATTAACCCTCCTGACACTTACTTAAAGGGTAAGAATAAACTTGATCACTGTATCATCCTTGTTAAAAGAATTAAGGTGTAAATAACCCTTTTATTTTTCCTACTTTCACATACATATCCAGATGTCTATATTTAGCATTTTTTTTTACTAATCTGGCATGAATGCCAACATATTTTGTACACATTCTAAAAAGGAAAAAAATGTTAGATGGGAAGATTGATAATGACACTTTCATTCTATTTAATTTAGTGTAAATAATACCCCATAAAACAAGAATACCACCTAGACTAGAGTCACACCAAGTTCATTTAAGGTTACAGCGATGCGTGGTATCACTTGCACCTCTGTGTTGTGATACATGGGTTACTGGTGGAGAGCCATAGCCACACATAGAGAATTAAAAAATGAAGAATTAGAGAGTATGGGATCTAGCCCTGTAAAAATGAATAAACAGAAATCTTCAATTCATTTCAGCCCAACAATGCACACACCATGAGCCCAGACTCACACAGGCAAGACCTGAGTGTCTCAAAAATGATCAAAGCAATCGTGCCAACTCACTACTTGGAGTCTCTGCCTAAGCTTATTTGGATTCGTTTCATCCCTGGCTCTTATCTCTCGTCTCCTTCTTATATTTACATTCCTCTTTTTAAGGCTTTGGTCTTGGGATTTACTTCTGGTCTCTTTGGCGACTGACTTTTGGCTCCCACTCAGAACTGGCTTTCATTAACTTTGGTTTAAGGCCTACGCTATGTTTTCAGGCACCACCATTTCTAATGGAGAAACCATTTCTTTCTGGCCTGCCTCATTTCTCAATGCTGAAAGAGGAATAGAGAGAGGGTTTAGTCAGATGGAAGGATATACAGGGTAGAATGTATCAGGACTAT
This sequence comes from Trachops cirrhosus, assembly GCA_028533065.1. Classification (NCBI taxonomy): domain Eukaryota; kingdom Metazoa; phylum Chordata; class Mammalia; order Chiroptera; family Phyllostomidae; genus Trachops; species Trachops cirrhosus. Next base: position 5,780,396 of record CM052538.1, on the reverse strand, counting down.
TCAGGATCTTATGAATCTTCAGCTAAGGAACATAATGGTATAAAGTTTACAAAATGGTTCATTCTTTCTGCTTTGGCTCTGAAAATTTATAAAAGGCTTCAGCAAGAATATGGGAAAGCTTACAGCCTTTGTGGGGGAGGGGCACTTTGTGTCCTGTCTTCTAAATATTTGCTGGTCACCCTTCCCACCCCCACCAGCCCAAGGCAGATCACTGGCTCTCATAGAAGATTAACAATACCCTCATTTGAGATCGACAATTTCCTGCACTACAATTACCTTCAATGGAAAGAGAAGGCTAGGAGGCTTATGTGGAAAGGCTTAATTTCTTAGCTTTCCCATTATAAGTGGCCACAATTCTGCTTCACAATGCATGTGAGCAGAGATAATGTAAGAGACTACCCCACAAAATAGTCAGTTTAATTACTTAACAAAAAGAACATCCCTTTTTTCAGTTCAGCTGTACAACAATTTCAGAAATGCTAACTCATACTAAATCATCTCTTAAATATCTTAGATTTAACTTTTGTTAATAGTGCAGGATCTTAACCCAAACTCAATAAAAATGGTGCTCAATTAAAAAAAGAGAGAAAGAGAATGAGGGGGGCATTATAAGAGAGAAGAAAGTTTGTAAAATGAAAGAAAAATCTACTAAGTGAAATAAAATTGCATATATGCTGTTTATTAACAGCATAAACATTTATTAATGGGTAGGTCCATGTATGAGAGTGTTTGACCCAAACTGAGACAGTAAAACCTATTATTGAGGACATGCATGTTTTGAGTGCCTAGTGCACAGCATGAACGCCGCTAATGAATGACTATTATTCAGAGTGACTGAAGTGAAATTTTTAAAAATATGAAAGATCATGTAATCCCTCTTCCCGTGGATTGCAATTAGAATAAAGTCTAAATCCATCGACCACATCCTGAAGACTCTATAGCATCCAATTTATCCACATTTTAAGCTTCATCTCCTGCCTCTCGTACCCTCTTTCACTATGTTCCTGCCTTACTGGCTTTCTGTCCTAGTTCCATCTCCTCAGAAAACAGAGTCAGGCAAAATCCTACGCAGAAAGGCTTCACGTGAGCGTGCCATTCAGGGAAGCAAGAGTAAGAAAAACACGGGAGGTGAAATGGGGAAGGAGGGAAAGCAACTCGAGATGGGGAATGATCTAGCTGGCCACAGATCTACATCAAGCTTGATGTATCCATTGAGGTTCTCCAGAGAAGCAGAACCAATAGGTCCAGGAGGTTTATTATAAGGTGCTGGCTCACACTGTTGTGGGTGATAAGAAGTCCCAGAGTCTGTCATCTGTCCTCAGGAAGGAAAGTGGTATGTTTTGGAGGCCTAAAAGCCAGAGTGCTGATGGTGTAGAGCCCAGTCCAGGTCGAAGAGTCTGAAAAACAGGAGCCCTGAGGATACGAGATCAATATCCCAGCTCAAGCAGACCGGCAGGAAGCAAATTCAAACTTCTTCAGTGTCTTTGGACTATCCAGACCCCCAGTGGATTGGGTGATGTCCACCCACATCCATTCTCCTCAGTGCCCTAATTTAACTGCTAGTCTCTTCTGGAAATACCCTTATAGATATACTCAGAACTAATGTTTAATCAGATAACTGAGTACCCTATGGCTTAGTGAAGCTGACACATAAATTAATCAAATCACACCCAGGGACCAGTGAGGCTGAGCAGATCTAGGGTAAATCACAAGCTGGGTTCAGTGTATCTGCTTTTTGATTTTGGAACAGGCCTAGCTCATTCTCAGCTTTGGACTTCTACCCTGTGTCCTCCTGTGGGAACACTTTTCCCTCAGTTCCATGCCTCTGTGAGTCTTCGCTCAAATGTCACTTCTTCAGACAGGCCCCCTGTGAGGAACCTGTCTCTGGTCTACAGTAGCACTTCTGTCCCGGCCTCTCTTTATGCCATTTTACTAGTTTTTTTTATCACTATTTTTAGAAAATGTATCACTTCTAAAGTAATTGTATGTGTTAAATGTTTTATTTCACTCATGTCTGCCTCTCTTCCTCACAAATTATAAGCTCCATAAGGTAAGGAATTTATCTGTTGTGTTCAAGTCATATTCTCAGTCTCCAAAACAAAATTTAGGTAGAATACTTGCTTAGTATTTATTTAATGTATGGAGGATGAATAGAGAAAAATGAGAATAAAAGAGACAGTCCCCACCACGAAGGAATTCTAGGTGTTCTGGGGAGACAGGCAAATATTCAGTATCAAAACAGTGAGACAAACGCTCAGTCTGAAATGAATTCATGGTGACAAGATCAAACAGGGGCATTGTTTCAGGCTGAGTCAAGGAGTTACATTGATTGAATGACTGAGGCTTGAGCAAAATCTCAAAGACCCAGAGAGACAGAGTCAGATGGTCAGATACGGTGGAAAACCTTGCATTCACCCATTTATTTGCAAAGTAAAATTCAAGATTCTAAACTCTGTTATCACTGGCTCTGTGAGCTCAGATTAAATACATAAACACTCTTTGGCTCAGTCTCCTCATTAATAAGTAGGTATGACATTAATGTCTTCATAGGTTTGGTGTGAGGAATAAATGAGGACATCTATTAATTGTGCTGAGCTTAGAACCTGTCCCACTATAAAAGGTCAATGCATTTCAACTATAGCATTCAGGCTAATGATTGCTAATTTTTAGGTTATCTACTATGGTGACAAACAGAACAGATCAAGTCCCTTTTTCATTCAGCTGTCATAAGCAGGGAATAAACAAAGAGATGATTTAAAAATCTTTTTAAGATGTTGCTGTGAAGCAAAGAAATAAAAAGAAAAAAATACCAGGGGGACAGTGAACTAAGGCTCACTGAGAGGATGACATTTCAGCTGGGATCTGAAGGAGAAGCAGGAGCCAGTCACACAAAGAGGCAGAACATCTATGACAAAGGTTGCTGGGTTTGACGGTAGAAAAGAGAGAGCTGTGTCTGAGGCTCCGAAACAGTGATCTGTGTCTGGGGGCCAGAGATAAGGGTAGGGAGGTCTGAGATGAGTCTGGAGAGGTGAGCAGAGACAGATCCGGCTGGGCTTTGAAGGCCAATGTAAAAGATTTGGATTTACTTTCAAGCAGGATAGAAGTTCATCAGATGGCTTCAAGCAAGTTAATAACAAAAACCAGCCACATTTTTCAAAGACTGCTCAGGCCTCTGTGTGGAGAATGGATTGGAGCTGACGGAATGTGGAAAGAAGGAGGCCAGGTATAGGGCACGAGTACCAGCCCCAAGAGAGTTGCTATCACAAGACATTCATCAGTTTCTTTGGAGATTTGCATCTGCTTCCTGGCGGCAACTTCCAGCAGATTATGAAGAGCAGGTGGCAGCCAACTACACTCCAGAACATTTGGGGAGGGTCATAATGCCCAGCTAAGTGAGTCTTCTTTGAGACATTCATGGATGCTGATTTCTATGACTTTGCTGACTTTTAATCTTGAATTGCTAGGTCTTAATGCTCTGTAGTCATAGTGGTCAACTGCATTGGTGGACAAAGTGATTGATCTGTTTAATTATCAGGTGGCACTTGTTGGATTTTATTGCAACTCTGAGTGTCAACCCCTCCCATAAAACTTCACCTGGGTCCAATAACAGAGAGGACCTGGTTAAAAACCATGAACTATTCATCAAAATGTAGTACTTCTTAAGAGCAAAGCTAATGGCTTCATGTCAAGACTGTCGTACATCTCAAAAACACATTATCTCCGGTGATCTTATATGGATTGAAGATACGCATTTTTAAAACCCTTTCCAATTGCCAAAACATTAAAACTATTAAAACATCATTATCTAAAACTTAAGATAAAATAAAATCATCATTTCCATCACCTTATCTTACAGCAACAAAAATAATAATTAACACACACTAAGTTTTCATCACATGCTATAGACTATAGAAGCACTCTGCCTATTGATATTATTAATTCTCGTGCAATATTGTTAAATAAACCCTGTTATTCCCCCATTTTATGCTATAAGGCATGGAAATAATGTTCAGCAAAGTAATAAAATGTCTATAATGTCACCAGCTAGGATGTGGAGTGGATGCTAAGATTCAGATAGTTATGAATCTTACCATCATTAAACACCATTCAGTTTATTTCATTATACCTTGTTCCAGGTATAAAGGACAGAATCAGAACTGGGGATTGGGAGAGTTCAGGATACCCCAATTTAGTAAATAACTCCAATGAAATTACCTTTTGATCTTTATTTTCCTCCATTGTCTACAACGGAGAGTGTGATAAAATCTCTAGTGTTTTAATGCTATAGTGCCATTGAAATAGTTCTGTTCCTCCTCAACCCTAGAGATCTCACCATGTGCACACTTGGGGAAATGCGCTTGTGCACCATTTTCTTTAACAGTTTAGCAGAAGCCAGCATGGTGTCCACAGTCCCCGACTGAAACACCAGACTAGCAAGAGCATGCTTCCACCCAGTCACGTGTCTCAGAATGGTTACAGCTCGGCTGTTAGTCTCTGAAAATGGTCCTCAGAGTAGCTTACCTGGAAACCTGGAAAATACGAAAAATTGCCCACTGGGTCTTAATTACTCGCAAGACTCAGAACAGCACCAAGTTACTCTGTGACTCCTAAATCTGGACCACAAGAAGGCTTCTAAAGTTGGTCTTTATGTTTATTTTCTCAGAAAAAAAATTTCTTCAAAAGAATCGAAATCAGGATCTAGCAGAGATACCTGCACCCTATGTTCATTGCAGCGGAATTTACATGGATGAACCCAGACGATATTAGGCTAAGTGAAGTAAGCCACCCACAGAAGAATGAACATTGCACGATTCCGATTACATGAGGTTCCTAAAACAATCACTCATAGAAGCACGGCAGAGTGATGGTTACCAGCGGCTGAGGGAAGGAGGAAGTGGGAAGTTGGGGCTTAATGTGTGAAGTTTCAGATGTGCGAGGTGGGTAAGTTCTAGAGATATGCTACACAACATAGTGCCTATAGTTAGTAATACAATATTGTGTGCCTTAAAATACATTAGAAAGGTAAATTTCATTGTAAGATTTCTTAACACACGCACATAATAGAACACAAAAAAAGTTTTGCAGGTGATGGGCAGGTCTAGAACCTTAATTGTGGTGATGGTTTCATGGGAATATGTATATGTCCAAACGCAGCAAGATGTATACAGACTTGCCCACCTCTGTGTGAGACATGATTGTACAGAAACAGGTGGCTGAGAACATTATCCTGCAGTGGGGACTTCTCATGTAACTTCCTGTCTGTTCATCTTTGCTGGTCTAAGACATTGACTAGTGCTGAGGATTTTTCCATCATTGAGACTTTGGTCTTCATTTACTGATGTTGTCCGCATGCATTCTGTTCTCAAGTGATTTTTCACTCTTTTATGTTCCTTCTGTTACAGAAGGGACCCATGGGAGGGGGGACAAGATACTGTTGCCAAATGGACCCCACCCTCCCCTGGCGTCTCCCTATATTGTGTTCGCCTTGCCCACCGCCAGGGAATTATGGCTCTCAATGCCAGAGTTTGGTGAAAAGGAAAGGAGCTATTTATTCAAAAGTTATACAGACTTAGAGTAATGACTTAATGTCTTTGTTAAAATCCCCAAATGTTTTAAAACACCAAAAACACAGTCCTTCCTCCCCTCCTTTGCCCAGTCAAGAGAACTGTACCTTCAGGAAAAGAAATCGAAGTCTGTGGCTCAGGTAGCCCCTCAGTTCTCCCTGTAATCCATGCTCGGCTGGCAGGCCACCCGCAGTTTCCAACACCGTCAACTGTGTTGCCGGGATCTCTAGTTCTTAATCCAAACTCACATGGTACCTTCTCATGGCCCACCAGCAAGAGTCCTTTCACCCCTTTCCTTCCCACAATGTCTCTCCTGCATTCTTCCAAACTGCTAAGAGAGAGCTCTGCATCAGTGCTACATCTTGCTTTCCTGCTTCCTAAACCATGTGGTTCCCCGAGCATGACTGCTGCACCTGGGTTTAAATCCCTGTGCTAATCTTCCTCTGCATCCTCATTACCAACTCCTCCCACGATCGGTTACACCTGCCAGCATTCTGGTATTTTTCCAGTTTTCCCTGGCTGCCACAGTAAGTCTGGGCAGGCATGGCCCCATGGCATGGAGCTAACCATATCCAAGCTCTAACCCAGGTGCTGTAACCAGCAGGAGTTGCTTCCCAGTTATGTCTTGGGTCGAAGTCATTCCCATCTCCCTGGTTCAAAGCTTGGCCACAGCAACTTAACATAGCTATGAAGCCAGTCAAAAGTTATAGATATGTTAAATGACCATTCTTGCAGTTATTTGCAAAACTGTTGACATGCAAAATAACTCTCAATGGCCCTGCTTCATCTGTTCCATTCCCCAGTTCAGACTTGTGGGGGTGAGGACATCTATATATTTTTGATATTTCCTGGACACCCTGAGTTCTGGACCCCCTTACAAATCCTTCTTCAGGAGCAGGGTGCTGAGTGCACCCTGTTACACTTCTAATTCTATGAGTTTTTCATTAGTCTGAGCCAAGCCTTCTTTCTCTCCTTCAATTCCCAAAATAGAGAGTTTTGAGAGATAGAGAACTCCTATTCTATGTCTTCCCTAAACATTTCCTGTTCTGGATGATGAGTGAAGTTCTTTCTTGTCGTATGCAGACTGAAGTAATCATTCAGGCAGAATGTTGTTGGGAGGTATCTGCCTTATCACACAGGAGGTAAAATACCTGTTCTCTGGTTCCCTACTAAAACATCTCAGCAGCCCAGCATCTGCAGTTAAAAGGTGGCCGTTCACCTGTTAGCTCAAAGAGAATTTTTATGTCAACCATTGTTTCTATGATCCTTAACTAGTAAGACCTTCACTTTTCTTGTATGTGTCTTCTATCTCATAAAGTTACTGTGCACATTTAGTCGATCTTGAGAATCTTGTCTAAGAATGTCTCATAATTCTCAGGGAGCTAATTCTCCACACACCGATGGGATGCTTTCAGCTTTAGAGTAATAAATAGTTTTGAAACCAGAAAAGCTGGCATTCCTGCTGCCTGTCACCTACCAGGCCCAATACGCAGAGACAGGGGTTGAATCTTTCTGGGCACTTTATTTAGATGGCTGGTGATCTGAGAAGACAGCGGGTTTGTACTCTAACAGACTGTCTTAAATTCCATTTTCAACCAACCCTTTTTATAAGAAGAAAAGTGTCTGTAAGGGGATTGGAATTCAGGGGGAAAGTTAGTCAGATAAAAAGCTGCAGCATCCTCTCCTCTGTGTCCTGGGTGGTGTTCTTTGTCTGTGCTCTGGACAGTGGTCTCTGTCTGTGTCCTGGGCGGTGGTCATCTCACCCTGGAGCACAATGGCTGATACCATCTTGACTGCTCGCCATCCTCCTGAGGCACCAAGATGGAACTGCTTATGGCCTCCTGGAGTCAAGGTTCATCATACCTTCAGTTCCTGAAACAACAGCTTTTTACATACCTTGATTGCTAAGCTCATTAGCTCTTACCTGAAACTAAGATTTTTCCAACATTTGAACCCCCCATCAGTTTGAGTCAGATATAAAAAAAAGAATAAAACTCTTCATAGCCAGATTGAAAATCTGAATTCACAATCCATTATAGTCCTCTCCCGTGTACAAATTTATCAAATATGCAAACCTAATTTCCAGCTTTATAGCCATTATCCTAGAAAGCCAGTCTACTTAAGTCCTAGGAACACTTAATACTTAGAGCAAGTTTCTCATACTTACAGTTACACACTGTCCATGCTGGCACACTGACGTTGTCTGACCTTGTCACTGTGGTGGAGCAGAGACAAGCATCCGTATTGTAACCCCTGGCCCCATCCCTAAACTAGCATCATCTTCCTGCAGCCACTCTCCATACTGGAGACAGGTCATCATCATTTATTAAAGATTTTATTTATTTATTTTTAGAGAGAAGGGAAGAGAGAGAGAAAAAAAGGGAGAGAAACATCAGTGTGTGGCTGCCTCTCATGCACCACCTACTGGGGACCTGGCCCACAACCCAGGCATGTGCCCTGACTGGGAATCGAACCTATAGCCCTATGGTTCACAGGCTGGCACTCAATCCATTGACCCACACCAGCCAGGGCAGGTCATCATCATTCTTGTCTCAACCTTGGTATCCCTGATTCTTATAACATCCTCACTCTATTTCAAGACCCTTCCGGCAGACAAAATTTTATAAAACTCAAATTTGACCAATATCCTCCTCTGTTTATAGGATATTTATAGAACTCCCTCCATTCCCAGGGTAAAATTTTGACTACACAGCTGCAGGTCTCAAAATGTCAGCCTCCCATCACTTAGGAAACACAGTGTGACCACATGTGCTTCACTGTTCCCGTGAGTCCCAGGCGTGAATGAGGGTCTGAGGAGAAGGAAGTGCAGAAAGAGGAAACGGAAAAGGGGAGAGGAGATAAAGGCGAGGCTTTAGCCCAGGGGAAAGAAGATAGATGTGCAAATTTCCTTATCTATTTCACCAAGAGAAAAAAAAAGAAGTGGTAAGTAACAGAGTGTCAGAGCGTTAGCTTACCTGTGTGAGAATGTGTGTGTGTGTGAAGTGGTGAAATGCTGCCTGCAATTAGTTGAACTGCAGAAGGAGAAAAAGGAGAAAGAGACTGTGCAATTCTCTTTGGCAGAAGAAACCGAAGGGCCTACTTAATCCCTTTGTCCTGTTAACTCTGCAGTGCTATTAACAGGGGATTGCTTGGCAACTGTTTTTCAATTCAGGTTTTGGTTTGTTTTTTTTTTTAACCTTTTTACCCAGGGTGATTGTCGTGAGAGAACAGGAGCCTAGCTGAGCGTGTAGCCTGAGTTTTTCAGCCAGGATGGAAGGCCGTGTGAAACCTGCTATTACATAGGGAATGCTTACACACGTTTGGGAAGTGAGTAGTGAGGGTAACTGTGAGAGTACGGACTACAGCAGGCTTGTTTATAAGCAGGGAATGCGATCTTCAACATAACTCCATCTGTGGGTGGAAAACCTGAGCTACAAGGAAGGAGAGTACATTCGTTGTTAACAGGCTATTGTAGAACCCACGATGAGTGCAGGGATTGGGAGATGCTCAAGTAGGCAGCCTGGCTCAGGTCACCTAACAGAAAGACCTGGAAAGGTCTTTCTGAGCAATAGGAGGGAACTGAGTCTTGGGGGACAAGCGGTTCTGTGAGAAAGGACAGGGGACTAAGGAGCAGGAACCCTTAAGATGTGTAGGAGTCTATTTCAGGAAAATAGAGGTGTCTCAGGTGTGGGTGAGGACCCATCACTTTCAGAGTACAGTGAGCCGCTCTGCAAAGAAACTTCAGGGAGATTTATTCTTTGTTTTTTCCAGGTGAGCTGAAGTATGGTTGACTCATCTCCCCTTCCCTTCTGTTTTACCTTCATTTCCTTTACTTTGTGCTTCTCTTTGTTTCTCCTCCTTGTTCACTCTGTCTTTCTTTTTTCTTTTATAGCACTGTCATATTTTAAAATACAACTAAGGGTGACTTTTAGCCTTACTTAGTAAGTCTCACTGCTGCTCAGCCCTCATTCATTGAAACTGAGGCGACTGCTGCTTCAGGGGAAGCAGAACAACAAGATGAGAAAATGTGAATGTTATTTTATGTTTTCCTTTTAAAAATAGGCCCTTGAAATACATTTAAGAACCAACACTGTGCAAGCAAAAGCTTTTGCTTGGAAGAGTCAGACTCTTTTTTAGAAACAAGTTTTCTAAAATTCAAAAGCTTTCTTCTAAAGGTCAAGAACCACAGTCTGGCATAGAATCTTACCATGAGCCACAGAATAGGAGAGGAAAGCTAAGTGCTAACTGCCCTCTTTACACAGAAAAGTGACACCACACCTGGGTGTGTTTGCAGAGTGTGGGGTACACAGATTGGGCAAGGTGCTGCAGACTAGGGATGGACCCACCAGCTCTAAGCTCTGAGTATCTTTCAAGGTGTCAGGAAACCTTGCTTTGAGAAAGCATCTGAAAGGAGAGGAGGATTCTGCCCTGCCCCCTGTGGAGTACACTCCGTAGGACACCCTGTTCTCCCCTAGAACAGCCTCAGGAAAGTTGACTTGGTACAATGACTTGATTGGACAGGAATAAGTCTGCGATTCGCTTTCCAGTTTCCCTGCCTTGTTCCCCTTGCCCTTTTCATCTTGTAGGGGCCTCCCATGGTTCTTGCTTTATGGTGACCGTCTTCCATGGTCTAAGCCAGCACCATGGCATCACATTTATAATTCTTTCATAGTCACATAATCTTTTCTCCTTACTCTTCCATTTGAAGGGCCCTTGTGATCGATCATACTAAGCTTACCCAAATAACTCAGGACAATCTCCCATCTCAAGGTCAACTGATCAGCTTCCTTAATTCCATCTGCAACCTGAACTGCCTTTTGCATAGAGTAACATAGGCACAAGTTCTAGGGGTTAGGATGTGAACATCTTTCAGAGGCTGTTATCCTTTCTACCACAGTGGGCATCAAGGCTGGAGGCCATTTCTAGGACACAAGTGACCACTTACATCACCTGCAGAAGCAGCAGGGGCCCAGATACAGGGATTCAGACTAGTGATCGTTATCCATGACATCACGTAATCTTCCTACTGGGAGAATGGAAGGGAGAAGAAAAGTAGAAGAAGTCAAGAATAGACTGCACTAACCTGAAGAGAATCTATGATTTAAACTGGAAGAGACAGATAACCTTAAAATGCCAAGATTTAAATTTTTTGCTGACATAAATTGAACTGGAGAACTTATTACCAAGTTACTTGAGTTATAGAAAATACAGAAAATTAAAGTAGCAGTATATAAATTTCAATACTACCACATTTTTTAATTTTTATATTTTTTTTACTACTGCACCTTTTAATCGTTTTTTTCTTCTCTGCCTCTTAAATCTCCTCTAATTCTCTTCTTATTCTTTTATCATTTCTTCTTTCTTTTCCATTCCTTACAGCTGCATAACTTCTTTTTCTCTTTCTGTCATTCTTTCCTTAGTTTTCTTACATCTAACCTGGTTACAAAAAGAGAGCAGAGAGGTAAGACCATGTCTTACTTACACTTTTGTCCCCAAGACTTATTAGCATGGGGGCTGAAAGATAGTAGAGGCACAATGACTATTTATTGAATAAATGAACACATCAATTGAATCCTTAGCCATGTAGTAAGAAAAGGGTGCTGCAAAGCATCAAACAGCCCTGCTAGTGTCCTGAATACACAGGGAATAGCTAGGTTGCATTAAAAAAATAATGTTAATTATTTCTCCCTTTAATGATCCCAGTTTCTCCAGCTGTCAAGTGAATTATCACCTTTTAAAGATGCCAGTTTGAAAAAAGCTTTAAATTATAACTGTAAGATAGCAAAGGAGTCAGGGTAATTGGAATTAAATTTATATGAAGGAGACTTACTTTTTACTGTGGTTTAAATAGGTTCAAATAAATTGAAATAGCAAGAAACTTCCAAATAGTTAAAGGCAAACAAAACACGATTGCCTCACCCAAAGCTAAGAGCTGGAGATGAACTGAACAGGAAAGAATTATCCTCAGAAAGAGCAAGGCAATGTGCTCTCAAGTCGTGGGGATAAGCAAATTTTTCTTCTGAAATAATGTACTGAGAGTAGTACCCCATTCCCTGCAGGGCAGGCAATAGCTCCACATCATGGGAGTGTCCAAATTTATGAATTGAACACCTCTCAGTGATTTCGTTCCTGAAAAGGTCACATAAAAGAAAGGCATTTCTGATTTCCTGAGTGTTTGTAGGAAAAAAACAAAACAAAACACTGTCCAAATGGGACTCTAGACTTGGGAAAGCATTAAGATGGGACTAGAGACAGAAGTGGATGACTGCACAATGGGGCAGGGACCCAGAGCAGCAAGGATGAGCCCTGCCTTCCAGTTGAGATCTGTACCTGGTGTTACCTGGCCTCAGACGAGCAGGTAGAAAGCACAGAGGCAGCTGGACAGCAGGGGGCAAGTCAGTTTTTTTCAGTTGTTGGAGAAGTCAGTATATTGCATGAATTGTTTTATTTAATCTTTTCTACAATTTCCCAACATGTATAGTGCTGTACCCATTATACAAAAAAGGACACTACAATTGATAATACTTCAATCACTTGATCACATTTATACAACTTAATGTGGAACTAGGACTTGAACTTCAATATTTTTAAGTTTATGTGATTATTTTATTTTATTTTTATTTTTTATGCTTTTACACCCAGCTCCTCCCTCTCCCTTCCCCAAGCTAATTGCCATATTGTTGTCCATGTCCGTGGGTTGTGAAAAAATGTTCTAAGCTTATGTTTTCATCTCTATGCCACAGGAGGAAACACTGTCCTTTCTTGTGGAGTCATTTTTGAGTTTGTTTGCTGTTACTTGTGTCCATACAGACATTATATATGGCACATGCAGAATTTGCATGTGTCCATTGCAACTGTAAGTTAAAGCACAGATCACCCCAGTTACAAAGCCAGGGGTCAGAAAGCCAGCATCAGTGACCATTACATCATTACTATTGCCTTCTGACATCCCAAAAATCTAGTCATGGGGCATCAGGTTGTGAAGTCTGGCTACTTCCTGCCTCCTGCTGCAAATTTGTCTTGGTAGCTCCAAAGCAGGAAAACAAAGACGTTGCAGCGACAGGGAAAAATATCTTCAGAAAGCAGCCTGGAGCAGCAGAAGATTAGTCTCTAATTTCTGCCTCACAAATGTTAGGTATGTACATAAAACTGGTAAAACTCTGGTTTGCATTTAGAATCCCAGCTCTGAGGGTGTTTTGGAAATGTAGTTTTTACTTTTCCCGTCTGTGGGATTAAAAAAAAACACAATAGAAGGAGGTGGAAATAGATGCTGAGTGCCAGTTTTCTATATGCAGTGCATGCAGAGAACAATTTTGTCTTCCAGCCACTATTGTAGAGAAAGATGAGAATCAAAGGATGAGCAGGTAGGCTGGTATGCCAAGAGGATGCCTTTCTTAGAACATGACGTGTGTCATCCAAAGAGAATTAATTTTAGGGTCTTCACAGGAGCCACGTGAGAAGTTTCACTGTCGCCCACTGGGAAAGAACTTAGAAGCACATAGCCCTGAGGACTGCTGGCCATCATCATGCAACCTCAAAAGGAAATAAAGCTAAGAAATAGACAGAAAGTAACAAATCCTGAATGGCACTATTCAAGTGCCTTTCACCAAAACCACACTTGATTCCACCTATCCTTCAACTATTGTTAGCTAACACATAGCATTTTTAAAAAATCAGCCTTGTAACCTGTCACCTTCAACCAGAGTCTTAATTGGTATAGTCTCTCATGATGTTAAAAGGGACAGAGACCTCTGTTCCTCAGATCTCCAATTACAACACAGAGTAAAGTACGTGGTTTACAGAAGTGACTCCAGTTTGTCAGAGAGGTAGGTAGTGATATGGGTACACAGAGCAGGGTTCTCTTTCCAGGACATCTTACCTGGGAAGAGAGAGAAATCAATTAAACAGGAAGCCAGTGGCCAGCGTAATGTCCACACGTAGAGCACTCTAGCACTTCATCAGGATTGAGAAACCCCACCTTAACCCAGAGAAGACCAGAGAAGACCAAGACGCAGCCCCAACCAAGTTGCTAGCTTTATAGGAAAGTAGCAAGAAAATGCAATTTTTGCTTTGTTATGCTTTGGGCCTTTTGAGGGTAAGCATAACTAATATTGACCAGCATTTATTACTTTTCCCCTTCTAGGCATACCGAAGATCATACTTTCAGGCTACCCTGCAGCTGGTTAGAACATGAGGACTGTTTTAACCAGTAACATAGGATGATAAATGGCATGTGTCTCTTCTGGGAAGAGGCCTAGGAAAGTACTCGCACTGTTCTCTAGTCTCTTTCTCCAACTGAGAAAGCTGTGGATTCTCCATGAGACAATTACGAGGTGGAGGAGCTTTTGCAATTTTTGAATCAGAAGCTATCATCATTCCATGTGAATCACGTAATGTCAGCAAAAAAATCAACTTGTGTAGTGTTAAGACACTGAGATTATGGGGAAGGGAGTAATGTCACTGGAGCATTATCTAGCCTAAACTGGCTAACACTGGGGTACTAAAACAAAATGAGAAATCTCTCATCCTATTACCTTTTGTGTACAATAATTCCAAGACAGAGCTAGAGCAGGTATAGCCATTTGTGCTGACCACAGAATAAGTTTCAGAGCTGATGAGACTAAGTCAGACATAGTAATACCTTAGAAAGCTCTTCAACCAACAGAACAGTGACATAGTGGTATAATGAACCACAGACAGGTAGCAGAACCAGATCAAATCTTGTTTTAAATACTAGCTTTGCTACTTATTAGCTGAATGCTATCCCATTGAATTTTAAATATTTCTAAGCATCAATTTATTTGTCTTTCAGGCAGAAATAGAAATAAAACTGCTATTCTTGTAGGAATATTGTGAAAATGTGTATAGAATGCATGAAAAATATGATAGGCATTGAATACATATCCTTTTGCAGGTAAAGAAACCAGTGTTCTCAAAAAGTGAAATTAATTAATCAAGGTCAAACAGTGACTTACTGAAGAAACCTGTAATAGAATCCAAATCCAGAACAGTTCCTTCCGTTCTACAGATGCCTCTTTATGTAACTATAGATTCCATACAACTGAGGATGTGAACCATGAATTCATATTTATGTATTATTAGTGTTCAGTGCAATCAATCAGCCTGTGTTGCATAATTGACAAGACTTAAAAATGTGACGATTGGTATCATTGCCTTTCAGAACCCCCATGCTCTGGCATATTCTTCAATATTCTGGGAAAAGGTAGCACTTACAGGATCCCTTTTGCTATTCTATTAAAAAAAAAGAAGTACATGTATTTAATGTGGCTGATATGAAGTGACAAATGCCCTTTAGACCTTGAGTCTCCTCCAAGGGGAGTGAAATGTCCCCGCACTAATGGGATAGAGAACCCTTCACCTGTAGTTCATTGGTTCAAATCCTCCGCGATGAGGTCAGTAATGAGTCATTACCATCTGACGCTTGTTCAGTGACCTCTGTAAGATGAGTTGGAGGTCTTATTTCCTTGCGTGGAGGACAGTGTCTTAGACTGAATGAAAAACAACACTGACACCAGCATCATGACAAAGCTTGGTATCATATGACAGCCTGAACAGGAAGACAAGTGTTGACGCTGTGTTTGGAGGAGAGAAGCGAGTACACCAAATACTGTTTTCTGGCCATTGGAGCTGGGTCGTCTCAGGAAGAGAGGGAGCTAACATCAAAGTTCTGTTTCTATCTGGCACAGGGAGAGATTGTGATCCTAATTCCTTAAAAAACTCCATTTGTTGTGTACATAGGAATATATATATATATTTTAAATAACCCTATATACTATAGTGAATTCATATGTTAATTATCCCCAATTCATCACATTTCCGGGTATCCACATACTGGGCAATCCCCTCCCACATCGACTCAGTACCTGTGCATTTGGGGTGCGGCGTTTTGGAACCCAGTCACCATATAAAGTTCAGGTGTGCTGGGGAGGCCACATGGATGCAGCTGATGGCCCCAGACAGGTGAGTGAGGGCACCCTGCCCCCGATGACAAATTCATTAATGATCCCATTAAATACCACATGGAGCTAAAATAAACTGACCCATACCTAGTTTGCAGAATTGTGAACAGATAATTGGTTGTTGTTATAAACGCCCATGTTTTGTTATGCAGCATCTGCTAACAGACACAGAAATTAACATTCTGACTCAACTTAAGATCAAGCATTAGGCAGGTGTCCTTTCTCAATCACAATTCACTTGTTTGTTTATTCATTCAACAAGTACTTACTGAGCATCTTCCACATTCCACTCACTATAACAATTGCAGCGATGCAGTAGGAAAACAAACTAAAAAACAAAACACAGGTGAGATACTTTTCCTCATGGAGCTGCAACAGAGGTCCGAAATTGACGGTCGTATGCATACATCTAATATTCGACCCATGAGTTGCTTTTTAAAATATCAGTTTAAAAACTTGAAGTTTCTATGTTAACGCAGGAAAGCATGGCTTCTTTTTCACACTCAGAAGAAATGGAATCACTGGGTCAGCCCTCCCATGAGGCAGGCACAACCGGCCGAACAAAGTGGTGGCTGCCCTCCCCCTCCCACGACGAGGCCTGAGCTCTCCATGTCTGCAGCTCCCTCCCATTGCCTGTGTTCTCTGCGAAGGTGAAGACGAGTGTTATTTATCTATATGTTTTCTAGTTTTGTAGAATCTTTTCATTCTTTTATGCTTTGTTTGGCCTGGTTTTGTTATTTTCCTGTGTGCTATTTGTAGGCTTCGAAGCCTAAGACTTCCTACATAGAGGATCGGGGGGAGCAGACAGACGTGATCACTTGGAAAGATGAAAAATGTAAATAGAGAAATAGCATTAGACATTATGTTTAATAATAAATAAATGAAGGTTGCTAATTCAGTTTCTCCCAAATCCGATAATCTATTCCTTTAACTCCATATTAAAAAGATTTAGAACAATCACCATATCACCCTAAGTATTCGATATATCAGGTTACAGGACCATTTTTTAGGAAAGAGTATGAATTTCTTTATGTACCTATAGATACTCTATGCCACAAAACACTCATGACCTTGCAAACGTTCTCGGAAAATCATAGGCTTACACTGAAGGTTGTTCACATCCGAGTCCACAGGGCCTACTCAGGAGACGCAAAAGGGAGAAGAAATACCAAAATCCTTCAGGGCCTCAATCTCCAGGAGGGATGCACCTGGGAAAGATTTCACACCGACCTTGTGCTGTTGGTGGATTCAATCTACCTTCCTCCTGGCCCAGCATCTGAACCTATTTCAAGATTAAACCCTGAAGAAAACAAATGTATATTTTTATTAAAATTGACTTCTAATAGGTAGAGCTCCTAGTCCATATAAAAATAACCCTCTATATCCCCCCAAAATCTGGGGCTCCTAGTTGCTCAGAAGGCCCTGTCAACTCTCCATGGCAATGGGCAACACATCCACAATCATGGCACTTTCAGATAATACTTGGGTTCTATCCTCACATCGTGTGGAAGATAAATCAGAAACAGAAATGCTGGAGGAATGGGGGATGTGCAATAATGCTCCCACTGTCCTGTTATTTGTAGTGCTGCTCAGCTCAGAATATCCATTATCTTCAGTGCTTATAACTCTTCAGAGTTTTGTATATGAAAGTCATATTTACAGAGAGTGAACTATTATCACTTGGCGTTGGGGAAGTTTTCCTTCTCATAAGATTTTGTTATTGTTCTGGTGACAGGTACAAAAACACATCTCTCGGCATTTGAGTAGAAGCTACTACATGTTGTATTAACTCAGAGATTGGAAACTACAGCCTGGGGGCCAAATCTGGCCCTCCAGTATTCCAACATAAAGTTTTATTGGAATACAGTATGTTCATCCCTTTATATATTGTTTATAGCTGCTTTTGTGCTATAGGTGCAAAGCTGAGAAATTGCAACATAGATGCTATGGGCTACAAAGTTTCATACATTTATTACCATCTATCTGACCCTTTACAAAATAAATTTGTTGACTCAAGGACTAAATATTACTTTAACTAAGATGGAGAAAGAGCAGCTCATCTATACAAAATCAAAGTAAAGATATGAATAAAGTAAAAAGTATCATAATCCTATGAATAATTTAACCAAAATAAACTTTGGAGTAAGAAAAGGTACAATCAAAGAACCTGATACAATGATCTCAATTACAGATGACAAAATTTGATTAACTTGTCTCCAAAGAGGGTCTGCCGGTGACTCATGCCTCAGAGTAGTCATACCATTTTGTGGTCCTCTCCGGTAGCATCCAACTAGTCCTGCGATGAGTTCGTGAGAAAAAGAGCACAGAGCAAAGGTCAACGTGCTCGTGTATGACTAAGAAGACATGCAGCCAGTAACCCATGCCCTCCCCACCCTACACACACCCTCCTTTCAACTTCCATCAGTGTCTCTTTCAAGCACCCATTCCTTCGGTTATTCATGTAGGCAGTTGATGCATTACTGAGCGCCACATTAAGCAGCACCTTACCCTGCTCAGGAAGGATAGCCAGATTCCAGAAGCTGTGGCTGGTAAGAGAAACACACATGCAAACAATTACGACACAAAAGGGTGTATTCTAAAGAAAGTGTGTAAAATACTATGGAGTCTTCCTTGGCGCTTTTCCTGGAAAGTCAGGGAAGGCTTTATAGAATAGGGGACCATTAAACTGAGTCTTGAAGGAGAAGTAGCAATTTGATGAGAGGTGATTAGTTTGAAGAAAGAAGATGGCCATGATGAACTTTCTAGGTAAATTGAAGGTCATGAAAAATGGCAACATTTCTGGGTGGGCACTGCCAGCCATGTTTATTGGCTGTCTATTTTGAAAGGCAAAACCACCTTCAGGGGATTAGCTACAAAGCTGCAGAAAACCCTGAGGTCAAAAAAACAATGTCAACATTTATTTTTTCATATAGTCAATACCTCATTTTCTGTAACACTCACTCATTAGTCTTGGTTCTACTAGTTGAAACCTGGCAAGGTCTAACACACTTTTCACTATCTCTAGAGAGCAAAGGACATTTTTTATTAAAAAACTTTTTTGCTTAAATTATATATGAATAAAATTTCAAGATTCAAATGTTGTTTGAATTCCATATTACAAACACTGTGGTTGGTGAAATATATATAATGTTATAAATACATATATTTATTTATACATAGTTGAATAAAATATAAATGCATATTATATATTAGAACAAAATATGTGTGTATGTATATGTACATTTATATAATTATCAACCATAGCATTTATCACATCTTTTAAAACATTTCTTGAGCCCTGGCTGGTGTAGCTTAGTGGATTAAGCACGGGCCTGTGAACCAAGAGATCACGGTTCGACTCCCAGTCAGGGCACATGCCTGGGTTGCAGGCCAGTTCCCAGTAGGGAATGCACAGGAAGCAACCATACATTGATATTAAAATAAAAAATTAAAATAAAAAAAATAAAAAAAAAAAAAAACATTTCTTGAGTAAATTTGAGTGACACAAGTAATCCATTTCCCAAAGGATAGTACTTAGGACACTCGAAGGTCATTACCATATTTCTCTGAATCTTACCAAAGACAGTTTTCTGCACACATTTGATTCCTCCCACATGAACAGACTTCAGGTGCCTTTCATTCAATGGATTTTATCTATTGTGTCCCCACTATGTGTTGGACAATGTGCTAGACACTAGTGACATAACACTGAACCAGATAGCCAGTGAATTCAATGTTTTTTAAAATCCCTTCTCTGAGTAGGCTCTAGTATGCCTCCTGTGTCCTACATAAAGTTGTACAACCAATGGCTGGATTCCAGACCTGAACTAAATTAATTTGTCTTATTAATTATATATTACATCAGTCAAAAGATAAATTATCATTTAGTTTGGGGGTCTGGGGATTGATGTTGCCCCTTACCTTCATTTGTCCTAAACTCATGCACCTTGTGTCCCAGATCCACCCAAATTTAGTACAAGAAATATCTTCATACTTGCAATGACATTAATGAGTACATTTAATTTAATTTCTACAGTTAATAAAAGACATCATCCAAAAGAGATATTTTTATGCCATTAATGAGAACTCATTAGTAAGGAGACTGAATTATGAAAGGACAATAAAAAGTGACCTTTTTGCTCTTTCTGAAATCCTGTCAGTTGATTTCCTTCTGCTTGTCTTTCTTTCCAAAAAATACTCTTCTTTCCTCCCCTCAAAAGCTACATGGATGTCTCTCTATGTCCTTCAGGACCTTGCCGAAATATTGCCTTCTTGGTGAGGGGCTCTCTGGCTGTCTTGGCATTCTAAGGGAAATTATTGCTTCATCCATGTGACCTTTGGGGGCTTTATTTCTCCCTCATCTGTACATTGAGGAGAGTAATAGTACCAATGTTATGGAGTTACAAGATTATATCGTGGTGGCAAAGGATCTTTGCCTCACCATCTAATTGATACACGTTATGCACACAAAACACATTTGTTTGTTTGCTTCCTATCTCTGCATCAGAATATAAGCTTCATGAAAGCAAAGATTTTTATCTCTTTAATGTCCTACT
>CM052538.1:5745363-5760196 GCA_028533065.1 Trachops cirrhosus | reverse complement strand
AGGAAGGAAGGAAGGAAGGAAGGAAGGAAGGAAGGAAGGAAGGAAGGAAAGACAAGCCTAGAATTTTAGGCCATGTATGTCTGGCTTTAAAGCTATCACATTTCTACCCCACCATACTATGCTAACCTACCACTTTTCTATTTACACAGAGCCATTTTCCTCACCACTTGCTTTAAGTGTCTGGTGGGAACCCCATTAACAAAGTATTTCAGTATGAAAGTGTTCACTACTCATTATGTGGGGAGTTCAACAGATCTCAAAAAGGATCTAAAAAAATAGATTCAAGGTTATATGTATGATCTGGACATAGGAATGTGCATTCTATCCACAGGTAAATCCCAGGAGACAAGCCCAGAAAAACCTCGGAGCAGTAGACAGAGCAGGGATGCAGACCCAGTAATGGGTTTGAATCCAGAGTGTAATGCAAGTGGAGGTTATTTTGAGCCACAAAGCACATTTCTAATTTGATACCCAGCACTGCTGGTGTTAGCATGAGGTGTTAGAAGAACATTTTCTTATTTCACCATTGCCCTGTAGGGTAGGAGGGGGAGGTTCAGAATGCCAACCTTATTGGGTGTTGGGGAATCATCTGGGGAGGCAGGGATTTCCCTGTGGATTTTCACAGAAGTTCAGTTATAAATAATAAGGCCTAGAAGTGGAATTCCTCATTCTTAGTAGCCAACAGTGATTCCAGCTCCCTTACTCAGAACATTTCCTCATGACCCATTCCCAGGGAGAATCATGATAAAGCACTGGCATTTGAATGAAGCAAACCAAGGATTGATAGAGATCTGTACCACTTACTAACCAAACATCAGAGAAGCAACTAATCTCACTGAGTTTACTTTCCTTCTTTCTGAAATGGTATAACATCACCCAAGTAGCTTGCCTTAAGGGTACCTGATCTCAGGCACCATGGTAGGTACATGCTAATCTTTTTGCCCAGAAAGGACCCCACTTTCTCCCATCTTCTTGTCACATATTTCATTCAAATAGCACTTGAGAAACATTTCCTGATGCTTTGGCCTCCATCAGGAGTGCATAACACCTCATGACATTGTATGCCTTTCTTTATTGCACCTGTGTTTTACAATTTTTCCTCTACTGTTTGTGAGTATTGTAATATCATCTGCCTTTCCTAATAGATCATATAGGTTTGTGAAGGCAAGGCTTTTGTGGATCTTTGCTGAGCATCATGTGCTTAGCATGCGGCACAGCGTCTTGATGAGAGCAAGCTTTCAGCAGATGTGTGTTGAATAAATAAACACCTATACACGTGTGAAACTATCAAAGATTATTCCAAAAAGTAACTGAGAATTCAGTCCTCTGTGGCCTCTTTCGAGTTCCCTTTATTCTCTGTGCTGCCGCCTGGGCCAAGGAGGGCAACTGATTCTAATCTTTGCTTCTGAGTCATGCTCACAAGTAAACCAGCTTGCCAGGGCACCATATTCATCCTCAGAGTCGCTGCTGAGCAGAGGTCATTAGCACGGCCAGTGACTAGGAACTTCAGCCTTAGGCAGTGGTTAAGTGTGGAGCTAACAATCATTGTAAGTAATTTCAATTACAAGGGGACCTGGAATTACTTTCTGGTTCTTACACTGTTCCCCCACTTTTCAGGTCCCCCACATTAGAGCTGAAAAGCAGAACCCTGTCCTCCAGCCCCAGAGTCCTCCTACAGCACAGCTCAAAGATTATAGACTTTAAATGAATCACCTTGTGGCTCCAGCAGTTAATTTATAACTCTGTTACAGCTTATGAGGCTGCATAATTCAGTTCACAGCAGTGAATGTGGGAAGAGATCAATCATGACCGTTATGTTTTTACTATACTTCAACCAATGCAAGATACTAAGAAGAGCTTCATTTTCTTCTTTTCTTTTGATGAAGAACAGCACTCTGCTATCTAGCTCCCTGAAAGCTCAAGAAATGATATAATCAACTGTCCCAAAATCTTACTTGGAGTGTTCTAAAAAAAAAAAAAAAACAAAAAACAGTGCATGGGAAGTTTCATTCTTTTCTTTCCTTCTGCTTTGCTCTCCATGGCTTGAAGACTGCAATTGTTTTTTTTTTTTTTTTTTTTTTTAATGAGACTTGGTTTAAACCCAACATGATTACTTAGGGGCAAGAGTTCATATAATTATAGTGGAAAAGGCATTTAGTGAAAAGACTGAACACGGGTGAAGTAAGGCACACATCTTGGATGAAAACTATAAGGAGATGCCAAAAATTAGTAATCAAGACAAATGATGTTTTAATGTGATATTTGAAAAATCAGAAATTAGGCTCAAACATCCATAATGAGCAAAATGTCAACATTTTAAATCAAGACAAGTTTAGCATTTCTGATTTTTCTTTTTGCTTCAAGGCTTCAGTACTGGTTAGTATATCAAGTCTTTAATTAAATTGTTGAGATTCTGCTTATCACAGAACTTTTGCATTACTTTTAACTTTTAAAAATATTGCATATGATATTATTTTGATTACTAAGTTATTTTGGCATTCCTTAAATTCTGTGTCTGAGACGATTGGCTTCTTAGCCACATCCTAGCCTAGGCCCTGCTCCACAGAGTGGGGAGAGAATGCAGAAGGCAGCAACAGTCCCGGGTCCACCTAATGTCAACAGGGGCCTTAGGAAAATCATGAAACTCCTGAGTTACCTGAACTTTCCTCTCAGCAGCATTCCTAAAGACCTGTCACCTACAGATGCAGCCTCCGCCAGTGCCTCTCAGCTAATCTTCATTAAACCTGGGTGGAAGCTTCAGCTGACTCACCTGTGTATGGGCTTGAAAATAATATTAACAATAGCTGGTATTTATTTATCACATTTTAATGCATGACACCTTTACATGGACCATAATGGTAATATTTGAAAAAATCAAACGAATGACTTTGAATTTTGTTCTTGTTCTCTGCTCTAAAGTTTTATTTTCCCCAGAAAAGAGATGGCTGAGGCATCCAACCATGTGGTCCACTGTAGCTAGTTTTGTATCCCCACGTCTCTGGGTGCCCTGGCTGAGCATACATGCCCTCAAACCACAGCCATTTTCCCAGGAGACCTCTGCCATTTCTCCCCCAGGCTTCTGTTTTGGCTTCCTATCTGTACCCAAGTTTCTCTGTGGGCCTGCGTTCCATTTTGGCCACATTTATTTTTGCTATTCCTCTGATCGGATGACTAATTTTGGCCAAGACTGTCTCAATACCCCTAGTAATGGATTGCATCCGGAACCAGACTCTGGAATTCTTATCTCAGCAATTACCTCTTTTAAGCCTTATCTATTTCAAAGAAATGCTTGATGCCATATTTTACTCACCACAGACAGCCTAGTTCCTGGCCCTTTTTGCATAGGATAAACAATGAACTACGCCAGAAGAGGAAATAGTCAAGAGAATCCAGCTGAGAACACACCCATCATGAAAATCCAGTGACTCACAATCACCCTGTAGGATTTGAGAATGAAATGCACTACACCCTTATCACATCACAAAGGCGAGCTCTGAACACCAATATTTACAGAAATTACCGAGAAATCCCCTTCCTTGAGCTCAGTCTTCACTCCACCCAATTTCTTCTTTCTACTCAAAACTCATGAGTTTGAGTGTATACATGTTGTCCCTAAGACATTATTCCCAAAATGTGCTTCAAAACTATTTGATCAGTGAATTGCCCTGAGGTGAGTTGGTTAAATAACTAGGTGATGCTACCTGTTGTAACCCCTTCTTGAAGATTTAAAATGTTTATTAGCATATTAAAGGATCTGAAAAGTACTGCAGTAGAGAAAATGTTTCACTCTCTTGGGCTCAGCAATTGTCAAATTAATTTACTCATAGTATCTCCCTCTCCCCCACAAACCTATTGGTATCCTCCCTGCCAATATTTCATCCTTTAAGGGCCACTAGCTTAGCCAGTTCTGCTCACGCTACATTTTTGTGCTCAGGCTGCTTCCTTGTGAAGCCCAACAATCAACCCAGCAAGCGGTCCACCTCTCCCACCTCTGCCACCCCAATAACACACAGTCCCTTAGGGAAGGAGTCAGCCCTGTTCCTACCATGACCAGCCATCTCTCTATGATGAGGAGTGGAAGTGCTCTTAAATCCTTCGTTGGACACATTCTGTCCTTCACTGGGGGCAGCATCTTAATAACCTATTCTGAATGAGGCCCACAGCACTTCCTGTCTAACGCAATGTCAAGTTCTCTCATCTCTCTATCTCCCACCTCTAAGCCTAGCTCAGAAAGCTGCTGCTTCTTAAGCTCTTGAGGTTCAAGGGTTATTGGCACAATCATGATTTTCATACCTAACACTGGCCTTTGAATCCCCTGGGGGGTTTCCTAAAACACCAATTTCTGGGGCCCACCCTCATGTCTCTGATTCAGCAAGTCCGGGGTGGAGGCTGAGAATTCGGAGTTCCAACAAATTCCCAGGTGACTCTAATTTCAGGAGCCATGTTTTAAGAACAATTGGTTTATACAAATATTTGGATGTATGGAATAGCCTTACCTTAAAGAAGGTCGCATCTACCCTAGGTTAAGACCAATACATATAATATGAAAAAGTAAAAGGAAACAAACAGAATTGTTTGATTATCACAAGGTGTATGAGGTTTGCAGCATTGAAACAGCAGCCCTGTGATGTGGAACACCCCTGAGCTTACAATAGTGTTACCCTGCCATGCTGAGCATGCAGGTTACCTATGGTGAGCCAGGATGGCTGCTTCAGCTTTTGCAGAAAGTGGAGAAAAAGGGATAAGAGGGCACATTCCTTTTCTATGTAAGTTACACTAATCAATTTGCTTGTATTCCTTTAGCCAGAGCCTGGTAAAATGATCACATTATCTGAATGGAAGACCAGGATATGGAATCTTCTCGCCCAGCCAAAACTTGTATTCTTTTTTTTTTAACTGGCAAGCACAGATATGGAGGGGCAGCCAGCCGTCTCCACAGCGTGTGTTATAATGCATGGTGGTTTATGTGTTCCTGGGCAATTATGTCTACAGGTTGCATGATCTCACGTCAACTATGCGAACACTCAGAGAATAAACAAGTAGTTTAGCAGGGTTTCTACGAAGAAATGACTGACTGAAACAATGCCAGCGACACCAGCACCTGTGAACAAGGCAATGGCGTACCTGGCGGTCCTGCTCCAAGGTCTTGGCGGTCACATTAATGAATTAAAACAATGCGACCTAAATAAACAGTGTGCACAGCAAGACAAAGACAAACAAACGTTGAAATTATTTGGGAGAGCATTTAATACAGTTTCATACCCACAGTCATTAGCATCAGCTAATATCCTGCAGGAAAAAACTCATTTAAGGTAAAATGCAAAGTTAATAGTGGGGTGTGCACATTATCATATAAATATATCATTCTATACATTGTATTATAATTTTAAAATTCTATGTTTATAGACATCCCATAAATTATATGGATATCTTATAAAATGAATATACAAAATTACTATATATTATAATCCCATTTAGTGATGAGAAACAGGAAAGATATGGAAGAAGCCCAAGTTTTATATGACTGCTATAATATCATCACAATTATAAAAACATTTAACTTTATGTCATCTTTATCCCCTCTTTTTAACATCTACTTTCATAACACATAAATATATTAGTATTTTAGACCATATACACAATTTATAAATAAATAAGCATGCATATATTAGAAATGTGTGCTCAAAATGCTTAACTATGAGGATATGCAACTCTCTAAATGATGCAGGATTTCATCAATGCTGTTCATTTAACTGTAAAAAGGAGAAAACCTTACAAGAGGCTAAAGTGGGTGTGTTTCTTCGAGAAGCCAGCAAAGTCCTTCAATGGCCATGCATCTGACGTTCTCACTCTACATTTAAGTTTCTCTGTTTCCATGACACCACAAAAGATGATGATGACACTATCTAACATTTGGAGTTTGAGATTATAAGTCTTCTACTGTCTCCCTTAAAAATAAAAGTCATTGAGGATTGACAGCTAATACCACTAAACCTAGCCATAGAAGATTTTGAATAGGTTAGAGGGAGCTTGTCTACAGGTGAAGAGTTGGATCCAATAAAAAAAAAGAGGGGTACTTGCACAGAGATGTGGAAAGACAGCAAAAAGGTCAACCAATTGTGTCCAAATGTGGGCTTTGCTCTAAAACTCTGAGTGAAAGTGAAAAGTGAAGAATTTTGATTCATAAACACATACAAGACTTTTTGTGTAGTGCTGAAGCTTAAGGCATTATCACACCACCAAGGCCCTTATCTTTTGGGAGCTCAGCATCTTCCTGTGTCTCCTCTGGCAATGCCTCTGTCACCTACCTTTCAGAGTGGGTGCAGATCAAATGGCACCATGTACCCCAAAACCACTTTAGAAACTACAAACACTTTTGTGTGTTTAAACTTTCATTGAAGGAAAGTGGGACTTGGACAGTAAGAGATCATGGGAAAATTATTTCAGATGGAATTGAAGAACTAGTATAGGAGGACAATTATGAGAGAATTAGCATTTATTTTCTACCATGATCCCTAACACACTGTGTGTTCAGTATTTCATTTAACCCTTACCACAACTCTGCAGGTAGCATTTATGCCTGTTTTACAGATGAAGACACTGAGGCTCACTGAAATTCCCTGATCTGTCCAAGGTTACATGGTTAGAATGTGGCAGAGCATAGAGTCAGACCAATGGCTATGTAACTCCCTAAAACTGATAGCTAGCACGGCCTCAGTGAAGCTACAGGCCTGTCTCATTGTGTGTGCATCTGTACCCCAAAACACATCAGAACTGGATGGGAAGGACGAAGTAAAAAGTCGCAAATGTGGGGATAAAGGAATTTCCCCTGACGTTTGGGAAATCAACCTTTGGTATAGGGTCCTAAGCAGGGCACATCTGTCTGTGTCAAGAAAATCATCTGATGGGAATATGAGGGGCAGACTGCAGGGGAGAGACTTCATTCTGGCAGAGAACAGTCTTTGGTAAGGGGCGGAAGCACATTGATAAGGCCTCGTCTTGCATGTGGTGTCTGCTTCAGCCAGAGTTGGATTGTTTGGTGTCAGGCACCCGGAGAATGATGCTCAGTGCACCCATTCCAAAATATCTGTTAGTTAAGTTTCTCAAGGACAGAAAGTGGTGTAGGCGTAGAAGCACACTCAACTTAATTGTCCTAAGTACTGAGGTCATGGACAGAGATGCTTTCAGAACATCACCTGTATAAAAGGCGATACTCTAGATTCTGAAGATTACAACGTGTAATAGACACAGCTGAGGCCATCAAATGGCCAGTGGCAGAAATAAATAAATTAAATGATAATTCCAATGCACTCTGAAAAAGTATAGCAGAGCCAGACCATGATTGGAACAGACCAGAGCATACCTTCTCCTTCCCCAGTATTAACACCCAAGAGGATTGGGACCATTCCTTGGCCCTCAAATCCACAGCTCACCGTGGGAAGGAAGACAGGTCACCACTATGTCTGAGACTGTGATGATTCCCA
The DNA here is from genome assembly GCA_028533065.1 of Trachops cirrhosus. Classification (NCBI taxonomy): domain Eukaryota; kingdom Metazoa; phylum Chordata; class Mammalia; order Chiroptera; family Phyllostomidae; genus Trachops; species Trachops cirrhosus. The sequence continues at coordinate 5,752,712 of CM052538.1, read as the reverse complement.
CACATGAGCTATACTGTGCATGTACTGACATGCACAGAGTAAATGTCCTTTTAATTTAACATGTGGCCACTGACAGTTTTATGTCCCTGACAGTCAACCAATGTCAACAGGATTTTATGGTGAATTTACAGTAGCGGGCCCCGGGTCCTGGGTTAATAGGCCTTCTGCCTCCGTAATAAAGGCCCATTAAAAAAGGAGGAGGGAATACCTTCTAAACACAGCCTGGTGCTCAAGCTCAGCAACTATGAGCTCTGGGGTATTAAATGGTTTCCTGGCTCAGGAGTCACATTACAGATAATATTTCCTTACAGAACAGCCATAATCTCATCTCACTAAGTCATCAGGCTCAAACCTGCAGCTATGAATCATTATGCCAGGAGCAGATCACTCATAGATCTTTGGGGAAGATTCTTCACTGATACTTAATGTTTGACAAAATATTGCAAAATAAACCAGCAGCTCTGAACCTACCATCTGAGAAGTTTGAAAATCACAGCTGTCACCTTGTCAGCCACTGGGAGCACGAGATGGGAATTGACTTCATTGGCGAGGGTCGTGATTGCCACCAACAGCTTGTGGCAACAAGACAGCACAGTAAACACAGTATCAACATGTGCACTTCATTAAAACGATGTCTGTTTTTGCAGGTGGTTAAAATGCCAGACACGATTTTAAGACTCATTTATTCTATTTAATCCTTGTGAGGAATATATTGCTGCCCTCATTTAACAGCTAAGGAAACAAATTCAGAGAAGTAGGTATACTTTTGCCCCCAAACAAAGAGCAGTGCTAGGTTTTGAACCCAAGTCTGAGATGTTCATTTATTCTTGCATGTCCTTTTTCAACCCCTAGTTTTGGGGTGTTTTTTTAGCTCTAGAATTTTTTACTTTATATTGTCTCATGCCCAGTTTCCCTGAAGATAGATATAACCGCATAAGGTTACTGAAAACCATCCTTCAAATCACTGATCTAAATGGAGAGTCAAGCCTCCCTTTCTCCCGTCTTTGTCCTTGGCAGAGAAGTATATGCTTTGAATACTGACACACAGCAAGCATTTACTGAATAAACCTCTGTTAAATGTCATTGTCAAAGATAGTTTTAATAAATAAAGAGAAAAACCTGACCACACGTGCCCATGTCCAGAGAGAGAGAGAGAGAAAAAAAATGGCGTATCAGTGGGTGTCCACACCCCCTTATCCAAAACTTGAGCTAAATGTACATTAAGGTTTGCCAGATTTTATGATCATCAACATTATACAGCTTTCTCAGCAGGACCTGGGGAAGCAACACATAAACACAAGAATATTTCTTCAATAAAGCCCATGAAAACTCATATAATATGTCAAACCCAACAGCTACATAAACTTACCAACTCTCTGTAGGGTCAGGTCAGATCAGAGGAGCCATTAAATGAGTTAAGAAAATCACAGAATTATTTTCACCCCAAGACGTCTCTCTGATCCTCAAAAACATCCTCTGGTGGAGAAGTGGTTCTTCCTAGTGACTAGCTGATGTTGTTTTGGCATCAGACGGCCAAGTTCCTTGCCCAACATTTTTATCTCTAATTTGTTGTAGGATGAGGCCTAGAATTCAGATGCTGTGACTCCTATTCTGAACAACACTCCCCTACAGCGAAAGTTGGAGGCACATACCCCTCCTAAACTATCTGGAACCATCAAGTCCAAGTCCCCAACCCCAGCTCTCATGTCTTAAAAGTGCAGACGCTGGAAATGGGTGTGTAGCAGGGTTCTGTGGGGAGCCCTTCTGAGTGTTCTTGCCCACTCCCGCCGTACGTCTCTCTTAACACTGTCCAACCTTGCTGGCCTGTGAGGTTTCCAACTTTACAAATGCCGGGGTGCCAGATTCTGCCATTAGAATCTGGGGAAACCTCTCAGAGCTCATACAATTTCCTCCTCCCTCACTTTTCTCTCTTTTCCTGGTTCTTGAAAGTAGAAAGAGTCTGAGAAAAGCATTGCCCCATTGATCCATCAGAAACCTAGGGCCCATGTTGTGTTTTTAAAACAGCCCAGAATATGAACTTGCCTCTGCCAAAAAAAAAAAAAAAATCCTTACTGCTGCCCAGTCATCTGGTTTACCGGATGCGGGGTGTGTGGGCCCTCCTCACCTTTCAGAGACAACACCTCAGGAAGCCCATGATAATAAAGATTTCACAGAAACATAGCATATACTTGTTCATTTACTCACTTAATAAACACTGTCTTCTGTGAAAAAATTTGTGTGCTAGGACCAATAAAGTTATTGCAGTGAAATATATTTTTATATTATGGAGGTAATACAATATTACCACAAATCTTAATTATGGACCAAAAAGAAAAAAAAGAAACTTGAATACCTGAATAAACTTGAGTAATCTCTCTTCTGTTTCTTTTTAATGTCTCCATTTTATTTTTTCTTGTGCGTGCTTTTAACAGATTTTTTAACTGCAGTGCATACATGATGCTGACTTTTAAACATTTCTTTGAAAAGCATTTTCCATGTGTGCTGTGATGTATTTTCAATGACTGTAACACAGTCGGTAAGAGTGTACATTCTGCAGGCAGACTTTTATGGACTGAATGGTTTTGCCTACCCAAAATTCCTATGCTGAAGCCCTAACCCCCAATGCGAAGGAATTTGAAGTTGGGGCCTTTGAGAAGTGATGAGATTTGGGTGAGGTCCAGACGGTAAGGCTCCCACGATGGGATTAGCATTTCTATAAAGAGAAAGAGACCAGATCTGTTTCTCTCTTTCTGCCCTTTGAAAACATAGTGAGAAAATAACAGTCCACAAGCCAGGAATCGGACTCTCACCAGGAACTGAGCTGGCGGGCACTTCGATCTTAAACTTCCTGGCCCCCGGAAGTATGGGAAATAAATGTCTGTCGTGAAGCCACCCAGTCTATGGTATTTTGTTAGGGTAGCCTGAGTTGACTAAGACACAGACCGAGAACCTATCAACAGGGTAAACTTGGCCGAGTTGCCTGATTGCCTCCGCTGGAAAATGAAGACAGTGATAGCAGCTGTCTCACAGAGTTCTTATGAAAATGAATGAAATGTATGTGCAGCTCTCAGCACTGTGCCATCCATCCAGCACGCTTCCAGGAGATGGGAGACTTTTCTATTCCCTACAATCATCTCATCTCGTATAGTCCACATTTACTGGGTGCTTAATGGGTGCTAAGCTCCAAGGGCATGACACCTACTAACTCATTTAATCTTTACCACCACCTGTGTGGTGAGAACTGTTGTCATCCCCATCTCACAAATGTGGGAAGTGAGCCTCAGAGAGACCAGCCTGCTCAAGGTCACAACTCACAGCATACATAAATGGCTGAACGCCAATGTTCAAACCACGTCTCTCTGACTCCAGAGTGCATTTTGTTGTATTGAACACTTCGGAGAGAGTGCGATGGCTCAGATGCACTACAATCCCAGCATGCTGATTCCACGACTCTACATAATATCTACCTTTGGGTGGACCGAACAATTGCACTAGAACGAACTGTATTAGTAGGTGTTCTCCAAAGAATCAGGATGTAGTGCGTGCGTGCGTGCATGTGTGTGTGTAGAGAGAGAGACAGAGAGATTTACTTTAAGAATTGGCTCACATGATTATGGAGGCTGACAAGTCCAAAATCTGTATGCAGGCAGAGATCCAGGAAAAGCCATTGTTGTTGCTTAAGTCTGAAGGTCATTTACTGGCAGAATATCTTCTTGCTGTGTGTGTGTGTGTGTGTGTGTGTGTGTGTGTGTGTGTGTGTGTGAGGGGAGGTCAGCCTTTATTTTGTCCTATTCGGGCCTTCAACTGATTGGATGAGGCCCACCGACAGTATAGAGGATAATCTGCTTATCTCAAAGTCAGCTGACTTAAATGATAACTGCATTCAAAGGCACCCTCACAAAAACATCCACGATGAGGTCTGACCACACATCTGGGCCCCATGTCCCAGCCAAGGTCACATATAAAATTAAACATCAAACTCACTATCAAGATAGAAAGCTAGTAACAAATTTGAATCATAAATTATGAATAGAAAAAAATGTCATTTTAGAGAAAAAAAATGATTAAACAGATGGTGAATATATGCCCTAATTGCTTTTTTTGACACTGCATTAAACACTGGAAAAAAGTAAAATAATGAACTCAACAAAAAAGAATAACAGCAAAGAAAATCGTTCTTTGGTACAAATATAAAACCTTATCGGACATGGTGGCTTTTGTTAACGAAACGTTAGTGGCAGGTGTATATGAGTAGCTGCAGGGAGTCTACTCTAGCCTGTAGCTGTGAAATCAGAGTGGCCAGCATACCGCAGGGCAGTGTCTCAACCCAGCAGGCTCAGAACAGGGGTGGAGGGAGGCAAGGCCTCCATTCAGGCGGCACCACAGGGAGAGCCAGTCATGCGCAATGCAGGTTCCAGAGTTTGCGGCCAAGGAGTCATTGCACCATTGAGAAGTCCGAGAATTGAACTTTCCATATTGAAATAACCAGAGTCACAGGGTTCGTGATGATTTGCACGGAAATTCAATACTGGTCACCGACCCCGAAATGAATCCTCGGGTTCAAATATTCATGAGTAGAATTGGTGGTCATTTACTTTGGCAGATTGACTGGAAATCACTCAATCAACACCATGAACAGCAGAATCCAGGTGGTGGCAAAGGGGGTCACGAGGAACCTATTAGCTGTAGGGGTTCAAATTACTTTGGATAACAGGAGACAGGACTTCTCCTAAGAGCACTTTAAAAATAAAAGTAATTTTTAAAAATCTCCTACAATCTGATGCATGTTGGGATATGTGTAGTATCAAGTAATGCCAGGTGTAACTATACTTTGTAGTGTTGCTATTTGCAGCCAAATTGCCAGTAAAATTGAAGAGTAGTGTTGGATACATTTATTGCCGGAAAAAAAATCTGACTCATCTCTCTGTGAGATGGGAAACACAGCAGAGAGTTGAAATTATGTAGCACAGCCTCTGAAGTGCAGGGCTGTACCCAGGTAAAGAGTATTCTCAATACACCTGACTAAGCTACAGGGACATGACACTCCAGGCTGTCCTGAAGCTTTGGGGACATTCCACTCAGGACTTACCTAGACACTCAGTTCTCTTCAGGTGTCCTAAAAAAGATTGAAACATTCCACTGAAACATTCTAGAAATTTTTTTTGGCTTCTAAATTATAGCTTCTATAGTTTCTCCTTCAACTAGCTAGGAAAGAGGAGTGATTGAAAGCACTCAATATATTCTAACATTATGTGACATAGGAGTTATCATTCCCACCATTTCAAATGGGTTACCTAAAGTGCCTTAGGTTATATTATAAGTAAACGGAGGAGGTGGAATTCATTATCAGAAGTGTTCCTCAATGGATGGATGGATGGACGGATAGAGAAAAGAATGGGTAGGTAGACAGATGAATGGGTAAATAAATGAATGGATGGATGAATAGGTTGATGAGTTTTCAGCTATTTGGTTTAATTTGGGTGTCCATTTTTTAAATGTGAGGGATACCTTCTTTGACTCTACCTGAAAAGAGGGGGAGAATACTAAATATGTGTTCAAATCAAATCTTGGAAGCCATTTAATCTTTAGAAATGTATTGACTGTCAAATTTTATAGCTAAACTGGCCGGCTATATAAAGAAGAGAGTGCAATAATATAGACATTGGAATGAAACTATTTATTTCGTGAGTTGCAAGTGACCATATAACTCACAAGTAGTGCTGAAGTCTGTGTGTTCCAGGAGATTCATGTTGTATTGTATCATGGAGAATGGCCCATAATTCATTTGCTGGGCTTCCTTTGGTATGCCCAACCCGAACACTTCATTGCATAATTTCTTTTCTCTTTGCAGAAATGGAAATGCAACTGTGATTTTTCTGGCAGCAGATCTGTCTGTCTTGGAATAACAATGTTTTAAGAAGTGTTTGGATACTTGTCTCTATTTGACAAATGCCAAAAATGATGAGCAGGCAATGGGGACATGTACACTGATGTCACTCCACCACCCCATCACATGTCTAGATCCTCCAGAGTCCAATGGTCACTTGTTACACATCAGAGCACCCAAAATGCACCCAAAATAACGCATATTTATACTTTTTAAAACATAGAAATAAGTAGCCCTGGCTGTTGTGGCTCAAAGGACTGAGTGCCGGCCTGCCAACCAAAGGGTCCCTGGTTTGATTCCCAGTCAAGGCACATGCCTGGGTTGCAGGCTAGGCTCCCAGTAGGAGGTACAAAGAGGCAACCACACATTGATATTTCTCTCCCTGTCTTTCTCCGTCCTTTCCCCTCTTTCTAAAACTAAATAAATTAAATCTTTAAAAAATATAGAAATAATCACATAGAATGACTTGTAGCATAGAGTAACCAAAATAAAAAATAAAATCATTTCAAAGCCCACTATTAACAAGAAGTATTTTTAAACATCGTATTGTTTTACAATACGCATTTGTATATAGTAAGGGCTGCACAAACTGTTCCAGCTCAGTATCTACGAGTTTGCTCAGTTCCAGGCCCTCCCTACTTGGCCCAAATATTCCAGGAGGACCCTGGGAGCTTGCTCACCACCTCCAGGCAGCTCTGGCTGAGCTGACAGCTGTTCTGATGCAGTGAGGCAAGGATTCCACAAGGGTCAGTGAAACCTGGGCCAATGCCCCGTCAGGGCCCGTGGTCACACCTGCTCGGCCATGCCCTAAGGCAACTTGGGGAAGATCACAATAATGTCCTTCCTATACTTTAATGACACTCCATCTTATATGTACGTCATAATTTATTTTAATAATACCATTTTTGGTTCATTTAACTGTCTTTTAAAAAATAAGTCACATACATTTTACCTTAGAAAATTATCTGTGAAATGAATTAGGTGTTTCACATTTATGTAATCCTAGTGTCACCTACAGTGACCTCATCTTTTACAATCTTAATAAAACAATTGGCTTCAAGCACACCATTTCATGATGTGTAGGAAGTCCAAGACTCTTCCTCCTAGCCAATGTCTGCAAATTCTTAGGATGCTGAACTTCTCAAGTTCATGCATTCTTCTAGAAGCCTTTCACTTGTGTGCCTTTTCACCATCTTCAATGTGCTTACCTCGTTCTATATTTAATTCTCCTAGGTAGAAAATGCAGGTCTGATTCTGCTTTTTAGTAGTTATAAAGCAACTCAAATGACTTTTATAGGGCCTTCCCTACTGAAAACTTGGCAAGAGAGAGGGATTCATCAGCCAGTATCATGGTGGGCATTGAGTGCTGGGGCTGCCTGTGTTTTGACAGCCCAGTGGAGACATCTGGCTCTCCATAACCTATTTTGCTTAGTATGATATTCTTTTTAAAAAATATATTTTA
>CM052538.1:5551379-5744863 GCA_028533065.1 Trachops cirrhosus | reverse complement strand
CTCCTCCTCCCACTCCCCTGTTGCTAACCCTCCATGTGATCTCCATTTCTGTGGTTCTGTTCCTGTTCTAGTTGCTTGCTTAGTTTCTTTTTGTTTTAGGTGTGGTTGTTAATAATTGTGAGTTTGCTGTCATCTTACTGTATATGTTTTATTATCTTCTTTTTCTTAGATAAGTTCTTTTAATATTTCATATAATAAGGGCTTGGTGGTGATGAACTCCTTTAACTTGACCTTAACAGATACATTTTTTTCTGTGGCCAGTGGTGGCTGTCAACATTCTGGTACATGAGACAGAAAACCTTGGACTAAAGAATGCTCCATATCCTTGCATGGCATCCAAGTACTTTTCAAATAACAAAGTCCATCACTTGTGCTCTGCTTCACCTTGTTTGTATCTTACAAGGATCATTATCTGTTCTTGTTTTATGTCCAGTGTCTGTTTTATAGGAATACAAAAATATGCATTACCCAATAAAATTAAGTTTGCAATTTTTGGTGCCCAGTTAAAATTTACCAGGAATGCAGAAAAGCAAGAAAATAAGACCGAAAATGAAGATATGAGACCAATCAATCTAAAATGATCCCCAAACAATGAGATGTTAAAACAAGCAGAAGGACCTTACAGAGAAGGACCCTAAATCAGTTACGTGGAGACATAGGAGATATACAAACATCCAAATTTAAGTTCAAAAGATGAAAAAAATTACGTATGAAATGAAAAAAATCAATGAATAGCATCCATAGCAGAGTAAATACTACAGAAGGAAAAAAATTAGCAAACATGAGGCCTTCACATTAAAAACTGCCCAAAATTAAACACAAAGAGAAAAATGGAATCAAACGTAATAATGAACAGCACCACAAAACAGCATGGAAATGGGGGGTTGTGGCTGTATTCCAATAACGTTTTCTTTAAAAAAGCTGGTGGTCAGTCCACAGACCATGGTTAGTCCACCCCCAATTTAGATAAAAATAGAGATAAACTCATGTGCTTAAACTTCCATGTTGAACTAAAAGTCTACCATGCACCCCCAATAAAATATATCTATTTACTATGATGATTTTGATGTAACAGGTACTGAATGAATGAGTAGTGGTTTAATGGGTGAATGAATACCTCACAAAATGTTGTTGCATTAATAAATCAACCTAGTTGGATAAATCCTCAGAAAACTTGAACCCCAGAATTTTTTCCTCTGATAAAATTGAACCTACCTTTTGCTCAAAAGGTAGAGCCTGGTATGAAATGTTTACATCTGGTTTAGTGTTTTTGTGGGACAAGAAAAGAGTTTTTGAGTGGATTCTGCAATCAATTCTGGAAACGGAGAGAGAATTTTCTTTTCATTTAACTTTAATGAGGTAGATGCCCTTCATTTGAAATTCATCAATGTTGTGAAAACCATTCCTGGTGAAAACACAGGTGCTGTTTTTCCATAAATTATTTGGGCCTCTGCAGAGCCCAAGCAGAACAGAAACGGCAGGGAGTTTACAAAATTGTTTTCTATATTTGAAAATACCACCTAAATAGAAAATGAAAAGGAGAAGCATCTGGCCAAGCAAAACTCGGTGTGGAGAGATGAAGAAGGAGGAGGTGGAGCTCAGTAGGAATTTATCTCTGTTCAAAACACTTTTCTTGCCACAGGAAAACTTTGGATTATTTGATAACATAACAAACATCATATCATGGAATCATAAAACTGCAAATTCTCACAAATGAAGAGCCCTTAAAGACCATCTATTCCAGTCCAAATTTTATTCAGTGTTTGAATCTAAATACCATATTCCTCCAAATGGCGATTTCCCCTGTGTTTGAGCCCCTCGGGGGCAGAGTGCTTACCATATTCGAGATGCTGGTCTCTACGTGCATGGCTCTCCTGTTCTTTCTAACATCTAGAAAAATACTGCCTTCTCTTTTTCAAATCAATTTTCTGTTTTCCCATCGCATGCCCAAGAAACGAAAGGTGTCAATAAGGAAAGGTTAGAGTGAGGGGGCAGATGTCTGCACAACTAAATACCTGCATATTCATTTATGCTCAGATGCCTTTGTTCTACAAACATTAGGAATGTGACATTGTGTTGCCTGACGGGCGCTGTCCCTGACTATAATGAAGTACTATCTAGTGGATAAAACAAACAAATAAACAGATAAAATCCCAATACTGTTTAAGGTTTAGATGAGATTAAATTCCAGCACCTTCACTGGGGTGCCTGTCACCACGATCACCAAGAGCTTTGAGCTCCTAACTTCAATAAATGTGATACATTAATGCATCAGCTTGCTAACTGTCCTATGCTTTATTAATCCTGATGTAACACTTTTCAAAAAAAAGTTTACCATGAAAGCTTCTGTATAGGACAGACTTTACTGGATGTGAAAGACAAAGAGACAATTTACATAAGACTAAACAAACAGTGCAAAATTGCATGTCAGATATCTTTGTGACTAACACCCTTTCCTTGGGCCAGGCCACCACAATTTTATCAATGGCTTGTTCTGTATCTTGCAGTCCCAGCCTCGTACCGTTGCCTGCTTTACCTCTCCTTCTTTGGTCTCCTATTTTTCTTTCTGACCTTTCCCTCAAACATTAGTCCCAGAGTGTCCCACATTTTCTAGCTATTTTAGACTGTACCAGTTGGGCTATCTACAGCCCCAATTCACCCATTCACTTCTAGTATCTAAATATTGAAAACAATCTGACTATTCAGCAAAATAAAAGAACCACTCATGGAGCAGAAGTCCCACACTGTCTGTCACAGCTAGGCTGCCTTGAGAAACAGACTCAAAGTTTATCAAGCAGGACATTTATTACAGAGCGTCCTTGTGGTCAGCACCTGAAGAATGAAGGGGAAGCAAGCAGGATCAGGGAGAGAGAGAAATATAGCTGAGACACTGGCTGGGTAAACCCGACTCAGCCCACAGGGAGCTCTAGGGAAAAATTGCCTGTTACAGCTGTCTCACACCGAACTGAAATAGCTGCACTTTTGCACTCACACCTCAGTCAGCCATTTAATATAGGTTTACTGGGAAGAACTTGACTTTGAGCAAGATGGATCTCTTCAGGCCAGACCTGAAGGCTCTGACACTGAAGTCTGTCTACTCATAGCATGTCCAGAAGCTAAGGTGATAGGTCTTTCATTGAAGACATATCTGGATGGTGCATCACTGTGTTTTGCAAAGTCCATTCCTTATGTCACTCATATCCATATTTTCATATTTACTTGAGGAATACCCTGCCCAGGACTCTTGAGAGGTAACTTGAAAGAAGAATGTCAGAGAGATAAGCTACAACTCTTACCACAGCAGTTAGTCTCAGAGCCATGCCTGATACTCATCATCCCTGTTCTCTATTATCCAACCTGTATCATCTTTATCTAAAGCTATCACCTCTGCTGGTCTTGTATGGTAAGACACAGACCATCCTCAGGGGCATATGAGCCTTTGGTTACTAGGTTCCTGCCTGGCTGGCCAGAGTTTCTGCTCCTATTCATTTACCATCACCATTGGGTAATGAATCACCCAAATACCAAACATATTCCTACTTAGCTCCATTGTATAAAAGAAGCCCTACTTCATCCTCATGACCAAGGTCAATGATCTCTATAAAGACAGTGATTCTTGCCTACTAGTCCTTGGATACAAGAAACCTGAAGTGCCCAGGCACAGCCGTAGCTCAATATATGAGTGCAACTCTGTTTAGTCCCATTCTGGAAGTGTTCCCCCTTTGGGGCTTAGGAGTGGTAACAATGCACAGCATACATCTGCAGGAATAAGAAGCTCACATTCTCCAAGTGGATCATCTGGGGTGATGCTTACAGTGCCACACCTGTTTCCACCCTTTGGTTTCTAGACCCACGTGCCATTCCTACTGAGGACACAGTATCACATAAAGGTCTTTGATTATAAGCATGTACTCAGAAACCTTTGAAAATATATTCAAAAACCTCTGGTGTCTCCTCATCTCATTCGAGGCACAATCTAGATTCCTTAGCGTGTCTTCAGTTTAACCCTTTGTTGTCTCTCTGGCCTCAACTCCTACCACTTTCTCCTGTTAGATATTCCTGTTCTAATAACCATGGCTTCCTGATGTTACTGGAATATCCCAGATATGTTTCCATTTCTGAGACTCAGCATCTGATCTTCATTCTGTCTGGTATGTTATCTCCAAGACACCTGCTGGTTCACTTATTTAACTATTTCAGGTATTTGTTGAATGTCCTCTTTTCAATGAGGCTTTCCTTCATCACTGTATTTTGAAATTATTACATATCCTAGACCCTTACAATATGTATTCCTTTCCTCTTTTTCTTTTCTACTTTTGTCTATAGTGCTAATTATCATTGCATACTGTTCACTGTTCACTTATTTTATTCATTGTCTGTCTCTCCCCATCAGAGCATGAGTTCCATGTAGGAAACTGATATTAGCTTGGGTGTTTGGTTTATTTTAGTCTGTTTTGATATTACTGTTTACTGAGTGCTTAGAACTGTGCCTGGTAGGTGCTCAGTAAATATTTGTTTAATGAATAAACAAAAATGGAAAGTTTTATTTTAAGTATCATTACTTATCCACTAATGCTGATATAAGAAAGTATAATTAGGTCTGTGAATATGCAGACTAAAAATAGGATCAGCTGGGCAGGAATATGGGGCACAGATCTGGACAAATGTGAAGAAACTATGCTGCCTCAGCCTTAGCTTCTCAAGGCTTTGTTCATTAAATTCCTTGTTGAAAAATCAAGATAAAAATATGAAACTAAGAGTAACATTAAATTTTCGGTAGTGTCTTCTTGACTTTGGCTTCGAATTATAGCCTGTTACAGCCTGTAGAAGGACAAAAAGATTTATGAAAGAATAGCATGTATTTTTTATTAAGGGTGCCTTCACGCTAGAACCAAGGACAAGCTATTTAACTTGGTTGATACTGAAAAATTTAAGAAGTTCCAAGTGTTACAGATTCTAGTCAAGCGAAGGAAGTTCAGATGTCCCGGTGTGAGTAATATCGTGGCTTCTTATATTCCCATATTGCTACCAAATCAACATAATACATATGGACAAGCATTTTTTTACTCCATGCAAAAACCTACTATGTTAACCTCTAAAATGTGCCAGATATTCTGCAAAGTTCTACAGACACCAAAAACAGGTGTGACAAAGTATAATTCATTATAGAATGTAGGCTCCAACTGTAACAACAGGTAAGCATATCATTAGTGGCTCAAAAATGGAACAGGTAAATATATCATTAGTGGCTTAAACTAATACTAATTTAAGTGGTAGAATAGTGAAGTATATAGAGCTCTAATAGAAAAAAACGGAAAAAAAGCAGCTGAGCTTTAAAAAAAGGCATTGCATAGATAATAATTTCAGAGTTGGACCCTCAAGGATAAATATTATTTTAAATGGTTTGGAATGAAAGAGATTTTTATGGAAGAGGATGTACATATGCACATCTCCATGAAAGAGTATGTTATGTTGAATGAGTAGCAGATTAATAATGATTATAATAGCAAACTATTTTATGCACCAGACCGATGTTACAAACTGATTTCTTTCATATCTATATAATGCTTGGCCCTCATAGTAATCCTATAAGATAGTATTATTATTACATCTATTTTACCAATGAAATGAGAAGGTAAGACAGAAGAAAGGAAGGAATATTGAGTGAAAGAGTTTAAAACTAAAATGCGTCCAAGGATGTTGACATCGTCACTGGGAAGTCCTCAGGCCAAAGTTGTCAGAGAGTCCCGTGTCTCAGGAAGGGGTCTGCAGTAGTAGCTCTGCTGTCTTCTGTCATTTCTGGGCAGAACCTGTGGGATGCCCGGCCACTGCATGAATGTGGGGGTACAGTGCAACATCTGGGACCAGTATTCCATCTATGTTCCCTGCAGCTGAAGCTCTGAAAGGTGCATCCTCATGGCCACCATGTGAAGAAACTGAGCCACTGGGAGATAATCCCACTGAGGTCACAGAGATAAAAATTGGGAGTCTGCCTCAGACAGTTTGGTCCCAGACTCATGCTTGAAGCATAGTATGCCTTAAAGCAAGAGAAAGTCATTTTAGAATTCCATGTGAGTATACTCACTCTGGTAACTAGGCAACAGGTGGAATAACACAATGAAGAGAAATCTAAATGGAAAAGACCAGACAGGAGGTTGAGGCAATGATCCAGAAAAGAAATTTTAAAGATCTAAATAAAAAAGAGTAACAGAAGGGAATGGGGGCATTTCAAAATTTAGTCAGCAGAATCAATAGGATCTGGATATGGGGAAGGAGAGGGAAGAGTGGGAACAATGGAAAATACCATAAATGTTTCTAGTGTTAGGATTGAGATTATTTGCTGAAACTGAGAATATAATAGTGACTTGGAAAGAAAAGAGTGAATTCTTGCTTTAGATGTATTGAGCTGGAGAAGTTACATATCTAAGACTTTGCTAGGCACGATGGAACCCTCTAAAATCTAAATGCAAAGCATATTTTAGTCTTTTGTTACATTTTATTATTTATAACTATTTTGTACAATTTGAGAAATAACAGTGGAAGTTAAGTATGTTTATAAGAGTAAGCAAGTTATTGATACTGAGATGGATGCTTGACTCATATAGTTTCTGAATGACAGGATCTATTGCAATAGATTACTATAAATGACAGTTGCCTGTGCTCTGCCCTTGGCACAAAAATGTTTCCTTTGGATATAAGAAGATAAAAAGTTAAAGGTATAAGTAGAAAACTAATTGAGGCTTTGAACAACAGACTAGAGAGTTGAGTGGCGGCCTATACAAAAAATTACAACTTACGCTGAATATCATGTTAGAGTTTACAAGTTATTTAATCTAGTTGGAAAGTAGATCTTCATGATAAGCCTGTTGATTGCTCAGGGAATATCTTCATTTTATAGAACTCAGTGACTTGCCCAAGGTCACATCTTGGGTGAAGGAGACAAGAGATGACATCAAGTCTTCGAGCTTCATGTTCAGTGGGAAAGTTATGGAAAGTTCTTGAATTCAGAAATGGGAAAATCATAGTTGTACTTGAGGAGGACTTACCCTGTGTCCAAGAGCAGAGAGGACTCAAAGGCAGGAAGACCAAGGACACAAGTGCATAGGGTGACCTTTCCATAAGATACAAACACAACTTTACAATTATAATGTTACTGCAATCCTTACTTGCAACAGCAAGAGACCAAAGGACAGAACTGTCCCAATCTGGTGTAGTAAACATGACAGGTGAGTCGCATTGGCTTGACAGTGCTATGGTTCACAAGGCAGTGTGTGACCCTTGTAAGCCTATTTTTACATTGACTTGATGAACAGTGAGGTCTTAGGTTCACCCACAGGCACCAAAGCTTGACTTTGTGGATGGAACTGTAAGACTAAAGTAAATGCAATTTCAAGGTGGTTATCCAATGACAATATTTAATATTTTTCCCAAAAATACATTTATTTACACATCTGTACTTACAGTAGAAAGGGATGGTACATGAGGACTAAAGAAGGTCACACCAGCGAAAAGAAATGTAAGAGAGAACAAACGCACAGCTTTTGAGGTAAATTTCAGGATTTTCTCAGTGGGGAAAAATTCTTTTATATAAAAACTCACCTTAATAGACATATTTGGGAACAAAGGCAAAATGTGCTATTGCGACATAAAGACAACAGTGAATCACCTTCATCAGAGCTACAGAGGAATTTTGGATTTTAGGAGGTGCCCAAAGAGAAAAACCGGTGCTCTGGTGGAGACAGAAAAGAAGACAAAAAGTTAAAACAAGGACATTAAATTAAAAATGGCATTGAGAACTAGTGGCAGATGTGAGTGACAGATATTTTAAATAGCATCTATATTTAAAACCTTAAATTCCCCACCCCACCCCAAATGCATCTCTGTGCTTTTGCACATGTGAGACCCTCTGCCTAGGATTCTTTCCCCCATCTCTACATTTATTCATGCTTAAGTATCCAAATAACAGGTCTTCTCTTCAGTGAAGCTTTTTCTGATGCTCCCATGCAGTGCTAATAGCAGCCTCCTCTGTCCTGCCCCCACTATACAGTGGGTTTCCCACTGCTGCATTTATGGGATCCCGCATGCTCACATCTGCTCACTGCCCTTTCCTCTGCACACTCTCATGTCATGCTCTCAGTGAAGTCAAAGTTCGTGTCCTCTTGGTCTCTGTCACTCCATTGCATAACACATGATCTGGAGCAGAGGAGGCTTTATCTGGAGCAATAAGTAACTGGTTTTCTAACGGCTTCCCTGTCTAATCTGGAGCAGAGGAAGCTTTATCTGGAGCAATAAGTAACTGGTTTTCTAACAGCTTCCCTGTCTAATCTGAGGGTGAAAATGTTACATATACATAGACCATCTTAGTTTCAGATTAGAAATTTGCAAGAAGTTTGGACTGCCTAGTACTAAGAATAATTCGGGGTATTCAAATAGCAAAAATTGTAAGGGGAGAAAGTATTGTAGAGAACCAAAGGGGATATTTAGAAAAAAAAACTTGTTAGAAAAGGGGGAAAAGGATCAAAAGAGACATTATGCAATAAGGGGACTGAGGCCAGCTCTCCAAATGACCAGTGTCAAAGGAGTGCCAGGGAGATGGCAATGACCTGGAGAAAATGGCGGCTGCAGAGTTCCCAGCAGGTACACCTCAGCAAAGCTTCCAAAAAATAACTCCGTAAAATCGGGGCAATTGGGCTATAGCCCAAGTTTCTGTAATGCCTCATATTCTGCCAGCTATGAAGTTGGAAAGTAATGAAGAGACATGGAGGAAGAAGAAAAGTGGGAGAAGGGAAGACAGGACAAAAGAAAATAGGAGAAAGAAAGAACAAGGAAAAGAAAAGAAAAGAATAAAAAAGTACTAGAGATGAAGACAAGAAAACCTCTGCAATACATAAAGCTGATGGAGATTTCTCTCCCCTGACTGACCAGGTTTCGCGTCTGCTATAATTAATCCAATAATATCCACATATTTCAATATTCAAAAGAGATGGCCAGATGGAGGTAATCAATGTTGCCAAATTCTTGAAGTATCTTTATTCTCCCTGAAATATTTTATAAATATCCAATCGTGTCTTTATTTCTTTTTTCCACCATTTTTATGTAAATGCTATGTATTATGCATGCATACTATGCACACTCATCTGCATTGTGCTTAAAATACACCTGCAAGTTCATTATCACTGCATAAACATCCCCCATGTGTTGGCTTTTTGCCAGTGTTGCAGGTGAAGAACAGCCTCTTTTTAATTATTTATATTTTTAGACATCAAGTTTACATGACTGACTTATCATAATTTTTGGTTCATAAGACACTTATTATCATTAAATCCTGCATGGTTCTCTTTAACTATATTTCATTTGTTTAACCAATTAATTAATTAATTATTATAATTACAGTCACAATCTTTGCCACACAAGCCCAAAGCTAAGATATTAGCTGGATATACCTATCAGTAAAGAGATGAACTTGGGACTTCACTGGGTTTTCTTAGTCACGTTCTCAGCTACTAGCATTCTCTATCCTAAGGGAGAATACAATGCAAATCTTACCTACTGCCCCACAGTGTGCTCTGCGAGAGCGTCTGACACAATCCACAGTACCCTGCCTGCCCCTGTTGTCTCACCCACCCACCTCAAACTTGTTGCCATCAGCCACATTCACCCTAAGTCACCCTTTTGAAAACATCCCTTGAAGTTCCCATCACTAGGGTGAGAGACTAGAATTAAGGGACAAGGATATCGGATTCGTTTGCTGCGATGGTGATGAGAGAAGTACCACCATCTTCATGACAATAACCAAAGCTGTTTCCCTCTTCCTGACATATATTTGATGAGACAGGGGCCCCCTAGCCCTCCAATCAGAGGTGTCTCCATGGAGAGAAACAGGATTTACTAACACATGACAGAGAGAAGGCTGTGGGGAAGGATATATGTTCCTATTCATTGAAGTCTTTGCAATATTTCACCTAACTCACATGCTGCTATACAACTAAAGGACATAGAAGCATATTAACATGAATATTCCTTCATACACCTCTATCTCATCCTCCCTTCCATCCCTTCTTAAATATCATCTCTCAGGGCCATCCAACAACATGGTGCACTTGGAAACTGCTCTGTCTCTGAGCTTGCAGATATAGATCCCACACTCCCTCTTCAAAATCCACTAAGCTGGTGGAAACAGGAGGGAGGTGGGGAGGGATAGGGGGGTGGGCTGGGATGGGGGTAAAAGGCAGAAAACTGTACTTGAACAACAATTAAAATAAAATAAAAAATTTAAAAAATCCACTAACCTTACTGTGTGCCTGCTAATCGACATGCAACCTTTTACCTCATCAGAATATCAATGCCTTCAAACCTACGGGAAACTACGCTTACTATGACTGCATCCAGATTGTATTTTAAAATCCCTCTTTTTATGTCTATGTCCACACTAGATTTCACATGTATGCTTCTGGCATTTCGTTTTTTATTATATATCTAGTTGAAAAATTCTGAAGATGAGTAAATTCCAATGTTTTATCTTTTTAAAATTTATTTTCATTGAGGTAACATTGGTTTATGCATTTATACAAGTTTCAGGTTATAACACAATGTTATAAAGCAACATCTGTATTTGCTACATCATGATCACCACCAAAAATCTAGTTCCATTCATCGACACACAGTTGAGCTCCCCCAATTCTCACCTTCGTGCAATCCATGGAACCTCCAACCAGATGAGTCTCGACACTGTGAAATAATTGAACTTAATCTCAGTTAGAATTTAAATCCTACCCAGAAATATTTCAACATGTATTTCTAGTTACCCTGCTCTTCCAATCTTTGTAAAGTTAGATCCCTCTGGTGTCTTCTCATTCTTAATAGATATCACTTTCTTGTACTTTAAACTGAAAATATTGGAAATTTCTATCCTTAATTCACAAACTCACCTAATATCTATCGCTGGTGACAACAACCAAATAATTTCAAAGAGCTGTGGGTGTGGGGAAGCCAGACTCGGACTTCTTATATGGGTGTTTAGCAGATGACTAGAATCCTTCAGTGCCCTCTCCTTGTCATTGTGGTGTAATCTAAGTTCTAACCTACAGGATCTGGGCTCTGCTCTGCTCTTTCACCTC
This sequence comes from Trachops cirrhosus, assembly GCA_028533065.1. Lineage (NCBI taxonomy): Eukaryota > Metazoa > Chordata > Mammalia > Chiroptera > Phyllostomidae > Trachops > Trachops cirrhosus. The sequence continues at coordinate 5,733,746 of CM052538.1, read as the reverse complement.
TTCTAGTGCCATTCACCTCCATCATCCAGTCTCTGGTCATACCTCAGCTCTCCAAATGGGCCACAAAATTTCTTGTGCTTTTCCTGTGACTTGGAACACTCCTCTCCTCTCATCAGCTAGCTTTTTGTCCTGTTCATTCCCATCATCAGACCTTTGATGATGTGATACTTCCTAGAGAAGCTTTCTTTGTCTCCCCAGAGGAAGTAAGCTTCCCTTTCTTACATTCCTATGGCATGCTTTATTTCTGTATTACATACTAGCCCATTCTAACTATATTTCAACCTCTATCTTCAAAAACCTATTACCTCCATAAAAGTGATGTTCTGGCTCTTTTATTTACTGCCATGTCTCCAGTCCCTTGAGGTAGTGAACACTAGACATGTACCCCCGCCCCTGCCTGACTGCCCATGTTGCTCTGGGGCAGGACCTGTGTCAGTAACACTCTGGTCTCTTTCTTGTCCCCACCCCAACTCTTCTCTCACACTTACTGTCTCCCCAGCAGCAGAGAAGGGACTCAGCTGATGTACGAATTTGAAAGGATTTGTGGAAATATTACTTTCCCTTTTGGTCACTTGGCTAACAGGCTAAAAGTAAGATCTAACAGTTTTATCAAGATGTTTTGATCTTCATCTCTCAGTTTCTTTAACCTATTTCTCCAGAAGTTTCAAGCTCAGGCAGAGAATGACAACTTTATTTATTGGGCTTTCCAAAACAACAAAACAACCCAGTGCCTGGCCCATTGTGGCTATATAAACCTATTGAATAAATTTATGACAAATCTTACTAATGAATTAAATTTGAGCATATGAAATAATGGAAGAATCAAAGAGGGTTTTGGAATAAGGAAGAATAAAAACAAGGATGGTAAAAAGAGAGGAGGTAAAATAAAAGAAGGATTTGAAAAAAAGGAAGATTATGCTAAGATATATAATGCTTATTAGTTATTTAATCTTTAAAACAATCCTGGGCATAAAATAAAGACAGAGACTTAATTAAATTACTTGCCTTGTTTTTTAAAGTCAGGAAAAAGATTCGTTTTACAGAGTAGAGTCCCAAAGGGGCAAATCTTTAGATAAAAAAATCAGAAATAATGGACTTAGAGTTGCAAGGAATTTAGAGACCATGTGGCACATCGTGTTTGTTGGAAGGTGAGGAAAACAGGTCCTCAAGGTCACAGAGAAAGTCGACAGCAAATCAGACCGAGACCAGGTTTTCTGGCTCAAAGCTCAAAGCCATTTTGTTGCCATCTCCTTTAAAATGTGAGGGATCCAAAGAAAAATCAAAATGAAGATTTAATGAGAGATTGAGAAAACCAGATGAATGATGAAAAATGTAGCATTGGATGAGAAAGTGAATAAAAAAGAAAAGAACTCGTTTCTAATTCATAGATGTTTCCATTTATTCAACATTTAGTATTTGTGATTTAATGGTGGTTTGGCACACAGAACAGGAGAACAAAATATAATGAAAATATGATGCTGACAATATCATCTATCAATCTGGAATGCAGAGTCCTGGCAGGTCTGACTCAAGATCAAAAGTCTTTGCTGGGAACAGCTCAGCACGCTCAACCAAATACCAATATTTCAGTTCTTTCTTCTAAATTAGGGGAAAGAGTCATCTGTCAATAACACACACACTATTGTGGTCTGTTTTCCAAACAAAAATAAAGCATCCAAAAGTTAAAGAGATGAGCATGGTATTTGGGGGACTTTTTCCATTTTCGAAAAGAAGTAGTAGAGTAGGAGATAGGTGATTGTGATTTTTAAACATTTATTAGGGTGACATTGGTTAATAAAATTATGTATGTTTCAGGTATATAATTCTACAACACATCATTTGTACATTGCATTGTGTTTACAGCCTCAAGTCAAGTTTCCTTCCATTACCATTTATCCTCCTTTACGTCCTTCCTCCTTCCCCTACACCCTCCTTTCCCTCTGGTGTCACCATACTGTCGACTGTGCCTAGGAGTTTTTTTCCTCTCTTTAATCCCTTCACTTTTTCACCCAGTCCCACCCCTCCCTTCTGACAACTGTCAGTCTTCACTCTGTATCCATGACTCTGTCTCCACTTTGTTCATTATATTCCACATATGAATGAAATCATACTTGTCTTTCTGACTGGCTTAGCATAATACTCTCCAGGTCCATCAATGCTGTCATGAAAGATAAGATTTCCTTCTTTTTATGGCCAAGTAGTATTCCACTGCATAAATTTTCATTTCGATGCCAAACTTTGTTGTTCCCATGCTTTAGTGGTTTTATTTGTTGAAGTTTTGAGATAATAGCAAGTATGGAGCCATCAAAAATAGGCCAAAACATATTTTTTCTAGGTTTAATTTGATTGTATTATGTATATAATATATTGAAAGTTTATATGTACCATGGTCTTTGGCCTTGTGAGAATATAGTCCTTGTTATCAAGTAATAGATAATGTTTGGAGAAGGTAAAGAAACTGCACAGGTGCCTGAACTTCTATACAGAGTTTATTCAAATAAGCATAGAGAAGAGAAGAGAATATTTGTTAATAAAAATAATGAAGTTTTGCTAAATAGTGTTCTAAGATTCTACATAGATTTCCTCAAATAATCCCCCTCACAATATTTTCAGGAATGTCTATTACTACACCTGTGACTCAGATATGACTTTTGGGGTAGATAACTTTCCTAACTTCCAAAGTTACAGACACACTGATTACACCTCAAGAGCTTCATAAACATGACTTTGTTTACACAGAAGACATGTGTGAAAGAAGCCGCAAGCTTTATCTTATGAAGATAGAATTGTATTACAGTTTCCTTAGTTCTATGGCTTCTGAGGGATCATGTGAAAAATCAAATCAAGCATTTGGGGAACTAATGTATGTACTTTTCCCAAATCTTCCACAGGCAAAATAACGTTTCACGATGAGGCTGATTTTAAACTCAGCCCATGAATTTTGGAATGGCAGTTGACAAAAATGGGAAAGAAGCCCCAGGCAAAGGGGAAAGTAAGAGGCAAGACACAGATGATGGAAATGTCCTCTGGGGAAGAGCAGGCAGGCCCAGGGGTCTTCTGTAGGGTTAGAGATGAGCTTGGCAAGGGAGGCAGAGGCCCATCCACCAAGCCCTTGAGTGTGAGGCTAAGGGGCAAGGGAATACCTGCAGATTTTTGAAGGCTCCGGTTTGCCCTGGATTGGTGCTTGGGTAGTTTGAAATTGAACCCAAACCGCCTGTTGTTTCGAATAGTCCTATTCTTGGCAGAGCATCAATTCAAGAACCTTTTAAAAGTTCATTAAAAATCTCAAATGCTTTTTCAAATACCAAAAGGCCTCAGCACTCCATTTAAATGTAAATATACTCGGGAGTTTAAATACTGAGATTTAAGAATGAATGGAGGAGAGTGCCTGGAAATAAATGTGGTTTGGAGAAAGAATTGGAAAAGCAATGAACAGTGAAGGGGGGAGCTCAGGAAAGACTTGAATGCATCCAATGATACAGGTTTTTGGAAGTCATTGGAGCCTTGGCTGACATCCCCTAAGAATTATCATAAGTCAGGGAATTCAGAAGTTGACATCAGGAGAAGAGCCCCTGAATATCGGAATACAAGAGAATGAAAGCACAGAATGAAAGCTCAGCTGGGTTTGGGCAGAGTTATGCCTCCAGGTGGCCGCTTGTGTTAGACATCTGTCAGGTCTGGATCTGTGATGAGGGGTGAGGGAAGGGCTGTGGTCTACAGCGGAGCCCAGTCCCATCCAGATGGTGCTCATGCGTGGTGGCGGTGGTCACCGTCTTCCTCCCGCCTCTCAGTAACATCCACATCACTGCACCCTCCTAGGACTTCAAAAAGAAGTTGGTTTTATAGAATATGGTCTTGAAGACAAAAGAGATAATGAGTGCTGATTTTTTCAAATACTGCCATTCTGAAAAAACAAAAGGAAACTAAAAAGACAAGGCTCAAATGTAAAACCTGCCATTGTTTATCAGGATGAAATATGCACAATAGATATTTCTAATGCTAACTGCTTCCTTAATCTTTAAAGCAAATTATGACAAGACATTTAGTTCCTATTTTATTAAATTCTATATACTTATAGGCCATATAAGTAATACAGAGATTTTTCTGTTTTTAATAAAATGTTTATATTATGTTAAATATCTATTATTTACATGTTTCTATAAAATAATATAGTTTTTATCATAAAACATAAAATTCTTTAATAATTTTAAAAATACAAAATGAACAGTGAAAATATGTTGATAAAGTCACCACAAAGAGGTAATAGCTGTTAATATGCTCATTCAGATATCTTCCTAGTCTTCTACCAAAACACACAGTTCTTGACAAACTAAAATCATGTCATATATACGTTATGTTTAAAGATCTATATTGTTTATATGTTTCTATGAAACAACATAGAGATTCAAAATTCCCCAGAAAGAGTCTACCACGTCCCCTGTTAACTTTCAGTTTAAAAGGTTGTGAAAGAACTTTACAAGCTACTGAAAACTTGATGGTACAGTTATCCTGGGACAGTGGCACAGTGCTCTCTTCTGAATAAGTATATAACCTTGCAGACCCAGAGTTTGGTTCTAGAAAGATGAAGAATCAACATCAGAAAACATTTCTTTTTTAAAAAAAGCATATTCAGTGTTATTGGGATAATTTCTAGAATCATGCTAAAAGGTCATGTGTAAAAAAGACAATGCTTTAGTAAAAAATGAACTTTACACATCCTGTAATACCCACCTTTGCAAAGAGAGTGACACAGACAGCCTTGAGAAGACTCCAGAGATTCTGAGGACTGAGGAAGCTGAATTAATGCTACATCTGCTCCTGCCCCATGTGGCTACCTCATTGCTGATAGGATTTGTAGTTCTGGCCGATTTGAATGGGTATTCAATGTAATCATGCTCCTGTGTGTTTGAACACGTGAGTGTTGGTGTGAGCCTATATTTTCTTCATGCTAATTCGCAGCCCACCAGAAAATGAGTGCTCCACATACAAGTGGGATCAGAAACTTGAAATAGCTCTGGATTCTTCATAGTTGTATTTAAAATATTTCAAACATACAGAGAACTATACAGAGTATTATGATAATGTACCCAACAAGGAAATTTAACATGTGATAATTCTGATAAGCTTATTTTGGGCCTTTTTATTAACATCAGTATGTGTAGTTGTAGCTTTTTTTGTTTCTCCCTGAGCCCATTTTCTCCCTTTCCCCAAATATAACCATTACTCTGAAGATAAGATGTGTTCCCAGAAAGAAATCTTATTCTGTGAATGTCTAGTAGTTGTGTGTAGGGCATCCTGTTGGAAATATATGTCTCTGTGCATCTCTACACCTTAGCAGTAATTGCTGCATCATTCTTATTGCCAACAATATTTCTAACATGGCTCAAGAGTGCCTTCCTGGGAATAGTCTCTCCAGTATGAACTAGACTAACAGAAATGTCCTTCCCTGTTTGAAAGGAGGTTTTTTTTTTTTTTAGAAAATCAAGACTTTGCTTAAATATTAAAAGTGACCAATACACCACCCATCCTCCTTCCTCCCATCTCACTTGCATCCTCAAAAATATTAAAATTCTGGAGTATAGGTTCAAACCAGTCTTTTAAAGTCCATTGTTTTTTGAGTTTCTCAGATCACAGGTATGTTTCAAAATGACTGCTGTAAGCATACAGAGTTCGATTTGCTTCTGGCTCAGATTTGTCTACTAATGGTGTCTCAAATATTCTCACTAAAACCCTACATGAAACAAATTACAGAAAAAATCATAGCTACATGATCATATATGTAAAATTACAAAAAACAATTTAAAGTAAATGCATAGTATCCTATATTATTATATTTCACATTAATATATTTTCTATATATTTACTTAAAATACAAACTGCATGCATATTTTTAAAGCCACATTTTGTTATTCACATATAAAACTGGGTTTCTAAAACACTCTGTTTCGCTCATTCAAACTTTATATGGTAAGTTATGTCTCAGGTGTGTGCATACATTATATTATTTATTAGAATGTGGCCTCCTCAGGGGTAAGAACTGTGTCAACTTAATTTATGATTTCTGTACTGTGTTTTGCATTGATTCCTGTAAGATAATAGGTATACAAAATTGATGGAATTATAAATTTATAACCCAGATGGCAATATAAGCAATGGCAATATCACATAAAGACTAGAATGCCAAAAAGAGAAGAGATTTTTAGAAAATCTTGATGTCGGTATTCTGCTTTGTGGATAAACTGAGGCACATAGGCAATCAAGGGTCTGAATTAGGGAACCTGCTAATCATCATATGAGAGAAGGAATAAACCTTGGTAGATTGAATAAAGAAAAGTCAAAATGTAAAGTCAAAAGCGAATGGCCAGCAATTGGTCAGTGATAACTAGAACTAGCACCTTTTCCACCCTTAAGACAAGGAAACTGCTCAGCAAACAAGTCTGTTTGTTTGTGCATTTGTTTTATCAGAAAACTACTGTCACAAAAAAATAACCTAAAATATGGAGAGAGATAGACATAGGCCTTTATTTGATTGGGACATTGGTATTGAATGCCATATGCGCTGATAAGAAGAATCAACTAAACATTTTTAATGAATTTGAAAGACTAAGTATAGATTTGTGAGAGTGTGAAGCTGCTCTGGGCCACAAACAGCTATTTATACACTCTCCCCAGCTGTTTCACCAGCTTCTCACAATGAAGATGTGGAGGAAATCCAAGAAAGCTTTCACCATGGACTGAGCACAGGAGAGGCACAGGTGTTACTGCGGACATTCTGCCCAGTCCCGAAGCCACCATCTCCCCTATGAAACAAAACACTTGACCTGCATAAAGCAAAGTAACCAAACTTTAGCCTGAAGGCATTGGTGACAACTCAACTGGGGGAAAGGAACAGAAAACAAAACCCCATTCCTGGGAAATCAGGACGAATAAATGCAAGACAGTATTACATTGGGATAAGGGCAAGGACACTGGAAAAGTTCACACTTTCAAGGTTCAGGTTCACGGTGCTGAAGACTAAGGTGTAATTAAAACCCCAGAGTATTCCCCAGGACGTTCTCCCACACACTGGCAAGCATTGAATAAAACAAATATTAGAACCCAGGAGAGGGAGCTTCAGGAGACTGAAATTCTTGGGGAGCACAGAAAAAGAAAGACCCAAGGGCATATGAAGAGAGTCAAAAACAAGCTAAAAGAAAACTTTAAACCCAGTTCAACTCCCGAGTATGTTAGCACAATACACCCTCTTAAAAACAGAAGAAGAAAAGGAATTTTATCTCCAAGCATAAAAATTTTTGTGTCAGTACCTACTGCCTTACATAATATGCTATGCTTTTGACAAAAAAAAAAAACTTTGAGGCATAGACCAAAACTGACTAAACATAGTCTGAAGAGACAAGAAAACATTGAAACCAGAATCGTATATTCACAGATGTTGAAATTATTAGATAAAAATTTTAAAATAACTATGATTTGCATATTAAAGCCTGTATTACAAAAAAATAGAGGACAAAATACAAGGTCAGATATGTAATGTCATCACAAATGAAAACCATATGAATAAAAATAAAATTGTGACATTTAAAATAAAATTCCAAAATCACAGTAACAGATATGGAAAATGCTTCTAATGGACCTGCCAGTAGACTGAACACAGTCAAGTAAAGAAGACATAAGCTTAAAAGAAATGAATAGAAATTAACCAAATTGAAATACAAAAAGAAAATATTAAGGAAAAAAATAGAGCAGAATATCAGAGAAATGAGGTACAATATAAAATAGTCTAACATATGGAACTGAAATAACAGATGGAGAATAAAAGAAAAATTTAAAGAAATAATGACTGTGAAATTCCCAAAATTATTAGCAGACACTAACCACAGATCCAAGGTCTGAGAACATAAAACAGGATAAGTACTAATACAACTACACCTAGTTCTATCATAATCATATTGCTGAAATCCACAACGAGATAATCTTGAAGGTAACCAGAAAAAAAAATTACAGAGAAACACTCATAAGAATTACAGCAGACCTTCATCAGAAATCATGTAAGCAGGAAAGCAATGGAATGAAATATTTAGCATGCTGAAAGAAAAAAAGTCAGCTCTGAATTCTATATTCATTGAAAATATTATCAAAAAACTATGGAAGTAACTTTTGGTTTCAATTACAACATGTAACAAACTTTGGAAATTGTGACTTCCATCTTTACAGCAAGACATAGCAAAACAAACTGAATATCAATGATATTTATTGAACCTGTCATTGAACTGAAGTCACATGGCATACTACTATCCTAAAATCTAGAGAGATGACAAACCCAGAAACTCACAGCTGAGATCTACTTTACCTAGAGCAGAAATCCCTGGAGCCATAAATGGTAAAGAAACTTAATTAGTGTTTTTAACTAATTGGTAGAGGCTGAGTGCAGATTAATATTAGAGAGAATCTCTTTGAGACCACAGACTTAAGGAGAGACACACAATTTCCTGAATTTAACCTCCAGGAATCTGAAGATGTTTGAACAATGAAGACCTGAGAAAAAAATTCTCAAGTTGCCTTGTCAAGAGGAAGGGAAGAGTAATCATTGTGAAACATGGGTCAACTTTTGTCGTAACAAAAACCTATCCTCCAAGGGTAAAGACAAGCTAGTAATATTTACTAATATATCTATTGATTATCCACAGAGCATATTTTGGTAAAGGTTCGGCAGAAATGCTGCATGTATGAGTAACAGAGAAAGTAATTAGCCATACAGCTATTCTTGTGAATATTGGCATGGTATCTGTTCTCAACTCCCTGGTAATAACCTTTGAGCACACACCTAGCTGTGCCTATTGTCCATTAATTGTGTAATTTTAAATACCTGCATTGTGCCAAAGCAAACCACAAATACCATTTAAGAAGAGCTAGTGGGAAACACTATGATATTAGGAGATCTGGGATGAACTTCTGCCTTCTCTGAAAAAATACCTTCCCCAAAATACCTTTAGTGTCACCGTCAAAAATAGTCTTTAAAAAAGGAAAAAATTAGCAAGGTGATTGAAATACTTCTTTTTATGAAAGCTCAGTTTTTTAGGAGAGAAAAAGTTGATAGGGCTTCCAGGGACATAGAAGGTGGCATGAGAGTGGCAGGAAAACAAAACGAAACATGAAGGCTGATGGCTCCAAAGATGAGTTCTATTAATTTCACAATTTTCCGTAAACTTGTGGGTGGGTTCCTGCTGTGGCTTACTTAAAACTACTGATATATTTGATACATAAAAATGACCCAGTTCCCCAGACCTGGGATCTCTGGGAACAATCTCTGAACACATCTTTCTGAAAATTTCTTTGAATAGTGATTTTATAATCAAGAACTTGCACATGCTGGGTCGGAGAGTAAGGCACATGGTTGGTGGGTGGATCTGGAGATGTTCACCTTCTAGTTTATAGATTCCCTCCAACTATACAACAAGAGAGAATGCTGGATTTTTCCTCACACATTTATTTTGCCTCCTTTATACCAAGCTGTGCTTTTTAGAAAAAATTGGAATTAACTAGGCCCTTGCTAAGTTGCATGAAAACACTAAAATACCAATGATACTTCTCCCCCATTCTATATGTGTTCCTGAATTCATTTTATTCTCCACAGAAATCTCTTGTGCTAGAAAAACAAACAGCCCTTTGAGTCAAACGCATGTCTGTTTACACCCCATGGAGAGCTGGGGATACATAGATTAAATCACAGCTGACTTTGCTCAGAAAGAATGAAGGGAAAGAAAAACTTCTCAGGAGCATTGTCTTAGCTGAGCTGTGTCTGATCACTGTCTGTGAGATGATGTATACTACAGTCTCCTTGTTTGGCTTTTTTATTATTGGCTGAAGTACCATCCATCAGTCCCTAAAACTCGGCCATACCTACCTATGTCTCATGACCAGAGTCAAGAACTCTCTCTTTCAGGAAGTCACTACTGATTTTTCTCAATTTATGATACCAGCTCTTCTTCCAGTATATGCTACATGAAGGAAACTGTCTCCTAACAGGATACCCTGACCTCACTCTGTCCAGTGGTCCCATGTTTACTGTCAGTGAAGCCTCAGGCACTCACCCTCTGCAGCACTCATTGGTGTTCAGCATGCACTCTAAGGAGGTGGCTATTTAGTGTCTCCATGCCTGTAGCTCTGGTCTCTGGTGGCAAGAGGAGATCCTGCAGAAAGGAGTAGTCATCCTTATGCCCCACTCACAGCTTCCTGTAACATCCTTCTTTTCTCCCACATTCTGTAATAATTTTTTTAATCTTTCACAAGCATCAACTCAGTGAAACTGCATAATAGTTTGCAAGGTAGTTTCTCATCATTGTCCTTGTCACCAGAAACTAAGATTCAGTGAGATAAGGCACTTTGATGAAACACATTCTGCTGGAAAGTGATGAAGCCAACCGTACCGAAGACATAAAACCCACTCCACCTTCTTCTCACTGGAACCCATTTGTTCTGTCTTTCCTATAAAAACCAATTTAATTTAATGCTTTGCAGAGAATGGATAGTGCTAAGTCATATCAGATTAAATTGTGGCAAGACTCAATAAACTAGTGGAAAGGAAATAGTTTTAATCTAGAAAGAGTCTGCATTTCTATTACCTCAAAAACATCTTGAAATTTTAGTTCACTTTAAGGAAAATGAAGCTGGAAGTCATAACAAATTCATTAGGAATGAGGTTTACACAGGAAATTTAATGTAACAATCCAATCAGAAGACCTGTATCGAAATCGCAGATCTTGCCTTTACATTGAAACATTGCTGAATGAGTAGACATTATTCTGTTATCAGTTCAAATAAAATATTTAAGGGAGTCATGCATCATTGCTTTTGATTCTCCAATTTAACTTACCTTTCTGATTAGCCAACCAGTGGCTGACTTCAATGGAATCACGTAAGTGGCTGTCTACTGCAATGTAAAATTACAAACCACAGAAGGCTCCAAAGATGGCACTAGAGAAGAGGGATGGGGGTCAAATCCACAATGAGGATAGACATATTGCTGAATTTGGGCGTGGCTGCACTTCCATTTGGTGTCCTTTTCCCAGCTGCTCTCCCATTCTGAGGACTCCACCATGACACCAAAGTCAGCCAGGATGCCATGTCAGCTGTGTGCACAGGGATCTTCTCTTCTGAGAGCAGCTTCACGTATTGTCCTTTGTCTCTGGGATGAATCCTAATCTCAATGTCGGCAGCTCATTGGGCAGGTGCTGGGGGTGCTTTATGGAACTGCAGCCAGAGTAGATGGAAAGTGCACAGTGAGTTTGGCACCTGCAGCTCAGCTTGGGCTCAGATGCCCAGAGCAAATTCCGCCCATCATCCAGGGTCGGTGAAGCTTGAAGGTGAGAGCCAAACCCACAGACACCATCTGGGAAGTGGAAAGAACCTGTAAAGCAGAAGTCAGAAAAACTGGCTTTGAGGCTTGGCTGTGGCTCTGAACAATAGGAATATTCTAACCAAGTCATAAAATCACTCCGGGTTTAAATTTCCTTTACCTATAAAAATGTGGATAATAATTTCTACCATGCCTGTCTCAGAAGTTTCTGGTAAATAGAGGAAACAGAGAGTATTCCCTGAATCTCTCCTGCAGGGCAGCTACTGACCCTTGCCTCGTGCTGTGGCCTCTGCACCCTTCCATTAGCAGCTTCTTCCAAGTGAGGTGAAGGTGCTAATTGGTAAACATAGAATATTAACGGAGCATGTTTTACTAGTGGGCCTTAAACATCAACGTCTACCTGTGGGCATCATCCTTGCTCACTGTAAGTTGACTTGGCTACGTTTTTCCTCCTGGTGAGGGCAGATCTCTGGGGCCCTGCTGGGGCTCAGCCTTCTCTATCCATTGAGGACTTGGTGTGAGCGAATAGACTCCAAGCCTTATTCTTACACTCCATTAAATACGGGACCTTCACTCATGAAATAAAAGCCCAGCTGTGAGTACTGTACACTTTGTCTCTTATCTGACAGTTCACGGTTTATATAACAGCCTTGGTCAGAATCCTAGAGAATAGGGATTAAATGGTAAGACAACAAAATACCACTCCAAATCCGTAACAGGGAAGATCAGAGGAGAAATGTCGTGTGAAATAATTTATTCAATACAAAGCAGAATAAAAGGTACAAATGATAAATATAATCACTTCAGTGTCATGAATTGTTGCAAAGGGGAAAGGAGGAAACATTGATTTCTCATAGAAATGCAGAAATGTGATCCTTGCCTTGTTTTCTTAACCGCTGCAGAGTTGTACCTACTAACCAGTGCTGCTCACCTCCACCAAAAATGCACCTTGGCTTAGATTGATGGCTACGAAGCTTTCCATTGAGCAATATTTTTTAAAGTTAAAGTAAGATATTTCAGAAAATGCAGTTAATTATCTTATACCTTAGTTTTCCTGACTTTAAAATGAACTTCATTGGAGTTCTTCTTATATCAACAGGGAGTTTGGGGGAACAAAGGAGATAATAAATAGAAAAGTTTGTTGTAAAGTAGCAAACAGAAATATACACACAAATATGTACACGTATCTGTACATTTATTTATGTGTACATATGTGTGTATAGGGTAGGTCAAAGGTAATTTTACAGTTGTGATTATGCAAAACACAGAGTTTATTCTTGTATTATTATTTATCACTGTATCAATATTATTTTCCATACTAACAACTGTAAACCTACTTTTGCCCCTCCCAATAAGTATGTATGTAAATGTTAAGACAACTCATCAACATATTTATATATAACTTATCAATATATATTATATATGTTATGTATACATTGATAAGTTACATTAAACATTCAGTGAAAACCTACTAAGAAAAAATAAGCACAGTAGCTGACCTGTGATGTACTAGTCACTATGCTGGTCACATGAGTTAAATCTTAACATTTTTGTGGAATGAGTTACCTTTAAAAATATACTTATTCCTAAATTTTGAGACAAATTGTATTCCCCTCTGCCACTCTTCTTGCTTTAGGCATGCTTTTTAAGACCCTAATATGAGTTAAGCATTGTGCTAAGCTTTTGTAGCACATGTCCTTTTACTGGAACCTCAACTCAACTTTTATGAGTCAAAAATTATAGCCAGCTTTCTACAGAGAAGCACAATAAGCAACACAAGCTCAGAGTGATGCTCTTCACTGGTCATTAACCAGATGCAGCAATCTTTAAGAGCGTTCCACTGAGTAAAGTCAGGTGATTCTTATCCCTAGACCTCTCACACTCTGTTTTAACCTGATTACCTTGAGTGAGGTACGATGAGGCCGGACGCAGATCAAGAGAGAGCAATGAAAAGTTTTACAGTTTTATTATGCATTCCCGAGAGAGAACACAGCAAGACATGGAGGGCCACATGAGGATGCGCCAGAGGCACTGTCAAGGCAGGGAGAGAGGAACTATGAGTACTTTTACTGTGGTTTCTACAGGAAGGAATGGGCAAGACAGAGCAAGAAGTCTTAGACTTGACCAGTGTAAACAATTTCTGCAGGTTCTGGGACATGGGCTGTCCTTGGCTGCCCAGTAGCTGGCCCTGGGAAAATTAAGGCACGTGTGCTGTGGCCTGAAGTGTGAGATCCTGCTAAAAGGAGTGGATGAGGGTCCTAACTGCCTGCTCAGTCAGGAGAACAGACCAGCTTCTAACCAGAACTCCTACGCTGGGTTAAGATAGCACACACACACACACACAAATATATATTATGCCACCGAATATTCAGAGAACATATTTGACAATTTATTATAGTTCTCTATTTTTTAAAAAAATAATTAGGATAGTATATGGATTTGTAATATAAAAAGAGATTCAGTATAAGGTCAAATCTCAGCTATCCTGCTTACTAACTATGTGAAGTTAGACAAAATATTTAACTACTTTATGTCCCTGTTTTCGTATATATAACACTAGAACTTGATTAGATAGCACCTTATAATGAGTTGTCTATACATGTTACCTTAAAAATATATTAGTATGTAAATAAAATGACATAAAGCAGTATTTGGTCCCTCAGAATAATTTATAAAATTCTGCCGTCCTATCCTATTCAAATTATAGCATTTAAATGAGAAACTATAACGAGTTATGGAATCTAAGATCAAGTTTATTGGACTCAAGTGCAAATAAAATGAAACTATAACATTTGAAAACCTTGGAATCTCTTAAAATAATAATAAAAAAGACTCCTGTGAAAACTAACGAATGTTTGTGTTACCATATCCATCTTAATCATAGACTCATTGAAAATTAGTGAAGGTAATATATCATGTATCCAAGACATTTTTCATATATTTAACTCATTCATTGTCCTATTACTAATGCAGAAATAAATTACGAAGAAACAATGTTAGACTAGAGTAGAACCTTGAGAGTCACCTGATTTATCACCACCACAGTAGAGATGGACTCTTCCATGGTAAGAGAGGAATTCCACCTGTTAATATCCTCAAACAAACGGAGTCCTCAGGATGGCTGGACCAGAGCAGATGAAAGTCCATTTCTTCCAGTTGGGCCTTAGATTTCCCAGAAGGCCAAGCATCAGCTATCCAGAGTCAGAAATAGAGGTCAGCGTCAGAAACCCCATTAAAGCAGAAACTTGTGACTTCTTCACTGGACACAGTCTGTGGTTCTCCAGTTTGCAGTGTTCTTCCTCAGCAGAAAAACCTGGAAATAAACACAGGTGAGGGTCACAGCCGCTCTGTGGGTTTGCAGAAGTCCCTCCTCACTTTGATCCTCACTGTTAAAATGGGCCGTCTATGGTACTCATCCCACAAGAATGTGGTTAAGATTTAACTCATACAGCCAGCATGGTGACTAGTACACCGCAGGTCAGATGCAAGTGCTCATTTGTTCACTAAATGTTTATTGTAACTTATCAAGCACCACAATACCTTTATAGGTCTTAATGAACAGTTCTATTGTGATTCCAAAGCCCTTCACCTATTCCTCAAAATGAACAGAGATAGGAAATATGGAAGCACCTCCATTTAACATCATCAACATGTACGAAGATTGTCTACAGTGTTCTGGGTGTCATGGCATGTTCTCTGAGGTCTCCCTCCACAATCACTCATCACTCACGTTATGCTTCTGTGTTGCCATTTGTTAATATCCAAGAGCTTGATGCTAATTATTTTGGTGAGGAAAACAAAGCTGTTTCAGACATAGAGAGAAACTCTGTGCATCACTAAAAACATCTTTAAGGACAAAGTCCCTTAATGACAGGACTGGTGATACCATTCAATCTTGTTGAACTCCTAGGATCTGGATAGGCAAACCTGTCACTTGCCCCAAGCCAAGCTGTGCAGAGATTAATGTTTATCTTACCCTGTGCAGAAGCACATAGAAAATAAACAACATGGGAACAAGGTTCACCATCTATTTTTAAATGCTACCTTCTATTTTAGACTGAACATGTACAATTTTTGTTTAGCAATTTCAGCTAATTGTTGGAATAACATTTTTGGGAACAGATTGCAAACTTCAAAATGGAAAAGATCATTTTAGGGAGGGAAGCTAGGCAGCTGTCAGGGAGTCGGAATTAACATACATTTGCATAACAGATGTACAGTAAGGTGTCTATGACAGACAATCACTGAATATTAATGCTATAGACCACGACATCATTTGCGTAAATGCTGTCTGCTGGGTACTGAGGTTGGTGTGCTCTTTGCAGAAGACAAAGGGCCAGAGAATGGAACAGATGCACCAGATACACCAATGCATCTTAATTTATGACATCCCCATGAAAGACCTTGTGGTGTGATTTCAGATTCTATTACAAATAATTTGGAGATAAAGGCACTAAGTAATTATCTTTTCCCCTACAGTTAGTTTCTCTCAAAGGAAGAGGATTCATTTGCGGGCTGCTATTGTAATACTCTCAGGAGAGTGGCATTCTTTTTGTGAAGTGGGGGTAGGGTGAGGAAGAAAAGGAAAGCCTTCCTGAAAGTCAACATTGTGCATTCGATAGATTTGGCTATTAGCATGTTGTCAGACACCTGTCACAGAGCAACTCATCCCCATTTGAATGAAGCAGCAGGTGATTCTATGGCAGGTTTCAAATGGTATTTTTTAAAAAGTGAATTAGTGTTGAAGTGTAAAACACTTTTTGTGAAATCAATGTTACAAACATATGTTGGACTTGTTCTATGTGCAAAGCATGGGTTTCCTTTTATTGGTACCTTAATCAATTCCTTGTTGTCTTCCAGCCAGTCTCCAGAGGACACTCTCCCCAGTGATTGTACTCCACACAATTGTTTGTCTTCTTGACCTTCCAATAAATAACCAGTTCTTGACTGGCTAATTAAAAATGTCATGCCTTTGATTAACATATATTTTAGCACATAACATGTGCCAGACATTGTGGTAGGTGCTGAGCATGCAAAGGCACAACTTTCATTCTAAAGGTTCACTGTCTAGTGAGGATGACAGGCAGTCAACATATGTTTATTGAGCAGTTACTATACATTAGTCATGGTCAAGGTGCTGGAGGTGCAGCAATAAATAAAATTGGCAATATCTGTTCTCAAGGCCTTTTATTTCTGGTTGTAGGGAGACAATCAATTGGTAGCCAAATGAATTAGACAATGTCAGATACAGGTAAAATAAGGTAATGTGAGAGAGAGTGATCAGGAGTATCTGTGGATGACGCAAGTCTACCTTGTATGAAATTGTAAAATACTATAATATTAACAATTGACCTGAATGGTGAGGAAGCAGCCATAAGGAGTATCTGGAGTAATATCATTCAAATAGAAGAAGCAGCTAAGGCAAAGCTTTTGAGACAGACTACATAAACATGCAAATAATTTGTTATCAAGGAAGTAAGTTCCAAGTATGATGTACTTTGTACTTGTCATGGATGGGGACAAAGGGGAGAGCTCCTGATCCAGCTGTGTTAGGTGAATGCTGAGGGAGTTGGCAGAAAGAATTTTTTCTGCAGTATTTTCTGCATTGAAGCCCACTGTGTGGAGAGAAATTGTCTTCCAAAAAGAGAACACAGCGTACACAGAGACCTTAGAGGGAGAAGCAAAAAGCCAGACACTCACTGAGCACTGTGTTTTCTCTGTATGTGGCCAGATCATAAATTATGGGGGGAGAGGGGAGTGTCAGAATATGCAGCTGTAAAAGTGGAGTTAGGGTTAGATTGAGAAGAATTTGTGTGCTAAACTGTGATGAGTTTTTGTTTTTAATTTAATTTTTATTGACATATATTTGATATACAGTCTTATACTGGTTATATTAATTTCAAGAGTACAATGTAGTAATTCAACATTTTTATACCTTACAGAGAGATTGCCCCACTAATTCTGGTGATCATCTGTCTGTGGAGCTTTGCATGCTAGGAAATAAACAGACTTCTGATTTACAAATTTGTCTGGAGACTTTTAAGCATCTGTTACAGAATACAATGGAATATGCTAAAACATGCACCCCTGTATTTGGGGAAACCTCATTTATGGGAACAAACAGAGCCACTTTAATAATAACTCAAAAGTCATTGGATTCTTGCCACAAAGGCTTACCCAGGATCTTTAAAGAATGACTCCCAAATCCACCAGGGAGTGGAAACAGAATACCCACATTCATCTTCTTCCTCCTCTCTTTTGCTTTAGTGTTATTTGCTCACAAATAGTTTGGAGTGCTTGGGGCTGTCCATGTATACAGAGCTCTAGGAGAGAGCACTGAAGTCTACCCCAAGCCAGAGGCTTCTCTTGTGTTTCTAATGATGCCTCCCCCTGTGATGCCAGAATCTAGCAATGTTTCTAGAAAGAGGGGTTGAAAACCGTCATTCTACCTAATGTCATACTTAGTACTAAAGCAGTAGCCACCTGTGGCTCAGTCTCTTAAGGACTTCCTTAGAAACCAATTCCGCAGTTTGTGTTTGGGCTTCTCTCTTCATAACCCCTAACTTTAAAAGCTAAAATACGTTAATGTACGTACTCTCTTCCAAGCTCTGTACTACATCCTAAACATGCAAGATCTTATTTTAAGCTCACTAAGGCCCCTTTGATCTTTTACCCGATTTAACGAATGAGAAACAAAACTCAAAAGGAGTAAGCCATTTGCCCTAGGTCTCACGACCAGCAAACGACTGGGCTGCCTTAGGTACTCAGGTAGGCTGACTGCAGAGCCCCCATTTATAACCACTGAGATTTACTGCCCTTCCAGAGACCTCACGGATGAGTTTGAAAGGCAAGGCGTCTACCAGGCTTGTCATACTTTCTGTCTTCAGGTTTCTATACAGTCCCTTCCTTCAAACACAAATACCCCAATTACCATGACATACCCAAATATGCTTGTGTCCCAGTTTATTTGGACTTGTCAGAGGAATTTTTTTTTACATATTATTCTTTTGCTACACCCAACTCATTAGTTATATTGACTCAAATTGGTTACAGTCTTCCAGAAGGCACAGATAACAGAATATAAGGACCTTCTTTTTTATAATACTAGTATACTTAAATTGGCTTTATATTTATTGTACCTAGTCTATTTTCTAAGCATTTCCATTTCCCTGCCAGAATCGATTCTTGTAGATACCAGAGGAAGAAACAATTCATTTAGATCCTTAGGTAATGGGGGATAGAGTGATGTGATGAAAAGACCTAAACTCTGCTCTACATTCACACTGCCTTGATTATTGGGGAAATAATGCATGAGATGAGGAAATAGCTCGACTAAAGATGATAGTCAGAAATGTGTTCTAGTTCTTTCTTTCCTTTGGTCATCTGAATTTCCTCTGCCTATGCCAACTGCTCTTACCAATGGTGATAGCAGCAGCCAAAGCCAGATTTTAACCTCGTGTCTAAAACCCAGCCAGTAATATCATTGCTCTCCCTACTCTAGGTAACATTTTATGGCTCCATGTATAGCTTGTCCAGTGAGTAGGGGGGCCAGTGGCCATTTTGAGTGAAACCTTCCTATTCTGCCAAAGCTGGAAAATTGCTGCTGAGGAACTGATAGGTATTGCAGGGTCAAGGATATCTCCATGTCACCTCACAGAGAGAGCACCAGGGATGGGTCCCTTTCTGTGTTTGATTTCAGGGATACCTGACTTCATAGACTGTGCATCAATGGGAGGAAGAGAATGATGCAAATTGAGATGTTTTCTTCACAAGTAGGGATCTTGCGTTGCTGAGTCCTATGATATATCTGTTTAAGAAAGTATCTCTTGCATTAAGAGTGGCCTTTTAGAGGTGACTGAAGCTCATGAAATTAGAATTAACCTGTGATAGAAGGACTTCAAGGTGTTTGGATCCTTTGAAATTGTAGTACATATAGCAAAAGGCAGGGGTGGATCTGTTGTGAAGGAGAAAGAATAGATTTCAGAGTGTCATTTAAGACTGGCCAACTAGTTTCAGTTGGAGGATAGGCAATGCAAACCACTTAAACATTTTATGGAAAGAATGATATACTCAGTTTTGCTTAAAATATCACTCTAAAAACAATGTGGGGAATGGATTGGAAGAAAACTGAAAAGCAGTGGTAGATGGTTGCAGTAATACAGATGAGAAATAATGAGAGTAGTTAAGACTATGGTTGAAACTGGAAATGGAAAGAAGATTATAGATTACTTAAGGGATAGAATAAAGAAAATACAGTGACTGATTAAATGTAGATATAAGGAAGAAGGTAAAGACCAAGATGGTTCCCAAATTTAAAGCTTGGGCAACAGGGTGAAAAGTGAGTCTATTTTATTATGGGTCAAAAGATAATAAGTTTAGTTTTTAGGCATTTGAAGTGTAAGAGAAGATGTTTACTAACAATTTTATTTATTGTCCTGGAATTCAATAGGGATGGAACTGGATCTAGACATGTAAAAGGTGTTGACGTAGAAAACTTAGAATAATAATTGAAGCTGTAAGAATAGGGGGATGAGGGAAAAGGAAAAAACACATGCAGACTGAAGTCCCATGCAACAATCGCACTTACTTGGCATGTTGAACCAAGACGGCTGCTTGTTGTGATGATAGGTATAAGTAAGACTTCACAAAGACCAAAATGAGACACACACAAAGGCCAAAGTAGGACTGTGTGGGGTCACGAAGGCAAGCACTTCCTGGAGAAAATGATAGTAAATAGGATATACTCCTCTGACAGTTTGTTCAGAAAAAAGACTTTAAGAATTTCTTTTTTTAACAGGCATGAGGTGATATCTCATTAAGATTTTAATTTGCATTTATCTCTCTGATGGCTAGTGATGTCAAGCATCTTTTCATATGTCTATGAGCCATCTGTATAGGTCCTCCTTGGAGAAGTGTCTATTCAGGTCTTTTGCCCATTTTTAAATTGAATTGTTTTTCTGGTGTTGAGTCATATGACTCCTTTCCATATTTTAGAGATCAAACCCTTGTCCAATATATCATTGGCAAATTTGTTCTTCCATACGGTCGGTTCCCTTTTCATTTTGATGATGGTTCCTTTAGCCATGCAGAAGCTTTTTAGTTTTAACACCTGTCAGAATGGCCATCATTAATAAATCAACAAACAACAAGTGCTAGCAGAGATGCAGAGAAAAGGACCCTAGTGCCCTGTTGGTGGGAATGCAGACTGGTGCAGCCACTATGGAAAAGGGTATGGAATTTCCTCAAAAAAACTAAGAATGGAAGTTCCCTTTGACCCAGCAATTCCACTGCTGGGATTATACCCTAAGAATCCTGAATCACCAATTCAAAAGAACTTATGCACCCCAACGTTCATAGCAGTGTTATTTACAATAGCCAAGTGCTGGAAACAGCCTAAGTGCCCATCAGTAAATGAGTGGATCAAAAACCGTGATACATTTACAGTTTGTAGAATACAAGGGAAAATACTATGCTAAGTGAAATAACCTAGTCAGTGGAAGACAAATACCATACGATGTCACCTATAAGAGGAATCTAATGAACAAAATAAGGTAATAAACAAAATAGGACCACAGGCATGGAAACATGGAACAGACTGAGAGTGATCAGAGGGGTGGGGGGAGGGAGATAATGGTGCAAAGACGGGGAAGGGACTGGACAAAGAACATGTATGAATGATCCACAGTGTGGGAATCGATTGTGGGAGTGGGGGATGGGATGGTCGGAGGAGGGCAAAGGGGGAAAAGTTGGGACAACTGTAATAAAATAACAATAAAAATGATTAAATAATAAAAGAATTTCTTTTTTCAAGTAATGCTGGCATTTGATGACTTGAGTGATAACAGTTCTAAAAGAATGGTGGCGTTAAATGTAAAGTGCATTGGGTTGAAGAATGAGTGTGAAATTCGGACACAGAGGCAGGCAGTTTGGGCAATACATGTGAGAAGACTGATGTGAAAGTGAGAAGTAGAGTGAGACCTGGAGGAAGATGAGTGGTTGAAAGTTTCCAGATGTGTGTGTATGTGTGTGTTTCAAATAAGAGAGACTTGAGCAGGTTCAAAATTTAGGGGAATGTGTATATGAAAAGGGATATATTGAAGATCCAGGGGAGAAGACGTCAAAGCAAGATAGTGAGGACCCTGAGGAGGCAGGAGGGATTATTCTTATGAAGAAAGAGCCAAGCATGATCATTTTAACAAAAGGAAAGCCTAGGAGAGTGAATTTGTAAGTTTATCTATAGACATTTGAAGAACTTGAAGTAGCTTCAAGAGATTCTAATCTCTCTTTAATACAGAGAAAAATAGCACCTGGTAAGTGTGATGAATTAAGATGGCAAAGCTCCAGAACTTGAGAAGAACCAGGAAGGTTCGAAATAGCTCCTATGAAGAAAGAACTAAGCAGGAAAACCTAGAAGTGCCAGGCAGAGCTGAATTTTCTGACTCTGGTGCCTGAACTCTTCCCCTTGAAAAACTGTGCCTCCTAAGTGGTCTCCTGCACAGCCATGATAGAAGCTGCACCCTTCAAATTATGAGAAAACAGTACTTTTGTCTGTAAAGCAGAATATGCTGGTTCTCATATTTGACCAGCTATACAATCATCTTCCAGCCCTACCCTCCTTCTCTGCTCACTACCTTACTCTCTGTTCATATTAGTTTGTGACTCTGTTTTCTTCTAAATGTGTTAGTTATAACAGGAACATTCATATGAGTGAGTGAATTCTGCCCTGACAAAATGTCCTAGTATTAACACAAATTATTATGACAAATTTCCTGGATTGTCTGGCCAGGATTTGACCTCACTGCACTCATCATCTCTTTCCATTGTCTGTCCCCAAAGTCTGTAATGTAAGACGGGCATTTGCATGCATTTGATAGCAGGACAATGACTTTCACAAGCAGAGAAGACACTGTTTTAGTGGCTTCATCTGATTTCAACCACCCCTCTCACAACACATGGAATTGGGTTGGAGTTTAATGCAGGGTAAGAAAACACGTTATAATAGCAGCACAGGTGACACTGTGAGGTCACAATCCACCAGGCACTGGTAGTATTTGAGAAAGGGTTGGGAAGTAATCTATGGGGAAATCCAAAGACTATCCCTGAGTTAGACAGAAGTTGAACTAAGCTACTTCATAATTTTTTTCTATATCGCATGGTTATGGTCTCAGGGAAGGAAAACTACTTAATATCAAATCAAAACTGATGCACATGAGGAAACTGAGAATCCATAAATGTTAATATTCTCAGAAGCAACGGGCTAAAAAGAAAAAATGACCAAGAAATGGATAGATTAATATCCTAGTTCATCTATTTGTTGGCTGAATTGCCCTAAACAGCTTACCTAACATTCCAGACACCGTTTTCCATTTTATAAAAGCAAGATGGTGTACATCTGGTTTGACGGTTTTTCTAAGGTTGTGTCGGCCAATGTAGTAGTGACTAACAACACGTGGCTCTTGAACTTTAAATTAGTTCAAATTAAATATTAAAATCAATTCTTCAGCTGGGCTACCTGCATTTGAAGCGCTCAACAGCAACATGTGCTGGTGGTGCACAGACATACAACATTTCCAACATCAAAAAAGGTTTCGTTTGACAGCACTCTTTTAAGAATGAGAGAGAGAATTGAAAAAAAATGACCAGCCTGTACTAGGTACTCTTAGATGATAGTTAGTTTTTGTTAATCATATTTCATCTTGAATGCTATATATCAAAGTCTGTATAAAGTGTGTTACATGTATTATTTAATGTAATTTTCATTCCTATTCCATAGGTAAGAAAATGAAGGTGTGAAGATGTTCAATAATGACCCCATGTTTATAAAGATTAGAGGCTCTCACTTTTAGGAATGTCTTCAAAATCACAGAGGAAACATTTATCAGAAACAGATACCAAAAACTCATTTGTCTGACCACAAGCTGTGCTGTTACATGCCTGGCAATGTGCTTTTATGCGCACTAAAAATAGCAGAGAAATTCCAATTGTGGAGAAGGGAGGGTAGAGAATTTTGGAGGTTGTATGCAGAAGAGGGAAGAGCAACGTAAAGGAGACCCTTGTATGTAAAGAAAATAAGAGCTAAAGTGGATGGCCTCTGAGCTCTATAATCTTGGACTCTAGGATTCTGAAAGGCCTGATATTACATGTTCTATTCTGTCAGAAATGATTGGGAGATATAGTTATTTATTGTAAGAAATAGAGGTATTTTTCTTTTTGTCTTTGCCAATCAATACCTGCTTCTTTGAGGAGCCCTATGCTCTGAGGAACATGTAGAGAGCAGAAATTTGATCTTGAAAGCAAAGAAATAGGTTGGGAAATGGGTCCAAGTAGTTGAGTGCAGAATCTTGTCAATAGGACAAATTACGCTTTTAAGATGTGCTATCTTGGCCTAAATTCTATGCTTCAAAAATAAGTCAAGGCATTCAAAAAGGGTGAAGAGTTTGCAGGAACAACTATAAAGGACACATGGACAAAACCAAGGGAGGGTGGAATCAGGGGAGAGAGGTGGGGATGGTTGGGGATGGGGGGGAAGGCAGAAAACTATACTTGAACAACAATAAAATTTTAAAGTATTTTTTAAAAAAGACATTCAAGTAATAAGCATAACAGTGTCTTGTTAAACACATTCCTGCTTTTAAAAAAAACAGAATAAAAAACTACAAAGCAATTGATAATAATAATAATGTTTGATAAATATATTATGAATAAATTAATGTAATCTCTCAATAGTGATTATAATTGTCAGAAAACTAGATTATGTGACAATAACAAACATACCAAGAAATCCCAGTGATTTAAGCTAAAAAAGAATTGATCTCGCACTCACACCGCAGGTGACCTGAGTAATCGTAGCTTTCCTTGGTGGCTCTCTTTTCCTTGATGACTCTGGGACCCAGTATCTAGAACCTGTGTTTTCCAAGGGCTAAAGAGCCACGTAGGATATTTAGAGGCCAAGCCTGGAAGTATCTACATTGCTTCTATCCACCTTTCATTCACCTGAGCACATAGTCCCCAACTCAACAACAAGCGATGCTGGCTTACATTGCCTTACTGCAAGCCCAAATGTGAAGAGCACACAGCCTTGTCTCTAAATCAGAGATCATAAATCATGTTTAGCCTACGTGCATCTGCAACCTATCTGCTTACTTAGAAAATAGCCTCTTTGCTTTTAAATAGCTACTAATTTTTATATTTTCCTAAAAACTCATTTTACGTAATTGCCATCTTCCCCACTCTTATGAAATAGACTTGATTCCTACTTCATGAAGAACATCAGCCTCACCAGACACATTTTTCACTCTCCTTTTCAGCGTGTTGTTCTCTCTTTCAGAGAAGCATGTCCCGCCCCCGCCCCTTATGTACACCACAACCTATATAGGAAGCATTGCGCTCCATTGCTTCTTCCAGACTCTGATCTATTAATCATTGCCTCTCTTTCCTATCTTTTTACTTCTGTGTATTTTGTGTCTTTAGTAACCTTGTTGAAATATTTTTCAGTCCCAAACCCTTTCTTGACATTCAGATTGTATTCCACCTCTAAGTTGAGTTCATTCTCTTTACCCTTTATGATGCAGTCTTGGAATAATAATACGTACTAACATCACATTTTTTGCATATTTGTCTTCAGAAATTTATTAAAATTGAGTTCTATATTTTTGTGTGGGATTATTTATGTCTTAACTTCAAGCTCTGCAAGGACATGACTAGAGCTTTTTGATTGTCTGTGAGTCTGATACACAGTAGCTGCTTCATAAATATTCGGTGATTCAGTCCACTGCCATTGATGGAAACCTAAGGGATCATAATTGTATACAATGACTATGAAATCTAAAAGTGATACTTCTGTCTTTACTTTCTTGGATTATTCTGCTGCATTTCACACCATTGGATGACTTGTGTCCTTTAAACAATCTCCCTCCTTGATGTCCAGGACCCATTAAACTCTTAGCTGTCTTCCTACCTCTGTGAGTGTCTCTTTCAGTCTACTTGCTAATTGTCTCCATCATATTCCACTATCCACGCCTTAAAGTGGAGGTGCTCCCTGGACTTTTATCCTTGAGCTGCTGATCCCCTCAGAGTTCATATTGCTAAAAGGATTATTTATTCATATTTAAGATTTCCCTTGCCGCCCATGTGTTGATGCCTTCTGAAATATATATTAATCCTAAATTTTTCCCTTGAATTACAAAACTTTGGGCCAAACTGCCTGCTCAATATCATCATCAAATGTCTTCACATCTTCACAAACTCAACCAGTCCAACTCTGAATTCATGACTCCCTAAGTTGTTCACCCTCCCTTACTCCATATCTCAGGGCAATTATCCAAACAGCTATCTGACTAAAAACCAAGACGCCCAGTCCCTTTTGCCTTAGCACCCTGTACCCTATTGATCACTTTGTGTGGCCGGCCTTTGTACTTCCAAATACCTGTATCCTTCCTCACCTTTCCATCTCTTACTTGTTTCTCCACCTGCACTAGGAAAATCCTCCTGTAAACTTGCTTTCCACCGGATCCCTCCCAGCTAAATCCATTCTCTGCACTACAGCCAAACTGATTTCTCAGAAGCAACACTCTGACTATTTCATAGCTCAGTTGAAACCCCTTCAAAGACACCCCATTGTATATAAGTCTACACAATTTAAGGCGACTTGGACTATCTTTAACTTGACCCCTTCCTTGTCTAATCTCTCATCTCTTTGCATCTCTATCATCAGGATTAACAGTATTAGTGTTCTGCACACACCCTTTTTTTTCTTGCTCTTGTACTCTGCTTAAGAAAAGTTGGGCAAACCCTAGCTAATCCCTCCTCATTCTTGCAGTCTTATCTCAGGCCTCATTTTCTTTAGAAAGTCTTTATATCCCTGTCCAATCTGGTGTGGCACCAGCCCCTTGTGGTTATATAAAACCATATAGAGATATCTGTGACTTTGAATTATGTGGAGCAGAATCCTTGGAAAAGCATGTTGGACATGCTATGTGAGTGAGAAGTTAGCTATTATGGGTTAACAGTTTACTCCAACACCACCTAGCTAATTCAGTTCTGAATAAAATGTGGTTAATGTATTACAAGTGAAGAATGAGGCACAGAAAAGTGAGGTCCTCATTCCATTCATACAAAGCCCAGTCCTCTGGTCATCTCCAAGTCTAACATTCACTAGACCTATTTTACTAAGAAATGTTCAAAGAGAGCCAAGTTGGCTGTAGAAGGGAATGAAGAAAATTACGGATAACTGCTTCTCTAAGTACAGCAAACATTTGTAGAACAAATGTGTTTGCAGTTTATAATCTGTTTTCCACTCTAGCAAAGCGGGTGCTGTTCCATCTGAACTGAGAAGCTACTGGAGCATGAATTATACACAAAGGTTCTGCCTGTTCATCACGCAGCCTGGTGCACAGAGGACAAGTCGGCGCATTGAAATTCAATGAGGTCAGATTCGAAACCCAGCAAACACGGCTACACTTTGGGAGCTGGAACATCGTGTGCCTGTCCATGTTCAGGAGCCATTCCCATGTCCCTTGGGGAATAATACCAAGGAAATGGGCCCTTCTGTGCACATTCAAGGCTTCCTGGACACTCACGCATGTGGTATCACACTGTGTCTGCCCAGATTGCCAGGAGAAGGAAAGGAAACGGGACGCTGAAGCTCACTGTGTGGCATCCGCTTCCCAGACGGAAGGACTGTGAAGTGCCTCTTGAGGGGAGGGTTAAATGCACCACAGCATGTAAAAGGCTTAGTCCTCCAACAGATGAGATGAATCTGCACCTGGCTGCATTCCACTGTGGACATGTTTGATCGTTGCCATCGTGTATCCCTTGATTAGTGAGTGTATATTAATTGCTTTGGAACTTTTAGCATCCAAACCCCTTTCCCATGCTTAGTGCATTTGCCACCACATGGTTCTGGTCAAAAATCGAAGCTGCCTCCCACCTGAGAAGTCAAAAGTCCATATCATGCTTTTCTAGCCACTCTTGCATCTTGGTGCGTGTCTCAGCTAATCGAAGGCACACAAGACAATTCTAAATTGGGAAGATGGAAGACAGAAGCAGGAGCCTCAGAGAATGCATTCTGTGGCAGTGGCAGTGGTGGAAGCAGTCCCCGTGAAAGGGTAACAGTACCCACGATGACCACAGGAGGGACTAAGCTGAGACATCAGGCTTTCCTGGGCAACAGCAGCAGTGCCTGGCCAGCTCACACTGGGGATAGATTTGGTGGGTTTCTGGGGTCTTACCTTCCTTGTTCAGAGCTATGTAATCTCTCTTGTTCTCCAAACTTCTTGTCAATTCTATAATTTCCTAACAGCTTTTTAATAAAGGCCTTTTCTTCTTACATCAAAGAAAGCTTCTATAGTTCTTATTACAACTCCTCTGAAAAACTCCCTCACCTGAATGACAAGTTAAGGGACATTCTTAAAACATTATTATAAATTTTGTTATTAATGCAATCTGTTTATAAAAATGGGCAAAGAGAAAGGGTCTCAGCATTCAAAATTAATGTAACTTTTAACATGCGTGCTTTAATTTGTCATCTTAGCTCAGTAGTTCTCAACCAAGAGGCAATTTTGTGCTCCAGGGACATTCGATTAAGTTTGTTATTTTCATTCAATGGGTAGAAGTCAGAGATGCTGCTGAACATCCCCCAATACACAGGGCAGCCTCCATGACAATGAATCACCTGGTTCAAAGTGCCAATAATAAGTAGGTTGAAGAATTCTCTCTTAGATTATTTCAGGTTCAATGGACCTTTGGGCCAACTAATTCCATGGCTTCCTTAAATCCTTAGAAGTGCATAAAATTCATAGACACCACACTCAGACTATTTTCCATGTCTTACAGCAACCCTAATGTTAAAAGTCTTTATCTATCCAACAAATAGTTATTAGCACTATGCCAGGTACCATGATAGTTATAGTAAATAGGTTAAAAAAGAACAAAAGTGGTGGTATCTTTTAGATTTTTCACACAAATTGGAAAGGCAGACAACATAAAGGTAAGTCAACAGAGAAATCCATAGATATGAATTGTCATAAAGATAATAAAAAGGAGGAAAAGCTGAATTAAGTGACAGAAATTAGCAGGGGAAAATCAACTGGGAAAACGGGGTCACAGAGGCTTCTCAGAGGAGGTGGCATTTGAACCAAAGCTGAAGGAAGAGCAGTGACACAGAGAACACAATGTAAATGGAGTCTCATGACAAGAAAGAGCTCGATGACCAAAGAAGCAAAAGGAAGCCAGTGTTATTGTGGATCAGTGGGTGAAGGGACAGTGACAGCAGGTAAGCTGAGAAGTATAGACACAGGCTTGTGTGTCTCCCAGTCTATTGATAGTGAGGCTCTGGCTAGGGGCACCTGAGGCACTCACCTGGGCCTCTATTCCTCATAGCAGCCCCAGCAGGCATTCTCCCCTAGGGCCAATATTGTGTCTAGACCAGCCCTTACAGTTCTTACTGTAATTTCAGGGCGCACTTCAGCAACAATTATCAGGGGGCTTTGAGGAACAAGACGTATGATTCATGGGTCCTGTAAGGCACACAGCATCCTGACAGGCACATGGTGAGGTCAGGGGTGGAGAGAGAAGGACAGCTGGGATCCAGGGCCCTGCCTTCATTAGAGACTAAGGGTGGGGCAACTTAGGTTTAAACAGGTTCGCTCTTTATTGGCTAATTTAAAGCATGAGAGTGGGAATTAGGATGAGGGAAAGGGAGAAGTGGGGTCACTCAAGTGGTCCGTTATCTAGGTTACCCAGGGCTCTCTAAAAAGAGATCTTTATGCATGGGTGTAACCTGCTTTCTTATTGGTTGTTTGCAAGTGGGCATAACCTCCTGTGGGCGATGTTTATTCAAGATGGATGTCTTTTGAATTGGATGCCTGGCACTCAAAATCTCAATGTCAGGCGAAGAGGTGGTCACTGCACAAGGATTTTGTTTACACGCCGGATGGACTCTTGGGCCATCTGAACATGGAACTGCCTTGAACTTGACCGGAATGATTGTAAAAAAAACCAATTCAATAACATGGGTTATTTCACTATGACCAGAAGTCCAAGCTGACTTTTTTATTTATACCTAATGAATAACAATGTAAACTCAATTAATTGTCTTAGTTAGTGTCACTTAATAAATAAGAGGTATAAAATCTGTGAGGAAGAAGTTTCAAATCCTCCAATCAAGTCCGGACACTTCATTTCATGCAAAATGAAACTGAAGCACACAGAGTAAGTATGGTTTGCTCACGGTTACACAATTTAGAGAACCAAGTTTAAGATCCAGATGTCTATATACCTACCTAGATGCTCTTTCCACCAAACCAACCCACTTAAACATCGTGCAGTTGGGGTCCCTGCACAAGCTTAGCAAACTAAGGCACAGAATCCGCATTTCTCCTCGTGAGGAATGATCTCCCTTGGATTCTAATGGGTGACATTTTCCCCATTGCTCAGCAGAGATCAACATTTCCTTCAAAAATTACCCTTTTCATATGTGTCACGAATAGTCATTGCCCTCAGGTTAGAGGCCAACTGAACATTTTCTCCACACTTGAACCCAATGCCTGCCTGGTTTGGGGTACATGAACTATGCAGTATGTAGTCATTAATTTCCATGCTAGTGCCCATGCAATAAAAGCCTATGCCAGTGTTCAAACTGCTTTCCCTTTAGCTGACAAACAAACTATTCCCTCCCTGATGCCTCTGAACTGAATTTGTAAGAGCTGTTAATTAATATCGTGCACCTGTTTCTGTACTTGATAAACAAAAGATGAATAAAAGTTCCAAGGAGACTGAGATGGGCAGGGACTAACCATGGAGCTCTGAATACCCCTTATCTCCTGGAGGCAAGCAGGCAAGGGCCTTGGCAGTGCGGCCTTGCTTGAAATCCAGAAGGACACCGCATTGTGTTGGAAAGGCCTCTGCTTGATCTGACATTAAGTCTTAACATTCACTACTTATAAGAGCTTAAAACATTTCTTAAATGCTCTAAATTTCCATTCTTTCATTTATTTTTTTTTTTAGATTTTATTTATTTATTTTCAGAGAGAGGGAAGCGGGGGAGAGAAACATCAGTGTGTGGTTGCCTCTCACGTACCGCCTAATGAGGACCTGGCCTGCACCCCAGGCATGTGCCCTGACTGGGGATCGAACCGGCAGTCCTTTGGTCTGCAGGCTGGCACTCAATCCACTAAGCCACACCAGCCAGAGCTCCATTCTTTCATTTATAAAGGAAAAATAATAACATCCATAGCTAACATATATTGAGCCTTTACTACCGTATGTCTGACATGTCTCTGTGCAGTTACTAGAAATCAGCCCAAGGCATGTGTTAACATCTTGATTATGAAGAGAAAGAAAAATAAATTATTTGGATAACTTCATTAGGATGACACAACTGAAAAATAACATAGCAATCACTTTCTTAACCGTTTTCTTTTACTTGTATAAATCCTATGAAGTTTTAGTCTGGCTAAACTTGTGTCATTTTTTTTTTAATGAGTAAATGCTGGATTCCAAAAAGGTAAAATGGCAAGAGAGTTTCATGACCTTGCTAGGCATATAGCTTCAGCCTCTTCTTCTCCCCGGTGTATTTTCATAAGAATCAGGCTGCATCAAGAGAAAAAACATTTTACTTCATTTATTTATTTTATTCGTTCTTTTAAACTATTGGAATATTAACTGAGCTCCATGTGACTTTGCCCAGAAATAAGTATGTTCTAGAAAGCATCAAATGGGCCTTGAACTCTGCAGCACTCTTTTGGGTTGTGGGGCTGCAGCCATGGTCCCTGTCACACGCATAACATAGCTGTCCCCACGTGGACACCCTCAGCTCTCTCCCTGAGCTCTTCATGTGCTTTTGTGAGCAACGTTCTTGCAGCTTCCTGTACAATGCAGTCTGTTGTGACTACTCATTTTAGAAAATAAAGCCTGGGTGATCAGTGAGCCAGACATTAGCCTGTAGCCTCATTGTACTTACTGCATTCCGTTGGCACAATAGCAAATGCAGACCAGCACAGGGAAGGTAGAAGCATGGTCCCAAACAAGCAGGACAGGGTAGGCAACTCTCAGAATACTCTGTCCTGTTCACTGAAGGTATAAAAGGTAATGCATGCTGGAAATAATAAATGGCCATATAGAAAAGCATACTGTCAGCAATGCAGGTCTCCATGCCAGAGGCCCTGGTCGGTAAAACCAACACTCCCTCGCCAAGGAGACTCCCTGGAGTTAATGCTTATCAGTTGTTTACTTATGCTGATTGCCTTAGCTCTAATTCTATTCTTCAGTTTGAATTTTCAGAGGTGTTTTTATAGTTACAAAGCATTAGAAATAAGAGGCAAATCAGTCCCCTAAATTTTGTTGCTGTGTTCATAGTGCTTTATAAAACCCTAATCCCTACATAACTCTTTTGGCTTTTTTCTCCTCAACTTCCTTACATTCTGTGTACTTTGCATATCTTGATCTTCACTTTTGGGGTATTAATAAGCATGTTTGAGATTTAACCTTGCCACTGGGCATCTCTATTTGTATGTCACCATCCACTCACTTATAAGTCGATGCCATCAGTCCCCAGCCCAAACCTCCTCCTTTGGATTTCTCATCACAGGGGATGTGTTTTCTGCACTTGTCTATTACTACAAAATGAAACTGGGCATCATCCTCATCCCCCTTTTCTCTCATGCCAATCAATCACCAAGCCATGCTGAAGCTACTTTCCAATCAATGCTGAAGTCTAACCACTTGCTATTGCTGCCACCGTGTTGGTCCAGGTTACCATTACCTCTCACCCACAATAACTCCTGTCTTTCTTGCCTCCTGTCTTCTCCCTGTCAGCGTCTGTCCTGTAGCCAGGACGTCATTTCTGAAGTTTGCCTGTGATCCTGGCTGAGTAAAGCCATCCCGTGGTTTCTGATCCCTCTTAGGTCAAGGTGAAACAGGTTCTCCAGCTGTCTGCATGATCTGGCTCTTCATTATCGATTCTATACATTAGTCAAGACTCTTTGGTTTTAAGTGTTAGAAACCCAAATCATGGTGTGATAATAAAATTAGTAGCACTGTGTTGGAGTTTTCTGCCTACCCCTCTTCTTTAAAAGTTTTCTGCCCATCCCCTCTTCCACAGGAATGAGCTCACAGAGCTGGGTTTTCCATATACAGCACCCTCCAGCTGTCCCCAGGCCACAGCAAGTGGATTCAGGGGAGCATCTATCCCCAGGAAACATGTAGGATCTCTTCCCTGAGACAGTAGACTTCCAAGCAAAGTGTCTTTTCACTTGGCCGGGTCCAACATAGAGTCCCCGCTGTGGTGGGGTGGCTGCATCTTCTGCCATGTGTGCCAGGAGCAGAGAAAGGCAACCTAAAGAAATTAAAAAAGAAACAATCAGTCACACTAACGAAACAAAGAAACAAATGAAAATAAAACAGTAACGAGAAGCAAAAAGGATTCCCTTACTCTTCTAGTCCCTTTCTCATCCTTCCTGGGTTTCATGAGACATCGTGTGCCTCCCCGCTTTTGTCTGCTTAACTTTGCTTGAACTTATTTTTAATAAAAATAATATGAATATATTTTAATATATTACATAATAATATAGTGCTTGCTTTCAATATGACAGGTAATATGTATCTATCTACACACAGGGAGTCTTATGTAATTTTCATAATAATGTATTGTTTATAATACATTAACATAATATATTAAGAGTTCATAAAAATATATTGTTTGCTTTCTGTGTGGCAGGTAATATTTATATATCTCCACACACACACACACACACACAGTGTTTCATGTAATTTTTACCATAACTCTGAATTGCCTTTATTAAGATTTCCACTTCACATATAAAAACATGAGACTCATAAAAGTGATGTAACATATCCAAGCTTCCACAGATAAAAACTTTGGAACCAACTATGAAATCAACTATGGAATCGAGATATTTTTGATTCTCAAGTACATAATTTTCTATTTTGCTGTTTCTCAATCTCATTCATTTGGATCCTGATATCTGTCAATTATCTGAATTCATTCATTCACACACTCATTCATTCACACACTCATTCATTTATTCAAGAAAGACATTTTGGTTCTCTGTGGCAGACACTACCCAGAGAATTTTCTCATAAAACTTTTGATAGTTTGATAATACTGTTGGGAGATAATTCCCCATGAATATCTCACATTTCTACATGGCTTATATCAGCCATTGCTCTGGATTAACTTTTTAAGGACATTTGTGTAGCAAACATCCTTGGAAGATACACTGTCTCCCTCCACAGCAGAGAGAAGTTTCCTTCCTGCTTAGCATGATGAAGACTATATCTCCCTCTGGGGCAAATGTTGGGCACATTTGCTATTAGTCCCTTTAAAAGACTGGGGTTTTCTAAGCTTACAGTTCCTCATTCGGGACGCAGGCTCACTGAGTATCTAACATCTATGTGGGCCTCCTCACATCACTTCATGGGCCTGGGAGATAAGGAAGACCGATCTGAGCGTGAAGGTCACAGTGTCTACTGTACCACGAGTAATAAAGTCTCTTGCTGTTGACCCGGGAGCCTCCTTTCTTCTGCCAACACCTGTGTGGCAAAGTCACTCGTTAGCTTGCAAAGAAAAATGATCTCAAATCCTTCACAGTTCTTGAGAAATACAACTAGCAAAGTAATTAAGGGCTGATAATTGTGGGCTCTACAACTTGATTCACCAATGTTCATGTAATCTTATATGTTGCAGAGTCAATATTTGAACAATATCTCTACCTAACTTCCAAACCATCAAAGAAGGTAGATAAAAGTTAAAGAAGAGAAATAGAATTAATAAAACAGACAGCCAGCCTCTGTCCTTCAGCTCTGTGCTTTTGTATAGTAGATACATCGTAAGAACTTTCGGAATGGCTGGCGTTGTAAAACATCTCAGAGACTGGCACAGGGGTAGCTGAGTAGTAAGCGAGTAGACAAATGATCTTAGAGGTTAAGGGACTGTGGAGTCAAACAGCCCTAGGTTCCAATCTGACACTCTGCATGACACTGAACAATTTATTCAACCTGCTTGAGCAGTAATTTCCTTAACTCTAAGGCAAGAATAATAAATCCTAGCTCACAAGAGCGTCATAAGTGTTCAACCAGGTGATGTATAGAGCATTTAGCATGAAGCTGCACACATCAAAAGTACTCATTAAATGATAGCTATTGGTGTTCCTAATAAGTCCTCCCTAAAGTTTGCATGAGTGATTGATTAATTTCTTTACATCAATTCACCTGCAGGTTAACTATCAGATCATTTACCACTAGTAGCTCCCTAGTAGTTAGCAATGTAATCAGGTTTATAAGTAAAGATCACTGCCTAAACTATTACAGCTTTAAGAGCTAAAGGGGCCCTTAATTTTAAGTGTGGGGGATACTAATAGTTCCTTTCTTGTAACAAAAATATCTTCAGGCTGCAATTTTGAGATAGCATTAAGGCCGAGTGCCCACTTTGTGCCTTTCCACAATGGTGTGAGAAATTACAAGGCTGGGGTTTTCTTGGTTATCCATTTGTCTCTTTCCCATCTTGCAAGTGGAACGAGAACTGCTGTTGCCAAGCAACGATGCAAAGATGGTGCGGGTGGGCCGTGGCTCTCTGGGAGTGAGAGCTTAGTTCTAGAGCTGGTACAAGGGCACTGAAAGGGAACACTGGAAAGTGTACATTTCCTCAACAGCTGGAGAGTCATGTCATTAATGCAAATCCTCCAATAATTAAGAAAAACTGCTACCACTGAGAATCCCATCACCAGGTTTCATGAACTTTGGAAAATTCTAAGAACCACGAGGCGCAGTGACTC
The DNA here is from genome assembly GCA_028533065.1 of Trachops cirrhosus. Taxonomy (NCBI): domain Eukaryota; kingdom Metazoa; phylum Chordata; class Mammalia; order Chiroptera; family Phyllostomidae; genus Trachops; species Trachops cirrhosus. Next base: position 5,698,598 of record CM052538.1, on the reverse strand, counting down.
CTGAGAGTTTTCATTGCCATCTCAGTACTCTGCCCTAAACACATGATAAAGGCACCAATCCTTTTGACAAATAATCAGACTAACTGAAAGAAGGGTTAGAAATATTCACTCCAAACATGCCTCTATTCTGTGGAATCACTAGGAGAGTGGTTCTTTTACTGACATAATAAAGAGAAGATCTTAAAAACAGGGATTGGAAGTACAAGGGGGGATGGCAGAGAACGCACAGTGTGGTAACTGGCAACCATCTGTTTCACGTCATTAAGGAGGAAAAAACGGAAGTTGAGAATGTCTCTTTTACACTAGCAACTGAGGCTCCCTAGTTGATTGCAGTTAAATATCGCTAATATAGGCTGATGTGTTTGAGCTCACACAGGGTGCTAAGCAGCATTATATAGCAGTTAAGACCAGGCTCAGGAAAAACACTGCACGGGTTGGGAGCCCAGCCCTGCAACTTACAGATGGAGTGAATTTTGGAAAGTCACTTATCCTCTCTGCAAGTCACATTTTTATGTGTAAAATGTAGATGACATGTGCTTCCTGGTCCAAAAGAGTCTTGATATGACTAACAAATGGTTCGAAGCATTAATGTGGCTGGAATCCAGCCTCCATAACCTCCGTGTCATTTATTCAGACCCCAGGAAGTCAGGTGTCTGCCCCTGGAGGAAATCCTCCTCCAGACTCCCTTTTACCTTCTCCCTCTTCATCACTTCCCATCTTCTACAACAGGGGCCCTGGTCCTCGTGTTGATGTTTTCTTCACTTGTTTACTATTACTCTAGAACAACAAGAGGGCACACGTGGTCACGGCAAGCAGATGATCGTAGATTTAAGAATGTGTCTGATGGTGTGTCTGCCAGGCCGAAATCAAATAAGTAAACAAGCCAGTAGAAAACCCCACCCGGGGCTTGTCTGAAGCCCAAGATTAACTCTCTCTTTGGTATGCCATTTATCTTCAAAATAGCTTTGAGGTTTGAAATTGAAAGTGCTTGATTTTACCTTTCTCTATTTCTTTTCCTCAATTTTTTTGGTTTTCCATCATCTTGCCCTTTAAAAATGTAATAGAAATGGTGGAAAGACAGAAGCAGTGATTCTTAGGATATAAATCTTTTCTTCCGTGCAAGCACCAGAATGCTGAAAACTAAGATGCTTGCTAATAATGAAGTGGATGAAATTGAGATTCCCAAATCAACTATTGAACCAAGAATGTCTTTAGCTCTCTTACTCCCTCAGCCTGGAAATGCAGGAATGTACCCCCTGTATAGCTGAAAGCAGACAGCCTCTGTGTTTTGGCAAAGCTGGATGGACATCCTGGCCACTGCGCTACGCTCCAGTCTTTCACTGAATCAATTAGCTAACCTCTCCAAGCTTCAGTTACTTCATATTGAAAGCAAGAATAATAGCCCTACTTCACAAGGACTGTGAGGCTTAGAGGTACATAAAGATTTTGGAGCAGCTTTGCCTTTCCACTGTAGAAACTTGTGATCATACACGTTGCAGGGATAAGGCACAAGTGTGGTTATTTTAAGCTTCCCTACACAGGTAACTGTTGTGGATAACTGGGTTCATGCTCCCCTGGGATCCTCTGAGACACCAGAAGATGGAAAGTCTGAAAAATGTCTCCACTGGCCCCCACTCCCCGATTAGCTGAGGGCCGCTCCTGGGGCGTTCCTGGGGCTAGGCACGTCTGGGCTGAGCCTACTTTCCCACAGAAGAAAACCATTAGGCAAGGGGGAGGAAAACATGGGTGGTTAGGTAGGAAGTTGAGAGCATGCTGGAAACCATGTTTGATGTGTGAACTCAACTGGGTCAAGGGTGTATGGGACAGAATATCAATAACACATATTATATTGGTGAGGTGACAATTACGCTAAGTGGTAAATCAGAAAACATGGGACAAATCCCAACTCTATACTTAGCTAAATATGAGTCATTTGTTCACTCATTCAACAAATATTAATTGAGTACCTACTAAGTGCCATATAATCTAGGCAGGGAGGACAGAACAATGAACAAAACAGATAAAATTTCTGACTTTATGTTCCTTAGAGTGTTCTGCATGCTCAAGTCCCGTACATATTAATTTGCCAAAAAGCAGGTGGTTTAGATTAGAATAGAGGTCACATATTAAATGTGAACAGGCGCATAAAATAAAAGAGTGAAACTGACTTGGTCAAGGAAATAATAGAGAACGCTTTTATTTGTTTTTTACAGCTGACTTTTTAAAGTCAGGATTCATTATTTCGGCTGCGTAGTATTCCATTGTGTAAATGTACCATAGCTTTTTGATCCATTCATTTACTGATGGGCACCTAGGTTGCTTTCAGCACGTAGCTATTGTAAATTGTGCTGCTATGAACATTGGGGTGCATAGGTTCTTTTGGATTGGTGTTTCAGGGTTCTTAGGATATAGTCCCAGCAGTGGAATTGCTGGATCAAAGGGGGAAAGAAAGAAGGAGCTCATACCCTTTGCAACAGCATGGATGGACCTGGAAAGCATTATGCTAAGTGAAATAAACCAGGCAGTGAAAGACAAATACCATATGATCTTGCCTTTAACAGGAACCTAAACAACAAAACAAAGAAACAAGTAAAATATAACAAAAGACACTGAAATAGAGGACAGGTTGTCAGTGACCAGAGGGGAGAGGGGAGGGAATTTCAGGGAAATTTCAGGGGAGAAGGGAAGGTTTTACAGGAACAAATATAGAGGACACATGGACAAAACTAAGGGGGTTGGAAATGGGAGGGGGAAGGGAAGGGATGTGTGGGTGGGCTGGGATGGGAATAAAGGATAGAAACTGTACTGAATAAACTAAAATAAAAAAAATTTTAAAAAAAGAGAAACATAAAGTCAGGATTCAGATAATGTCCAGTTTTCCTCTGTATGCGAAGATGCAGTCATCCTGGATTAGGGCTCACACCAGTGACCTCCCCTGACCTTGTTTCCCTCCGTAAAGATCCTGTCCCCGAATGCGCTCCTGCTGGAGACCGGGACTGCAGCGCACGAACTTGGGGAGAGAGGGACGCCGTTCAAACCATTTCACTATCTGTTTACCTGTTTACTCTTCGTTGTTCCAGAAACCTCTTCCCTCCAGTTTTTGACTTTAAATCAGTCGCCAATGCTATCTTCTTCATGAAGTCTCATGTCTCTTGGTAACCCAGGCCTCCCAACTAAAGACGCACTTTTTTTTCAAATATCCGTGTTATTTCATTTTTCTCCTGACGCTTAACTCCGACCTCCTATGGTATGCTGTGTGCACTTTCCTGCTCCCCTCACTGGACAGGGGATGACCTCATAGGTGGTCTCCCTCTCCAATACCAAATCCTGGCCTTAATGCTTGAGGACTGAATAGAGGTGTATTTATGTGCACAGCTATTCATTTGGCCAGTCTGAATGGCAATGACAGTTCATTTGTATCCGTGTCTTTTGGACTGGGCGCGGTGCCTGGGATGGAAGCATGACTGATTACAGTGAGTGAATGATTTCTCCAAAATACTATGTACCAGGCACAGGAGGGAAACAGCTGATAAGAAAGGTCAACAAAGCTAACTGTTTGTTCCCTAAGTCCTGCCAGCACCTTACTGGAGTGTCCCTCTGGACCACACAATTGGACTGGCAGCTTGCACGCAATGAGCTGTTTTCAGAAGCAGCATCCGTCGGGGCCACTTGGGCTAGCAGGACGTCGCCGAAGTGAGCGCTGTGCCTCTGGAAAAGGTGCTTTACATTCCACAATGGCACATACAGAGTTATAGGAAAAAATGACTTTATAGCAAGGTACCTTGCCCTGTCTATAAGAACCGCACTGGGAATAATAGCATGAATGAAGAGAAAGGTGAAAAGAAATAGATTCTATTAGCCATAGTGATTCAGGCCAGTCGGGAGGGAAAAAGCAAGGAAGACAAAAATCTCCCCCCTTTGCTGGGCCTGATGCAGGTCCTGGCTTCTGCCCGGCACTTCGCGTGCTGTTGGTGGTTTCAGACTGAGCTCACAGTGGTTCTGGAACGGTGGGTGTTGAGAGGGAGAGGTACTGCGCAGTATTCAGGCATGGTAACATCAACAGATTATGAGACAACAGCCATTAAAAAGATATTTTTATACTCACAGATCTCAAGAGAAGGGGGCACGCCATGCCATGGGAGGGGGTGCCCCTGGGGAAGCACTGAGTTTGGTCAGGGGGCGGTGGAGAAGGGAAAACTGTGGGCGAGAATCTTCATTGGGTTTTCTGCAGGAAATAGCAGGTAAGGCAGGGCAAGCGGATTTAGGCCTGAATAATTTGTCTGAATCCTTTCAGCAGCTTTGGTGCATAGGGGTGGTCTCTGGTTGTCTGATGCCTGGCTATTTGTCTGGTCCCTGGAGTGATTGGAGCAAGCCGGCAGTGTCCCAAAGGAGAAGAGCCCCCAAAAGGAGGTAGCTGGGGTTTGACTCTAAATAGTTGGTTTGCATCTGAAAAGAATGTTCCCTGGGCAAATGGTTTGCTTTTGCTAGGAACTGGCTAGCCCTGGGGAAGCCAGTCCTTCCACAGACAACAAAGCCCCCGAGGGCAATGGGCCAGAATCCAGAAAATCAAGGAAATGGTTAACACAAGCAGTCAGGCCCTGAGCCACCCCCACTCCTGACATAGGAATTTTGTTCACCTGCATTGTTTGCTTTGAATCTTACAGTGACTTTTCAAGACAGGTTTTCCTATTCCCACTCTACAAATGCAAGGCTTATAGAGGCAAAATCGTAGGCAAGTTACCTCCCTTCTTCAACTCTTAAGATAATTTTGTTTCCCATCTTCCACTATTACGGTCAGGCTGTTTGCTTACAGTTCACAGGAGCTGTTACTACCCATCTTGTGTGAACACATGTGGTGCAGACTCGTGGGAACCAAGACTTGACATTTGGTGGCCACCGTAAGATTGCAATGCTTCTAGCAGTGCCAGAAATATGGAGGCTTCTGGAACCTGTGTCAGTAGTTCTGGTGGGGGACTCGCAAGTTGGAAATCTTAGTCTAAGTAATAACTAATTAGCTTAGGAATCAATGCATGTAAAAGCTATTGCCCCAGGAACTGAAGGTATGACCCACCCTGACTCCAGGAGACCAGAAGCGGTTCCACCTTTGTGCTTCAGGAGGACGGCAAGCAATTCAAGATGGGAGCTGAGCAATGATGCTCCAGAGTGAGGTGACCACCGCCCAGGGTGCAGCTAAAGACCACCGCCCAGGGCGAGAATGCTGCAGCTCTTTAAACCCAATTAACTTTTCCCTGCCTTCCAACCCTCTTACCTACACTTTGTTCTCCTTTTAAAAAAGCCCATTTTAAAATGCAGTGTAAGATGGTCTGTTAGGGTATAAATCTGCCATCTTCTCAGATCACCGGCCATCTGAATAAGGCACCTGTAAAGGTTCACAATCCCTGTCTCTGTGTATCCGGTCTGGTAGGTGACAGGAAGCACAAACACCAGCTTTTCCGATCACCATTCCGTGCCTACTTTTTTGGTTGGTTTTGTTTGGTGTTTAATTCCAGCCTCAAAGATTTTAAACAGGCATCTTTTAATGATCTTGAACATCACTGATACGCCTTTCCTTTTTTGTTGTTTCATTGTATTTTACTTAATTATGTATTTGTTTATATATATTTTTATTGTTGTTCAACTACAGTTGTCCCGATTTTCACAGGAAAGTGTCCCCTTCTTTTGGGGCAATGGCGGGACGCTGCACCAGTAGCGACGTTCAGACACCCATCAGTGTGTGAGCGCACCGTAAATATGAAGATACAGCCATTTAGGTCATTGTTTTTTCATCCGGTCTTCCTGGCCGGCCAGGTTCTTTGTAGCTTGCAAAAGACACAATTTTATTTTATTTTTTTAAATTTTTTTATTTTAGTTTATTCAGTACAGTTTCTATCCTTGATTCCCATTCTAGCCCGCCCACCCATTCCTCCCCTCCTCCCTCCCCTTTCCAACACCCCTAGTTTTGTCCATGTGTCCTCTATATTTGTTCCTGTAAACTCTTCCCTTCTCCCCTGAAAAAAGACACAATTTTAGAAGCTGAAATGGTTTCAGTAACTTTCATTTATTCAACCAATATTTACAGAGCATCCAGTTCATGCCAGAACTCTGTCCGGCCGCTGAGAAACAAAGATGACAGGTGACGAGGGTCCTGTTCTCAGGTGGCTCACAGCATGATGAACAGCAGTAAGCAGGTCGGATGGCATAACCCAGGGCTCAGGGACAGGCTGGATGTCCACTCAGGATGTGATAGAGTAAAGATGCTGTTATGGATTTTTTCTGGTGAAGAGTCAGAGAGTGTGATCCGGATGTGGCATCTTACAAAGCACTTCACTCCAATGCAGTGGGCCAGGGTGGAGAGACCAGTAAGAGCCACACCCACAGCACATTAGAAAAATGGGGGGAGGTGTTCTTCATGGCTGAAGGTAGCGTAAAAAGGGACAGCTGAGTCCTGGGCTGGTCGGACAAGCGTGTAGTCAAGTCGTAGAACCTCACACCAGCTCCCCCACACCACAGTGAGCACAGAACCCCTGCTCCTGACTGTTCTTCTGTCGGATCCACGTTCACGGAACTTCTTCCACTCCAGGCTAGGTCTTCATTTTGTCCGAGAAATAATCCAGAGTTATCGTTCCAATCTCTCCTCTCATCTCGGTGACCACGAGTCATTCCTTCACAGGCTGCAGCCTCATTTTCCTGAGCACCCGGGGAAGGGTCAGGAGGGTGTGCTCCATCTTTATTAAATAAAAAATTGCTGAATTAAGGAATGAATATTTGTCAATTATGCCAAGTAGCTCTTGATTCTAACATGTCTTGATTCTGACATGTCTTCAGTTAAAGGCATAATAAACAGATGCCTTCAGCTAATCCAGGGTTCTCGACCTAAACTCTATTCACATTTTGGGCCGAGTGACTGTTTCTCATGGAAGCTGTCCTGTGCCTTGTAGGAGGGTTGTCACATCCCTGGCTGCCACCTCCCACGTCACTAGCACCCCACTCCCTGAACTGTGGAAACCCCACGTGTGTCCTGCTGATGCTCAATGTCCCTTCTGGAGGAAATCTGTGTTTGAGAACCACTGACCTCCTTCTGTATTTTGGCTAGTATATTTTACATATACCAGTGGTCTTCTCTTACAAATGCAATAGGTTTTCATGGAGCTTCTAATATTTTTCTGCCGTCATAGATACTATTGATTAAATTGTTTTTTCCAGGCACCTTATGAAAGGTGTTCCTATTCAAACACTGTCTTACAGACAAGAATTTTAGGCTTGTGGCTTTTAAACAGTTTTCTTATGGGTAGAGACCTTGAAAAGTGAATACAGAATTTGAATTCTAGCTGTCTGACTCCAAAGCTAGTCTCTTAGCCGCTCTGAAGAGTTACTTGCCAGGGGGAGAAAAGGCTAGAGACACCGAGAAGATAGATACTTTTGTACAAATGTCAGGGAGCTTGTTAAAACCTGGTCTCACTGGCTGATTTGAGGAAACAAAATCCCCAAGATATTCAGTGATTTGTTTACTTAAATATCGAATGTTGAGATAAAAACAGTGGCCATCAAACAGAGACACATGTGCTGAAATGTCCTCTCTGACAGCCAATCGAAGCCGGGTTCGAGCTGTGGCTATTCTTTCCAGAGGGCTCTGCATGTCACTCATCAAAACACACCATACGTTGTATTACAATGTGCCCTGCCTTCCGCGCCTGGTCTATTAGACGGGGAGCTTGTTCAGAGTAGAAACATTTTCACTCATCTTTTTTCCCAGGCACATAGTAGGAACTGAATCAAGGCCAGCTGAACGGATGAATGAATGGGTTAATGAACAGATGAATCCTAGCCAGGTACCCAGAGATGTAAACATAGAGGAGTTACAAGTGGCTCCTGGCAGCCCAGGTACAAATGAAAGCCTGTCAAGTTAACCACTTAAGGAAAGTGTTTTCTATCATCCAGACAGGAAGCTGCTGGGAGCAAAGTACATAGATTTAAAGTGGCAAATAAAGTAAGAAAAAAATTGGCCCCAAATCAATAAAAATTGTCCTTCCTCTCTTTTCAGTTTTACAAGCCAGGCTGTGGCTGACCCAACCCGCCCGACTCAATTCTATCCCCGTTTGGGGTGACCATTTGCCTTGTTAAATATTCAGGGGCACTGCCCCTCAGAAAGGGGCAAGCACTTTGGCACCGCAAATCGATCAGCGGAGCCTCTGTACCAGCAGCCTGTGGAAAGAGAGGATAAAACACAGGGTTTGACCTGTTTCCCAGACTTGGAACTCAGCCGTGGTGGGCAGTCCCTGTCCTCTCTGTCCCCACCACCAGCAGCTCTGGACACAAAGAATGAGGGCTTTGTTCCCGGGAAGAATTATTGACTTGGAGGTTTTTTTCTGATTTCTGCTACTCTTAGCCGTTGTCATTTTGTTTCAGATGATGATCTTTAGACCCCGCTTTTGTCACAATGCTGGACTGCACCCAGTGTTGATGAGACAGCCAAAGCAGGAGGGTAGGAAATGGCTCGCCCAGGGTCCCTGGAGAAGGGAGCTGCAGACTTGGAATTCGCTCAGGAAATGTTGATGGGCTGAACGGAGGGGCTGAGGAGCTAATGGGTTGGATCTTCCACTGGACCCAAAGGAAGCCTCCCTGGAGACATTGGTCAGTCAGACTGAAGCCAAGGTGGGGAGCCCTTTCATTAATGGTGGTAGTTATTTGGTGTGACTGTAATTAGATTCATTTATTTATTTATGTATCTACCAAATATTACTGTATGCCTAGCTAACACTCTGTGCTAGGTGATATCGAAGTTTCTGGAGATAAAGGATGAAGCAGACTGACAAAACAACAAATGGGCTAGGAGAAAAAATATAATATAATACATTATATAAACATATATAACACATATGTATCATATATAACATATGTACATTATATGTTATATACGGTACATATTGTTTTAGACACCACAGCCTGCCACAACAAAATAGCATAGACTGCATGTTTTAAACAACAGAAATTTATTTGATCAGAATTATGGGGGTTGAAAGTTCAAGGTCAGGATGTCAACAGGGTCAACTTGCAGATGGCTGTATTCTCAGGTGTTATCATATGGTGGAGGGTGAGAGAGTTCTAACTGGTGTCTCTTTTTATAAGGCCGCTAATCCCATTATGGGGCCCACTCTCAAGATTTTAACTAAACCTAATTATCTCCGAAAGGCCTCATAGTTAAATGCCATCATATCTGGAGTAAGAGCTTCCGAATGTGAATTTGAGAAAACACAATCCAGACTGTAACGCATATAACTGGGTATGATATGGTACACGTTATGTGATTTGTGATATGATCTAATACGATGTAGAAAATACAGACTAAGGACTAAAGGAGGAAGGAAAGGGCCAGAGAAAGGTCCTTGTAGAAAGCAACATCTAAAGCCAAGTGCCTAGATGTGCTCTCAAGTTCAAAGGACAAATGTAGAGCCAGAGATTAGGGACTGACGCAAAAGGTGCTGCATAAACACAAGGATGGATGAGCAAGGAAGTCCAGCTGAGGGGCTCATAACCTACGGAGGCTTGCAGACTTCAGGTACCTGCCAGCGATAACCGTGAATAAATCCTTCAAATTCTCTAAGTCTTGATTTCCACAATTGGACACTGCAGAGAATAGTAGTAGCTAATTTATGAAGTACTTGTGAAAGTTGCATGAGGTAATTTACACAAATAGCTTAGCCCTGAAGCCAGCAAAATTTTGTGTTTGGTAAATGGGAACTCTAGTCTTTTGACATATTGAAACTATTCCATCAGCACATCCTGTTGCCTCTACCTTCAGGGTACATCTGTGTCCATCCATCTCTAAGGCCACGACCTTGGTACAACTCATCAATGACCTGTGTGTCCTTGGGTCAATTATTTAGACTCCGTGTGCCTCAATTTTCTCACCCGCAAAATACATCGAGTATTGCCGCTTACCTCATAAAGCTATTGTGAGTATCTGTAAATTAACACACACGCGAAGGACTTTGAAGGATGCTTAGACCCTAACCTGTGGTAAAAGCTAAGTGGTGTCTATTTTTACCATCTTTTGTCTACGTGGTTTTGGCAGCAGCATCTCTCCGGCTCCTTCTGCTTCCACCCCTGCTCCTCAGGGCGTCTTCACACAGCAGCCAGAGAAATCCATTCATTCAATCAATAAGCCATTCCATACCCCAGCGAACTGCCACCTCACTCCCAGTGAAAGCAGAGTCTTCACACTGACCTGGGCCCTGACCTCTCAGGCACTATTCCCCACTGCCCTCACCTTGCTCGCCCTTCCTCTGCCACCCCGAATTCCTGTGCTGTTCCTCTGACACGTGACACGCCCCAGCACATCCCTGTCTTTTTACTCACAGTGCTCTCTGCCCACATGTCCTTGCTCCAGGTGCATGCATAACCTCTACAGTCAACTTCATTCAAGTCTCTGCTTAAGGACCACCTTAGCAGGAAGACCTTCCCTTCACAATTGACCCAAATAGCAAGTGTCACTCAGCATGTCTTATCCTCCCCGCTTCTCTATTTTTCTGATTAGCTGGCGTGTTATGGACTGATGCTGAGAATTTCGCACTATCTACTGTCGCAACAGAAAGCAGTTCCGTGAGGACAGGGGTTTGGTGTGTTCACGGGCCATAAGAAATGTGCTGGATGCATAGAAAGAGCTTAATAAATAAATAATTTTTCAACGATAAATTATTAGAAGAGTCCCGGTCAGGATGTCTTCTCTGATTGACCAACAACCATAAAGGGGTAGAAGTGGCCCCTCCGACTGGAAGGCAGACAGACTACAGTCCTGAGTAAACGACCTCTGGGCCCAGAGCCCAGCTAGCTCCCTCCCTGGGAGCAGCCAGAAGAATCTGACTGTGGAGTTGGTGGTGGCAGAAAGCAAGTACTGTGCATTGTTCAGCAATTCCAAGCTTTACCTTAATGACTTGGCAAATCAACCTCAAAATCTGAAAACCGAAGGTCTCTAAAATAGGGCGATTCTGAGCAACAGCAGGCTCAAGCGGTCTCCAGGGGGATGCTAGTGATTGGCACCGGTTGGGCTTTTTGCAGGTACTTGTATGTTTCACTGAAGTCGGAGTGCAAGGGAGTAAGGTATCCTTTTCCTGCCTTTTATACAGCAGAGTATATGTAATCCATTCACAGGCAAGGCAAGTCTGCAACTCCTGCAGTGTGTGTGTGTGTGTGTGTGTGTGTGTGTGTGTGTGTGTGTGTGTTTGGGGGAGGGTAACTTCTGTAGCGTTATTTTAACCAGAATCTTCAGTTAGGTGCAGTCACAAAGACATGGGTTTTTGATATTCATGTCAGACATCCCTGGAGCCACTTTGGCTATAACAGCGTTTCTTCCTTACCTCCTGGCCCTAAGTGCTCATCTTTACTTTCATCTTGAGTGTGGCCACAACCCAACCTATCCCTGTGTAGCACTACCCTTGAAGCTAGCCAACAAGGGCCTCCATCTGAGCCCCTTGTTTTGGAAGCAGCTGCATGTTATAGACGGATTAGAAAATGCATTTATTAAAGAGTATACCATCACCTCTGCTCCTTGGCCTCCTGCACTCAGTTCTGATACAGCGTGATCCCCGAACTCCACTCCTATAAGGGCTCAAGCCCCAGGAAAATGCCTCTCCACATCTTTTGCCCTGAGCCCCCCAAACAAAAGGTAAATGCACGTGAACGCCAGATGGTTTACAGGTGTGCTACGGCCCATGTCAGACACAGAGGCTGCAGGACTTCAGCTGTAGGAGCAAGTTAGGCAAGAGGAGAAATTAATTAACTTGTGATCCTTCTTTGCAGACGGTACAAATGCAATAGATTTGAGCATGACAACGTAACACAAAGCATCTATTCTTTTGCTTTGTGTTCATGTTTTATCTCCTTGTTCCAGAGGTAGACTCGAGCTGGTGAGTGTTTCACATCAGTTCCCCGGGACAGCTAAGGAATATAGGAATATTCTCGACATTAAATAATTCATCATGCTCTGACCATTTTATATGTTTGTTTGTAGATATAATAGCCATGAGGCGTGATACTGATTCTTTACATTGGCAACTAAAATGAATGTTACTTGCTAGAATAGTAAATAGTATTGCTAAAAAAAAGAGTAAGATTTTAATAAACTTGCAAATAATCAAATAAATATTTCAGCTTTATGTAAATACTTTAAATGTATTTTTTCTATTTTAGCATATAGTAACATAATCTGAAATTTTATTTCAATTTTAAGTTTTTTGAATATTTTAGAAAAAACTGAAAAATAAACAAAAATAATTTTCATCTTTTGTTTTTTACATTTAACTTACATGTCGATGGACATTATTTAAAATTTTATAGACTTTAAATCTATTATATTTTACTTTTCAACCTTTTAAATCATTTTGAATGTGTACAAATTGAAATTGTGATACAATCCAAAAAGATGAAAATTCAGCACAGAGAAGAAGTTGAAAATAAAGGAAAAAAGAAAAAATTCAAAAATAGTGTGTTATTTACAAAGACCAAGATATGGAACAGCCCAAGTGTCCATCAGTAGATGAGTGGATAAAACAACTATGGGATATTTACACAAGGAAATACTACTTGAATGTGAAAAAGAAGAAAGTTTTGCCCTTTGGCACAGTATGGATGGACCTGGAGAACATTCTGCTAAGTGAAATAAGCCAGTCAGAGAAAGACAGACACCACACAATTTCACTCATATATGGAATCCAATGAACAAACTGAACTAACAAGCAAAACAGAGACAGACTCACAGAGAGCAGGATGACAGGTAAGGGGGCAAGGTAAAGGGCGGAGGGATTGAGCAAAAAGGAAAAAGGACTCATGGACATGGACAACACTGTGGTGATTCCTGGGGGGAGGGGAGTATAAAGGAACTCAATGGTAATGAAAAAATACAACAAAAATGACAAAAAATAGGACTAGAAGTAATAAAAGTGAATAAACTTCATTTGATATAAATTACATAAAATTAGTGACTATTACATACAAATTCTTAACGTAAAGAAAGTTTAATTAATAATCAAAACAATGAAAATGAGAAAAAAATTACTCTCATCAAATTTCCAACCTGAAAAGTCACATGAAATCAATGCAACATTGTAATCTTTACTAAATTAAGACACAATCACTGATCAAAAAGAGCGAATGCACGGACCTCTATTTCTCCCCTTGCTCTGCGCCTTGGGAGTCAACCTTCCCCAAATCTCGCTAAGGAACAAGGTGCCTCAGCCTGAGCTTCCCCTGGCCTTCCTGCCCCTAAATCCAAATGCATCAAACCTGCCTTTTCATGGTAATCATTACAGGAAGGAAGACAGCACAGTGTGAGAATGACAAATACAGAGGAGCAGAGCATTCAGGCCAAGTGGCTGCAAGCGATGGTCAGTCCTCACTGTAACAGAGTGAACAGAACTTGAGGAGCTTCAGTCCAAGTGCCTGCATGCGATGGTCAGTCCTCATTGTAACAGAGTGAACAGAACTTGAGCTTCAGGCCAAGTGCCTGCATGCGATGGTCAGTCCTCATTGTAAGATAGTGAATGAAACTTACTTTGAGCTTCTCTTCCATTTTATTCACTTATTTATAAAAATCCTGCAGCGTTGAGTGCATGTTATATACAAGATCTTTGCCAAACACCTTATATGTTCTACCATATTTGATGTTTGAACAGTCTTATGAAAGAAACTTAGTATTACTTTTTTTTTAAATTCAAATTGAGCAAAAAACCACATAAGTTACTGCCTTACCCAGGGTGCTCTATTTAGTAAAGGTGGAATTTGCTGGATAATGCTGGAATTTGCACCCAGGTTGTTTGGATCACGACCCCACAAGTAACCTATGCTGCCCACCCCACCCCCATGAAATTAAACTAGCTTCAGAATGGGGCTACCTAGTGTCTATCCTCTATCCTTTCTGGATTATTATAACTTTTTAAACAAAAGGCCATGTTGACTCTTCCTTGAAGATCTTCTTTCACTGCAATAAACATCCTCCGTGTCTCTTCTCTCCCCACGTTATGTGAGCCCCTTACAGCATGGGCTGGACCTTCCTTACCTTTGTGTCTCTGTGCTCACAGCTGGTCTTATGTGTTCTAGGAGGTGTGTAAGTATTTGTTAAGTGAATGAATGAAAATGACTGAAGAGAGTGCAAGGAGTGACCTTTACCTCCAGTGAATGAAGATTTCTAACGATTACCACAGCACATGATCATCTGTTTGGGAGACTCATGACCTCCCTCTCCGTCTGGTCCTGGCATGCTGTGGTTAGAAGCTCTGGCCCTCTCAAAAGTATCAGGTAGAAGCATTTTCTCTTCTTCTGCCTCATAGTCAGTCTTCTCTATAAGATGAGGAGTGATTTATCTGACTGCCTGGAGCAGCTTCTTTTGGGCTTTTTTCCCCCCTAGGGAGCCTACAGAATAGGGCTTTCTTTCCTCCAGCCCTTCATCCACATTGAAGGTTCACATGACCAAGGGTCCAGGGATGCCTTCCAAAGGCAGATCAGGGGGCTCACCTCTGTGTCCACTTTCAGCCTCTCTGGGTCCATGGAAATGAGAAGATGATGACCTAAATACAGGAGGCTGGGCAAAGAGCTGATCCGCGAACCTTATTCTTCCTAAAGCTGGAACCTTGGGGGAAAGAACAGAAAGCCTGATTTAGACTGCATGTCAAAGCCACATTCTCTGATCACCCTTAACCAACAATGAAGCTGTTTTCATCCCTATTTGACTCATATGTATGTGTCTCAATTGACTTTGAACTTCCAGGAAGGAAGAAGTTGAGCAAAGTCTATTTCTTTAGAACCCTGTTCTAAGTACATATGATTAATTTTGGTAAAGCCTTAGAGTTTTAGCCTTAACATTTGATTATGATAGATCCCCACTCTTACCTTATCTGGCCCTCTTCTCAGAGAGTTTTTCCTTTATTTCTTTATTTCTATATTAGGACAGGCTCCCCTTTATCCTGTGACCTTTGCCTCCAATGCTCTCCAGAATAATACTCACCACAGCAAGTGTCATATGATAAATGTGACTTGTGTTTTGTAGGATTCACAACTCTCAGACTCAAAGCTCTTTAGAAGTAGGGAGATGAAGATCCTGTCTTAACTTACCCTTCACCGCAGTCCCTGCAGCTAGCTCATGCCCAGTAGTTTGAGGGCACTTAACAAATAAGTATAGGATCATATTAACAAATGAGGAAACCAAAGTTAATTTAATATGTGATTCTAGTGCTCTGAAACTTGAACTGTCTTGTTAATGTTTAGAAAAAAAAATTGAAAACACTTCCAGAATTTAATCTGGCTTTTTAAAATGTTGCCGAATCAAGCAAGCAAGTAAGAAGCCAAGTGCCAGAGCTGGAAGGGGCTCAGCCTGGGAGGGGAGGGCTGAGACGCCATCACCAGCTCTGCCTTCAACGCACCCTGCAGTGTGAGCTGGAGAATGAGAGCTCTCTGGGTGCATGACTGAGAGCTCACATTTTGCATTTTAATGGCATTCGTGGATTTTTATAAAATTGGGTAATGCTTGATTAGGAAGAAAAACCACAGAGCACATAGTTCACTTCTTATTCCACTAAATGAAGAAACCTGAAGAGATGAACTGGGCTCTTCAACCACCCAAATGCAGGATCAGAGCCAAAAAAATGGGAGTCAGTGCTTACCACGTGTCTGTGTTCTCCAAGCAGCTGTCCTGTCTCTTATTAAATGCTCATATGCCCAGACTTAGTGGGCACTGATGATTTAATAGGACTCTGGAAGTCTACTGTCTGGCAGAGAGGGAGATTCATCAATCAGGAAATATAGACAACAGTGAAAACTGTTAGGATGGGGTATATTTGAGACCCAAGATATAGGAAGCCATGCAGAAGTATCTTTCAAACCCACTTAGGGCAGAAGAATCAGATGACTGATTCTAAGGTGATTTGTGATCTGTGTTTCTATCTTTGAGTCAGGAAGATGAATGAGTATGGAGGCAGAGATGGTGCTTAGGGTGGGTCGTTCCAGAGGAAAGGAAGATAACGTGAGAAGAAGCCCCATCGCCCCATCCTTCACCTTCCTTTCTACTCCCCATTTTTTCTCATTCCTTAACATGCCCACTTTCTTATAGTCCCTAACCTGACCACGTGCTGGTCTCTCTACCCAGAATGTTTCTACCTATATCCACAGTTGGCTGCTTCCTCATAAAATTTCTACAAGGAGGCTTTCTCTGCCTTTCTGCAGTCTAAGAGAGCACCCCCATCACCTACCTTTTTTGATGATTCATAGACACTTATATTCCAGGTGGCAATATAACAGAATTGGCATCACTGTCACCAGAGTCAGGACTGGGCTGAGATAAGTGAGGTCCCTGTGACAAAAAATCAAAAAGCTAGTCAGTCTCAGGGTTATACAAGTGCACAATGCCATCTGCATTGAATTATGATTTCTGCTCTGTCTGTCCTGATGCGTGCTCTGTGCTTCCTCCTATAATAGAGGATAGATAATATTATTTGTCTTCTCATATTTATTTCAGCTGTTAAAGATGAGGAGTTTTATCTTGTTCCACTCAGTATTTTTGTGCTTATTATAGTTCCTGGCACATTGTGGACTCAAATTAAAAATGTGCTTATTAAATTATGTGGTGTTGGAAAGTAAACAGTTTTGTTTATTTGGTTGGTTGGTTGTTTTTTAACACAAATTTTATTACACAAATGTTCAAAAACCAAGGTCAATACTATTCTCCTGTTTGGGGCTGGGGACACTGTTGATCTTAAACTAAAAAAACAAAAAAAGTGATGTTAAAATATCAATAAAATATCATAGAATTGAGGCTTAATAAAAAGAAGGAATTTACTGGGAAATATAGATAGTAAGACTTAGATTTGAGGACCAAATCTTATTTGAAGAATAGGGTATTTTGTCTGAGATACTGATCTTACAGAGATGTTATAAGCATTATAAAATTAAGTTTTAAACATATGTGAAAATAATCTACAAGTTTTTAAATTTTATACAATTACAAAGGATTCTTATTTAGCAATGTTGTTTTTCTGATAGCACTAATCACATACTATCAATATAATAGATAATTCCACATACATCAATCTTTTCTTTATAATACAGGTTCCTGCTGTTAGTGAAGACTGTATCTTTTATTTTTCTCCCTCTCTTTCTTTCCTTCTATCTCTCCTTGTCTCCCTCCCTTTCTCTACTTCTCCTTTTCCCTTCATCCTCTCCTTCTCCTCATCATCCCTTTCCTCCTCCTCTTTCTTCTTCTTCTTCTTCCTCTTTCTTCTTCTTCTTCTTCTTCTTCTTCTTCTTCTTCTTCTTCTTCTTCTTCTTTTTCTTATTCTTCCTTTTCTTCTCTCTCTCTCTTTTTCCCCACTCTCTCTCCTCCTCTCTCTGTGTCTACTTAGAACTCAACACAAGTTAAGGGCTCTGTAACACCTATTATTTGAATTAAGTAACCTTTATTAATACCTACTTATTTAGTGTTTTGGCCAAAAATTGCACATAATTTTTTTATCTGACAAGTCATGATCCAACAAAATAAGTGTTTAAAATGATAGAATATAAACCATAAAACCAAATAAGTGCAATTAAATTGATTAGAGATGACATTAAACTTTATTTTGTGGTCTCAATGAGGCAAACTCGTGGGAATTTGTGTGAGGGATACAAACGATTGAGTAAAGAGAGAAGACAAATGGGATGAGTCAAGTGAATTGATGAAATACAACTAAGTGTGGCTGCAGTGATGTGGTCCATGGTGCTCTCCATGGTGCTGACAATTTATTAACCTTTGGAAACAACTTGGATCCAGATTCTCCCAGAATTTCCTAGAGAGATAACAGGGGAGATCATAAATGGTAGACAACAGAAGGTGATTATGGAGGACTACTTTGGGAAGAATCTCTCTCCCTCTCTCTCTCTTTCTCTCAGAACCTAAATAATATGAAAAAGCCAATAATGTGGAGATTACAGATGATAAGAAAAATGAGGGAAGGAAGAAAATGGTTATTATAAGCAACACTTACTGAATTCTTATGTTTTCTAAACCCACACTTTTAAATTAAATAACTTTATGAATTGGGTATTATATTTTTCAAACGAGAGAGAAAATAATTTTCCAATGATTGAAAACTCAACATGAGTCAAAAAGCACAATATGTCCATAGTAGCTAGAAAAGGAAATTGATGTTCCAGGTCTAATGTTTCTCATTTGCAGCCAAGATCTTATAACTGATTACTTACAGATAATATTAGCAAAAGGGTAAAGACTCAAAAGTAAGTGCAAAGATATTAAGAGTATTCAAGATATAAAGAAAAATTATTATAAAGTATTTAGAAGTATACTTGTGTGCATTTTGTGTGCAAGAAGCCATTAAGTTCATGTATAAAAATATAATAGGGAAACAAAATTACTAAATAAAAAGTTAGAATAAAGAAGTTTATAATAATAAATATAATAGATATATTTAAGTAATAAATAGAAATTTAAAACAAGAGATAATACATATAAAATAAAAAGTCAAGAGCTAGAAAAGGTTAGAGAAAGAGAGAGACAGGGAGAGAGTGACAGGGAGAGAGAGAGAGAAACAGAGAGACAGAGAGTTTATATAGCTATTTATATACGTGGTTGTGCATTCCAAGGAATTATCCATCTGAAACTGTCTGCAAATAAATGGTGCTGAGCAGACAACCTTAACAGATTTTTTGAGTTTTCCATCAGTCTTGAATATTGCTGTCCTCGATCTAAGGAAAGTTATTTTCAAATCCTGAAGTTTGCCAAGGTTTCTTTTTAAAGAATTGTTTCTACTGTGAGTCATTACCATAGTATTTCATTTCTCAGAGGTCCCTCAGTCTAAGTTTTCAATACCTGGTAGCTATTACCTCTGTTTATTAACAGATAAGTAGTTGAGATATATATGTAGATATAAAGATATACAGATATGATTTTTTGCATAGACAGAAATTTTTGAAGACGAAGCATTTTTTCTTTTTTTATGAGATGTCAATGATAAGAATACAATGTTTTCTCACAGTATTTTTTAATTTTTGTGTTGAACTGTTTGGAGCTCTTGTTTTATGTAACTTTTTTTAATTTTGAACTATTGGTTTTCAATCATATAAAACCATCACTTTGCAGTCTATTTTTATAAAAATGGTGAAGCTAAGATCAGTGTTTCCAAGGACGGCAAAATCCAAAATAAAGAAAGTTACTCAATGATATTTGAAACTCAGGAGTACATGGTAATTCCATTGACTCATGTGGCTTTTGGCCCAGGTGATTCCATTCGAAATAAAAATCTTAAATTGAGCATGTGTTATGTGGCACCTTTGACTAGCAGGCTTTCCACAAAGAGTAGAAGCACAGATTTTTATCCCAAGTTTATCCCCATCCAGAATACAAAGTCCAAAACCAAATATGCTCAAATAATGCCTTTAGGTTTATTATTCTATTTCTAACCCTGCTGTGTCAGAAATAGATATAGAGGTGATCTAAAAAAATAAAAGGGGAAATACTCCCTTTCTTCAGGAATTGTTCTTTTTGAGTTTGAGAAGCACTTTTAATAATTCCTAAGAAAGGCTGATATTAAAAAGGATTTTGGAAAAGAATACCAACACTTTTACTAAGTGTGTCCCATGAATATTCTTGTATGAGTCAGGCTAGTGTAGAATCAGTTGCAAGAAAAAAATGACCCCCAAAGCTCAATATTTAAAATAAAAAACATGCATTTCTTGTTTATACTACATATTCACTGAAGGTCAGCAAGGACAGATGGTGTAGGTGGAGGCTTTTCTCATCGGAATCATTCAGAAACTAGAGCTGTTGGACTAGCAAGCACTCAAACATTACCAGTCAATACAACAAGGAGAATAAGAGAACTGGAAGTTCTCATTTTAGTGATCAAATCTTGCTCCTTATCACCTTTGCTCATAATCCATTGGTCAGAAATACTCATATAGCATCTCTACTTTACTTCAAAGGCATTAGAAGTTCTGTTCTTCAATGTACCCAGAAAGAACAAGGACAGAGATATTCAGAATAAACGAGAGACTATCACAACTTTGGTGCTCTCCTTTTGTGAACACTCCATCTTTACCTATAAATAAACCTCTACTTTGAATTGTACTAAAGCTTTCATGTAGCAAGCACTGATCCTCCAAATGAAAGGAAGTGGTTTTCTTTGTTAACATTTATATTTAGCAACAGAATATTAGTCATCTCTGCTGGAACAGTTGTCTTCATTGTTTATCTATCCAGAGTCAGATCCAATTATCCATGATATTAGCAGAACCAAAAAGAAAAAGACCAAAGATTTCATAATTACATAAAGCTAATCCCTTGATTTTCACTGCTGCCTGCCATCAATCTGTACAATGACATGCACTTAGGAAGAAAAGAGGAATTTAGTCTTTGTCCTAAGAGCTGACACTGCAGGACTCCCCGAGCCGCAGAAGCAATCTCCTCTTCTGCTGCATGCCCTTTTCTGGGCCTGGGTTTGCTGTGTAGTAAGATGAACCCAGGTTTGGGGGTTAAAAAGGGCTTGAATTTCATTCCTGGCTGTATCATTTTATAGCTATGAAATCTCGAACAAAACGGTTTACTTCTCTGTGTAATCTCTTTCTCTCTGAAAAACTGAAATAAGCAAAATGCTTCATGCATAAAAGACCTGCTACAAAATTTTATAGTTTTTTTATTGCCTTCCTTCCTTAACTTTCCTCCAACTCCCATAATCACTTTCGCTACTCTTTACATTGTATTTTTAACTTCATGATAGCAATTTTTGCATAGGGTATACATGAGATTACATAGGACCAGAAGTAAGGTCTGCTACTTAGACCAGCACTTGGCAATCCTGTATCAGATGCTGTGTCAACTGGAAATCCATTTGACAAATGAGGAAACCAGACTTCAAAAAGTTGGATAATACCTGCTCTTATCTTCCTCACAATGTGGTCGGGATGATAAAATTCCATAGCATACTCATAAGCCATATAAAAGAATATGTATACATTTTTTGCCATAGCCCTCATAATGGGTAAAGTGCTATTTCCTTAAAAATTATAAACCCCTTGCAAGTAGAATCTGTGTCTGTTTTATCTTTCCCTTCCCAGTGTCAAGTCCAATGCCTGACAGAGGTAGGAGCTCAACAATGGTTGTTACCCCCCAGCCTTGGAGAGACCCATCCCATGCTCCAGCAGACCGAGGTGACAAAGATGCATAAACAATGCTTTAATGATCTGCACACTGATGGGGATTATGGCGAGCCAGTGGAATTAGGGAATAGAGCAATCTTTAGTCTCATTCAACCTGTGCTCAAATTCTGATTCTGCCTCTAAAATCTACATGTTTTTCAGTAACTTGAATCTGATTTCAGATGTAGGAGAGTAAATAAAATAAAGTGCTTTACAGAACCCCTTGTACATAATGGTAAACTCAGGAATAGCATCACTCATCCTTAGACCGTTGTTCTAAAAATGCTTAGTATCTGTGAAAATCATTTATATAAAGCATTAAAACAAGGTATTCATAAACGATGGCAGCGCCATGGTTATATAATGTATTAGATTTAATGGTTGCCTCCCATCCACCTGGCCCAAGGTATCTATATTCTTGCATTTGCTGTGTAAGTATTGATAGTTTTTATATATTTAGCTCAGGAAGTTGAAAAGGAAAGATTTATACAATTGTCATAACTGAATTGTATTCATAGAGATTCAGAAAACTATTTATAGAGCCACTTAACTTCCATCAGCCAAGAGAACTTCAAACAGGAAAGGAGAAGAGGCTTCATTATGGGGGACCCACCGAGCACAGTAACGCTGTCAAAATTCTTTCTGTAGACAGCAATTCTGTGTTAACTTACTTCAAATCTTTCTAAACATCTGTATCACCTACATTCATCCTTGGGTTGTCCCCCCCTTCAGTGGATGCTCTGCCTTCAGAAGGAGAGACAGCACGCAGGGGAGAATAGAACTGCTGAAGGTATTTTGGTCCATGCTCCTGCCTGGGGGCAGGCATTGCATTGAAATCACCTTCTCAAAATCCAAACCATATGTTTCCAGGCTTACTACAGATGAGGCTATTTATTTCCCACCAAAGTTCTTTCTTCCTCTGTCAACTTTGCTGGCTGACAATGAAACACACTGAGCAGATACGCATCAAGCATGAAGGTGTGAGACACAAGCATCTAGTCAGAAGACCTGAGGAAGGCCCTCTGCCTTGGAAGGCCCTCTGTGTGGAGACTGGAGGAACCAAGTCAGCTTTCCCAAGAGCCGCCCTCCTTTTGTGGACAGGTGAGAGGAGGTGGTAATAAAGACCCGAGATTCAGGAGGCCTAGGGGCGAGCACGGGGATTCTGGAGTACAAGGGTCAAAGTGCTAACCCCAATTTTGCCGATTGCCACAACGATCACCTTGGCAGTCAACTTAACTCTGTAAGTAGTTGGACTATAAACTTGGAAAGGAAGTTACTTTGTCTGACTTGTTCATTGCGGACACTCCCCAAACTTCACACTTTTACGATTTACGATAATGCTGATGATCTACTTTTTGACACAGTAAATGAATGGAAAAGTGAATCACATGTTTCTCCCTGTAATATGGAGCAATAAGTATCCCTTTCTTACAGGAAACGATAGAGGAGAAACGTGCTTTGTAAGGCACACTTGAGAAAAAAGAAGAATGGTACCACGATGTGCTGGGTGAGGAACCTGTAACTGGAAGGATAGCTCCTGTGGTGAGCTTCGGTGATTAGCAAGACTTTCCACGGGAGCTGTTTGATAAATGGGGATGACTTGGGAAGAGCATTGGACTATAAACAGCAGGCTTAGAGTTATTCCATTTATTAATTAAACTTCAATTTCATCATCTTTAAAGTGAAGGTAAAATAGCATCTTTTATATGTTTGTTATAAGTTATTTTTTCTGAGAATTTATCCAAAGAAACCTGAAACACTAATTTAAAAGAATATATGCACCCTTATGTTCATTGTAGCATTATTTACAATAGCCAAGATCTGGAAGCATCCAAAGGGTCCATCAGTAGATGAGTGGATAAAATAGCTATGGTACATTTACACAAGAGAATACTACTTGGCCATAAAAAAGAAGAAAATTTTACTCTTTGTGACAACAAGCATGGACCTGGAAAACATTATAGTAAGTGAAATAAGCCAGTCAGAGAAAGGCATATACCATATGATTTCACTTGTATGTGGAATCTAGTGAACAAACTCAACTAACAAGCAAAACAGTGATAGACTCATGGATGGAGAGCAGGATGACAGCTCCTGGGATGGAGAGGGTTGGGCAGGACCTAGAAAGATTTAACAAAAAAAAGAAACGGAACTTGTGGACGTGGACAACAGTGTGGTGATTGTGGGTGGAGGTGGAAGAGGGTATAAGGGGTATAAATGGTAATAAAAAATACAATACAAACTAAATGATTAAACAATAATAATTCAAATGAAATACCTTAAATAGTAACTACACACACACAGTAAATAGTAAACATTTAATGCATGTAAGTTATTATCATCCCAATCTCCCAGGACTGTCCTGGCAGACGGCCTCACCCACTGGCACTCTGTAGAGATTGCCTCCGCCAAAGAGTGCGCCCGCCCAAACTCACATCACCTTCCTGGGCCTGACTGCTCAGTGTGAGGGCATAGCTGCATCCTTCTCCCTCAGTGCGGGACAACTCTGAAGGGTCATCCCAGCCTCAGAAGTGTGGCTGAGGCTTCTGATAAGATGGTGTTGCAACGTGTCACCTCCCTCTGCCCAGTCCTGCATCCTTCCTTTCCCTGCCTCCAGTGTAGACCCTGAGAGGTCCCCCTACTAACACC
Organism: Trachops cirrhosus; assembly: GCA_028533065.1. Lineage (NCBI taxonomy): Eukaryota > Metazoa > Chordata > Mammalia > Chiroptera > Phyllostomidae > Trachops > Trachops cirrhosus. Next base: position 5,674,778 of record CM052538.1, on the reverse strand, counting down.
TCCTTCATGCTAATCTCTATCAGTATAATCCCAGGGTGTCCAGCATTTCTACATCCTCCCCCAGCAGAAACCAGGTTCAGAAAATATCAGCCTCACCCAGTGGCTGCGCAGTAAGACATTTACCCTGCCGTTCTGCTTTCTGGTGTATTTCCCGTGTCTTTGGATTTTGAACACTCCCTTTCCTCTTGCTGCCAAACCACCAGGCAGCCCTTACATGTGATTCTTGACCAAAGACCTCACAATTTATTCAGTTCTTCCTGTTTTTGTTCCCACAGTTACGTAGTTTCAAGGAAAGCAAAAGTCAAAACAATAGAAAAAATGTTTACTAGTGAAATAACCACATGTAAAATGAGTCACTACTCTCATTTATCTTCCTTTTAACACTGGCATTCACCTTGATATACTGTATCAATGTCTTGCTTGCTTAGACTCTCAGTGATTGTCAGGGGCTCTAAATGCATCTGTTGTTTTGATATGGCTTCCAGCTTGAGGAATCCAATACAAAATATTAAGCGTGTATAAGCCAGTCAGAGAAAGAGAAGTAGCATATGATTTCACTCACATATGGAATCTAATGAACAAAATGAACTAACAAACAAAACAGAGATAGACTCACAGATAGAGAAAAGGCTGGGTGGGAGTAGTATAGGATTGAGCAAAGAAGAAAAAAGAGAAAGAACTCGTGAGCATGGACAACAGTGTGGTGATTTCTGGGGGGAGGGGTTGCAGGGAAATGGAGGAGGGTGAGGGGTGGATAAATGGTGATGGACAGAGACGTGACTTGGAGTGATGAACACAACACAGTGTACAGGTGACGAGCTGTAGAATTGGGCACGTGAAACCTGTATCATATCACCAGTGTCACCCCCAAATTTTAACAAAAAAGAATAAAAAATCATTTGATGTAACTACATACAGTATCCTTTAATTATTAACAACTTTGCATACTAGGGCTAGAATAAACTCTTGACATTGATAAGGGGTGAATTTCAGAAACCTAAGCATCAGAACAGATGGTGAACCATTAAAACCTTTCCCAATAAAATTAAACAAAAGGAGGATGCTCACAGTCATCTCTCTTTTTCAATGTTGTACAAAATTTGTCATCATGAACATCATGGAAGAAAGATTAATCTGAGAGGAGGTCCCAATTCTTCCATAAAACCAGAGATGGGTGAGAAGATGACAGAGCGTAATCAGTTAACAATGGGAAAATGGACAAACTATAAAGATAACCTTAAAGTATTTCGAGAGAGACTAATTTGATTATCAAAAGATTAAGAAGGGCTTTTAGAAGCATGATGAAAGTACTAAATACTTTTTAAAACAGCACTTTCTTCAAGGTTATGGCACGAAAACTGTTGGAAAGTAAAGAATATTTTATCCTGATCAATACATTTATAATGAAAAGCATGTACCTTCAAAACGATGAAACCCACTTGATCCATTCTTTGTTGAATCAAAGAGTTAGATCCTGATTGCGTTTGTAGCTTAGATTTTCAATAAAACACAGGAAGAACTTATCATAATTGTCAGTTTCATTTATCATACATTAACCCAAACTTGCTTTTATTATTTCCCCCCAAATATGTATTTTCATTTTTGTAGATTCACTTTAAGTGGGCTTACCTGAGAATAATGAAGCCCCCCTCGTTTGCCCCCTGGGGCCAAACACTAACGCCCTCTGCACACCCCTAGGCCAGCTGCACCCTGCACTGCATCTGTTTATGGACTCCTTGCTCCTGTCCATACAGGCACTTGGCATTCTCACATCCCCAGACCTTCACTGCAGATGCTCTGCTCAGCAAGCAAAACTCAGCACCAGGATCTACAGCTCTTGTTTTTGCTTTTCGTTTGTTTGTATTTAATATGTATTTATTTATTTTTTTGAAGAAAGAGGAGAAGAGAGACATTGATGTGAGAGAGGAAAAGCAATGGATTGCCTGTCCTGTGTGCCCTGACCAGGGACCAAACCCACAACCCAGGCATGTGTCCTGACCGGGAATCATTGTGGCGACCTTCCATTTTGCAGGACAATGCCCAACAAACTGAGCCACACCAGTAAGAGCCCTTGCTTTTTAATGAAAAAAAAAGTCATTATTTTTATGCATATAAAGAAAAAGTAATTTCAAGAGCATAGCATTGTAGGTATGTATATACAGTTGTGCATACAGAGGTACATGTGTATATAAATGTGTACATATGATGTGTACATATATATTTAAAAAATTGAAAAACCATTGCTATTTTTCACCATTGAAAAAATCCATGATAAAGATGCATTCATATGGCCATGAGAAAATGTTATAGATGATGGATTTAACGAAAATAATCAAAGTGGCTTTAATTCACCTAAATCCTGGGCCCATGTAACAAGACTAAATGACTCGAGTGACTGTGGGAATGTGGGAGTTACCAGAGGTGGATAAAAATGTTCTACCAGCAAGATTTTGCTGGCATGACAAACAACCAGAACATCCATCAAATTAAAATCATGTCGAAAGTGAAATCCTATTTGCATAACAAACAGCACAGTATCAGTCAGAACAAACACCTGTGTTTACAGCTTGGTAAAAATCCTGCAGAAAGGAAAAGCAACAAAGGAAAATGGGTGGGTAGGGATTGGTAGGGGTACCAAATAAAGGATGAAGAAGGGGAGGCCAGAGGCATCGGGCTTTTAAATGAAATGGACCCTGATTTCAAGTGTCAGCAAAAGCATTCAGAAGAGGTTTTGATTTTTTTTATCTTTGTAAAATGAGAACAAAGTCCAACCAAAAAGAAAGAGGAAAGGAAAAGGTACAGGGAGAGAGAAATAGAGGAGATGGGCGGAGAGAGATAGGGTGAGGAGAGAGAGAGAGAGGGACAGAAAGAGAGAGAGATGCTATTTATTCCATGCAAGAGAAATGCAGGAGGCATGGGGTCTGAAGGGAGACAGATAATCACCCAGCAGCCAGTAGCTAAAGGGTCTGGCAAGCTGCGGGGAGCAGGTGTGCTTGGCTGTAAAGCAAACGTTGCCCGCCAGGACCTGGCATCTTCCCAGCCTCGTGTGTACCACATAGGCATATGGAGCCAGTGATAAAGAGGGACAGACAGGATGGATGTGAGACTAGATTCAGGGTCCTAAGCAGAACCCCACCGTCTCACACATCCTCAGGCCCCTCAGGCTCTCTCCTACTAGAAGTTTTATAAAGGGGTCTGGGAATGCATTCCATCCATTCTTGGGCTCAGTTTTAGGGAGTGAGCTCATGGTGAGAATGTGAGCTCTGGATTTAGGCAGAAGTGTCCTCATTCATTTACCAGCTCTGTGACCTTGCTTGTATTATGTCCCTGAACCTCAATGTCCTCCTCCAAAAATGGAAACAAAAGCATATTTTGTGAGGATTAAAAAAGGTAACACATGTGATTCTGCTTGATGCTCAGTAAGTGTTGAATAAACGGTAAACCAGTCTCTTCCCTGGGATATTGGCAGGGCCCATCTTTCTCCCTGAGCAGAGTTTAGCTGCCAAATGTAGGTCTCATCTGATTTTGTGAAGCCCTCAGATCTGCAGTCCCTTCTTCTTTAGCTATAGAATAGCATTGATTATTGGGAGGCAGCGGGAAGTGAACAACTACACAGAAGGGGCCCTGGACCAGTTGGAAATTACTCCATCTTCTCCCCTGGGTACCTAGAAAGATCCTATTTCTATACTTCAGTATCCTGAGCTGTATTGTCTGGCTCCTCCAGAGAAACAGAACCGACAGGATACATAATAAGTGACACCCAGATGATCTTCCTTCTGCTGCTTTTTTTTTCACCAGCATTCTCTCTCTGGAACACCTGGTAGACCCCACCTACCTGTCCATGTATGCCCTGTTTGTGTATAGGTCAATCCTAAATAGAGAAAGAAGATGATCCTTAATCTCAGCCCCATCAACTGATGAGGAATGGATAGTTCCAACACATTGTTTTTCCTGAGAGAGAAAAGGATTCCAGAAACCCTTAAAACTCCCAAGTTTTAATGCTTCAAATTCATCTCCCTAGAGGACCTTCCGAACAACATGCATGCTGGCTCTCTGGGTTTCCTTTCCGAAGACTCTTAGGATACACTGTGAGGTACTCTGGTACAAAACAGTTCAATGCTAACTGAGTTTGCGTTTGGGTCCTCCACTCTGGGCCTCTGAACTGGGCAAAAAAAAATTAAAGGTTTTTAGTTTTTCCCCATCTGTCAATTTTGTATGATCATCCCTGGAACATAGGGTCGTTGGGAGGGTTTAATGTGCTAATTCACACAAAGTGCCTGGCACATGGGACCAAAGGATGAAAACGTCCTATTAGCTATTATTACAGCCCAATCTCAACCTCAAGTTTCATTCTACTGGAGATTGTCTGTTCCTCTAAAATTTTCATTGCCCACATTGTTCCAAATGCTACCTGAGATGGGAACACTTTGTGGACTCTGCATTAGAACGGCTGCTCTTGACAGGGTCTGTTTTGCCAGTTAAGTTGGTTCTTCCTACCTCCTTTGTGACTTCTTATACACAGTGACTCAACAAAATAAGGCAGCTCACCTCCTGTGATCCTCCCAGCCTGCAGAATTGCCTTCTCCGTATTTACATAGAGTCCTGTCACTTTCTCTTTTAAAAAGTTCTCTTCCATTTGAATTAAGAACTTAACTGTCCCAGCTCACCGCTTCCAAAGTGACCCCAATAAATGTAAACCAGAACATTTGGAAATCGCCTCCAGTCCTCTCTGAGCTCGGCTCACTTAGAAATCTCTGGCAGCTGCGCATTTTCCTAACGACCTTCGGTTGCTCAGAGGATGTATAATTCATTCCCCGCCTATCTTCACTAATCCCACTTTCCTAAAACAAATATTAACTGAACTTATCTGCTAAAACAAGCCCAAATCAAGTCTCTTATCAAATGAACTCAGAGGCAGAAGAGAAAGCTGGGGACCTGGGCCAGAGAAAATTGTCTTTATTGGGAGGGAGACCTAAAACTCCCTTTGGCCTCCAGTTCCATTCAATCCAGTTCAACAAACCTTTATGGAACACTCTGTATGCAGGTAGCAACAGCAATGGAGAGGACTGAAAATTAGATTTAGAGTTAGAAAGCTTGATATCAGAAGAATTGGATTGAAATTCTATCTTAGCTCTGAACCACTGTGAGGCTCATTTGAGGTGGGATAATAACATCATTACTGTTACCTGAATCCCTCAGCACCCTCCCAGGCCCCTGACACACACAGCTTTCAGCAAAGTCTTCCTAGATCTGTCTATGGTAAGACAGTGAATGCCTTGTATAATAATAGGAAAAAATATTGACATCCTGATGCCTGCATAGATCGTGGGGATAAAAGCTGAAATGTCTCTGACTCCACCCAGGGGAGAAAGTAATTTATTTTATTTTATAAAAATGTATAAATCCCATTGTCCATTAAAATTTGTTTCCTAATCCAATTCTATTTCAGCCCACTCCAGTCCTAATACCCTAACGGCACATTTGCTTACTGCTAACAGCAGAAAATGCAGGATGTGGCTTCCAACTCAGATTCAGAGGCGTATTTTCCCCAAAGGATGGATCTGGTGACCTCTTGTTTGAGCTTTTGAATGGTCCAGTCCTCAGAAGCATTAGGCCACATGGGTCATCATGGCACCAGAGGTGCTATTTGAGCCATAAGTACTTGACCCATCCATCATCTAGCATCAACAGGCAGGGAAGCACTGAGACACATAGGAAATAATCTCATAGATGACACATAAAATAATTCCAGCTTTGTCGTGTTCAAACACAGCTAAAACAGCCAACCCGGGAACCTGCTATGAAGAAAGGATATTGTCTAAGTAGGCAGTGGATCCTTCTCTGATAAACAAGAGGAGAGGGAAGCAGAGCACAGTGTTGAGGAAAATTCATGGTAAGAGCTGACTGCCCTTTACCTCCAAAATGCTGTGTAATGTTGCTCCAAATGCTTTCTTTTCCCTCATATCGCCCTCCCCAATAAAACCCTCTCCTGCTTCCTTCCCAGCGACATGGGGGTGGACTGAGCAAACGTTTGTGAAAAGGCCAGGTAGATCGTGAGAATGCCAGAGACTGTCACCATTGTTGGTCACTGGGACAGGAGCTGGCTATAAGGGGTAAACAGATGAAAATGCAGTGAGGACTGGACATCAGCTCCCCAGTGAGAAAGATCCACAAAGAGTCATTGACTGAAAACACAAACATTTAAGAAAAGGCCTGTACTATTAAAAAAAAAAAATCTCAAAAACAAATGAGGCACTTATAGAGAAGAGGTTACAAATGCCTTAGAAATTGTCAAGGAAAACAATTTTTTGTCCTCTGCAGGGACCTTCCCTCAGTAAAGCATCATTAAACCTGCATGGGCCTAATGAGGTAATTCAACATCATCCAGTTATTAGCAAACAAAAAGGTCTGCTCTATTTCCCAGAGAGCTCTCCAACCCACACACCTTCCAAGAGTTCAAATGAAAGAATTAAATATTCTGACTTTTTACACCAGCCTCTATTTGCATCTGTAATGGGGCCAGAAAAGGTAAAAAGTGGGATATGCTAACGAGTTTATTTCTCTCACCAGCATCTACCCACTACTACTTCTTTTCACAAGTAGGATGTAAACTACAAGCACACCTCATTGTTCAAAACACCTTGGGGATAGATGATACAGTAGAAAACTGATAGAAAAAAAGGCTAGGGAAGAAAAAGACAAAGTTACATAGGGGCCTCTTGGTTTTAGGTGATTTTTTCCTCCATCATTTACTGTTATTTTTTACATACTTTGACAGCATGAAAATATATTACTTAAAAATATTTTACAAAATGTTCTTAGTGGGTAATTGGGTGATATGTGTGTAGCCGTGCAGATCTTAAATTCACAACCGTGGTGGGGAAGGCAGATTCACTCCGGGAATCCCTGTAATGAACAAGCAACCAGAGACATGAGCACATGAAGCTTTCCCCCCAGACCACTCTCCGTATGTCGGAAGGTTTCTACAACATCTCGGTCCCAAGGTGTGACTTCAGTGGAAGTAAACGTGAGAACCTCTAGGCACAGTGCATTCAGCCCTGTGTTCTGCCCAGCCCCACTGCCCTGCTCAGGGAATAGAAACTGTTCTCTCTGAAGCCCTTGTCAGGGTGGCAGGCTGTCTGCAGGGCCAGGAGGGCCTCTGCCTGTCACGCTGCTGCTCCAGGAGACAACACAGATTAGCTCAGCGGCCACGGTCCAGCCAAACATAGGAAATGAAGGTCTCCTCTGAATAACCAACCTGCAAAGGCTACCAATTCAAATTCTACTTGCATGAACCATTATTTCCACCACCTTTCTCCTAGTAGTTTATTTTTTGTTGTTCTAAAGATCTTCAGTGAATCACGTTTGCCCTACAAGTTTCAAGTTGTCATTGTGCTTGCTGAGTACACCATCCCTGTCCCTGCTAAGTGGAGCTGCAGATAGAAAGTCACACCAATGGAAACTATTACCTTAAGACAAGTGGGCACTTGAAGAGACCTTCACTTGAAAGCTGTAGTTCGGCCCAAATATTTTAGTCGATACATGCATGCCGGAAGGGGGCATCCCAGGAAGCGTGACTTAGACAGGACTGAGGCCACACCGTGTGCGGAAGCCAGTCCACGGGGGCTCACACCAGCAAGCCAGAGTCATGGAGTACACTTCGTCCCAATCCCTGTTCAAGGGCTTTTGATAGCATCTAAAAATGAGCCATTATTCATGGAGACCAAGACATGGAAACAACCAAAGTGTCCTTTGATAGGTTATTGGATAAAGGAGATGTGGTACATACATACTGTGAAATACCATTCAGCCATAAGGAAAGAGGAAAGACTTTCATTTGTGACAACATGGGTGGGCCTTGGGAATATCATGCTAGATGAAGGAAGTCAGAGAGAAAAAGTTAAGAACCACATGATTTCACTCAAATGTGGGATAGAAAACTGAGAGTAACAACTGAACAAATGAGAAGAACAAACAGATAAAAAACCCATAGACACAGACAACAGTATGGTGGTTCCCAGTGAACAAGGAGGAGGTTGGGGGCAGCGAAGGGCAGAGGGGTTGAGTGTATGGTGACGGAAGACTTGACCTCAGGTGATGGGCACTCAACACAACACACAGATCATGTGCCATAGAGTTGTGCACTTGAAACCCATACAATGTTATCAACAAATGGCACCCTGATACATTCACATTTTTTTAAAAAAATGAGAGTGATGGGGAATATTTGCACCACTGAAATCAGCATACACTGCGCATCTGAGTGTCTTGGTTTACTTTGCTTTGCTATGTTCCGGAGAGGCAGTGGATAAACTTTTTTGAGCCAAGCATCAACTGCAGGCCTGAAAAAGGTCCATGTTTTAAAGAACCATCTGGCTCTTACAAAATTTAAGAGAAAGGGCTCTTATTCCTATCATTTCTCAAGGAAGTGTCAGCCAAAAAGAAGAAATCCATCTCTGTGACTGTTTTTTTCCCCCCAGTGCTTTTAAAACAATCAAAACCAGAGTCTTGCCTGATTACCACTTGCTGTGTCCCGTTGTGTGGTGCAGAATCTTCAAAGGTCCTTCAATTACTGAAGTCACACAGCTTTTTATACCTTTATTCTGTTCTGACCCAGCCTGTCTCGTTCTGGAAAACGTCTGTGAATACATCAGCTTAAATTTTCCTTTCTTCTGTTTTATCGTTGGGCACTCACTTTCATTTTTTTTAAACAACGCTTTCCCAAAGTGGTTTTCCCTCCTGTCTTCACTTTCTCGTCTTCCGTCATTTCTCACTCGCGGCCATCTGCCTACTGCCCCTCAGCTCAAAGTGCTCCAGTTACAGTCAGGGAGGCTTGTCCCCCTGCCCCTCGGGCCTCTGTCTGTCCCACATCCCCCCTCTCCCGCCTCTGTGCAGCACGTGGCCCTGTTGGCAGCCTCATGTCCCTAAAACCCATCACTTGGCCTCCACAGCTTTTCCACACTGGTTCTCAGCTTTCACTTCTGACTGGTCTCTCTCTTCTTGGTTGGATTGTTTCTGCTCCAACCCCTAAATGCAGGGCTTCTTCAGGTGTCTGCAGTGGTCACCTGATATTGGGTCCACAGAGCCCTGAGGACCTTTGTTTTATAGCCATCAATACTTTATATTGTTATTATATATGCAAACATGGTACTTTCTCTAACAGAATATAGATGTTTAAAAACAAAGAGCAGGCCTTGTAAGAACTCTGGATTCTTTACAGATACTTTTAAATAGGCAGTGTTATGGGGAAAATAGACTTCTACAACAGGACCTCTTCGATGTCTTGAGTCATCCGATATAATCTAGAACAGTGGTTCTCCAGCAACGGTCTTTCTCCTCAAGGGACATTTGACATTTTTCATGTTCACAACTAGGGAGGGCAGGGTACTTGCTGTTAGTAGTTAGCACTCATGGATACTGCTGAACGTTTCATAATGTGCAGAACCATCTCCCCCTCCACGCATGCAAATTATCTATCCCAGAACATCAACAGTGCTGAGGTTAAGGAACCCTGACTTACAGTGGCTCTTACTGCAGTCGGCCACAGCAGTCACTGGCTAATGGAAGTTAAGAGCTGGGTTGTGGTTAAGTAGTCCCTGAAGAAACGTTTGCTCTTGATATATATAAGCACAGTTGCACCTTGTCCATCTCTAGTCACACTTGCTTAATCACCCAGTAACTGTGTGTCATAAGATTTGCTGCATCCGACTACTTGTCTCAACCTGGAGGCAGCAGGCATTGCTTGGGCTTCCCATCAAGTGTTTGCTCTGACCCTCAGTCCTGAGTCCACAGCACTTTCAATTCCTAGGTGTGTCTCTAACGTGCAATAAACCAGCCATCGCATCAAGGCTATCTGTTGTGGGTCTTAGGAAGCTGCATCTTTAACAAGTATGGCACCTATTCAAAAGTGTTCTCATGTTTGGCAATCACACATTTGGGGAAGGTATAAGTTAGTGGCAAGAAGCTAAGAGACCCAAGGTTGAATGACGGTGATGTTCTTGACAACTTGAGTGACTTTGATTTTTTGCTAATCATCACTCAGTTTCCTGGTCTGTAAAGTGAGGACACAAATAAAACATACCTCATGGACTTGTGAGAACTAAATGAGATAATGCAAACAAAGTGTTCAGCAGAATGCCTGGCAGCTAGTGTTCACCTGGCGAATGTGGGGCGGTATTACTAAAACAACTTTAGACTCGGTAGGGTTAGAAAAAGGAGACAGAAGCCAGGAGACCCTTTTAATATTAAGGAAATTATGGATTATCATCAAACTAATAACTTACTCTCTATAAGTACCCCATCAATCTTTCTTGTGTTGCATGGAAATGATTTCAGAATATACATTTATCCCATCATTTGTAACCAAGCAACAATTCAAATAGAACAATACAGTGTTTGAAAAGAGTAATTCATGGGGCTTTGAAGCAGTAACGAAAGGAAAAAGGGAGAATATGGGCATGCAGCATGAGATGTATTACTGTGAGGCAAGTCTTAGATCCCCTCTATTTCTACATCAGTATGTCTCAGGAGTCCAAAGCATCTTGCTAATCTGATGACTCTCCACAACATCCTGGTATTATCATTGCAATTTTTTGAAACCTGAGTAAACTGAACTGCAGAAAAATTGAGTGAATTGCTCAAGGTCACACAGAAGTCAAGTCAAAAATAGAACTGATGTCTGCTGGTTTCCCGTTCAACCACGACCCTTCCCAATGCACTTTATTTGAAGCAGTCTGATGAGAGTGGCTAATGGATTGGTTAGTCTTGAACCATTAATTATTTTTCTGAGTAATACTCTTGGAAAACTTGCCTATTTTTCAGAGTAAGAATTATTTCTGAAAATAGTCTCTGAATAGTGTTGATTATTAGTCTGAAGGATATTCAGTCTAAGAGCAATGAATGAATTTTAACCTAAAAACATGAGTTACAAGAAGGTGGGAGGTGGGGATGGGTAGGGCAGGGGGAACAGTGTGGGAAAATGGAGACAACTGTACTTGAACAACAATAAGAAAAGATTATATTCAAGGAATATTTTATACCAACATTAAGGATCTTGAAAGATTCAAAGATTGAATGAAAAATATTGAATATCAAGGTAAGACTTCAGCAAAAACTGGAAAACCTAGATTTCAAATAAAAGCAGACCTTTAGAGCTGAGCTCGGATTTCTGTCAAAAAACACAGTGCACTTGGCACCCTTCCCCGAGCTCCCCATCCTGGGCATTGGCTTGTATCGCATGCTGCAGCCAACTCATTTCCTCCAACCCAATCGATGGCTTTCTGATAGCTGAGCATCCTGTTCTGAATCACTTGCAAACCACTAAGATACACTTTTACTGTTTATTTTCTGACTTGAGACAGCGAGTAGCAAGGTCAGTTGGTTCTTTCAATGATTGCTCTTAAAATAAAAACCTTTACTGCAGTCTTTTGAACTTTGGAGAATGAATGTCCAATAGTATAGCTATTTTAGCAAATTTTGTTGCTCAGGATTTCATAGTTTTTCTATAACTTTGTCCTATCTATCTATTCATTTCATATATATAAATGCATCAGAATTATTTAATGAATATGCTCTTTTGTATCTGTCAAATATAGTGTCTCATACTTTGATGAACTCAATTAACATTGGAAAAGAGAAAGAAAATATGCATAAAGGTAGTACATAGTTCCTTTATAATCAGGAGCTTGCTTTTTCATGCCAGGTAGAAACCTCCTATTGTAAGAATAAGCGTATATTGATCATGCGATACTGGGAAGACTGCCTTTATAGGACCCATAGGAGACAAGATTGATTGGGCTTGTAAATTAGGCACAGAACTTGGTCTTGATGTTATAGTATAATATGAATGGAGAAGAATGGAGAAAACTCCAAGCAGAAGGTGAAATTTCCAATGTGAAATTATTGTGGGTTGTAAATTTGCTACCCATGTTCTCCTTGACAGCTAACACCCCCATAAGCCCTTGCATCACCACCATTACCACCATTCTTACCATCATCATCATCATCATCATCATCATCTTAGGGCTACAAGTAAAAAAGAAGAAGACCTGTCAAGATTAGGAAACTGAAGCATAAGTATTATCGTTAATTAATATTATTAGAATCCCCATGTTCCTTTGGTGTTTATTTGAGACCACTTTTATACCAACTGAGAAAAGATGGTTTATGTTTCTCAGAATCTGAAAAATCATAAAGTATGTGGCACATAATTTACTTCTGATGGTCCACATCCAGATTGACTTAATCGTCATGTACCTTATTTAAATATGATTAATCTACACACATGAGCCATTGCTGACCGACTCTCAAGGAAGTAGGAATGTATGTGTTGAAACCAGTCTCTCTATCTCTTTTTAATCCTCATTTGTGGACATTTTTTCATTGTTTTTAGAGAGGAAGGAAGGGGGAGAGGAAGGGAGAGAGAGAAACATTGACATAAGAGAGAAACATTGATTGGTTGCCTTCCCTACACTCCCAGACTGGGGAATCATACATGCTAAGACCAGGGGCCAAACCCACAACCTACCATGTGCCCTGACTGAGAATTGAACCTGCAACCCTTTGGTTATGGGACAACCCTCCAACCAACTGAGCCACACTGGCCAGGGCTATCTCTATTTTAAAACTATGTTATCTTTACCTTTATTCTGTTTGAAATGAAAAATGCATTTCCCCTTTGGAAAAAATGACCAGAATAATCCAAGATTTTTTTTTCTCAAACTGCGCATTCTATTACAGATATTAGTTGCCAGTTGCTAAGGGAACCATTATAGATCAATCACACTAAAACAGTCTCTGAAGCTAGATAGCTAATAGAAGAATCGTTCTCTCTTCTTTAAAGGCAAATTCTTTGTCTGCTTAGAAAAGCCCACTCATGTTTAGGCTACTTTTCCCATTTCTTGGGAAAACAGCGAAGAAACAGAAATTTCATTAAAAGCCATGGAGATGAGAAGATAAAATCTTGAAGTCAGATTCAACCAATAGACTCACAATGGCTGTGATATAAAGAGAGTACATTTAAAATTGGAAATTGTTTTCGTTCTACCTTTTAAGAATAGGAGTATAACTTTATATGATGAAATGCATATGGTATATACATTTTGATGAGTTTTGACAAATGTGTGCATGTATGAGAACAATAGCCCAACAAGGAAACAGAATATTTTCATCATCCCAGAAACTCCCTGCAAGCCGCACATCCCAGTCAAACTTGACCCTGTAGAGCCAACTACTGTTCTGACACTTGTCACCACATTTGTTTCTGCTACTCTAAAACCTTATATAAAGAGAGTAATATACCTCATTTTCTGGCTTCTTTTGCACAAATGTAAGTTTTTTTAGATTCATCCATGTTACTACATTTATCAGTAGTTTATTATTTTTCATAGCTCATTGTAGTCCACTGAATGACTATGCCACATTAACCTGTGGCCCATTAACCTTTGTGCCCATTAACCTGTTGGTAAATATTTATTTGTTTTTTCTACTATGAATAAAGCTATCATGAATAGAGTTTTTTAACACCTCTGCTTGTGGATATATTTTCAGTTTAATTTTGGGATTGCTAGTCACCGATTTCACCTGATGACTCAATGTAAAAGAGGCTTTGGTGGGAGAGCAAATTGTTCTGAGCAGAAGGGCCTTTTATCCACCTTGAGCACTGAGATCACTTCAGCCCAGGGTTTTGACCCCCCATCATCCATCCCAATGTTCAATACCCATTGAAGATAGACCTTACATTCCATGTCTCCTGGTATACACAGCCAAACTGTAATAAAGTCAAGCCCTCTTTCTTATTCTCATTCCTGTTCATGATTAGGACCTTTTTTTAATTTCTCAATACTTTGTAGTTAGGAAGGAGGTATACAGTACCAATGTCTCTTTTTACACTGAAAAGTAGCCTGGCACTTTCAGAGCGATTTCTTCAGAAAATCACCGGACCAGCCCAGAAGTCCTCCTGGGCGGTGGCTTTGAGTCCCAAGGGTTACCACTTTGCATATATTTTGCACTCACAGTGAAAAAGAATCCAGGTTTCAACCTTCCACATTCAAGTCGGATTCTGAGTACCTCACTGCATTTTTCTGAGCTGTGCAAAGGGATATGTTAATAAGACCATATTTAAAATTCACCCCAGTGGTGCTTCACAATCCTTGCTGAGAAAGATTTACTGAGGTGTTTGCTATAATCCACACTAAGGTTCTCCTAAAGACTTAGGAATTTTGTTACAGGGGAAATGCTTTCTTGGAGGACGGTGGTCTGGCTGTGGGATCACCAGAGCGTTTGTTTTGGCCCTTAGGGTAGTAAGCGTGTTTCAGCGCTTGGACACACCATGCACAGGTTATACCTGAAGCTCTCACACATGTCTTAGCCTTGTGGGGGCCTCACCTCTACTGATCTTACCCCATCAGCTGATGCTTTTTGCTTTTCTCTCTGAGATGAGCTGATGTGCAGAGGGCACCATTTAAACATACTCAATCATTTCATCTCCTGTTTTTGGGGGGCTTTCCCAATGTTATATGATCTCCCAACCACCCAAATAGTCAAGGAATGCTACACCCACTTTACAGATGGTAAGAATTAAACAAATTAAGTGGCTTGTCATGTTGCATTATAAATTATGCCCTTTAAGCACTACCAGCTTCACTCCAGTCTGGGTGGAGGCACCAACTTGTCTCCTGGTCTCCTCCCTGAATCACTAGAGTAATTCTAAATTTCTTAAACTGAAAACAGGTAAATGCTGCAAACGCCCTTTGACATGCATAGCCAGCTAACACTGAGGCAAGGTCAGGAAATTTACATATTAGAGAAGAAACCTCGGGAAGAAAGGGATCTAGAGCCCAACCCCTTTCTCTTTCAGGGGCCATACTTGAGAGTGTCTCTGATGAATGAGGATGGTCTGAACAAAGACCACAAAGGGGAATTATCACGGAGAAAGAAGTAGTCTGGCAAGTCACTGGAAAACATCAAAGACTAAACTTGCAAAACCCAATAGAAGTATAATGTAATCCACATATGTAATTGTAATTTTTAAGTGCCATACTTAAAAAAGTAAAAAAATATACATAATTTTAACGCTATATTTTATTTAACCTAATATATACAAAATATTATCATCTCAAGAAATAATTAATATACAGATTATTGATGAAACATTTCATATTCTTTTTTATGTGTTAAATTTTTTAAATCAGGGGTGTGTTTTCCACTTACAAGGTGCCTCATGTTGGACCGGCCTCATTGCCAGTCCTCTGGCCTGAGTGGCTGCCCTACTGGAGAGGTCTAGAGGTCTGTTCATGGGCAAAAGACAAGCAACACCCTCTTAGCAGCTACTCTTACAAGGCTCCTGTGCTTTAAGAACCATGGCAGGCATATGAGTGTAACCCAGAGAGCTGCAACCATGAAATAAATGCCACTGGCTGTACCTCAGGGACACAGAAGGTAGTGAGGGTGACAACGGTGACAGCAGAAGACACACAACCCCAACAGCGGACCACAAGTGAACTGATAATTTAGCTTTGCTCTTTCCTTCTCTCTTTCACTCTCTCTGCTGTAAGAAAATAAAGGTGATCCCACAATTCTTGGCCAGTTGGTATAGGGGAAGAACTCAGGAGAGAATTTGATCTTGTAGCAAATTAAATCAAATGAAGCTTCAGCCAAGAATCTGAAAAACAAAACAAATACAAAGTCTGTTGTTCCAGAAGTCTGTTAAATGGGTCAGATTAGCAACAATCATTTTGTTGTGTATGCAACTTTCCTTCCCAATAAACTGTGAGTGCCCTGCAGGGGGATTAAGATTTACTTTTTAGATAGTTCCTGAACCCTGTACAGCACCACAATTGTGGTAAGCTGGCTAAAGGTTTGAACACTTTTCCAGCACCAAGAAGTGGACTGGGCACAGAAATGTATGCATTAAAAATTGTTGAAGGGCTGGCCAGGGAGATCTGAGCTCTCTTAGTGTCCGATGGCTGCTTCTTCCTTACAAAGTCGACAGGGCCAGAAGGCCTACTTGGTTCACGTCTCAAGTAAGGCTCTGTAGGTGTTACTATGTTTACCTACTTTACAAAGTCAGTAGAAAGAAACAATGCAAGAGAAATGATAGGAATAAAAAGTATTACATTTGCATAGTGTTTTAGATCATAGAGAAAGCTTTTATAGGCAAATCTCATTGAAACATCAATATTTTACAGACTCAGAGGGTAAGATACTTGGTTCAGTCAAGTGACTAAGTCACTGGGTTGGGAACTGAACCTAAGACATCTGTCTACAAATCCAACTTTCAGTCTTCTTTTCCCTGAACCACAGCTGCCTTCAAATGCAGAACCACATTGTGTCAGCAATAAAACGCTTTACACAAATGCACAGTAATTTTTTCCATGTTGTAGTGAGAATGGGCTCAGTGAGCCCTGACTAAGAAAATGTTACCTTCATTTATTTGAAGTTGCCTTTGACCTACCTACCCTTACATGTATTAAACACGACCGGACCCATCTGAGAACCCAGAGTGCTTCTGAATGAAGAGTTTCATTTTCCAAGCTGTACATGGTAGTTTCTCTTTCAGATAAAAAAAAATTTCCTTTGAAGCTGGGGAAAATTGATTTCTTAAATCTGACCCAGACGTCAGATTACTGTGCTTTATCATACCAGTCTAACTGAACATTTTCTTAGCAGGATCTCCTGCTACTGGAGCAAGTAGGTTTTGCACAATTTATTCATAGAATCAATGGGGAAAAATAGGCCAGACCACACAGCTGGCTTAGAAAACAATGTAAATGCATTTTTGTTCAGTAAACAATCAAAGAGAGAGAATAATTTCCTCCCAAGGCAACAGAAAGTGGGAAAGGACAAACATTTGCTCTTGCCAAATTCAGTCTGAATTATTTATTACCTGATACAGATCAGGGAATGTTAATAATAATGTGAGGCATGGCAAATTTCTGACACCTTATTAAGAAATAGTTTGTAAATACCAGCAAATTATCACACATCAGCCAGTGCAAGGGGCGGTCATGAATCGTGATGACCATCGTTACCTCTCCTAGGTTCTGCATTTATAGAAAACCAAAATCCTAACACTTCCCAAAACATTGTTGCTAAAGATGAGTGGATCTGAAGCCCAGAGACCTGGCTAAATTTGGTAGTTGACTCATTTTTCATAAATCATTGGAACTCTCTGAATTTCCCTTTTCCTCACCTACTGTTAAGCATGCTAATAATGTCGACTCCATGGGGTTCTAATAAAAATTAAGTGAGCTAAAGGAAGTGAAATGTCCTGTGCAATACATGCTCCACAGAGAAACAGCCACAGATAACTGATTTACTGCAGAAACACACATGCATAAGTATTCATTTTTTAATTTAAATATTTTAAATAAATGGGTGTTTTTGTCTCATAACCTGGTATTATAGCTGCTCCAACACTAGATTTGAAATGATTTAAGAATAGTACACCACTCATTTTTTTATTGTTTCATTCTCATAGTCATTAAACAAAGATTTAATTTACTGCCTACTATATGTGAGGCACTGTACTAGGTCCTGAAGGTATAGTCATTAACAAGGTAGACAAGATGTCTTTTGCTCATTGTCCACAACCTATGGGCTACTGTGTGGTGGGAAAGGGTGGTAAATGGTATTATACAAGAATGGCCCTTGGCTTCCTAGTATGAGAGTAGAGTTTTCAACATCCCCTATGAACAGCAGAGAGGTTCTGGGAAAGGCTATTTGAGACACCGTGCCTAACACCACATCTTAGTCACAAAGTATCAGGCTGTGTTGTATAGAAAAGGCTGTGGTATCTGACAGCATTCCATGTTGGTAAGCTACAGTTTATGTGACATATTAAGGAGAAACAACAGTTCATTGGCCATCAAATTATAAAAGCTGTGTACTAAAACAGTATTCTTTGGGCAAACACAAAGGTGAAATCTAAGATCTCAGTTCTATTCATAATAAAAAGTCTAGAGCAGGAAGTGGATGTCTCAGAACACAGTGATTAAGACAAACTCCAAGCAAAGATGGATTTGTAAATATATGAAACTGGGAGAATTGGGTAGTCATTTGGAAAGAAATAAAATTAGATTCCTATCTCACACCATATAGAGGAATAAATTCCAAATGAACTAAGCATCTAAATATGAAAAAATGGAACCATACATGTGCTACATGGGTGAATTTCTCTTAAACTTCATAACTCTGACTCAGACCCCAGAGGAATAAGGAAAAGATTGATAAAGTTGACTACAGAAATATTTGTAAAAAAATAACATAAAACACCATACACAAAACCAAAAGACAGCTTAAAATTTTGAAGAAAATATTTGTAATGTGTACCCTTTACAAAGTTTTAAGATTTCTAATACGTAAGGAGTTTTCTTAATTCAAGGACAAAGGACAAAAAAATGAGCATGTAGAAATAGAAAGGCTGTCATTTCAGAAGAATTATTTTTCCTGCAGTTTCTTATTTTTCTACCATGAATATAGATTATTTTAAGAGGAGAAAAAGGACATTTCTTAAGAATGTTGGAAAAAAGTTAGGGATTAGTGATTCAACTCGCACAATTTGCAGATATGGAAACCCTGGACCCCGAGGGCCTCATCCCCGGCACCTGGGACCCCTTCTCTCAGGTGGGGTCCTCATACCCTTCTCCTCCCAGAGCCCATGTCTCCAGAGCAAATGTGAATGACAGGGCCAGCAAACATTCACAAAGTGAATAATAAGGATAGAGTTAATATTTCAGCATGAAAAAGATCTACTTTATAAAAATCAAAATGAGTAGATAATTTTCTGAAAAAAGAAGTTACATTGCTTTCAGTTTCCATTTATCAGTATGTGAACTCAACCAAAGCCCGCTACACAGTGACCCTGGACGAGCCCCACTCCCATTCTGGTTCTGAGCACACACCGATGAATGAGACCAACAGAGCTTAAACTAAGAAATTCTTGCAGATCCAGCCCTAGGAATTGGGAAAATAGATGTATGTTGCTTTCCAACTGAAAGGAGGGGGTTGTAATGTGAAAAGAGCCCTTCCCCCAGCCTTATTCTTTGCACAGAGGGAAAGTACTAATAATGCCAAAACATCTAAGCACTTCACAGGTAGAAGTTTGTTATAATCATGACCACCTCTATGGGAGGTAATGTCTCCATTTTACAGGACTGCAATTCTAGTTCAGAAGCCCAAGTAACTAAACAAGATTAAGTGAAGATAGAGACATTTGAAGAATGACGGGAGGTTTCTGGCTTCAGTAAGCATGCTGTAGGTCCCTCACTTTCATTATCATGTCGAAGAATAATAAATGAGCAAGTGAGAGAGTGAGTCAGTGATTGAGTGAATGAATGAATGGGTGAATGAATGAATGAATGAATGAGAGGAAGGGTATTCTACAGCTATTCCTTGCCCATTCATGGCTGAGTTTTTTGTGTTGCTTTGGAGAATAAGTGGTTGTCCCTTTGGTTCTGGGCACAAGCGCAAAGAATTAGAAAGAAAAGGTAAGATCGCTGCACAGCTCTGATGAAGTAACAAGGAGGCAGAGAACCTGGGGCATGCCCCTTATTATCCCCAATTTCTACCTGTGCGACCTCGACTGAATAGTTCATATCGTGGACTTCAAAGCTTCAATTGTAAAATGAAAATAATAAACATGCCTCATAGAACAGTCGCGAGGAAAAAAGACAAACGTATTAAATGCAAATTGCCCGGGAAATAGTTGGTACCTGGTGAACGGTACCTCCTCTCAGAGGTCCCACCACTGAAAGGGCAGAGCAGACCCAGCAGAAACACTTGAGCAGACGATGCACTGCGTGACCCGATCCGAGTCTCAGGGGGATGTGCAACGGGAGGAAGCCGCTCAGGGAGAGTCCTGGAGGTCAGGATTTTTGAACAATGCCACAGATGTTGTGATTGAATCTTGGAGTCATCCTCAGAAGGGCTTCAAAAGACAAGCTGAATCTAATGGAACGAAGTCTCACCTAGAAAACATGGTTGGCCCTGACAGGTTTGCAAGGCCCCTTCTTGCCCTCAGTTTCTGTGATAGTCATTTTCAAAATAGCCGTTCTTTCATTTTTTTCCCCCAGCGCTTTCTGTTGTAAAGCTGGAGAATACCAATTGCTTACCTTCCACTGCCTCTCAGTGGGGTTTATTTATAGAATAACCACATGACAGCCAGAAATACCTTCAGACCAGGAGGGGACGTCACCATCTGTTCCTCTGATAACGTGCTTCGAGCGATTTCTCCGGGATTCTGGTGCTTAACAAAATGTTGCTGCAGCATCGCCCAATCTGTGTATTTATAGGAAGGGGAATGTGTGTATGCTACATATTTGGACTTGTTTCTTTCAGCGGGAGAAATATAGCCTCTGCCATATGTTTGCCACACACATAATTACCTCCCCACTCCATACATCCAAATTTAAATATTTCCCTATTCACACAGCAGCAGGTTGGAATCTTCCCCTGGAGTCCAGACACACTTAAACCCGTCATCCTGGAACAGAAGCCCTTTGTGGGATGGTCATTAATCAGATAATTACTAACTTTCAAGCTGACTCGCCACGTAAACACTCCCCTCCTGTGCTGTCTCCCGCAGCTAGGAGAGAAGGCTGTGGCTCTCACGTGAGTTCACACTCCGCCTGGCTCCCACCAACCCCGGCTGATCTTCTTGTGTCCAGGGCTGTTGATAGCAATGAAAACCATAGCTGTGTTGCCTGAGCTCACGCCTTATGCCATGTTGTGCGGCTACACGTTCGGTGCGTTATCACATTTTACTGTTCTCAGCAGCTCTGAAGGGTAAGACTGTTATGATTCCCCTCTCACAAAACAGAAAGCTGAGGCTTCAAGGCTGTGCGGGGCTCGTCTGCACAGGACAGAGCTGGCTCTCAAACCCAGATCTGTCTGTCTAAAGGGGATGCCATTTTTTAAAAAAATATTCTCGATGTTTATTGATTCAAACAATATTTAGTGAAAGTCTTCCAAGCACCAAATGTTGTTTGGACATTGGGCAGAGTCCCCTCTCATGGGACCAGTGACGCTGGTAGAAACAGCAGGTCCCCATGAAGGCTGTGGCAACAGCAATACAGGACAACACAGAGAGAGCCCGTGGCCACTTGGCTTTAGGTTTGGTGGAATGAGCTGAGACTGTAGCGAGGAGAGGCCAAGGCCAGGCCAGTGAAGCTCTTGAGGGAGTAGAGCAGCTCATGGCTGGGCTGGGAGACCGTGGAACCGAGCCTCTGTGTAGGAGCGGATCCCAGTGTGGAAAGGGGTCCCAGGGCAGGCGGAGACATGTCACATGGGCCAAGACAGGGAAGCTGACTTCTGTTCATCTGTGTCAGTGGCCACTTGTGGGCCAACAGGTGCTGGGGGGGATTTATACTCTGATTTACATTTTTCAGACTTCGGGATGGATTGTGGTGGGAAGGTGGGTAGAATCAGGGAGAACAGAACCAGGAAGAACCATGAAGATGCTACCACAGCAACCAGGCTCCCGCAGGGAGTATCACTTCTGCCTGAGTGGGGAGTGGCCACACAGAGGACACAGCATGCTTTTTATTTGAGTTCTATCTGGAAAGATGAGCCAGATCTCACCAGGCAGGTAACAGAAGAAGAACATTCCAGTTAGAGGGAAGAGCGATTGCAATGTACAGGTTTCTAAGTACAGAGCATGTTAGGGAAACAGTGAAGGTTTATCTCCAGTCTATGATCAGAGCACAAATGTTGGGAACAGACTATGAGGAGCCTTGGTCAAGTGTATCCTTGTCTCATATGGTGACCCCATCATGAGGATGATAAAAGGCACCTCTTCTTCCCAGTGGACAGAGCCCCACACCAGAGCACATTGGAAGGGGACGTGGAAATCATTGCCTGTGTGTCTGCTTCCTGATGTCAACTCAAGCTTGCCCTAGAGCAAAGTGCAGACTCGTCTGATCTCCTTGCTCGCCCCCCACGCCACCTCTGCCACACTCTACGCATCTAGTCTGGGCACATCCTCTGTCCACACGTGCTCCTGCTGAGGCATGCCTGCTGGAAGTAGCATGTGCCGCGCTGGGAAATGGTGGTCCAGACCCGGGACTGCTGCCATGATGCCCATCTCAGATGAACCGATTCCAGATGCTCACCACAGACCCCTGCTTCTCAGTGCGTGGTTCTGGGGACATCGCCTGAGAGCATGTTAGAAGTGCAGAATTTCAAGTTGCCCTGGAGACCAACTGCATCAGAATCCGCATTTTAACAAGATCCCCAGGTGAGGTGCACGCACATTGAAGTCTGATAACACAGGTCTAGAAAACCGTTACTGCCAACGGTAAGCCATGCCTGAGAAGGCCAGGAAGGGCTGCAACTGGGCAGACACCCACACCGTGATGCCAGCTCGGGTCTGGGGCAGGTGCTGGACCTTGGGACCCCAGCTCCCAGCTGTGCTCCTGACACAGGGCTGCTGGCTGACAAGTAAGTGTTCTCATGGCCCTGCCTCCCTTTGTGTGCCTCTATTTACCCGTGAAGATACTTTTTTAAATGAATGCAGAGAAAAGTTTGAAAGGTGCTACTAATAAATAAAGGAATTTCCCTTGATTGTCAATCAAAAGAATGTAAAGTGTATTTAAAAAGGGGGATTTATGAAGAAAGTGAGAAACTGTCTACATCACTTTACGGCCACTAGAGTTCTCTATTCATACGAAGCTTTAGCTCTTCCTGTGCTTTTGGAGACTCCACTATTTCATTAGGCTGTATTGTTGAAATGCAGGTGGAAGTCCTCCTTTGTTACACTATGGTTTTCATAACACTGACTGTCTTTTAACACACTACATAATTGCTTAATTTTAATGTTTGGGTCTGAATATATAGAGTGTGATCTCAGTCTGAGGTTCACTGTAGTCTGAGGGGTTGAATTAGACGAACGAAAATCTAAAACGTTTAAAATATTAAGTCACCACTCTGTCTACACGAAGTGTGTCTTGGAAGCTCAGGCAACTTTTTTATTTCAATGCCGGATGGCATGTCGCTCTGTCTTAAATCTCTGCAAGAAAAAAAATCAATTAGCATCGTAGAGCTGGTAATTTTGCACTATATTCTGCAGCAAGGGGAATGACAGAGAAAGAGCAATTTAGGCTTATAGCTACATCAACCGCGGTACAGTTGATTAAAAATTTAACAGTTCTTCTGATGAATGTCCTAGCTCAGATTTGGAAAACACTGACAGATTTAATTTTCCACTGACTAAATAATCATTTTATAAGCCATGTATAATTCATGTAATGGCAATGTTATGGGCTTGTTAAAAATGACTGCTACTAAACAGTTAACACTCTAGCAAGCAGAGATTGTAAAAGATTATTTTTGGAATTAGTTGGCACCCATTACCTGAGAATGGGTTTTTGCCTTCTGAATTTTTAAAATGCAATGAGTTCAACCTATTAGTGAAAATAACACCCCATCCCACCTCCCAGCCAAAAACACAAAAATGTGTGTTGGGGACAGAACAGCATTTGTTTCGTTCTAATCCTGCTTATCAGCCACATTACACAGCTGTGCCAAGTTCGGTTTCCTACCAGAAAAAATGACAACACCGGTGTCTACTACACAGGGCTATTGGAGGAAGTATGTGAAGTGATGCTTTAAAAATATACTTTCATGGCATTTTTTTTAAAGAAACAGAAAAGAAAACCCTATAATTCTCAGGGAACCTCAAAAGATCCTGAATAGTCAAAGGGATTTTGAGCAAGAAGAACAAAGCAAGGGGCAGCACAATTCCTGACTTTGAAATGTATTAAAAACCACAGTAATCCAGAGAATGCGATACCGGCATAAAGATGGACACACAGACCAATGGAACACAGCAGGGTCTAGAAATAAACCCATACATGCCCAGTCAACTGATCTTCAACAGGCATCAAGAATACACAATCAGTATACGTGTGAGACTTTAAGGGAGCTACTTTTTTACCTTACCATTTAAAACTTCTGTTCTCTACCTGGAAAAGAAAGTGTGGGTTCTAGTTTAGCTGGATCCATAAAACCGATACAACCAGACAATTCAAGTTTGCGCTAAAAAGTCAGTTAGCGTAGGGTTCTCCTATTCTTCTTCTGCTCCCTGCAGGATAAAGAAAAAGACGCTTAAGCAACCCATGCCATGTCAGATAATAAAACTGAATGGCCCACTTGGAATTTTCATCTATCATGTCATCTTTTGGGTATCATGCAGCTGTAAGACTTATTTCTTTTTCTCTTCTTATTTGCTTCCTTTGTGCTTGCCTGTTTCTTCATTGTTGTTGTTTTGTTCTGATTATCACATGAGAGTTTGAGACACGAAGTTAAACAGAACATGAGCTTCAAGGAGCACTCAGTCAAGTGAGGGAAACAGTTTTGAACACTCACAATTCAATGTGGTAAGTGCTGAGAGCTCAGAGAAGGAAGTGATTCCCTCTTCCTTTTACATTCAAGGAAGGCTGCCCAGAAGAAGGGACCTTTAGTTGGGCATTACAAGATGAATGGGGTTCTGCATGTCCTAGGAAGGGAGGTGGATGGGGCCTCGTGCAGAGAGAGCCATGCACAGGGGCAATGAAAAGCATCACATGTGAACGAATGTTTGTTGAAACTTTCCACATTATCACACATTGAGGGAGCGTTACCAGGTATCAGGAACTTTTCCAGTGGAACAAAAGGCTCAGCTCAGACCCCAACCATGCCCTGGAGTCCAAGGTTGAAACAGAAAGCAGGTCACATGTGCACATGCAGTACAGAATCAAACGTGCAGTTCCAGAAGTGTGCACGAGTTGCCATGGAAACCCAAAGACACTGAGTGACTATATCTGCCTGGAGAAGGGAGAGAAAGTTGTGCGGAGAATGACCCAGGAGCTCTGAAGGGCTCATCAGGAAGGGCAGAAGGAGGCGGTGACATTCCAAGCCAGATGGAGTATCATGTGGCATCAAGCTTGGTGTTGGGCAGTCCATGACTTTAAAAGCCATAAAGGATTGTTAAAAAATGATTAAGCCTTTCATGGTGACAACAGAGCATTAAACAAAAGACAGAGCTCTTCTAAATGTGGAGACCTTTGTGACTGTACTGGCCACACACCCACGCGCCTGTGGAGGAATGTGCATGAAATGTACCCCCCAGTTTCATTTCCTCAGGGCCCCTCGTCCAAATCCACTCTAAAGTCATTGAAAGTGACTACTAGGTCGTTCTTTTTCTGCATAATGAAACTCTGATATTGGAAAACTTCAAGCAAACAACTCTTCATTGCTACAAAATCAGTCTAGGTAAACTCCATTGAAACTCACTGCAATAAACAATAGAAATGCGAAAGGAAATGAGAGCAGCCACAGAGAATTCAAAAGCAACCGAGAGGGTAAAATCCCAACCAGAGTAACTGCTGTCATGCTGAGCAATTGTCTAAATTCAGAGGCGCTGAATGATGCCTGCCTGAGTCTCCCAGAACTCACTCAGGGTAATTGAAAAACACTTTAGGCTTTCCTGAAATCATTGCAGTTTTTTTCCCCCAAACATGGCTTGAAAGCAGAATGCGGAATAAACAGAAATACCATGAAAAATTGTCCAGGGATTAGAAACATAAAACCTTTTATGTTTCAGAAATAAAGGCCATAAAAACAAAATATCTATATCTAACTGTTCCTGTGAATGGCAATGAGGTATTTTTAGAAGAGCAAAGCTTATATGGTGTATATGCATTGCCTTGTTTAGATCAGGCTAGATTGCAATGGAATGACTAACCAACTTCAGGTTTTATGATTAAACAAAACTTCATCTTATTTATGTGCATTCTTATTGTTCTGCAGAATTTCTGCTTCTTATCATTGAATATGGATTAAGCACTTGTCTAAGTAAGATTCGGGAAAGCCAGGTCATTTATTTAAAGGGTGACGTTTATCAATTAAAATATTGTAGGTATCAGAAGCGGTTTCCGTCTTCTCATTCCACTGCCTAGGAGACGGCTCATTAGCTAAGCCACAGGATGTCTGAGCAGGCCTCAGTTTCTCCTTGGTCTTGTGCAAGGCTCTGCCTCCCTGTTCCAGGTTCCTCCCAGCGTGTCTACAGGTGGGGTCCACCTGCGCAGCCCTGGGCCTGCCCCAACTCTTACGCACTTCCTTAAGAGCAAAGCAGCAGCCTGGGCCCTCCCTTCAATGGTGCTCAGAATACGAAGTAGGAGCTGACAAGGTGATAGCTATGGTATTATAATATTGATTAATAATAACCATGGTTCACCGAACATTCACAGGTGTCTGCTTCAAGGTTTAGCATTTCATGGACTACACATTTTCCATTTCATTTACACACCACAACAACCCTAGGAGGCAGGTACTATAATTAGCCCAGCTTTTAAATATGCAAACTAGAGTCCAGAGAGCCCCTTTCCCAGGGTCCCAAGGGCACTCAGCTGGTTTGTGCCTGAACCAGGACTGAGGCACAGCCAGTGAAAGTGCAGCCCTGTGCTATCAGCCACCGGGTCAGTGTTTCCCTCACTTCGGTCAGGGTTGTAGCACTGTTAAATTCGTTGGTTTCTAAACTTTAAAAAAAATCACTCATCTGTTTATTGAAGTTACACCTGTTTTAAACATTAAATATTAATTTATTAAAATATAAAGTGTTTATCCACAGCCCCCTCAGATCATCTTGCACAGCAGCCTGATCCATCTGACAAATATTCATGAGGATTTGCTAGGGTGCCAGATGTGGCTCGTCGCAGAGAAATTACGAAGGCAGCGACCACCGGAGAAAGGCATGGCTGAGAACAGAAGATTCCACCCACATCCCACAGGGAGCTCAAGGAGACAGTCATTTTGAGAGAGCAACTAGGGGTCAAGGTGCAGACAGGTTTGAGGGGGTCTGTGGAAGTGCAGCCCCAATCTGTGTTATGAAAGGCTGTATGGGGGCTTTCAGGACCAGGCACCAGAAATGCAGACTCAGTGGGAGTGTGATTAGCCCCCAGCTGGGGGACGGTGGAGTCCTGTGTTCAGCTCACAGATGGACATAGAGATCTGGACTTCCTCCTGAGTGTCTCTTTCTGGCAGCTGAACTGGTAGCAGGGACCAGGATGGAGCTCAGCTTTCCCAAAAAACATCCAAAGGAAACAAGTGTTTGAAAAGGCATAGAGTCACCACTCAGACAGAGGAAAACTGAAACCCCTTCTCCACCCTCCAATGATTCCACAACAGCCAGGAAACACAAAATGAACATGAGCGACTATGCAAGTGAACCCCATTGGAGTAGAGGCTCCCGGAGGGAAAAGGATTCTGTCTACTGGACCTCAATGCTCAGAACGACCCATGGTCCAGGAGATGCTCGATAGCTGTTTGTTGAACTAATAGATAAATTAGAACACGTGCAAGCCTTTCTTCGGGACAGTAATCTGGAGAGGTAAATAAGAGATATGGGTAGAAAATTCACTAATATATTGTAAAGTCTTAAAGTCATGCTAAAATGCCCCAGGTTTTCTTGTAGACCCCGAAGAAAAAGATACCCAGATCCTAAGAGTGTGGTGTCCAATGTGGTTTCCTGCTGGTACAAGTAACCACATTTCCCGGATTGGTTTCATTCACCCTGTCTGTCTCCCATAAAAATAACTAAACTTATTGGGGGTTGCTAGTCTGAATGAATCACATGTATTATATAAATATTTTAAAATTTAAACTAAGGCTTTGTAAAGTTTAAGAAGTCCTAGTTTAAGCATGAACTTTTTTTTTATGATGACCCATGAAGTAGGTACTATACATTCACTCAATGGGGAAAATATCACAATGTTTTTTCAAAGCACAGAGCTGGCGAGTGATAGAGAGAAGGTTCAGACCCAGGCAATCCAGGCTCTTCCCTGCAGTGTTCTGTTGTCCTTCCAATGAATGCTCTGGAGGACGAACCCCTGGGAAAATTGCACAGTAGGCATTGCTTCCTATCAGGGATTCATCCCCTCTTCTCTGTCATCTTTTGCCATTTCAGCCTTAATACCCCTATCCCTCTCAGAGCTTTGTCTAGAAGCAGCCCCACCAGTCTATGCTAATTACCAAATAGAGAGATATACCACTTTTGAAGGTGTACATTTCTCTGGGTCATGATTCCCCAAGTTTAGTACCAGATCTCAGCTGACGAGTAGGAAGAAAATTGACGTTTTTATTAGATTAACACTTTCTCTCTCTTCTTCCTTTTCATGTCCTAAACACTGCATCATGATGATTAAAACAGCATGGGGGAAATTGACTAGGACATTGCAGTTTAACCCAGTCACCTGGGGTCAAGTCCATGCCCACCGGATCCCACCTTGACCACTCCCTCTTGCATTCATCCATGATGGCTTCTCATTTAAACTTGATACTCAGTTCTATCCTGATACCTCCTGACTTGGGAACCATCCAAACAGTATGTTTAAGTCCCTTGGTTTGTCGACTAAGAAAATGGCTCTCCGTTCTGGCTATGATCTCTACTCCTGGCACCGGTTTAGTTGAAGAATTTGACATGAGGCTCTTCGTCTTTCCAGGAGCTGGTACCTGGAGGCCCCCTACCTAGCTCCCTTCATAAACCAACCAGCTTTCCATCGTTATGAGCAATTAGCTGAGATCATATCTGGTGCCTTCTCTCCCTCTCTAAGGTTCTGTGATTCTATCCACGAAGGGGCTTTAGAAAGGTGACCAATTTGTCACTTCCTTATCTGGATGATCAGAAGCATCAATGAGTCAATGACAAGGTCAATGGGATAGAAATTGAAAGAGCTAAATTTGAATCTTCACCTTTCTTATATCAAGTCCCTTAGATTTCATCATCTCAACTATGTAAATGATAACAAAACCTGATTTGCTAATATGTTAAGGCTTCAGTAAGTTAATGTGCAAGAAATTGTGTGTTTATTAGAAGTTACAAAAAATGTCAAATATTAACATTACTGTCAGCTGCATCCTGTGCGGATAGTACTTTCAAAACACCATTTGAACTAAAAGAGAGGATTAATTCAAATCAACACGCATTTTTTGGTCACCTGCTTCTGTACCTGGCGTCATGTCTGGCGCTGAGTCCAAGGCCAACGGGCAACATGGGGCACACTGCAGAGACGCCGAATAACCTGCATTAAAATTTGGAACGGAACGAACGACGCCTGAAGGTCGGTGAAAATTCTTGTGTCATTTACTAAGGCAAGTTAGGCATGCATCTCTCCAAGTAAAAGTCTTTTTATCTGTGTAAACAACTTAAAAAAAAAAAAAAGTAGTTCCCTCTGTGATGCCTGCTCACTTCAAGGATAGATCTGGTTTATAGGGAGCCCTCTAGAGGTCAGTTGACGTTATTGCCTGCATTTTCTAAGAGCCCTTAGGTCTTGCTTTCATACCTGATTTCCAGGTGTGGACTGCTGAATCTTGGAGAATTTACCACTCAGTGTCAGCTTTTAAAGATAAACATTACTTCTATTAAAATTATGAAAATTTTAATTTATGAGATTTGTATTTATATTTTCAGAAAAAACTTCAAGCAAAATTTACAGCAGAACGCATATCTATCTTCTGGTCCTTTTATACATAACTTGCAGGTGTTTTCATTTCTTGCCTAACTAATGCTGTATTTTAACTCCCCCCGGTACTTAAGAAAGATATGTTTTTATGGGTTTTAAAAGTCTGTGACAGAATAGTAGTCGTTGGATGTTTGTTCATGTTCTTGATTGACTCATATATAAATTTCCTTCCACCTTTCAGGGAAAAAATCTTTAATTAACTATTTAGGGTTTACAAAATACTGAAGTCTTTTATGGGTCTTGTCAATATCTCATAAGTTTTAGTCCATGCTCTTGTTCACAGTTATTTTGCAACAGGTGAAATTTTTGTACAGGACACTAAGTAAGCATTTTTGTAACCGGAAAAGACACCGATGTTCGGGCTGCCTGTCACTACCAAACCCAATAAGCAATGACAGCAATTGAATCTTTAAGGGCACTTTATTCAGATGGCTGGCGATCTGAGAAGATGGCGGGTTCATACCCTTACAGACCATCTTCTCTTCTCTTTCTTGGCCAGATCTTTTATAAGGGGGTGGGGGAGGACAAACAAGGTGCGGTGAGGGCTTTGAGATTCAGGGAGGATTAGGTGAAGCATTCCTGTTCTTGGCAGTTAGCTGTTTCCCAGGGGGGAGGGGTGGTCACACAAAAGGCCCAGATGCCTCCAACTTGTCCCCAGGCGGTAATCTCTAGCCAGTTCCCCAGGAGCCAGGATGGGCCTTATCTGTAGTTTCTGAAACAAAAGTTTAACATACATATTACTTGCTAGACTTATAACTTTTTACCTTAAGCTAAAACTTTCCAAGTCTTGAGTCCCCTATCATTTTTAGTTCCCTTCTCCATCCTCACATGTGGGTCATCAGGCAGCCAGTCCTGGGCCATCTTTTGATGGTCTTACCTTGTGCTCTAAAGTATCTTTTTGAAAACATTCATATGGAGTCAATCTT
The DNA here is from genome assembly GCA_028533065.1 of Trachops cirrhosus. Classification (NCBI taxonomy): domain Eukaryota; kingdom Metazoa; phylum Chordata; class Mammalia; order Chiroptera; family Phyllostomidae; genus Trachops; species Trachops cirrhosus. Next base: position 5,644,357 of record CM052538.1, on the reverse strand, counting down.
GATTTTACTCTATTTGAGGTAAAATGTCCTGCACACAGTAGAAAGTCAGTGGATATCTGTTGACTGAGTTGACATAACCACTCTCCCATTGCGAACGTCAGAACAGAGGAAGGGGCTTAGGGATTCTCACATCCACAGGATGGATTCCCAGGGACAGCCACGGATTTTCTCTCATTCCCATGGTCTTGGAACTTTTTAGAGTTATGGCTACATTAGGATAATGGATGTTTGAATTGGAAATGATAGATTTAATATCTTTGCCAAATTCATTATAATTTTTAGATGTCACTTATCCCAGGAAAAGAGCAAGGATATTAAGAGCCTGAGGACACAGAGCCAAAGTAGAGAAGAAAGTAGCTACTGAAATGGAGTGAAATTGGCGGGGGTTGGGGAGGCGGAGGAAGAACGGGGTTATCATTTATGCAGCTACCTCAAAAGAATGGCCAGATAAAAGTTGGTTTTGTCTTATTATTTTTTTACAGCAGATTTTCTATCTCCTCCATTTCTTTCTTTAGACCTGTTAGGGAGACATTTCCATCCCCGTGAGCCTTGGTAGTAAAAGGGACCTTGTACTGCACAAAGGTGTCGATCTTTCCCATGACTCACACCGCCTCCAGGGGAACCGGAGTGAGTCGTCAGAATGGTGAGCGCAGGAGAAGAAACAGAGAAGGTTCTGCTCTGCCCTTTCCAGGACATGCCTGAGGTTGCCCATCTGCAGCAATGGCTAAGCTGACAAGTCTGCAATGTTCAGAGCTGAAACATGAACAAGGTAATTTGTCTATAAACCTAAAGTCATGTTCCATGCCAGACTCTCTCCAGCATCTCACTCTCAATGATTCTAAACTCAGGATGTGAAGAGGCATGTTATCTATGGTCACCTGAAATTCCAACAATTCCCTTCCTTGTCCTTTTGAGTTGAGGTGGTTTTCAAAATTATATACAAGACAACAAGAGAAAACACTAGTAAGCAAAGAAATAAAAAAAGAAGAATATAGTAGAAAAATATAATACAGCCAGCAATTTATCTCTTCACTCATTCAAAATATGTTCACTGAGGCTCCCCAGTGCCAGCCTCTAGTCTAGGTGGGGATATTGAATGGTGAACAAGAGAGGCAGGGCTCCTGCTTCAGGAACTTTACAGAGCACACGAACGTCACACCTCGGGGTTCAGCATAGTTTTCTAGAGGTAGGAGGCAAGTGTGCCCTGATCTTAGGAACAACCAGAAAAGAGGGGAGATCACTTTCAATTACATGATGTACAGGAGTGTATGTTCTCCAAAGTGTTGCCTCTCAAGTCAGGTTTCTGGAGAGACCACTTTTCACCCACAAGTTACCACTGAAATTAACATTATGGTGAACATCTTTATTGGGATACCTAACTTTTGGCCTCAGCAATTCATCCAGGAGTAGATTTCTAACACAGATCTAAGTCAATCAGAGCCCTGACCCAATATTTTAAGTTGTCTGATGCAAGGAATCCAGGTGATCTCTTAAAAATGGATGAACTCAAGAGCTGGATCAGCAGCAAAGTGAGAAAAGTCAGTCAGAGACGAGGTTTCTACCTCGTTCCACCTGCGCCCATACTGTGCCTATGAGCTGAGTGTTGAACAGCTCCGTGAAGTATGTGCGTTCTTCCAGTAAGACACTGGGTTTCAAACCAGCTTAATTGCAGTGGTTGAGGTAGAACATAGTTATCAATTTCAAGCTCTGAGCTCTTGAGTTTCACATGACATTTTCGAAGTATCTACATGTCTTATGCACCTCTCCCACTTAGAAAATCACGTATCTGTACTTAAATCTGTGATAGCTTTGACAAAATGGTCAGCAAATAATAATTCACCTTCTGGTTTATTTTCAGTGTTCATTAGAATGTATCTCTTGCTTTGTTGTTTTTTTTTTTCTTTTCCAGTCCAGGCATGTGCTAATTTTAAAAGTGATTTCCATTTCTTTATTCCTCATTTATACACCTGGACCCTCACAAAAAGGCACTAGTGGGTGAAAGGAAGTTATTTAACATTTCAGAACACATCAGGGGCTTAGAATTTCATCTCACTGTGTCTAAGTTCTGACTGTCATTAATGGTGAATCTGAATGATCACTTCTTACCTCCAACAATCTTCATCATTTGGAGTAATAAATTTTTCCTCCTTGTGTAATTTAAATCTCACCAGGGGCCAGAGATGAAGTGTGAGCAATGGCTTCTCCAACTTGCAAAGAGAAGAAGAATGATGTTTGGATTATATAAGATGCTATAGCTCACTCTGTTGGCACCATTGTAGGTAAAACAATGAAGCCATCCATAACATCGGGCTGTTCTTCCACACTAGCATGACACATTTCCATGGCAACACAGTGACTAAGATTCTGAGGGTGGCCTCGGAATGGCCTGTGTTTTTAACTAGAAAGTGATATTAGAAAACCAAATAAATTTTGTCAAGTCTCTAACGGAGGAAACTGAAACTAAATTAGATAAAAACCAGAGATCTTTCCAAGATAAAAGCAAATAAAGACAAATGGAAGAAAAAATAAAGCAATTTCAGAGCTCAGAGGAAGTACTGCAACATTTGGGTAGGCCAAAGGCTCTCAACAGGTGGCAATATGTACACATTCAGACGGGAGCAGTCCCCATTGTGACTCTTCAGTAGTGATGGTCAGATGCATTGGCCGTTCAACCAGATCACAGCAATTCACCACAAATGGACTTTCTTTTTCCAGTGGTCACTCCTTTGCTAAAAAATTTTCATGAAATTTTGATCAGCAACAATGGAAAGTATTAAGCTCTTAGCTATGTAAACCAATGAATTTTGTCACAGTCATACAAATTCTAAATAAACCTAATCAATTTTATTCTTTAAAAAAAGTGCGCTGCTGGAGGCTGGGTAGTAATTTTGGTGGTCCATCAAGATACAACGGTTGAAAGTGACAGACTTTGTGAGACCTCATCTCCATGTTAATTCTAAGCCTGTAATATAGAAGGTGGCTCCAAGTCCCAGTTCCAGTCATTTCATGAAAGGGAATGCATTCTCACAAATCCCAATACACCCACATTCCAGAACGTGTTCACATAACAACAAATTGTTGGGTGTTTCCGGGATGTTTGTGCACATCTCCCGAATTCCTGTGCTGTTCCAACTTCTTGGCACCCATCTTTTGTTTTTGGTCCAGTGCAATTTTCTGGAACTTCAACCTCAAAAACGAGGCAGACGCTAAATGAAGGAGAGACATCCGGAGAGTTGGAGTCTGAAGGCCGAGAGTTGGAGTCTAAAGCCGACACAAAAGTGTAAGATGTGATTCATGTCCATCAGACCTACGAACGGTTTCTGCAACCGAGTTTTCATTTCCCTTGAGTAGCTTTACAATTCTCTGACAGCTGGGATTCCAATGACTTCAGGGCAGTTTAGCAATGGGATGTAGGTGCTTTCTCAAGTCTCCATCTGCTCCATCCACGTGTCCAGTTTGCTCCGGAGTGCCTGTAGCTCCTCAAACAAATCAGAGTTGAAATATATATTCTCATTTCACAGCATCAAGTTGGCAAATTTGTATCTGTGCCATAGCGATGTAGAAACGAGATTAAAGATTTAAAGACTTGGGTTGTGCAAAGTCATCGGATTCCCTAAACTCCCTAATGCAAAAAAAAAAAAAGCAGCTTAATAAGCCTCCTTCAAATATTTTCCTAATTTAGTCATCCATCTAAATTCAGTAAACAAAATTATTTCAACTTTTTCCAAAATAAATAGGTCCAAACATTCAGAAAATTCAGTCTTAGTCATTTCCTCCACTGAAACCTGCAATGAACTAGACTTACACAATTCAGAGCTCTAACTTCCCCAGTGTTTGGGATAAGAGAAACTGAGTTCACTAGTCCATCTCTGGGACTCACAATCATTTCATAAATACTCTCCTTCACTGTACATTCTCCCCTAATAATCGAACTCAGCTTATATTGTTCAGACCAAATGTTCTGATTCCTTATAGAAAGGTAAGTTCACCTGTTCTTGATCAGTGGGCACTCTGTATGTTTTGTAGCACCTTTGAGGGGAATGGACTTGGCCTCCTACTGACCATCCCTCCAGGTTGGTCAGATGAGTGAGTAGGGAAGAACTGGCTATTGGAGTTGGGATTGACTTTGGCCCATAGTATATGATATGAGACTCTGTGACTGGCTTCCTAATGAGCTGAAGAGGGACCCTCAGGGGAGCCAAGCCAGAGGTCATTCACAAATGGCTTCCTCCAGAAGCCCCTTCTTGTTTCTTATAGCCTCTTATCTTCACTTACCCTCAATGAGTCTGGATTGTGTGCCTACTTTTGAGTTTGAATACCTGCTATCTATCCCTGTTTTCATATTTGGTAAGTCACTTATCATTTGATTCCTCACCCTAATTTCTTCACTTGTTTTTGGTCACTGTATGTACACTGTGCTTTGATGAATTGCTTAAAATCTCCTTGTGACTGAAACTGGATGGTACTCTGTTAGGAAGTTGGCTGTTTCTGGGTGTGTGGTGGCCTTTCATAGCCTTGGCTCAGGAAGAGCTGATAGTGGTGATCATGTTGTGGAGAAGAACATGACCTGAAGTGGGATCAAGCATCAGTGTGATAGGGCTCTGCCCACTGCCTGCTGAGAAAAACGAGGTTCATTTGTTGGTTTGCCTATTTAGGACCATTTATTTTGCTACTGTCTTAAGGGTTATGTTAAAACAAACACTCTGAAGTTAGATTCATTCCCCCCTCTTTTCTATAACTTTTTCAGTCTTAGGTAGGATAGTAACAAGCTAGGAAAATTCCTGGGCAAGTAGAATTGAAAAACTGAGACAAGATCATTAAATAAGGCCAAACAATTTGAACAATTTACAGCCAGCTGGTGGATAGCAAGACCTTATCTTCCTTAACCAAGGACACTTGAGAGAAAACAGTTTATACCTCTCCTCCCTAACCAGAGAACACACAACTTCAATCACCATGGTTGGGAAGATAGGTCACAGAGACCCACTCAGTACCATTTGTGCCAGCCAAACCCAAGGAGAGATAAAGTCATGGGGGGAAATACCAAAAACTTGATTAAAGCCAGACAGACCCAAGATAAAAGTAAAGCAGTGAAGCTGACTAGAGAATGATCCTAAACTCTCCTACATGCTCACTGATAAATCAACATATTGAAGGACACACCTGGAAAACTAATGGATATCCTGTTAAGACACTCCCCTTGGACCTCCCCTAGGATTCCCAGCCTGTAGAAGAGAGGTAAAAATCCTCAAAACAAAGGTTGCTAACATGGGCTCTCTCTGGAGCATGCCCATGCCTTGAGCATGAACTCTTTACTTTCTTTCTCCTAAACTCTAAGGATCCCCACAAGACTTGCAACCAAAGGAGCAGTGGGCAGTGGCAGCTTGTCCCAGACTTACCCTCTGAACCTGTCTCCCAAACACCCTTTTTTTCTGACATTTCTAAGGAGCCAAAGCAGTTCACCTAGGCTTTCTCCTGTTGCTTCTTTTGCCCTTAACCCTTCCTTTACTTCATTGTCCCCAGCTTCAATAAATGTACTCTCAAAACCACCCGGATTCATGTTGTGAAATCTTTTCTACACAAAGTCAAGAACCCACCCCCTACTGGTTGGTCTGGGGCAAACCTTCTCCAGTCCTGGTCTCTGTCCTTGGATACATCCACCTGTATTCTCAACCAGACTTTGCCTGCCTTCTATAATCCCTTGTCACCTTAATCTAAGTGTGAATGGGCTACTATTGTAGCCAAGAAATCATTTTTGTTCTTTTCAATTTGTCCCTCTAGATGGCATGTCGAGGCTCACACCAAATCTCCTATTGAACTCATTCCTCTAAATGACTGTTTTAACATTTTTCTAGATACAAGAAAGCAGGTAGCTTAGTTTGATATGTACTCTATTTTAACCAAACCCTAAATGTTTCTTTCTTGGCTGAAGTAAGAAATGAACAGAAAGGGGAAATGGAAGCTTTCATTTCTTCATATTAGATAAAAAGTGAGTTTTGATGTGTCTAAGATTCCTTAATGAGAATAGCAACTGTGAGAGTCAGACAAGCTTGTTTTTGGTCCTCCTCTTCCACTGACTAGCTCAGTTCCCTTGGATGGGTGACATAATTTACACTTGCCCCAGCTGCTGAACTGTAAGGTGGATAACAATGATGCTTAACTTAAATAACTGTTGTGGAGATAATAAATCAATCATGCATAGATACTTCTTGCCTGATGCTTAGTCAGAACCCAATAACATTAGATCTTCCTAGTTGTCTCCTAGATTTTTTGTAAATATTTCATTTTTATAACAATGAATTCACAGTTATGCCTATCCCTTGCTTAACCAGGACATTTGCATAAAAACTTATTTTTAATGCAATCTTTTAATAAGAAATCAAAGTGGTGAGAGTGAAGTACAAGTCTAATAAAAATAAAATATATAAAATAAAATCATTGCCAACAAATTTTGGTGTAGTGCTTTTTTCTTTATACTTGGCTTGCTGTGATTGATTTTACACCTGCATTTTATGAGTCATATGTTATTTTTGTTAAGCCTTCAATTATGCTGAATAGGTATACTAGTACAGCCTAAGTGCTGTGTCATAACTAGAAATAGCAGTAGATCTGCATCTAAGAAAGTTTTCAAAAGGACTGTTAAGTATTCCCTTTTTGTCTCAGATGCTGCATCTTCAGGAAAAAAAAAAAGGAAACTTTGAGAAGTTGTATTCATTGGCATGAGATATAAAATATAATAATGTAAGGAAAGCAGTCTAATATCCCAAGCAATTCTACCTGTGTTCACTTGTCAAAAACAACATATACTATGGATACTGTATATGAGTAGTTGGCCACTACTCGATGGAGAAAACACGAGTGGGGGCAATATACTTTCAAGAAGAAAAGTCGTGGTCTTGGCCTTGGCTGGCTAGTTCATTTGGTTGGAGGGTCATCTCTATATGCCAAGGTTGTTGGTTTGATCCCCGATCAGGGCACATACAACAATCAACCAAAGAATACATGAATAAATGGAGCAACAAATTCAAGTTTCTCTCTCTCTCTTTCTCTCTATGTCTCTCTCTCTTTCCCCCTTCCTCTTCCTCTCTAAATCAATAAAAAAATTTAAGAGAAGATAACTCTTAGTCTAAATTTGAATATATTTAGCACAGGGGGGTTTATTTGTCTTGCTTTTTTTTTTGAGACTTACTTTTATCCTCCTTTATTTTCTTTCTTTGGACAGAGCCCTACAATCTATGATTTAGCAGTTATTAAACTAATTAATGATTGGATAAATGGATAGATGAATAGTAGAGTGGATAGTGGGATGAACAGTAGGATGGATGAATAAATAATAGAATAAGGAAATAGATAAAGGATGGATGAATATATATATTCATAAAAGCCTGTTTACTCCCAAAATTCTAATACCTGAAACATAGTGGGAACTCCATGAAATATCTTGAATACCTCGACCTTAAGCTCCCTCTATCCCCCCAGCTGTATAGCAAATTCTGAACCAAATAGGCAGCAATGTTGACCGCCCATTGACTGTCATCGGTACATACCTGACTGACGTCTCCAAAGACAGAATGAGATAAGCTGGCATTGAGGTAAACAGACTCTGCGCATCACGGTCTCCTCCCAAGAAGAGGTAGAAACGCAGGAGGTGGAAGCGCCAAAGGAAAGAGGAAACTCTCCTTTCCTTGCCAAAAAGTGCTTTAATGGAATGACATGAGCACGAGACTGAGAATAAGAAGCCATGGGTTAATGCCCATGTCTACTACCTGCTCCCTCAGTGATAGTGGGCACTTTCCTTAGCTATCCCGAGCAGAATATTCCTCACTTGTAAACTGGGCAATATGCCTTCTCATTGTTTGTTTGTTTTTCTCATAAGAATTTAATCTATGAATGCTCATAAGCTTGTGTCTTAAAGTTTAAACTGCGATACAGACTTAGTCAACATCCATGTTAGGTGCAATAAAGAAAGTTAATTGTGTAAACTGTGAAAGTATTAAAAGGTAAAAGACCATCCGCAGACAACTGAGGTCTTGGAGATGTGATTTTCCCAGGACAATATGATTTTGTTGAACAAGTCGTTCAATCTTTTGTTCCTGAAGCAGTTTGTACAAAGTAAAATCAAACAACAAAATTTTGGAGCAAAAATAATAACAAAGGTATAGTTTAATGCTTCTAACCTCTTGCAAAGTCATTCCTACAGTTCCAAATCATATTTTTACTAAGTAATGGGAGAGGTGGCTTTTTTCCTGGAAAAACCCCATCAGCCACAACCTAGACTGTGCCCGGAATCTCAGAGGCTGCGTGGGACATAAATGCATTAGAAAACATGAGCTTGCCTCCCCTCAGTGCAGTTTTATTGCATATTTATGCCTGTGGCTCCAGTACGCTTCTGAGACCGGAGATAGGCTTGTTTACTGTTTGGACTTACTCCATTGCCACTCACCTGCTCTGAGCTTAATCTGGCAGCCCCCTTCGGAGCCCAGTAACGCTTGTTTTGAGCCAGGAGGAGGCTGGGGAGTCCGCCTAAATCCAAAGCCTCCGCATCAGGCGTTGGCAGGAAGAACGTGCTGAGCTCGGAGGCCTTTCCGGGCTAGCAGGATCAAATACACGAGGGCAGTATCGCAGGTGCACAGCGTCGCAACAGACAGCGGCCAAACCACACACGCTAATCAGAATGCCTGAAGGCTGGCAGAATTCCGGCAGCGATTTCTCTTTCATCGATCTCCACTCGACTTTTCTTAGGAACCAACAGGGAGATGTTGGATCTGACTATTAATGAATCAGGACGCACTTTATTGGTCCTGAAGCACATTTGTCATGGCAATTTACATGAGTTAGCACCACGTTTCCAAAGCTTGCTCGAGAATCTAGCAAGCATTCATTTTAATGAGCTAACACACCCAGAATGACTTATACTTTTGATGGTATTTATTACATATTGTCACAAACACTATTAAATTAAGTTATGGGACCATTTGCAAACTGAAAAAAAATAAAGTGTTCATTATTAGAGCAAGAAAAAATCTTGAGAGACACTCACTCCAGCATTTCTCATTTTGTTGGATGTAGAAGAAATTCCGGTGGTATTCTTTGCCTAACCCAGTTAAAGGGAAGTCAAGAGATCTGTGCCTTGACTGGGGTCCTGGAAACCTGGGATGAGAAGGACAGACTTTTGGACTACAGAAGACAAAGCCTGAAAGGAAAACCAAATTTGATGAACTCATAACCAAGTTATCAATCATTAGAAGCTAGGAAAGAGAAGCTAAGTCATGAGCAGAATTGGGGATATTGCAACACAAAGGATTCAACATGAAGACTGAGTAGAAGGTGTTGCAGAGAATCCTTGAGGATGTGAAACAAAATGCTAGGTATGTTTTTTATTAGGCCAAGCTCTTAGCTATGTGGCAAGAAGCTCCACCCAGCTGGACTTTAGCTTTACGTGGTAATTATTAGTAACACCCTGGCCCTCTATGTACATGTCCACCTGCAATTAAAATAAGTTGACCTTATAGACCCTCCTTTATGTGATGTGTTATTTCTCTAGGACTTTCTTGAATGCTGACATTTGCCCTCCTTCCCATGCTTATTAATCCTCCATACACTCAGCTCCTTCCTGGTGGTGCTGCCTTTCTGAGAATCAGGGGACCATGATGACTTACAGACATGGACAGATCTACATCTATCAACCATTTTCCCTTGAGACTTACTTAATCTCTGCATTGTGTACAACTATAAAGTGGGGAGAATAATAATGACTATTTTTAGAGTTAGTGTGAAGATTGAGTTAAATTATACCAGCTTGTTAAAACAAGCTGGCATACTTTGCCTGGTAATTAATGAATACTATTTAGGTGTCTCTAATACTTATTAATTTTTATTATGTATCTCCCTTCCTCTCTTGCCCAGAGCTAGTCATGTGGGGAAGAGGCAGGGATAATAGGCTGGGGGGAAGGAAAATGTTAATATAATTTTTAGCTGAATATTGATTTTTTTCCTATTGGCATTGTGAAATGAGGGATAAAGAGACCCACTGATATAAATAAGTAGAATCCCTTTAAATGCAGACTAATGTGGGTATGTTACATTGGAGACTCAAATCATATAAATAATATTGCTATCGTTCATGTAATTTTTCAAAATGACGATCTCATCAACTATTCATAGTAAAGTCCTGAAACATGAAAAGTACAATTGTTTATTAATTTGCACATTTATTGCATTTCTGGATATCCAAAATATAATAAAAATAACAAAAATGCTTTGGAACCTGATGTAAAATGACATACATTCTGGGTCCACACAGTTAGAGTCAGGTTTTTTACTTACATTAATGTCAGAATGGACACTGAAAATCATGCAAATTATAGAACAATTCTTTATTGTGTGGGAGGAACACCCAATGCATTGTAGGATGTCTAGCTGCCCCACCCTGGTCCCTGGCTTTGGAATACCACTACCTCCCTTCCCCTCTCATCATGATAATCAGAAATATTTCACAACATTTCCAAATGCATCTTAGGGTAAACCATGACCTAGAGAGTGATCAGGAGGGGGAACAAGTTTACTGATGGAGTGAAAGCCACAAAAGTTTGTTCAAGAAGTTCATGCAGAGCAATAAGTGACCAGAGGAAAAATCCAGTGAAATACAAACATTTGAATGACAGGCATGGGGGAGAAGCAGACCACAAAGTCTGGGGCCAGGCAGAAGAACCAGGATCAAGGCCAAAAGAGGAAAGGCAAAGAAACCAGAAAATACTGTTTTCTGAAAGTGAGAATAGTCAATGTGTCAAATGGGAGAGGTCAATTAGGTAAAATGAGAGGTTGACATAAAACTACTAAGTCTGAAATGTAAGGAATTCTTTCTGAACTGTCCCAAGGCTGTCAGTGCTGCTTATGTGGGGAGAAAATATATTACAGCCCATTCAACACTGGACATCAAGAACCGGACACAGTGTGTCGTCACCTCTCTCTGATAACCCCAGCAAGAGGGGAAGGAGATGGGGAAGAACAATTGATGTGGCTCACTGGGTGGAAGCACCTGAGCGTTAGCTCACATGCCTTTACATTTCCTTCAGTAAGTACCTTATGTATCTATGCCTGTAAAATGCACAAGCAATGCCGGGATTCAAGCAAACTTCACAAATGTATTTTTGTTTGTTTGTTTTTGAAACCAATTTTAAATTGATGCAGGAGAGACTTTCTCTTGAATAAGTCCTGCAAAGGGAAAGTGAACATAGACAGACCTTATTCTTTTCTTGAAATCCCTGTCAATATCATTAAGCGTGTTCTGTGGATAACCATAGATTATGTGAACAATAACGTGCTTCCTTCTATTTCCCCACCATTTGCTAAACTGGCCCTTTTTCTCTTTCTTCCCAAAAGAAGGAGGTCAGTGTGGCTATGTCTGAAAGCGTTGGCACTCTGCTCAGTAACTGTGCATCCCCTCGAAAATGTCAACAATTCATGGGCTGTGGAGAATCTCGTTGTCAAAATTTATCTTCAGTCTTGCAGTTGAAGTGGCAAAGAAGAGCATCTTCAGGATTTTATTTTAAAGATGGGAGAAACTTGAGCATGTCTACATACTGAAGAGGGCAAGGTAAAGGAGAGGCTGATAAGTTGGGCATTAAAGTGCCCAATTGATAGTATAAAAATTTCAACAAGGCTGGAAGGAAGCAAACCAAAACATCCATCTTAGGGAGAAACTCTCTTTCATTTAATAGAGGGCAAGTGAATATAGACGGGTGAAAAGAGAATGAAGAATAGAGAATGAAATGGAGCTTTTCAGAAGCTCATGTACAGATAGGGCTTTTTCACTTAGGGTATTTTAATAGATGCCACAAGTAAATTGGAGTTAGCAATACGAATATTTATTTTCTCATTTAAGAAGTAAAAATACCCAGATGTAGGTAATAAAAGTATGAAACAATTAATAGAATTACCTGCAAATGATTTAAAATTCACTCTCAATTTCTAAGAAAACAAGCCAGGCTGGATGAGGGAATGAAGAATGGTGGTTACCTTCTCCAAGAGGGAGGAGCAAGCAGCATCTAAGCTAACTCCTGTGGGATGGACCATGGCATTGAGCTGCCTTTGCTAACAATAGATGATCCATGGTCTGTGGACCAATAGCAGCAGCATCATGTAGGAACATGTGAGCAGACAAATTTGCAGACCCCATCTCAGACTACGGAATTTGACACCCTGGGTTCAGTAATCTGTATTCTAAGAAGCATTACAGGTCCATGCTAATATTTGAGAACCACTATTATAAACAACTGGAACCCCAAATTCAGATGTAGATACCAGGTTGCTAAGGACTTCAAAGGCAATTGTAAAGACTTTATGGAGACAAGCAGGAGAATAGCTCTGTGTGATACTTACACTATGGTGCTAGTGCCTATCCTTCTGGGGTCAGTTCAAATTAATCCTCACATTTAAATAGGAAAAGGAAAAGTTTCTGGGTTTTAGAAATGTAGCACAAATTTGATCAATCACAAGGGAATGCACAAAATTACTGTGGAGACAACATCCTAAAGGTCATGCTGATTCAGTTTTACCTGATAATTTGCCTGAACTAAAGCTCAGACTTATTCGTTAAGTAAGAGAACCCGAGACAGACCTAGACTGCCCGCAGCTCTTCCTGGCACTGGCTGAAACCTGGTGTTTCAGGTCACTCTCCCCATAAAGCTCATACACACTCAGGTCCCAAAGGTTTTGTAACAAAAACAGGATAGCATATACTATGCTCAACAGTGTCGGAGGCATCATAATAACTCAATAAATGATATTTAAAAAGCTCATTGTGGTGTTTTTTGTTGAGACTCTTGTGGTTGAGGGCGCACACTGTGGCGTGAGAATGAGGCTACAAGGTGTAAGCGTAGGTTGAGGGTGAGCACAGAGAAACGCTCAGAAACTCAGTCTGGGAGAGAAGGGTCACAGAAAATGCTTCCGAAATCATGATGCTTGAGATAAATCTTGATGGATGAATAAGGGAAAGAAGAGGCCCAAGGACAGGTGTCTCAGACCTGGGGGCATGGCGTGGATATAGGCATGAAAGCTGAGCACTGCTCTGCTTTTTCAGAGATGTTCGAGGTGTGCCATTCATGCCAAATGGAGGGGTGAGATGAAGCTGCACACTAGGCAAAGACCCTCCCTGGCTGAACTAAGGAATTGGACCCATTTGGGAAAAATAGGAATGAGATCTACTTTAAAAACCCTACCCAGGCTATAGGGAGGAGAAGGTTCTAAAACAGAAAAAACTTGGTGTCATAGGATTCGTCTGGAGCTTGTTCCCATAAATCAGGACCGCAAAGCTGAGGTCCTAGATGAGGCCAGGGGAGGGGAGTGTGAGATCTACATAAGGGACTGTAATAAAAAAGAATGTTTTCTGCTGGATAACAGGAACCTCATGATCAAGACTTGCCACAATAAGAATAAAGAATACATGCAATGAACTCTGTGCAGATCTTAGCTGACTAGCAATGTGTCCAAAATAACGGGACTTGGCTCCTGAGTTTAAGATCTCACAGCACCAGGGAGAATAAGCCATGCTCCAGACAATGATTGTGCATGCTGAAGGCAGCAGGTGATAAATGCTGGTATATATAGTAGAGACCCAAGTAAAGCAAGGTCTGAAATAAATTACTCTGTACCCTAAACCCAGACCCCCAGGATCTAGCCCCTACTCTGTAATTTCCTTAAGGAGTGGTGACCTTGAGCAGGTCACTGACCCTTTCTGGCCTAAGTTTCCTTTGCTGTATAAATGATAAAATTAGAATATAAAATAGAAGGAAATGACCCAAAGCCATGCTCCTCCAATCAGAGCTCATGCCTGTTAGCTGGCACACTGACAGTTGAGGGATAAACAAGGTACATGTTTCTGGAAAAGTTATCCTTTCTGATAATACGTAATTCAAAATATTACCCTTCTATTAAATTAAACATAGATGTAATTTAGCATAAAGTGCAAATATGTATAAATCTTAAAGATAAAACGTGCTTCAAGGATATATCTGGCTTGTGACGTGTAATAGGCAGACTTCTAAGATGATTCTCAGGGATCTCCACCTCCTGGTATTTACTTTCTTATGTAATCTTCTCCCCTTGAAGGTAGGCTGGACCTCGTGACTTCTCTAAAAAATAGAATACAGCAGCAGAGATGGGGTGACATTTCTGAGATTAGATTATACAACTGTGACTGTCTTTCTCTGTCTCCCCGTCTCTCCATCTCTCCTCACTTAAATACTCTGATGAAGCCGGTTGTCATGCCGTCAGCTTCCTTACTGAGATGCCCACATGGTAAGGAAGGGCCAGCAAGGAGCTGAAGTCCTCAGGCATACCACCCCCAAGGCACAGAACCCTGTGATGACTATATGAATAAGTTGGGAAGCGTGTCTTCCACATTTGAGTCTTGAGATGTTTGAAACCCTGGCTGACCCATTGATTATGACAGCCCTCATGACCCCAGCTAAGCTCTACATGGATTTTGCCCCACAAAAACTGTGAGATAATAAGGGTTTGTTTTGGTGCATTTTTTAATAAAGCAATGGGTAACTAATACACAAAGGATCACTTTGAGCTGTGGCCAGAGATACCCACTGAAGTAGCCTCTCTCACACCTCTTCCTTTAGCAGGATTTCTTGCAAATGTCTATGAAATGCCCTTAAGAAGACTCACTTTAATGGACCGGAAGTGGAAAGAGGGGCATTCCATTGTAAGAGTAAACCCTCAGATGTCAGCTCTCTAGAACGCAAACTTCTCTGAGCTGGAGAAATGTAAAGAAAGCTAAGCTACTTGCCTAAGATTCCCTGGCTTGTTTCCGATGACCTGAAATTAAATCCAGTTCATCAGATACCCAGGTGGTCTTCTAATAAATGACTCTGAGCCCTAATATCTGTGAATATATATGACTACACTAATTACTAATATTACATATGATATATAATTATAATTACAGTCATTACCCTTACTGAGTCCCCCAGTTATTTTCTCAACATTTGCTTTTTTAGTAGTTAGTCTGAGGCATCCAAATGTAAGGTTGTTTCTTGCTTTCTTTCTTTTCTTTTTTTTTTTTCTGTTTCATTCAGTGACTCCTAAAGAGCTATCAAGAATCTTTGGACAATGATCACGGAGTGTTGAATTGAAAACATTTCCCAAAGCCCCAAGACATATTCCAGATGCCATTGTTGCATGATGGCCCAAGAGAAGGCCAGCCCTATTTTATAATTCAATTTCCCTCCAGGGCAGAAGGAGCGAGGGCGAGCATCAAAAGCCCAGTCGATGGAGTGTTCTTCCATCCCAAGGACACGCTGCAGAGAAATGATACAGGAAATGGGGATAGACAGTCCTTGTTGTTAGAGAACAGTGACTTCTTGGAAAAGCCGGCGCAACCCTCTCTGTTACTGTAATTGCCACGGATTACCAGAGTGAGGGTGTGTCCCACAGTTGTTATTACTGCTACTGCTTTTCTCATCATATTTCTGTTTTGTTGCTGTTCTTTTAAAGGCCCTTTGCCCTTGGCAAGGTGTCCTTCAACCAGTCTGGAGATGTCTTACTAATGGGGAGCCCAATGCCATTCATGTGTGTATAATATGTCCGTATGATTGAGATTATACTGCAGTAACAAACAATCCTCACATTTCAACAGGTTAAAATGACAGGAACCTGTTTTTCCTTCACAGCAAATGCCCACCATAGATTAGCTGAAGACTGCTCTGCACTGTGCCCACCCCAAAGCCCAAACCATCAGAGCAGCCCTCTCTAAACGATTGCAAGTGATAGCAGTAGGGGCGAGGTGACACAGCAATTGTGAGAACTGGCTCTAAAGTTTCTCCCTGAAGTGAAACACTGATGTTTCATTGGCCCAGGCAAGTCACACACCATGCCTCAGTGGAAGGGGAGAAGGGGGAGCAAGCCGACACATGCCCAGGAGAAAGAGAACAGTACTGGGAGGCTGAATGTCTACAAGGCAATTATCCCCAAGTTAAGGTTATACTAGAGGCTAATGAGAAGAAAGATAGGAATATACACATCAACGTTCATCCTGAAGATTTTATAACGAGGCTAAGTGGCTTGCAAAGTCCCGTTCTTTAGGCTGGATAAGAGTCTCCCCAGTTTCAATCAGACTTAGTGGTAAGAAGGCAGGTAAAGCAGTGAAGCTTTGGTTCATGAACAGTCTCTTCTTTACTCTCAGCCCATGTTCTCAGCCACTCGTCTGCATCACGGATTTTGTTTCGTCGAGGTTCTTCTGCCTTCTGTATCCCTAGATACATCCTGTATCCGGTATCCACCCTTCCAACTGAAACCAGAAGAGCCAGCATTTATGCTGCCTGTCACATACCAAACCCAACAAGCAGAGATAGCTTGAACCTTATGGGTGCTTTATTCAGATGGCCGGTGAGCTGAGTAGCGGGTTCATACCCTAACGGACTGTCTTACATTTCCTTCCAAGCCAGCCTTTTCACAACAGAGAACAAAATGCAGTGAAGAGTTTTGAAATTCAGGGAAATTAGATTAAGAAATTGCAGCATCATCACCCTGGGCAGTTAGCCCCACCAATGCGGGCAGGAGGGCATTTGTCTCTCCCTGGAACACAACAGCTGGGATGTATCCAGCTGTGTCCCAGCAGGTCAGCTGTCTCTCCTGGGACTGGTGGGCCATACCTGTAGTTTCTGAAACAATTGTTTTAACATACACATTACCTACTAGGCTTATTAACTGTTTACCTTAAACTAAAAACTTTCCAACCCTTCAGTCCCCCATCACAACTACCACTCTTTTCCTTCCCCTTTTTCCACAGCCAAGAATATTAAGAGGAGTCAGTATCAGCTCTCCCCACTTTCTAACCTCACATTCATCATATTTGCAGGTTCTACCCATATTCAAAAGAGAGGAGACTAAACAAGGAGGACGGTCATTGGGGTCATCTTAGAATTCCTGCCATAGGTAACAAAAAGCCAAAGTTTAAGAAAAGTCAAACGCAGGTGGTAACTGTATCTCTCCTGCTTAAAATCTTGAACCCAAAGGCGAGTGCTTATCAAATGGAAGACGGTGAATCACGGGGGCCTCTGGATCATCTTCGACACGGCTACCTCTGCCCCTAGCAGGTACTAACATCGGGGATGTCTTGATGACCTGAACATTCTGACATCCCAACAGCAATGTTTCCCTCTTTCTTGACCGCAGTATAGTGTAATACCCAGGCATCAAAGCTCAGCCCCTGGCAAGTTCAAATCCTGCCTTTTCCTTTTATGGCTTTTTCATGCTACCCAAGGTCAACCTCACTCAGGCTAAGCCTCTTTCTATAAAGATAATAATAATAACTGCCTCATAGGGTTTTCACAAGGATTAACTAAAGTGATGTAAAGCACACACTAAGTGTTCAACAGATGTTATTCATTATTGTTGTTATTATGTTCACTTATTCCTTTATGCCATCAGCTTCCTGACTCTCACTTCTTTTCTCTTTTAACTCTCCCTAGTTTTCTCCTTTCATAGAAGCAGCCAGAAGCCTGTTACATTTAAAAAGTGCTGATACTAACAAAACAAAAAAACATCCTTATACTCTCCCAAGAGATGATATGATTAATCAGTGTTCTCTCCCTGCCACCCCCTGCCTGTACCTGAACCTGAACCACAACACAAAAAGTTAAGAGTTTAAAACAGGGGTGTGAGTATCCATTTTTCTTTGTTTGAATACAGTGATATGTACAGAAAAGTCCTAAAGAGAGGCTAAAGGTCTCAAAAAGAAAAACCCAGACGGTTTATTAGAAATGGCTTTTCCATTAACCATCTGCGTGACCTTGGGCACGTTGCCTTTCGCCGCTGCCAACCTGCATGCCCTTCCCTGCCAAAAGAGGGGCCTGGCCCATGATATCTGACTTTTCATGTTGACATTCTGACATTTCAGATTCGAGAGCAGCCCTGCAGTCAGCCGGAGCCTCCTGTGCTGGAACGGAGGGCGCATCGTGCTAATGGGGGATGCAGGCTCGGCTCATTCATTTCACCAGCCTCACATTTCCCGCAGAAAAAAACTGTGCCTCCCCGAGAGAGAGTAAAGGGGGGATAAATGGTGATGGAGGGAGACATGACATGGGGTGGTGAACACACAACACAAATACAGATGATATAGTACAGGATTGTACACCTTATACCTCTGTAATTTTATTAAGCAATGTAACCTCAGTAAGTTCAATAAAAATGGCACCTCCACAGAGTAAGGTTGAAGGTCATGAGCAGAAGTGGAAACATATTAATACCCTCTAGTTCTGTGCAATATACTGCATTTTACAAGCACTTCCACGTTCACTGTCAATATCTGTTTTGCAAAAAATGCCATGGGTATTGTTTTGCAAACAATGCCATAGGATGTCATTATTATCAACATTTGTGAGAGAGGGTTAAGCTCAGGTTTTGCCCAAGATGAGAGAATGAGAAATCACATGTGGAATGGTAAATAAGCTAAACAGGTTTCAGGTCGATAGTCTCATGCCTATTGTCTCTCTACTACTTGACCTTGGAACATGACCGTGAACAAAATCTCTACTCTGAAACTTACACTTTCCTGACCTTAAAATAATAATAGTGATAAATAATAATATCAAGCCCTGGCTGGTGTAGCTCAGTGGATTGAGCGTGGGCTGCGAACCAAAGCATCGCAGGTTCGATTCCCAGTCAGGGCACATGCCTGGGTTGCAGGCCAGGTCCCCAGTGGGGACCACATGAGAGGCAACCACACATTAATGTTTCTCTCTCTCTCTTTCTCCCTCCCTTCCCCTCTCTAAAAATAAATAAATAAAATCTTTAAAAATAATAATAATAATATCAGTATTGTTATTGTTATTATTATTGGTATTGGCATATTGGTATATTATTGGTATATTGTTGTTATTATTATTATTCAAACATCAGAGTGCCTTGATGGTTAAATCAGATCCTGTGTATGATTTCACTTGGTAAACTCTAAAATGTGTGTTTAGCTGGTTGTGTTGTCATTCTGGCACCTGGCCCCACGTCCTACCCACTTCTCCCTGCATGATCACTTACAGACGGCCAAATAATTCACAAAATGTGTCTGTCAGATTCACATTCCTGAGTCTGTTCCTTCACCTGTCCCTTTCTGTATGTCACATACCTTCTCAGCATGCCCCCAACACTCTTCTTCCCAAATTTATGCCTGATTCTTAAAAGCCGTCGTAAACTTCAACTTCACCAAGGATCCTCAAGGTATGTAGACCTTTCTAATTCAGCTACTGACCCTGACCTGATCTCTTAACTGGCTAGTCACCTGTAGGACAATGTGACACCACTTAACTTGTCCTTGTCATGTCACAAGTGGCAGAACACAGAACTGAGAAGATTAAGTTGAAGTCCCAGTTTTGCCACTCACCAGCCAAGTGATCAGGGGGAAGTCACTGAGTCTACCGGAAGTACACAGTCTCTTCATCTGCAAAGTTGTGAAAACAGTGCTTGTCCTTCAACCCCACAGATTTCTGAACAGCAAGAATAAAAAAGGGGCTATAAAAGGTGCAAAACACAGGCCCTTCCCTTAGAGGAACTCAGTCTCTTTTGAAAGATGGGCAACAAGACAATTGTAATATAACAAGAGCCAAGAGAAAGATGCGCACAGACTCATGTGGCTTTGCCCCGCTGTGTCAGTGTCCCCTGTGTCTAGCACAGGGCCTAAAACAGAGATGTGGGAGACAAGGTTTGTTGCTGCTTTGTTTTAACCGGTCACAGTGCTCTGTAGGTGGGAAGTTCCACACAATGATCCACCTTTCCTTCTTTCTGTCTCATCCTCTTTTCATCCTCCCACCCTCTCTTATAGGACTCTTGACACATAAGCTCAAGAGATGCTCAAGGGAGTGGGTGCCAACCACAAGGATAACAAACATGCATTCCACTCCGAGTCCTCCCTCACCCGCTGCAGCAAAATCTCTCACACTGTTGCAAGCGCCTTCCCGACACATTTCCTATCTTTCTCTATTAAATCCTGCATGTTTATTGGAAATTTCTTCCTGAGGGTCTTACTGGTTTCCTGCCACACCTCTGGGTACCAAGATCCATCCCTTCCTGATTGGTCCCATTGGCAGCCCTCTCTTCTGCAGTTTCTGCCCCTGCTGCCGTGGCTATTGTTACACAGGTCAGTCTTGCTAGCACATGCTCAAGACTGATACTGTTGGTCTAGCCCAACAAAACCAAGCCAGTGCTGGGACTGGACCTAATAGCTCCTGTTACCCCAGAGAAGGATGATTTCTACCAATGTCACTGACTCCAGCCTCACCCTTTTGTGGCACTCACAGGGCACTAGCTGAGGTGAGGGGCAGGCTCTCCCTTACCTCAGTTGCAACTCTTTTTATTCTTTGAAAAGGATGACTTCACTCCTCATTTTCTTGTAAGATTCTCTTCCCCAGCAACTCCCGCATATGACTCCCACAAATGAATCATGCAAGCTGGGAGGTTCCATCTGAGTAAAAATTCAGCCTTTGTCTACGAATGTTAAATGTTCTTGGACTTATTATGTATATTTGATTTTTATCAACTTTTTAATTAAAATGTCATCGCAAATTTAAGAGAGAAGGAAAGGGCAGGCAGAGGCCAGGGTGAGAAAGGCATGTTAGAACATACCAAGTTGTATAAGCCACTTCTTCATTTCTTTCTCCTCAGAGCATTCTGAATTTCTGACATTTCTGTATTTTTAGCAGCTTCAGATCCTGAAGCTTACAGATTGAAAAGCGTGAGGCACTGACTTGCCAAATGGAAAAAATATAAAAACAAATGATAAACAGAAAAGTTCACTCAACAACTATAATTCTGGGAGATAAAGGCTAGAGCTGAGATGAGGGATCTCTGAGTGCACAGAAGACGGATGTCTAAATAGGGAATGAGGGAGGGAACACAGGATATTAGTCTCAGTTTTTTTGTACTTGGAAACAATCTTGTCTCCTAAGACATCTTGTCTTCTAAGATCATAGCTTCTCCCAGCAGAAGGACAATATTTTACTTCTCTGCCTCATGTGCTCATATTTCATAGCACAGGGCTTCTTAGCACGTGGTGGGAGGAAATGAGATAATCTTGAAAAGTTGTTGACTAGCAGACTCGTGCTCCCAGATCAGCAGGTAAATTTCCATGTGACTTTGAACAGTCATTGGCCTCTCTGTGTCTTCAGCTGCACAAGAGGTATGACCGGATCACAACAAACTGTAGACTAGTTATAAAACTTCATGAGTCTGCAATGGGGACTGGTGGATCCAGTTAGAGGAGCATCTCTTTGGCTTGATGACTTGTACATGGAAGATGTTTCAAGGGGTAAACTCGGACATCTATATCAAGGACATTGGACTAGATAAAATGCTTTAATCTGTTTAACTCTAAAATGCAAGAACTATTTGAATTAAAATGCTGAGCCTTCACCCTGAAATATCAAACAGAGAATGACATTAGGCTTCAACTTGTGAAGGAGGAATAGAACTTATCCACATATGATTCACTGGTCCATTAATGAGAAACCTATATTTTCAATGGCCTCATTTTTATCTTGGCCATAAAATCTCAATCCTGTCTCAAACATGATATTTTCCCTTTCAATATAAAAGGCAATTTATTTTATTGTTACTTGAGACTAAAGGAATCCAATAAACTGGTTTGAAGCCAAAGAAGACCATAATGACAAGATGATTGATCTTTCTAAAATGCATTGCATTGCTATTCTCAACCTGGAGGAATGCATTTGTACCACCAACCAGTATTCATCTCTGTAATAGAATGTAACACTCCTTTGTATTTATTAAGTACCTGTCACCACTAGAAATACAAAGTAAAAGGGCTTCACTGTTAATTCTCAGACATGGTCAAATATCAGTTGTTACACCCCACTGACATAAAGAGTCTGTATGAGAGTTTGAGGCACAAATAACAGCTCTACTGTGTAGCAGAGAAAATAAATGTCCTATCCAGGCTCCATTGGTAGAAATGGAAGTTAAGTAAGGAGATACTATTCAACGGATGAAATATGTTTTAAGAAAACTGCAGGTGTTTAATAATGGAGTCTAGAAAAAGGGTGCTAACCCCAATGGACAGGTGTTGGTCTGGATGCATTACATACCATCTGCTAAATCCTCACAGCACCCTTCTGAGACTTACCTTATTACTTCATCACACAGATAATAAAGGGAGATTCAAGAAAGGTGAGCCTTTCTCTTTGGGTCATTGAGCTATTACATGTTTGAGCCAATACTCAAAATGCATTTTGATAGATTCCAAAGCCCAAGTGCTTTCATTGTATCACAGTGCATCTTCAGAAAGGAATTATGTTTTAGTGCCTGGTGGCCAGAGAAATGCCAGCTGATGCCAGCAATATCCAATGGTGGATATTTACCAACTTCTTCATGTCTGCCACCTTTAGTCAAGAATAGTCTTGGATGATATTGAACTTGAACTTTGTGAAGTCTTCAGGAAAACACCCCACCCTAGTCTTCATGTACTAACCCATGATCATCAGGTACTCTCCAGGATCATTGCCCTAAACAGATGATCCTCTTTCTGACATATTGTCAAAGGTCAATAGTAGCCTAACCCTACATCACAATGCCTACGTCACATCACCTCCCCTCACCTCATCACATAGGCATCTTACAACCTCATGTCATCATCACCAGAAGAAGAGTGAGTACAGTATAAGATATTTTCAGAACGAGACCACATTCACATAATGTTTATCATAGTATGTTTTTATGACTGTTCTATTTTGTTATTAGTAAATATTGTTCATTTCTTACTGTGCCTGATTAATAAACTAAACTTTATCATGGGTAAGTATGTATAAGTTAAAAAAACACAGCTTATACAGGGCTTGGTAATATTCTGCAGCTTTAGGTACCCGCTGGGGGTCTTGAAATACATCCCCCACAGATAAGGGGGGACTCCTATATTTCAGAAAAGATAAACCTCCCTAAGTGTATGATGGTAAAGATGGTGAAGATGTCACTCACTCAGAAGCTACAAGTTTGCTCTTCATTTGCTTCTCACCTGTGCTATGAGCCCTGATTGCAGGTAGATTGTTTCACTTCCCCAACTCCTCCATCCCAGACCTTAGATTTCTCCTCTGAAAACTGAGTGAGCCGGACATGGTGACTTTCTGAAGCTTCACCACAGTGAATTCTGGGCGGCTCTGATCCTTCAGGAAAAACCACAGCCAGTTCTCTCAGGCACTTCTCCCACTGTTTTTCCAGATTTCACTGGGGTGTGGAGTTCATTCCTACTCTCTACCCCATATGACCCAAGGATCTTTCCATAAACCCCTTTCTATCCTGCTCTCCCTTTCTGATCTCAAGGACCCAAGAGAACCATGAAAATGATTTCCTCTACTCCCGCAGAGACACAGCAATTCTAGCTGTGCTGAAGCCTAAATGCACACCGCCTACATCACTATCATTACCACCACCACAGCCTGAGCCTGCAACTTTCTCTAATAATTTCAAATATTTTTCCTTTCAAATAGTTTCAAATATTCTTTTTCAAATATAAATCTTGCAGTGAGATTCATATTTTAAAAGATTTTTCTTATCACACAAAATGCATATTTTAGGTAATCATTTCTTGATTACTAATTCTATCAATCAATGGTGTGTGCCCTTACCTTTCATAATTCTGATCTCTTGGAAGCTTAGCCCTACCTAGAAATTGATGTGATTCCAACCGTCAGCTGAGGCAACCACTACGTGCATTGACCATTTTAACGTTGGTGTTGGATAACATCTGACTCCTGGATGACTTTGTCATGCATTTAGTGGTTAGCAAACCTTTACAGGTTCCTTTCCTGATATTTAAGGGAATAGGAATAAGGATCTCAGACGGGGAGGTTCTAGTCAAAGCCCACCATGCCCCACCTTGAGTTCCAAACTTGAAACGACCTTGTTAAAACCTTGGCTTAAACTAAAAAAGCAAATCACAGGTGGATTTGGGAGACAGTGGGGAGGAGTTACTATGAGACAATTATTTATTTTTGGTAGAGACAGAAAGACAAAAAACACTCAGCACCATTTTTGCCCTGTCAAGTAGTAACTCTTTGATGCCAAATCAGGCAAAGATTGCATTTATCCTGATTGCCCACCATTGCAGAAAGTTCATTTAACTCTCGGAAAACACCAAGGTTGAGGAGCCTACAGCTGGAACCCTGTAGGAACCGATCTTCTCTTGTTCAGCACTGCCCGACACCTAGACAATCTCGGAAGTCTAATTGTCCTTGTCTAAAGACTTCGTGGCTCTGTGGGGCTCCGTTTGGCGTCCCCGAATCCAGACTGCCAGCGCTGCACTGCCCAGGGAAGCCTGCTTCCCATGCGCTGCAGGCCTCTTACACTCCCCGGTGTTTTCTGCGTTCACTGAAACAGAATTCAGCCTCCGCTCAGAGTTGTGCTGAATTTTTAACTTTACTTTTCCACTGTGTAATAAAATAGAATAATTTTTCTTCATATTTATTTTATGACTACCGGAATGTCCTGGGAATATCTTCTGGTAAATATGCCCCAGATTAACTGATAAATCATCGAGATCTTGATGACAAAGAGCAGCTGAGAATCACACTTTGAATTTTACCAAATATTCCTTTGATGAACATCTAATATTTTATTCTGACCACCACCCCCTTAGTTACTTATTCTGTTGAATACAGCTATCCCTTCCATTCCCGCCTTCTGCCCCCAAAGGGTCACATGACCCAAGATGGGATAATAATAGTGCTTTGCTTTCCAGTTAAGAAGAATCAGTCCATGGAATGGCCCCAGGTTAGACCAAGCATAGTCCTCCTACAGTAAGAAAAGTTTTCTTTGTTTTCAGGTGGTGAAAATGAAAGAAACTTCTTGAAACTTCTAGAAGTGAATCCAACTTTATGGGGAAAGAGAGCCTGCAACAGGAAAGATGGAAGCAGATGCTGAGAGAAGCCAAGGTGAGGAGGAGAGAGCATTCCCATCGCAGTCACCTACATCCCCGCCCCTGCCCTTCCCGATACAGAGGCCGGCAGATGGCTATTTGCTTCGATTAACTCAAGTTTGGGTTTTCTGTCTTGCAACTAAAGAGGGTCCTTTATTGAATGGTTCTTGGGCAAAAAATGTTCCTGATATGAAGCAAAGTTCTTGATGACTTGCTGACAGACGCAGCCCATGGTGGATTGGAATGACCACCAGTCTGAATTTTACTAGTTTTCTTCTTTCTAGCTATTTTTCTTCTGTCTAGCTTCATCAAGCCACTTAACTTTCAGTAACCACATCTTCCTCTATAGAAAAATGTGAATAAGTATCTCCCTTTATTAATCATGCCTTTTTATCTTTTTGAGTTTTTGTTTATGATTTTACATCTTTACACCTTGATGACCCTGGAAAGTTCCTAAAGAGAGTAAAAGGCTTGAGAGGGAGTATTACTTTCATGTGCAAACCAAGTGGTCCAGTGTTCATACCCCAGCCACCTCTTCTGTCTCTCGGAGGCTCACACTCTAGGCCACTATCTTCCTGCCGTCATCACCCCAGGGCCAAATATCAGGCAGCCACAGACAGCCTTGGTTCCCCAGAGTTCCCTGAATTTATTCAAATTAGCTAGCTCAAAACACATTTGCTTTGCCTTGTCTGTTCCACAGAAACCATAATGCAGGCTCCAGCCCACTTTCCCCCTAGTCCATGTGCTTCCTGACCCACCTGGGGGCAGCTCCCATGGTGTGATGTGCCCCCTCCTCTTAAGAACTTCGAGTAGCAAATTATCTGTTCGTTGGCAGCCATGTCCTGATCTATTGGCCCCATCATACCTAAATAATAATGAAACCTATATTTTAAAACACCACCTCCCAGGCTTGGATGAAGTGTTGTGCTGAGCATCTAGCTACTCATTTAGATTAGAAAAGAGTCATTTATTGATTGTGAAGTCTTGAGGATACTTTCAGGGAGACTAAAGCTCATCACGTGGTGGAAACTCTGTCTTTCTTTACAAACCTCTAGAGAAGTAGATTCTGTGACCACTATACACAGTCATGTTTCATCTAGGCCCTCATTCTGCAGGTGTATAGCAAACACCTGTTCTCTGCTACAGCAGTGAACACATTAGATATCACCCCTGCCCTGACGGAACTTAATTTCATGAGGTTAGACGAGAACCAGGGTAAAGCTCCAGTGGTGACATGTACTGAGGGCATGAAAGAAATATTGTAAATGATGACTGGAAACTTCTTTTTGGCCTGACCCTAGGGGAGATGGAAAAAAGTAATTAAGATGCATTATTATACTTAAATTGCCTTTTTCTATTTAGTCTATATGTTCCTATCATTTACAGGACTAGGATGCCTATTTAAATAATATAATAGTCATCTAAGTAATAATTACAGATACAATCTAAATACCAGTGCCTCAAATGTGTACAGTGCTTTACAGTTGATGACCCACTCACATATAATAACAACTATGCATGTGGAATATTAGTTTATCAAGTATAAAGCTTTTACCTGGCCCTCCCCTAAAATCTTGGGGCTCAGATCTGAGCAAAAGACCCAAGAGATGGTTAGAGCTAAAACTCTCATTGCTTTCAACGTCAAATAAAAGTAACGAGGGTTTGGAGGGGTTGTGCTGTTACTGTAAGTTTATATGCCTCTGAACGAGTGACAGATAAAGCCTAGAGCCTCATAAAGCCCCCTTTCTCCCTCACAGACTATGGCCTTGGGACAGTTACACATCACATTTTGCCTGCCAACAACTGAGTCCAAAGCCTCCAAGTTCAGGGTCTGCCCAGCTGTGATGGATGATGCATGGAATGGGTTTATGCAGATGTTCAGGTCACTGCTGTCTCAACGCAAAGAACTGGGCTCCTGGAAGAAAAGAAATTCTCACTGTCAAAATCAGATTCCTTTATAGCTTAGGTACTCATGGTAAGAGTAAGGAACTTTCTGGTAAAGCAGCACCCTTTTGAAAAGCGAGCCAGAGTAACAACCTGAAGGGAAATGTCACCTGACCCCAAGCAGCCGGGACACACTGGTCTGTCTGAGAGCAGTACAGAATTCACTGACAACCTGCATGTGAAGAGCCCTGCACACTACTCATCGAGCACCTGAGAGCACCCTGACCCCCAGCCTCATCCTGGGGGTTGATTCCAGATGCTTCAAACCTGAGCCACAAGAGTGTATTTACAGCTAAAACGTGCAGGCTGACCGCCAGCAAAACAGGTCTCAGGGGATCACCATTGGAGGAAACTTCTGAAGTCTTTAAGAATAAGAAAACTGAGACCTTGGAAAATCTTGATAACTGGCACATTTTCACACAGGGAAACTTCATGCAATCAAGCTCATAAGTTATTTGGGAAAAAGTGCTGATACTGAGCCACTTAAGCAATACTTGACAGTACCATGCTTGATTGAAAAATAAAATATGGTGCCCCCGTGGGCACACTGTGCTGACTTCACAAAATTTCTGCAGCTGGAGGCCCAAGGAGCTTTGCAGCTCAATGATGGGTGAATCTCCTGAGGTTTAGAGTTCAAGTTCAGTCAGGTAATGACTTCACTGCTTTTATGCTTCCAGAAGCTTGATAGATTCTGGGGAAGCAAAAAAAAAATGGAGTTGGGGGGAAGGGAATTGCTTTGAGCAGATGCTTGCAAATGCACAGATCAGAAAAACAAGAAGGACAAGTGGAGATGCATGCCCTTAGCTCGGGAATGGCACACAGGGTGGCAGAAGGACTCATCCTCAGCTACAGCAAATAACAGTGGGAAAGAAAAGGCATCAGCTCTCCTGCTTCTTATTATAAGGCCATGA
Source organism: Trachops cirrhosus (assembly GCA_028533065.1). Classification (NCBI taxonomy): domain Eukaryota; kingdom Metazoa; phylum Chordata; class Mammalia; order Chiroptera; family Phyllostomidae; genus Trachops; species Trachops cirrhosus. The sequence continues at coordinate 5,616,577 of CM052538.1, read as the reverse complement.
GTCAAATTAAAAATGTGAAGGTCATGTGCACAGTTTCCTTTGATCAAGTCAACATATAGCTGTAGCTGTGCATGTTCTTTTCTGCCTGCACCATACTTACTGGGTTTCCCTAGAATACCTTGGGAATTAACTCAGAGTGCTGTATCATTCATCCTCCACTGAGCAAACTTCCGTTGAATAACCACATGGTGCATTCAGCCTTCTAGGTGCTGGCTCCAGAACCAGATGGTTTAAGGCTCAAATACTTACTCCATCACTTATTTCCCAGTGACCTTGTGCAGGTCATTTAACTTCTACGTGTTTTCGTTTCTCATCAGTGAAACAGAAGTAGTAATAGTACTTCCCTTGTGGGATTGTTGGCAGAATTAAATGAGTAATGCCTGTGAAGGGCTTAAAATAGTGCTGGTAACATACTCAGGTCTTCATTAGTGGAGAAAACAAACACTGATCATATAATCACCAAGAAAATGAATAATTATGTAAACTGTAAACTGAACTATGAAAGAAAGGCACATGCATCTGTGAGACCTGGATTAATCCAAAGAAGCCTAATCAAAAGTGGTGATATGGAAGTGACAAATCAAGGTGAGTAAGAGCTTACTGAAAGGAAAGGAAAGATTTGAGAGACTGTTCCTAGCTCTTCCCCAGTGACTTACTTTCCAATGCCCAGTGGTTGGCAAACATTTTTCTGTAAAGGACAAGATCATGGGGCCATGAAGTCTCTGTCACAACTTCTCAACTCTGTTTTGTGCAAAAGGCAACATGAATCTCCAAATCCTTTACTGAACTATAAGCTTCCCCAGGACATAGCCCTTGTTTTTGTCACCTTTGTGCCTACAGTCCCTATGACTCAGATGTTCAGTAAGTGCTTGTTGAAGAAATAAAAGAGTAAATAAGCAATATAGTAAGTATCTACTCAGGAGAACAGAGAATAGAATCTTTGATCCAAAGATTCTATTAGGTGTCTAGAGGGATCAAGTTATAATAACCTCAACCTACACCTATTAGAGGATGCCATTACTGATAAATCCACCTTTCAGCAATCATTGAAAGGGCTCTATCTTCACATTTTTGGGGTGCTGCAGGTGAGGCTTCAACACATGAAGTTTTAGAGGGGACACAATTGAGCCCATGACAGAGCTGAATATAACAAAGAAAGCAACTGAGGTCCTGGACACACTGTGTGTCACAGTCTAGCTGTGATCCCAGGACTGTGGTTAACATCCCATGCCCTTCAACATGAAAACACATTGGTCCAGCTGGTGGACTTCATCCCTCCGTATTTGGCATCTGTACCACATTTAGGAATGTTTTGTTTTTCTGAGAAGTAGCTCCAGGTCCCAGTTGCTACTCCCCTCTTGCTTTCAAGAAGCCTCTCTGCAGAAGCTAATCTGTCTTAATCTTCCAGAAGGTTCTGTGTTAGAGGGTCTTATGGGGTGTGGCTTGTCTGTCATTATTTTCACATTTTGGGGGCAAAAATCAGCTCCTCTAAGGACCAGACAGTTCATGTAGCTTCTTAGCAACATCATCTCTAGAGACCAGCTCTTTGGAGTGTTTGATCAACTCACGCTAAAGGTCTCAGAGTTGCCTTAGAGAACCAGGATTTATATCTTTTTCCTTAGTTACATCAGAGTTGTGTGTCTGCTTCTGTCCTTAGTTTCCTCTTCCTAAATCTTGGAGCAGGAAATAGATCCACCAATTCTTCCTGAGCTAAGGATGAGCTGATGCTACTCCAGGAATATTAGTCAATTTGTTTCTTTCTTCTCCATCCCTTTGACCTCTGACCCCATTAAGATCTTAGTAACATTCAACTGAGTTCACTGTCTATGGTCTCTTCCCTTTCAACCCATCCTCCACTCCAGATGTCAGATTAATCATTTTACAACTTGAATTTCTCCATGTAATTCCCAAGCTTTATAATGGTATTGAAAGAGGTGAGGATTATTACCTCTTCACTATGGCCACAGCTCCTCTGCATTACCCCCTGTTTCCCCCACCAGCCTGGATTCCCTTCCTGGCTGTGCTTACCTGCCATCTCTACTTGTGATGCTTTTGCATACCTCTTCATGATCCTTTAGACTCAGTTTGACACCATTTCTCAGGGAAGCCTTCCTAGTCCCTCCTATACTGGTTAGATCCTGCCTCTGGCCACAGTTCCCTAGCATCGTGTCTCCCTGACATTTCCATCTTCTTCTCAAGACCACGAACTTCTTCAAAACAGATGTGTGAGCCATTCATAAAGCCCTAGGGCTCAGGAGAGTCCCTTCAACAAGGTACAGCTTTAGCCAACACTGAACTGAGCTCATGATTCCCGAGCCTTCATGCTGACTCAACAAACAGGACATTAGGTTGCAAACCATCCCACCATATCAGCTGTGTTCAAAGCATGATTCACAGGAATTTGGCTATAGTCCCAAATCTCTCTTCAATCATCATATCTGTTGACTTAAGGGCACAAATGAAAATTAGATCTTAAGAAAAACTCATTCCCCAATCTAAGCATATAAATTAAGCTAAAATAATATCTCTAAATTTTGCCAATTATGGAATTCTGTTGAAAAAATAGAGGACGATATGTAACCCTCTCTGCCTGCAGTCTGCCTCCATTGACAGCTGTTATGGATTCTAGAGAAGCACCACACCTCAGCCTACTTTCACCTGTTTATCACCTATTTCCCGATCCTCTGGCTTGGCCTCACCTGAGAAACAATGGAATTGGTCACCCAAATGCAGTATGGACAAAGATCTCGTTCTCTTCCTCCTTGTGAAACTCTGAAATATAAGGGAAACCTCTGTTTCAGAAAGAAAGTCACTATGAAAAATTGTTTTTGTTGAACATGCCCACAATATGATCATAAAAGAAGGAGTAGGTATCTTATGTTTAGCCAGTGACATTCGGTTATTCCACAGGCTGATATTCGAGCTTGACCGTGCCACTTGGGAAGTCTACTTTCTCACAGAAGAAAAATGGGATTTGAAAGAAAAAAAGAGAAAGCATTTGCTTCTCGAACACCCTGTACAAATGAGATTTGTCCCTCTGGAAGGAAAAAAAAGTCCCCAAACACCTGTAGCAAGCACATTTCCAAGGGAGCTCCTTGCTATTGACTGACTGTTTGTGTCCCCCAAAATTCATATGACAAAGTCCTAACACCCACTGCAATGGTGTTAGAAAAAGGGGTCTTTGATATCTTTGGTAACTGCAGTACCTCAGACTATGACTTATTTGGAAACTTAGTATTGAAGAGGTAATTGAGTTAAAATTAAGTCGGTATGGTGCACCCTAACCCATTCTGACTGGTGTCCTTATAAGAGGATATTAGGAGACAGACATTCCCAGAGGGAAGGCCAGGTAAAGACATAGAGAGAAAAAAGCCATCTATGAGCCAAGGAGAGAGGCCTCTGAAGGAGCCAACCCCACTGACAACTTGGTCTCAGATTTCCAGGTTCTAGAGCCTGCATTTATGTTGTTTAGTTCCCCAGTCTGGGGTACTTCGCAATGCAGCCCTAGGAAACAAAGGCAGGCCTGATATGAGGGGTTACTTGGCATTTTTGGTTGAGAGCATGTTGCTAAAGTGGAGTGAGCAACGGGAAGGGAAGAAGGACATGAGGGCTGAGTGGAGCTCCTTGCGGCCACGAGGACGCTGTGGGTGGCTTTCCCCCATTCTGTGTTCACATCCAGCCACAGGGAGACCAAGCATTCATGCTGACAGCATCTAACCCTAAGGGCCTGCTTCTCTCCGCTTGGCTGCCTGATGGCTTTGGCTCATTCCAAGGGATATGCTTGATACACACTCAGGGAAGCTTTTGTGTGCCGAAGGTTTAATGTACTCAGGGACTAACCTCATCCAGTGAGGAATGGACATGTGTCGGAAAATGCCTAGATTTATCATTCTTAGGTAAGACAATTCTGAGGCATATTCTACAAGGTTTCTCAGAGTGTCTGAGAGTCATTAAACCTAAATGTCCACAGAGATCATCTATGAATTTATGCATCGCTGCATGCTCTTGACTTTCTCCCTTTCCTTTCATCCCAAAGTCCTATTTGAATTTAAGTCCTTGTCTCAGAATCTGCTTTGAGAATATCCAAACGAAAATGCTATTTTACACTTTCTTCCGACTATTTTTGGAGTATTTTGACAAGGGATATACCATGATTTGTCATTACTTAAGGATGTTTCTGGCTTCTCTTTGAAAAGACAAGCAGCTTGATTTGGAGCTTGAAAGATAAGTAAAACTATTAGGGATCTAGGAACTTTCCCAGTGATAAGAATGTACCATATGAAATAGTTCCTTGTAGGTCAAAGCTGGATCCACCTGGAGAAAGTCAGAGCTAGCTTAAGTCTGCTTGAGAAAGTCACAACTGAGTGGCTGGCATTGTCACTTCCGTAATAACCAATGCCTTCTCTTACCTCTCAAAGGGACATTTAGATTGGCTATCTTTGGCTGGTTCAATCTCCACACTTGATGTGTTTAAACTTATTTAGTCCTCACAGAAGCACTGGGAGACAGGCTCTTTTATCCCTATTCCACAGAAGGAAATAACAGGTTTAAAATCACAAGACAGTGAAGTCTTCCAAGTTCAAAATCAGGAAATCTGGCTCCAAAGCTCAGAGCTCTTTTTGCTTACATGCTACTTTTGAGATAAATGTTTATCTAGCCCCATTTTCCAGGTGAGAAAACTGAGTCTCAGACATTCTGCTAGGTTGTCAAATAAGTTGCAGATCCTGGACTTTCAACCAAGACTTTCTGCTACCTACACCTGCTCTCTTGAACATTGGGAGAAGAATTTCATGCCAAGAAACCTGCTCCAGCTGGGATCCCAGTGTCTTCTCTTTAGAGTCTGTCCTCTCACCTCCTGGCTTGTCTTGTCCTGGCAGCTCCCTCCCATACTCTCTTCCTGAGCTGCCTGATGGGGAGGATGTCTTTCTATGAACCAGCAAATGCCTCTATTTTATGAGACTGCATTAAGTCCCTAAAGAAGCAGATTAATCTCAAGAAGTTATTTCCCTTTTAATTAAAAAATATTATCTACAGTGGCTCTGGCCCTGCTGATTCTCAAATCAGACAATACCGGTGAGCATAGCAAGTGAGCAATATTAATTTTCCCCAACTAATTTAAAGATAATATCCCACACATGTGCCAACGGCTAACAAGTTTGTTTGTGCACCAGGTCGTCTGTTACCTCTGGGCTCTGTCTGAATTTTCTCTTTTTATTGACTTTGGACGCATCCCCAAGGAAGGAGATGTGCAGAATACATGGCAAGAGATTCAACTAGATACAAGCATCCTTTTTAGGAACAACAGTCATCTGGGAAACAGGAGAGAAACAATTTTCAGCTAAAAATCAACAGGCTACATGCTTTATGGAGAAACACTTGAGCTTCCAGATTCAACTCTGATCATATAACCATGAAGATGTTGGATAAATTCTAACCCCCAAAAAATATTTTTATGTTGAGGCCTCCAAATGTGACTACATTTGGAGATAAGGTCTTTAGAGAGATGATTAACTTAAAATGAGGTCCTATAGGTGAGCCTTAATCCAATCCAACAGGTGTCATTATAAAGAGAACATTAGGACAAAAAGAAGCACAGAGGAAAGGCTGTGTGAGGACACAGGTTGAAGGCATCCATCTACAAGCCAAGGAGAGAGGTCTCATAAGAAACAAGATGTACTGAAACTTTGATCTTGGGCTTCTAGCCTCCACAACTGTGAGAAAATAAGTTTGTTTTTTAAGCTACTGGGTCTACAGTATTTTTTACGGCAGCCCTCACAGACAAATTCACAAGGGTAAACCTCTCATTCCTCATTCGTCAAATCTATGAAATAGAAAGACTGAGATCATTGGTCTCCGGGATCACTCTTTCTTTGGTTTTATTAGCTGGTATTGCAAGGCGGCCATGTAGCTTGCCTGGATAGCCCCTGACACCTGATCAGAAGTAAGAGATAAAGATTTTGAACACTTTGTAATCTTCAAGGCAGGGCCACTTTTATAAAGGAACATTTACCTCTGTTCTCCATACAGGCTCAGAAGCCCACCCATCCTCAGGATCCACACCTAAGTGAAACTTTCCCTGACCCCCTTCTCATGATACTTCCCACCCCCCATCCCTTCTGGATGCCCAGGTTTGTAAGGTATCTTGCCTGTGCACCTCATATACCACCACACTTGGCACATTTATTGACATTGTTTAGCCCCTTTAACAGGTGGTTTGCATAGTGGCCAAAAATAATGGTCATTCTGTATCCCTGTTTTTCACATTGTAACTCTGCACCTTCAACCACCAATACTTAAACATCTCTCTCTCTTAACATTTTAAATCTCAGCTGGCCTTGTGACTTGCTTGTCCAATAGAATACAACAGAAATGATTCTGTGTCAGGTCCAAGTCTATGCCTTAACAGGCTTACACAGGTCCTCTTGCTCCTCTGGACTTCTGTTTCTGCTATGAAAAGAAGTTAAACCATCTCATTGGCAAATGAGGGACCAGATGGAGTGGAGCCCAGATGCCCCAGCCAAGGTTATCTTAGACCTAGCCCTCAGGTAGCCAATCCCCACGCTCAAAATTGAGAAACCACAGACAGGATTGACAAAGCCACCTATTTGACCAAATCAAACCTTTGACTTCTGAGTGAGCACAACCAAAACTAGAAGCAAAGCCCAGCAAAACCCCATCTAAATGACCAATTCACAGAACCCTGAACCAAAGGAACAGCTGTTTTTAAGCTACCAAATTTTGAAGTGGTTAGTTACACAACACAAATGGACTGATAAACCACATTTTTCCTTTCCTGCCAGAATGTTAGCACCTGGAAGGCAGGAAGTGTGTTTTGGTCACTTGTCTAATGCATGCATGACCGTAGGTTTATGAAGAAAATGGATCAGGTGAGCAAAGGAAGGCTCTTTCTTTTCACACCTTCAGCTATTCCTACACAGTTTGTGGTAGATGATAATTCCCAAATTGCACACAACAGTATTCTCTCTTCCACATGTTCTTCTGCAACAACTTTTGCCACACCCCCATCAAAAGGTAGAATCTATTATTCCAACCCCTTGAATTTGAATGAGTCCTATGACTGCTTTGACCTAGAGAATACAGCGGAAATGACACCATGCAAGGTCTGAGCGTAGCATTTAACTGGCCAGTGCTACCTGTTGAGAGAGAGTCATTGCAGTTGAAAAAGAGACACTACCCTGTTCTGATAAACACAAGTCATGTGGAGAAGACCTGGAGAATGAGGGAGAGAATGGCAATCAAGGAGCGTCAAGGCACCAAGCACGAAAGTAAGACACTATGCTGGAAGTGAATCCTCCAGCGTTAACTTCCCCATCTGGTGCCATGTGGGGCAGAGATGAGCTGCCTAGCCCAGTCTTTCCCAACCACTTGACCCACAAAATTATAAGACCGAATAAATGGCTGTTTTCAGCCACCAAATTTTGTGATTGTTTATTATGCAACAATAATGTTTTAGTCGATTCAGGCTGCTTTATGTAAGAGAATATTCAGACTGGGTGGCTTGCAAACAACAAAAATGTGTTTCTCGCATTTCTGGAGGCTGAAAGCCCAAGATCAAGGCATGGGAAAGCTCAGCTGATAGATGGCCACGTCCTGGCTCGTAGATGGCCATCTTCTCACTGTGAACTCACAACAGTGTAAGGTAGGGGTGGGCAAAAGTTTCATGACCTAATCACCTCCCAAAGACCCCATCTTCTAATACTAACACATTGGGAATTAGAGCTCAATATGCAAATTTGAGGGGGATGGAGATATTCAATCTATAACAAATACATAAACAAAACACGGATAGCATGTTGCAGTAGAACATCTAACTCTGGAACCATTAAATACAGATTTATATCTTGCCCTGACTTTTTACAACCATGTGATGATGGGAAGATCACTAGACTTTCTAATTCTCATTGTCTTGTCTGTATGATGGGCATGCAGTCATTCATTTGATAAAACTCTATTGAGAGAATGGAGGAGACTGAGTGAATGATCCACAGTCTCTACCTTAAGGGAATTCACTGTCTGTTAGACAAATAAGGCCAAAGGCCAGAAATTCACAGGCCAGATCTGTCCATTCTATTGCACTAAATACAGCGAACCCTGGAATACATGGAAGGAACAGGGGGAGTGTTGGGTTCACTCCTAAGGTTGGTAGGGGCAGATGAAGTAGAATCTAAACTGGAACGAACAATGCAGGGAACCAACTGGAGAAGGTAGGATAGGCCAGAGAGAGGATATTTAAGAGAAGAGAGCACCATATGTTTAGAATTCAGAGCTGAGAGGGAACATGGGACCGTAAATAAGAAATCACCAGCTAGATTGGGAGAAGGTGGGTGATGTGTATATTGTTTCAAGTTCATTACGAAAGATTTGGCCACTCTAAGAGAACTTAAAATGAACTTCTCAGAAATGAATTGTGTAGTCAATTTTAACCTTTAGGGAGAACACAATTTGATGAATGTGCCATGAAAAGGGGTTATGTTAAACATTCTTGAGAGAAAAAATCCAATTCTGGGAGAAAAGATACTTTACAATTCAAAGAAGTGTTCAGGGAAGCAGTGGAAAATATAGTGAACAATTAAGAAACTTTTTTGTTTTGTTTTAAACAGAAAGAGTACAACTCAAACCGTGCTCAAAAGAAAGAATCTGTTTTAGTTAGAAGGTGTAACTCCCTGAAAGAATTGTCAATGAGAATGAACATTATTTGTTCTTTCTTTATGTAAATTAGATTAGCTTGTGGGTTGTACCCATTTAATACAGGGACAGAGAATAGGACAGTGGAGCATTAACAAAATCAGGGGTCAGGAGGATACAATAAGTGCCTTGCTCAAGAAGTATGATGCCCAAACCAAAAAAAGGAGATGAATGTCTCCTACAAGCAGGAGAGAACTGAGCTCTGGAAAAGCAGATTCCTCAACCCAGGAAGTGAAAGGCAGCAGATAGCCATCCATCTCTGTACTTGAAAGCATTGGGTGAGGCAGGTGGGTGAGATTACTAGCATCTGATTCAGCAGAGCGAGGCTGGGAAGTTGCCTTGTGCCAGATATAAACCTTTCAGGTGGAGAAAATATCAGAAATATGAACATCCCAAGTAAATGACCTTAAGGAAATCAGTGTCCTAATTCTGGTTGTGTGGGTTCTCCTGTAGACCACATTCCAAGTTCTAGGAATCTGGGATTTCATTCCCAAATGGTCTCAAGTTTGCTTCCAGGGCCTTCACAAACCTCTTGCTTACCTTATTCAGAGAGGAATAAAAAGTGCTTCATACATAATGATGTTTTTATTTAACCTCAGATCCTCAGGGTTAAATCCATCATCTATTCCACCACTGATTAAGAAAAAAAAAGTACAGGAAAATTTCCCTAATTTCTGTATACTCCAAATATGAACTAGCCTAAGAATAATTTAGGTTTTATGACCCTAAGTATTAAGTAAGGGAAGGTGTTTAGTGTCAAAGAACCAAAGTAAAAAATCATTACACTTCTCCAGAAGGAAGAAGCTTACAACAAGTACCTTTATTTAAGTCTGCCTCTTCATGAATGTGTGAGGAGTACAGAAGCAAATATTTGCAAAGTGCATTATGCACATAGATGCACAGATAGTTAGAACTAGTTTACCCTGGACAGAGGGGTCACAGTTATGTCACCTTCCAAATGTTTAGGTCATCTTTTGATATTAAAGTTGGGGAATTGCAGAAGATGAAGCCATCTCTACAAGTAACACATTCTCAACAGCCAGGTTCCCCAAGAGATTTAGGGAGTCTCAGATGAAGACTTGGAGAAACGGAATGACTGAAACTTGATTGTCCCTGGCAAAACTTAAACTTCACCAAGTGAAAAATTCTGTTTGTGAAATGATCCAACAAAGGAAGAATGTTCATCACAAATATGAGACATAAAGAGAAGTAGAAATGAGACTGATAAAGCATCTATGACATGCTGGGAACTTAGCACACCCACTCAAGAATTCAATGAAGGGGGTAATATGACTCCCTTTGAGTAGAAAGTAAAAGCTTAGCAAGTTTAAGGCACTAGTCTAAGATCACACATCTCATAGTATAATTGGGAGTTTTAGCACAAATAACACAAAATAAGAACTGGATATGTCATGTCTCCTTTAGAGAAAAAGACATCTGGATGAGTACATTTGACAATAATAAGAATAAGAATGCTTCAAACTTCATAACTTGAAGACTTTGGCCATTATTATCATCTCATTCTCATTTCTTGGATTTCATGACTACTCAGCAAATAGTAATTTGACTACGTAGTGAAAATGAGTCTAGCAGATATACTCTCCAAGACCCTCAAAGTCATGCCCTTGAATATTGTCTATAACTTTTATCAATACCTGTGGCTTGTTTATAATCAATGGACGATGGCAAAGATGGTGAATGTTACTCTTGTGATTAAGTTTTGTTATCTAAGACTCTGCCTTAGGAAACTGGAGGTAAGAAGATTCACCTGCTGGTCTTGGAGAAGCAAACAGCCATGTTTTGAACCCTGGAGGGACCCCATGGCAGGGATCAGAGGCAGCCTTTAGTTGCTGAGAGTGGCCTCCATCCGACAGCCAGTGAGAATCGGGCTTTCAGTAAGACAGCCTCAAGGAAATTAATCTGAAACAGATTCTTCCCCAGGAAACTTTCCAGATGAAAACACAAGTTGGCCCGACATCTTGATTGCAAGCTGATGAGACCCTGGGGCAGGAGACTCTTGGCCATTCCCAGACTCCTAACCCACAGAAACTGTAAAATAATAAATATGTGTTGTGTTAAGCTGCTAAGTGTTTGGAAGGATATGCTGTCTGTGTACTCAGAACAGCAACTGGCAAGTGTAGAATGTGTGCGTGTGTGTGTGTATGTACATGGACGTGGACATGTTTTGCACAAAACACAAACTAAACAAAAGCTTGTACTTAGAGAAGCCCATAATATGGGAAAAGGTATGTAAAAAAAAGAATAAGGTAAACAGAAGGGAGTCTTGGAATTCATAAATCTAAGATGTCCTCCATCCTTATACTGTATGCATCTTGGAACAATGCTTAAGAGCCTGGATCTGGGTGTCAAAAGACCTGATTTCAATTATTTTTCTTCTGTGTGACTTTAGGACAACTATGTAAACTCTATGACTCCGTTTTCTTATCCATAAAGTGGGAATGATAATAGTACTTACCTCACAGAGTTCACAAGTGCATTAAATGGGCACACGTGAAAAGAGCACATTGAGTTGACGAGTGCATTAAATAACGCAGGCTAAGTGCTTGGAAGCATGCCTGGCACAAAGTGAGTCCTATGCAAACATTTGTTGTTGTGAGTCCATGGCTAAAAACTGAAGGCTTCAACTGTGAACCCAGGAAGTAGGACAGGCGATCCCCATATTTCACCTCTACGTCCCAGTGCCTGCAAGAAGGTCCAGGAAGAGATGCAAACCACAACATTATGGGTAGAAAACATGGGTCCTTTGACTTTGCACAAATCCAGACATACAGTCACGCATCCATCATCATGGAGATCTGTTTTCTAACTTGCCTACTGTGTACCTGCTAACAGCAAATAAAGGCAAAAATAATCTAAGAGTAAAATAATGATGGCTCCCATGCATAATGGATTGTAATAAATCATTCATCAGCAGAAAAACAAGTGAGTGGTCATGCATTTCAACAAATAAATCATCAGCAACGCTTCTGGAAACTGGAACAAGAAACGTCTGCAGGGAATCGAACAAGTCTACCAAGATGGATAAGTTAGGCACACCATTACTCTGAATTAGAGTAGCCTTAATTTTAAGGTAAAGTCCATCTCCTGGCTGACAACTCCAACCTAAGGTGATGGAGGGTATATATTCAACCTTGTTCTACTGAAATCAGAGTCCTAAACAGCCTGTTTCCTGCATGTAGGAGAAATTTGTAACTGACATGAAAAAGCAAGCTTCCTGGTATCCGGCTAGGAAACTGGTGTTTCAGAATCTATTTGGACCAGACATGTGCTTCAGACACATTTTGAATGCAAGGTGGAAATCAGAAAGGTGAGTCTGGCAAACCAAACACACAATTGTAATAATGAAACCTCTCACCCTAAGGGAAAATTTTAAGAAATTGCCTATCAAAGAAAGTTGTAAAATCTTGAAGCTGGAAGGGACCTTAGAAATTAATGAGCTCAAGGTTGCTGCGGTTAGATAAAGGTGGTTTTTCCCAAGATCAAAAGCTAGTAAGAGTCAAAGCTGGGAGTGCGGGCCCAAGTCTTTAACTTCTCAGCCAAGGCTAAAATGTGGGCTTAGTCCTGGGTATGTGAGAGGTAAAGCGCCACAAAAAAAAAAATAAGAAAACTGAGGCTCAGAGTGTTAAGTAACTTGCCTGAAGTCAAACTGTGACTATGAGGAAGATTTATGCCCGGAGATTAAGCCTTTCTAATCTTAATATTCTCATTCTTAATATTTTCATTATAATACTTCCATTGTGAGGATGAATAACGATGTTCTCTGATCAAGACATGTTTTATAGCATACAGACAATACATTGTATCTAATATTAAAATTATAAAAGTGAGAAAGTGTGGTCATTCTATTTTTAAGTACTGTTTAAATCATAAAATATCTGATTTATGGACAAAATCCCATATAAGACGGCATCCACCCAGGCTATTTCACCTTTCTGCAGTGAAATAGGTGTGGGAGTGGGCCCAGGGTCGTGGCATCTGCTGGTTGTGTCACTCACACCAGGTCTGTCCAGAAGGTACCCAGCCGTGTAATAAGAAAAATGGAGACATGTATCAAAGAAGATGCACGATACAAGAAACTCTGTACATAGGACGATGATGCCTCTACCCCCTTCAGAGTAGGTACCTTGTGACCTCACACAGTTCTCCCAACCTTCATCAGCTTCCCTGTCCTATTTTCCTGAATCTCACTGATGGTCTGAAATCTCTTCCCTTTCAAAGGTGATTTTAGTTTTTGGAAAAGCCAGACATCACAGGGTGCCTAATCTGGGCTGAACAAGGGCTGAGTCACCTGGGTGATGTGATGTTTCACAAAAAAACTCTGCACGAGACGTGATGCGTGAGCAGGCACTTTGCCATGATAAAGCTGCCAGTCGCCAGTTGCCCATAGCTGCAGCCTTCTGAATCATCCAAATAGTTTCCACAGGGGAATGTTCAAGTTTGATGCAAAATCTGATGCAGATTTGTTGCTCTATTTGGTGATTTTGAATGCAATGGCCTCACAGTACACATGCTCCCTCAATGGCATCTACTGTCCCCACTGACTAGTACAGTGAAGTCGTCATTGTTCACAGATGCCCATTCCAGTCCACCTCCCTTGGCTGCCAGGTTACATAGATATCGTGCAAACTGTTCTCACTATATTAACAATGGCCGGACTTTTTCCAGACAGACCTTGTAAGTTGGTGGCATGATAGTGCTGAAATAGTGTGCTAAAGGCATAACTCATGCACCAGCTTAGAGACAGCACACTGTGAGGATAGGATGCCAACTCCCTGTTTTCAGTACACACATTGAATCAGAGACCTTTAATATGGTCCGTGTCCCCATTAGGAAGAACACATGGATCTAGAAAAAAAGAGGTGGAATCAGGGGTGGTTCCCAATATCACCATCTCCAGTGACTCACTGACAGAAGTAGTACTTGATCCATACCTCTTAGATATGCAGCATTAGAAGTCCTCTTCTCCAGAGGTACAAGGATTACAATGAACTCCAAGCTACTATTGAGTCTTGTGTACTTTGGGTTTCTTGTGTCCAGGGCTCATCTGGCAAAAATGAGTCTCCATTTTGCCACAGATAATTGACCCTGATCAGCAGGAAGAGGAGAATTACTGTTCCGTGACATAAGCAGAAGGATCTCTTGTTGACTTTGGGCGACCCACTTGGGCACCTCTTGCTACTCCGTTGACACATGGTGGCTGATTGGAGAAGTGCAGCAACCCTGGTTCAAGAAGGGAATGACCAATGACGAATGAGGGTTTTGGTCACACACACAAGTAAGCCACCAAGACCAGCAGAGGGGATTATGAGGGTGAGAAGGATTTAGAATGGATAGTAGCAGACAGAAATGACAACTGCCACTCCTGGTCCCACAATGGACCACAACAAAAGAGTCTGCAGTTCATCCACTAACCTTCCTATTATAAGTTTTTTTCTTGGATAGAAAGGGCCACCTTTATAAAACTAGAGTGCAGTGGTGTTTGGAAGGGGCTGCAGAGAAGGGGGAATGGGGAATTACTAATCAATAGTCATAAAGTTTCAGTTAAGCAAGATGAGTAAGTTCTAGAAGTCATCTGTATATTATACCTACAGTTAACAATATTGTGCTATACACTTAAAAGTTTTAAGAGGTAGATCTCAAATTAATGTTCTTACCACAACAAAATAAAATTTTTAAAAAAGGATTGTATAACTCACGCTTTTAATTAAATATACATGTACGCTATAGAATATATTATTTATAGTCTCATACATGAGAATGCTAGAACATCTAACCAATCATCTGCACTATAAAATCACTAAAATAAATAGATGATGGGCTTATTCCCATTGGACTACTATTTCATGTGAACCTAATGCAAAATTGCATATCATGTCATTGGTCATTGGGAAAACAAGGATAAGCACACAGAGTTCATGACCTTAAATAGCTCACAAGCCAGGAGAGATGCACGCTAGCAGATTATTTCAGTTTACTAAAGAGCTAATTTTGGCTTGAAGCTATTGAGCTGTGGGGAGTTTGAAACTTATTTTAACCCACAACTTTTTTAGTTTTCTATTCCAGTTATGCATGTACAAATGGAAGAGCTAGAAAAATCTAAATGTTAAATGTAAAGTAAACTTTGCTGTCAGACATAATTCAATTACACATATTTTGTCATCCACTTTTGCTTAATATTTTAGTTGTCACTAACTCACACTTGTAGCCCAGTCAGTTTCCAAGAGTCCTTTCTTTCCAGAATTATTTTTATTAGTCAGCAAAAATTACCAATACAGATTACTGAGATGATTAAAGTTGATAGCTCACCAATGCAAGGTGGAATGAAGATGACCTTTAGGTTCAAGTTCCTTAGTTTTTAAAAAAATTGCCTGGAACAGAAGACTTGGAGCCAGAATGACTAAAAAGTATTCTTATGCCATGTGGGGCATCCCTGTAAAAGGATTATTTTGCAACATAAACAACAGAGTTCTCTGAGCGAACACCACCTTCCAGGTGAGCTCATGGGCCCTGCTTGAGTCTGGACTCCCTTTGCTTTTTCTGAGGCAGAAAACTTGCCTCTGATGGTGAGGTATAGGAGCTCCGTTGCTTCCAATTTTCACATTCATGTGACCTCATAGGGTTCATAGGGGTTTGTTATTAGACTTGTTCTATGAAATGCAAAGTGAAACCCCTTTGGCAACAGCCATCCTTTTTTGATAAATCAAATAAATAGTTTCCTAGGTTCTTACTTCTCTCAACTTTGTAAATGAAGCACAGTTGCCTGGGGGAGGCATATAACATTATTTATACATTCCCCACTCACTGCAATTTTTCAAAAGGAGGAAATGGGAGAGGGGAGGAAAATGGAGGGAAGGGGACAGATGGGGAGCATGGAGAGGAGAGGAGAGGAGAGGGGAGGGGAGGGGAGGGGAGGAGAGACCATGCTGATGTTCATTCATTATGTTTGTGAAGTTCATTATTATAATTAGGACTCTACTATACTTTTAAAGAATTTCCTTTGAAAAATAATATTCAGAATATTGCAATAACAAATGTTTACAATTCTTTAACTCTTAAATATTATGTGCATATTTGGAGAATTTATAGCAATCTATTAATTTTTCATTCCAATGAATCTTCCAGGAAAGCTTGACAAATAAATAAACACTTAAAATTCTAACAAAATGTTATATTTTGTAGAAAAACAATTAAGGAAATGTCATTCTTGTCTTTCTTTAAAAGTATACTTCAAAATGTTTGATGTAAAAAGCAATTCATTTCCCCAGTGGCTGAGTTAACTTTCAGACAAACACTATGGCAAAGGGGAAATGTTGTCAGAGAGTAATTTATTCATTTCTTTATAAACCAAGTGAAAAGTAGATAATAACCAAAACAGCTTAGTTTCAGATTAGCTCTTCCTGCAGGATTTAGGAATATAATTTTTTATTTCTCTACCAAGAAGGCGACATGAATTATTCTCCAATAGCCCTGTGGTCCACGGGCAGGTACAGTCCTCTGAACCGATGGTCTGATAGGTTTCAGACATCCCCAGAAGAATTAATCTAAGCCTACACTTTATACACTCCCCTGCCTCTAGAATCCCCTCAGTTAAGACAGGTCTTTCTGATCTTCTCAAAAAAAAAAGAGATTGGAAAAGGATTTAAAAAAAAACAAAATTGTGCAACTTTTTTATGTAAAGAAGGTAAAATGGTGGCAAAAATAAATAACATAACAATTCTCTTTAGCCCTGAAGGGATCCTGGCTACCTCATGCACTTCTTGGTGTTGTTCTAAAGAAAGAAAGGAAATGGAAAAGAGAGAATACTGTTTATTGAACAATGATTATGCACTTTGTAATTTATTATCTTATTTAATTCTCTTTAACACCCATTTTGCTTTGTTTTCCCCACTTTAAAGAGGAGAGAATTGATACCTATTGAAGTTAAATAACTTGTCCAGAGACATAAAGTCAAGGGGCATAGATTCAAGGTCTAGCCAGAGTGTTTCTAATGGTAATCTCATGCCACTCTTACTATGCATTATGGCCTGTCTCATACTTTGAGTTATAATACAGATGATGATGGATTCCCTCAAATCACTCCACTTTCAATGATGAAAGACATCTGAGTTTGAAGTGTAGCTATAACCCAAGGACATTTCTGAGCCAAGTACAGCTAATTAATTTTTTATCAAATAAATTTTTGTGCCCATCCTACTCATAGAAAGAATTTCAATTGACCCGATACTCTGGAAATCGCCCACCGTGACTAATCCTGCACAAGTGACCAAACAGGAGTCTTGAAAAAAAAAACTCTGGATGTTCAAATTCCTGTTCCGCCATGTCACCATGGCAGAAAAAAATCTCATAACTTGAACACCTCCTATGGGCCAATCACCATTCTAGGAGTGTTTGTATTGTGGAAATAAATGAAGACCATCCAAATGAGAACAAGAAAGCCTTCCTTCAGAGCACGCTATAGCAAGGGATCAGCCGCCATCACTGTCACTGGTGTTTTGGCGGAGACTCAAAGGCAGGCAGAGAACTACTCTCTGTAGTCAGACAGGGAAGCTTTCAGGTCTGTGCTGATTGGAGACTGTGGGCACAGGAAAGCAATAGGCAGGAGACCTAGAAGTAAGACAGCTGATGTGATAGGATGGGGTCCATACTTGGCTTTCTCCTATTGGTTCAGAGTTAGAAACAGAAATAAAAATTAGGGAAACTCTGAGTTATCAATCAAGTCCTGGCAGTTTTGGATGGATTGTTGCAGGGATTACGGTTTGGCTTGCTGGATTGTTACTAGAGATAGCAATCTGACCTCCCACACGTGTGACTTCCAGCATAGCGGCTTCCTGGGCGAGTTATCATGTAAGGGATTTGTTTCCTGGGCAGTTTGCTGCAAGCTATGGGTCTGAGTGAAATTATATAAGATCTGGTCATTCATTGTCCATTTGTATGTTCAGGCTCTCAACATACATATTCTCATTTCATTCTCACCTCCATTTTATGAAAAAGTAAATAAACCTCAGAGGAAGCCAGGGTCTTGTCCATAATGATTCAGTTGGCAAGTTACCGAATAAGAAATTTAACCCAAGTTTGTCACCATATTAGTTTTTGTGGAAATAGAAGACTTCAGTTTGTTCCAGTCTCTTAACTCTTGGATTGTTAAGAAACACAAGCTTGATTACCAATAACAGTAATTCCTAGGGCCAGCAGTTCTATGTACCACACACTAACTACTTCCAAAGAAGCTTCTAGATTAAAAAAAAAAAGGTTTAATGGCCATGGAATTACTTCTCTTCATTAATATGCACCTGTTCTCTGTCCATCTCTGCTTTCCTCGGTTTAATATGACAAACATTCATTAAGGACTTAATTACTAGGAGACATCAAAATAAATTAGTTCATAATTATAGCCTATGATTACTCTCTACTGTCATATTGTTGTGTATGGGAGAGTGTAATTGCAATCTGCAAAGCTCTATGCGAGTGCTGAGCCAAACCATTGCAGGACGTCATGGTTAAAGCACATCTCCCAGGGGAGATCATGAGGCCAGTACTCAGAAAAGCTGAGGCACAAGGGTAGTTGGGGCAGCATCCAGGGGGAGAAAATGCATGTGCTTTTGTTCTGAGCCATCATTCATCGGAGCTATTTACCGCCTGTTGCTTAGGTAACTCATCCCCTTCCAAGGCTAAGCTATTTCTTGTGAACTTAGGCATCTTCCTTTTCTGGTATCTGTTTCCAGTCCTTCCCTGATCTTTCTGCATGATCTTGTGTCATTTTTAACAGCTGGTGATAGGTGGGTTTTAAACTAAAATTTTAGAGCCTCAACCCCATCCTTTTCCCTTCTTCCAGGTTTCCCTGCTACAAAAGGTGTAATAAGCTCAAGCATCCTCAGAAAGGGACAAGTGTTCAACATCACAACTTACTGCAGGGCTACCAGAATCAATAGAAACAAAAATCAAAGTTTGCTCAGGCTGCCGCTGCAAGGTCTCACAGACTGGGTGGCTTTGAAACAACAGAAACCTATTTCATTACAGTTCTGGAGGCTGGAAGTGCAAGATCAAGGTGTTGGCGGGGTTGGTTTCTGCTGACGGCCTCCTCTCCTTGGTTTACAGATGGCCACCTTCTTCCTGTGTCCTCATATTGAAACTAAAAAAGACACTGACTGCCTGTCTCTACCAAACCCAATAAGCGTGACAATTGAATCTTTATGGGAGCTTTGTTCAGATGGCCGGCTATCTGAGAAGACTGTGGGTTCTCACTCTAAAAGAACCAACTTACATTTTCTTTCTAGGCCAGACTTTTTATAACAGGGAACAAACAAGGTTCGGTGAGGGATTTTGAAATTCAGGGAGAATTAGGTGAAAGAGACCGCCACATTCTTGTCCTGGGCAGTTAGCTGTTCCCAGGGATGAGTGGGCTTCTGTCTCTCCCTAGAACACAAAGGCCCGGATGCCTCAACTTGTCCCCAGGCGGTGATCTTTAGCAGTGCCCCAGGAGGTCGGCTGTTTGCCCTGGAGAAGGATGGGCCTTATCTGTAGGATCTGAAACAAAAGCTGTAACATATATATTACTTACTAAGCTTATAACTATTTACCTTTAACTAAAATTTTCCAACTCTTAAGTGTCCTATCAATATGGTCTTTCTTCTGTGCACGTCTGTATTGTAGTCTGCTCTCCTTTTAAGGACACTAGTCTGGTTGGATTAGGGCTCACCCTAGTGACCTCATTTTACCTTAATTTTAATTGTCCTATCCCTTTAATGGCCCTATATCAATATATAGTCACATTTTGAGACACTGGTGGTCAGGACCTCAAACTAGGAATTCGGGGACAAGTAATACAAGGCTTGGGAGTGGGCTTGGGCTTTGATGTGGGACTCCTGGAAGCTCCATCCCCACATCGCCAAGTCTGGATCCACTTGGTGAACTCTGAGTCCTCTTATACAAGCCCCCACCAGATGGACCAGGAGCTGGAACAGAGAAACCTGGAGACTTGCTTCTGCCTACAGGATAATTCATGCCTGACCTGGACTAGAGCTAAGGTCTTACCCAATGTAAACATGGCTGAGAAGTCAAAATGGAAAGTAAAGTGAATCCACATGATTTTTAAAGCAGGACATCCTGCCCACTAGTCAACGGAAGCTGAATAAATCTCAGTTCTGAAAAACCTGATGAGCAGATTCGCCCCTGTGGAGGAAGAGTTGGAGGCCGGAGGTGGCCTAAAGAAAAGGAAAGGACATAGGTAAACATTCCCTCTTCCACGGTCAGAGGTCGAATAATGTGGGGAGGAGGGCACGACTCACCCTTTTAGCTTTGCTCTTCGGTTCCTGGCCCTGACCCACATTTCCAAAGAGGATCCACGTCTTCCTCGAGCCTCCACCTTGACGTCCTGGCCCCAGCCCCTCCCAGAGCCTGGCCGTGCTTGATCCCTGCCCAGCAGGGCATTCTCCATGTGCTTCCCAATTTAGGAGCAAAACATCCTTATCACCTCATCAAGATCCAAGCTCTGTCAGGAACATGAAAGGTATAGATCAAAACCCCAAGGAGTTTGACATTTATATTTTAATAGATTTTTTTCCTTCTTAAAACACCCACTGGCTGTGACTGAAGTGGAAATGTTTGCTTTTAACTGCAGGCGTGTGCTCCATGGGCTCCAAGGCTGAGTCCCCCCTGTCCTCAGAAGCGGAGCGTCTGTATCAAACAGAGCTGAGAATGCCGAGAGGAACAAAAGGTCTGAAATGCCGTGAGCCAAGAAAGATTCTTTTAAAACTCTTCAGTAACAGAAACTCTGGAGTGAGTGTAATTCATAGAGGAAGAAGATTTAGAGGACAGGGCCAGTGAATTTTCGAGGAAAGCTTGGCAAAAAATAAACATAAAATTCCAACAAAGTGTTACATCTTGTAGAAAAACAATTAAAGAACTGTCATTTTTGTCTTTCTTTAGAAGTGTACTTCAAAATGTTAATGTAGATGCAGTTCTGTTCCCCAGTGTCTGAGCTAAATAGGACTGAAGGAACTTTCAGGACAAACACTATGGCAAAGGGGAAATGTTGTCAGAGAGTAACTTATTCATTTCTTTATAAACCAAGTGAGAAGTAGATAATAACCAAAACAGCTCAGTTTCAGATTAGCTCTTCCTGCAGAATTTAGGAATATAATATTTTTATTTCTCTACCAAGAAGGCGACATAAATTATCCTCCAATAGTCCATGGTCCATGGGCAGGTACAGCCATCTGAACCGATGGTCTGGTACATTTCATAGATCCCTGACTATGCTTTGTTCATGGATGAGTTCTTCGGGGAATTAGATCAAGGTTGATAGGCTGGGGGTTTAATCCAAGCATACATCCACAGGCTACAATTGTGCTGATTCTAGAGTGTAAGTGACGTCAGAGGGAACTTCTCCCCCACCGCCCCCTCTACTTTCACCTCCCAGGCTAATATTATCAACATCAGCCAGAGGCAAGGAAGTGATAGGTACCAGCAATAGGCCTGGTAAATGAATTATCTCAAACTACTTTTTCCTTGTCAGTGAGACAAGCACCCTAGCAATTCATCAGCAGTAAAACTCCAAGTTTTCCCAAATGAGTTGGCATAGTGCCCCCATCGAAGTGCCTTTTCAGCCTGGTTTATAAAGAAAAATTAAGGACATTCTGTTTGCAGTTTCTTTCTCCTTTATTCTTTCTTCCATTAAAAAAATAAGTACTTATTAATTCCAGAGGTCAATTAAAGTGAAGACAGGAAGCCAATAGCTAGGAAATAGAGAGAATCTGAGGTTAAGAACAAGGGGTGCACTAGACCTGCTTTTCAATCTGGATGCCTAAGTTAACTAAGGTTATTTGAGGTAAACAGTTAATGATGGAGCTGCTCACTCTCCTCAACTTGAAGATTAATTTCTCTCCTTTGCAAAGAACTCCACCGTTAGTCAGAGCTTCACTCCACTGGGCTTGTTTTCTCTCTTTTTATTAAAATCTAATTGATGAACCAAGTCTTTTGCACCAAACCACCTCCATAGCCCACCTCCCCAACTCCACATAAATAAATAAGTGTATAAAGAAATAAATGAATAATAAATGAATGACAATATGAGAAAAATGTATCTAACCAACCAGAAGCAAATGTAGTTCTAATTAAAGATTATGAATATGGGTCATACTTTGAAACACTTGTGAAGCAAACGCAAGTCAAGCATCTTTGTTGCTGATTTGTTCTGGCTCGTTGTTCTCCTCTGCCTGCCTGCACAACACCACTAATAGATCATCTCGATGAAAATTCATTTTTTCACCCATCTGTACTTTTCATGTCCATTTCTCCTAATGTTTCTTGATTTTGCCTCAGCCCCAGCTGCAAACATACCACATTTCATCAGAAAAGTCTCATGAGTCCTGGCTGGTGTGGCTCAGTGGATTGAGCATCGGACTGTGAACCAAAGGGTTGCGGGTTTGATTCCCAGTCAGGGAACATGATTGGGTTATAGACCAGGTCTCAGTAGGGGGCGCAGGAGAGGCAACCACACATTGATATTTCTCTCCCTCTCTTTCTCCCTCCTTTCCCCGCTCTAAAAATAAATAAATAAAATCTTTAAAAAAAAACAAAGCAAAGAAAAATCTCATGACACTGAGGGAACTAACAGCACGCTCATTTTCTATCTTGCCTTTGCAAACTGAACTTATTGGGATGACACTGGTTAATAAAATTATATAAGTTTCATGTGTACAATGCTATAATAATCATTCATATATTATATTGTGTTCACCACCCTAAGTCAAGTCTCCTTCCATCACTATTTACCCCTCCTTTGCCCTCACCTTCTTTTCCCTCTGGTAATCACCACACCATTGTCTGTGTCTATGAGCTTTTTGTTTATTTGTTTGTTCGTTTGTTTGTTATTTTTTATTCAATCTCTTCATCTTTTCACCCAGCTCCCCAACCCTCTTCCCTTCTGACAGCTGTCAGTCTGTTCTCTGTATCTATGATTCTGTTTCCATTTGCTTGTTAGTTTGTTCATATGAGTAAAATCATATGGTACTTTTCTTCCTCTGACTGGCTTATTTCCCTTAGCATAATACTTTCCAGGTTCATCTATGCTTTCGCAAAATATGCAGTTTTAACTTTCAGCATATGTTAGCGTAATTGTCTCATTCAATGCCCTTTCCAAAGGCAGAGAGAACCTTCTGAATCAATTCAGAACCAGGTCAAATCAAATAAGCAGTTTATACACAGAAAAAAAGTGGGATATGATAACAGCACATGTCAAGAGCAATAGAGAAAAGAATATTTCACTTGGGAAACCGTTCTTAAAGCACAAAAGTTTTCTTCTATCATCATCAAATGGGAAAATGCAAGTGACAATAATCCTCTGATTCTTCCACAGCCATATGACACAAGTAGGACAAATAAAAGTTTTTAAAATAAGAAAGGTACCCAGGGGTTGTTTCCTAAATTCATATATGAGTTATAAAGTTATATGCTAGAAAGTCGGTACGGCTCTAAGCAAACCCAAACCTCAGCATTTCTTCACTGACTGTAACTCCAGATGGTAGAAGTAAAACCAGCAACTTAACAAAGAGGCTGAAGAAGTGTGGCTGGAAAATCAAGGACACCCAATCATGTAATGGGAGAGGCAGGGCAGATAGAGTTAGACACGACTTACAGAAGAAGGCACGGGAATGCAGGGGATTTAAGGAATTCACTGAAGATTAACATGGGCTACAAAAAAAATAAAAATTAGACTGTTGTAATTGGGTCATAACTTAAAGACTTCGGGACACGTTGAAAAGAGTTTAAGGGAGCACATGGTGGGAACTGTGAAAAGCGGTGTTTTAGAAAAATAAGGGAGTGTATTGGTTGAGGTTCTCCAGAGAAACAGAGTAAGATGGATGGGTAGATGGATGAATAGATACATAAATTTATTATGAGGACTTGATTCACATAATTATGGAGGTTGAGAAGTCCCATAATCTATGGTCTGTGAGCTAGAGACCCAGGAGAAACAATGGTATAGTTCTTTTTTCCCAGCTATTTTTATTTTTATTGTATTTTTCATTATCATTTAATTCCCTCACACACCCCTCCTTCCCGCAATCGCCACACTGCTGCCCATGTCCTTCTCCCTTTCTGCTCCATTCCTCCAGCCCTTAATCTCCTCCCGCCAATAGCTTCATCTTGCTCTACATCCGTGAGTCTGTCTCTATTCTGCCTGTTCAGGTTGTTCATCAGATTCCACATGTGAGTGAAATCATATGCTATGTGTCTTTCTCTGACTGGCTTATTTCACTTAGAATAATTTCTCCAGGTCTATCCATGCTACTGCAAAGGGTAAAATTTTCTTCTTTTTTACAGCCAAGTAGTATCCCATTGTGTAACTATGCCATAGTTGTTTTATTCATTCATCTACTGATGGACACTTGGGCTGCTTCAATATCCTCCCAATTATAAATAATGCTGCAATGAACATAGAGGTGCTTATGTTCTTTTACATTAGTGTTTTGGGTTTCTTTCTATATATTCCCAGAAGTGGGATCTCTGGGTCAAAAGGCAGATCCATTTTTAATTTTAAGTTATCTATATACTGCTTTCCACAGTGGTTGCACCAGTCTGCAATCCCACAAACAGTGCAAAAGGGTTCCCCTTTCTCCACATCCTCACCAGCACATGTTGTTTGTGGATTTATTGATGATAGCCATTCTGACAGGTGTGAGGTTATATCTCATTGTGGTTTTAATTTGCATTTCTCTGATGATTAGTGACATTGAGCATCTCTTCATATGTTTTTTGGCCATCTATATGTCTTCTTGGGGAAGTGTGTATTCAGGTCCTTTGCCCATTTTTTAATGGGATTGTTTGTTTCTTTGGTGTTGAGTTTTGTAGGTTCTTTATAAATTTTGAATATTAACCCCTTATCAGATGTATTGTTGAATATGTTCTCCCATTCTGTGGATTGTCTTTTTATTTTGTTTATGGTCTCCTTTGTCATGCAAAACCTTTTTTAGTGTGATGTAGTCCAATTTGTTTATTTTTTTTTTCTTTTGTTTCCCTTGCTGGGGAGATACGTGAGATAAAATGTTGCTACGAGCAGTAAAATCTTGGACAATGGTATAATTCTATTTCAAGTTTAAAGACCTGAGAGTCAGGAAAGCCAATGATGTATGTTCTAGTCCTAGTGAAGGATAAATCTGATGTCCCAGCTTAAGAAGAGACAGACAGAGGGAGTGAACCCTTCTTTACTTAACTTTTTCTCCTATTCAGGCCTTCAGTGTGCTGGACAAGACCCGTCTAGGTTGGGGAGAGCTATCTGCTTAGTCTACCAATGTATATGTTTATCTTACCTAGAAATGCCCTCCCAGACACATGCAGAAAAATGTTTAATCAAATATCTAGATACCCCAAATCCAAGTCAAGTTGACACACAGTTAATCATCACAGTGAGTATAGCACATTGGTTCTCCAGTACACAAGTCATATCTGCTTATAGACTGAAAAGAACTATCAGTCTCTACTCATTCTGTGGTTTGGGAGCACCAAAGGTAATCATTATTAATCTAAAAATAATTTCACTCTTGTTTTGCTTCCTGGAATATAGTCTCCACTCCTTCCCGTGGTCCATAAAACTTAGGAAATTTGTTTCCTCACCTTCCTCTCTGCACTGCCCACTCTTTTCCCCATGCGACTTCACCAATATTGGTCTTGTTCCCACCCAGGACTGTAGGTGTTCTATCAGCCTGGGAAGTCATCCCCTTACCTCCACATAGATGGTTCCTTACCATCATTCAGGTTTTCCTTCAGATGTTTCTTCCTCAGACATATCCACCCTGACCACTCCCTGTAAACTCTCCCTGTCCATCACTCTTTGCCTGGTAGTAATTCTCTGCACTTACCTTAATGCTATCTGGTAGGTTCTTCTTTATTTGTTTATTGATTCTTGCTTCATGTAAAAACACACTTATACTGCAGCCCTCTAGAGCAGAAAATATACACTGATGCCTGGTACATAACAGAATCTTCATAAATGTTTGCTAAATGAGTGAACTCTTCAGAGGCAAAGCAAGGGAACACCTGAACAGGTACAGCACAATCACAGACAAACTGGTTGGAAGGAAACATCTTCCTTTAGTGTTTGTGCACATTCGGATATAATAGCAGAAGGGTGAAAAAAATTCCTCCCTTTCCAGTATTTTCCTACAACTCCCCACTTTTATTATGCACCCTCTCCCCTAATGTGTCAATGTGTCTGATAAATTTAAATCATTAATACTATAAAAAGTTTTACATATGAATTAGCTGTGCTCCCAAACTTTTGACATGAGCTGTTTTATTACCAGTTGTTTCTAAGTATTATACTTTTTATAATTTTCTTTATTGTCCAAAATTATTTAGTGGCATGTTACTTATTTTATACAATTTTAGGACTTTAATGCTATATTTACATGATTGATTTCTAATTTTACTGTTAGAACTTAGTATATATAATATTGAGATCTAATTAGTGGACTAATACATGGTTCATCTTAGTTAGGATAGGAGAGGTTTGCTTTGGTAACAAATCAACCTGACATCTTATAATTTTAACACAACAGAAATTCATTTCATGTTCAGATCAACACTCTCCTGCATGTGAGACCTGAGGAATCCAGGCTTTCCTTACCTCATTGCTCTGCCATCAACAAATGACCTTATTGACCACTCCAGTTTTTAAAATCTACAAAAACTTTAACTCTGAATCATGTATATAAATATACATGTATAATAATTAAAGCTGACATTCATTTTTTCTGTGTAATTTCAAAGAGCAAAATACGGGTCAAGAAATGAAAGATAATAGCAGGGAGAGGGAAAGGGTTTTGGCTCAATGGAAGAAAGAATTTTTCTTCATAAATTTTAAAGTGGTTTTAAAATGACACTAAAGTAATTTTTAAAGCAATGCAAATCTTCCAACTGTCCTATCATCCTATCAATGCTGTTTTCATTTTTATATGTTCCCTCCCCTCCAGTTACACTGTTTAAATCACCAAGTCACACACAGAGCTTGTGTTCCAAACCAGCGCTACAGGGTGATGTCTTCAGTCTGGACTCCAGCCAGACTTTTAGGGTATCTCTCCCTTTGCTAAGATTATGTCTAGGACAATTCTCTATATTGTAGAAAACCTTTTCTCTATCCTTCCTCATGCCTTCTTCCAAATCGCTCAGGTCACCAACATTCTAATTCCCACAAGTGTCCCAGGTAGCATTTGATTTCTCCTGCTGGTTCAACACCCCACGAGTTCTGATCCACCCTGGACCTTGTGTTTCGATGATCAACTAGGCTCTCCTTCCTGCTCTTGTCATTGTTGCCATTTAAGTCTTGACTTCTGTCTGCTTTCCGTTCCAATGATAGTTCTGAGATAGAAAATTCTGTGAGAAAAGTCTGTTAATATACTTTACATACCTTGTGTAAGGGTGAGTATTCCTTTTTGTTATTACAATTTTCTTCAAATCACTGGAGACTGTAAAACACTCTTTATTGATCACTCGACATTATTCCTCCCAGCCACTTTCCAACTTTTGATGTGATATGGAAAGTTGTAATGTATAACTTGATTTACAATAGATTTAGAAAAATTACAAGATAAGAGATATAAATATCAGTGTGATTAAATCATTTGTTTAACCATTTATTGAGTCTTCTGTGTTCCAGGTGTTGGTAGTGAGAATATCAAGGAACAATAAGGTACAATGTTAAATGGCTCACAATCTACAGGGGAAGACACATAAACAACCACTGATATTTAAAATGTGCAAGTTCACTAATAGATGTATGCACTGGATGCTATAAGAACCTAGACGAAGACATCTCATCCAGAAGGGAACTTGTAAACAGGATGGATCTTAAAGGTGGCTTTGTTAGCAGCCCGTTCTAGAAAAGAGGAAAGAGCATGAGCAAAGACAGAGCTGAGAAATAGTGTAATAGAGGTGGGAACTACCCCACATCAGACAGTATGGAGGAAGGAGCAATGGAAAATGATGCTGGATATGTTGGACAGTTCTACATTATTGGGACCTTCAGTGACATGCTAAGGATCTTGAACTTCAACCCACAAGGACTGTGGAGCCATTAAAGAGAATAAAGCAGAAAACTAACCTAGACAAGAAGGGGGCATAAATTGACCCTTCCCCATTCATCTCTTTACTGCATGTGTGTGAAATACTGCTTTTTAGAAATCACTTCTTCAGGGCCCCTCTGTGTTAAGTTTCATCTGCTCATATTCATCAGCCAAACCAGAGAGGACGTTCACTCTGAGAGAAGAAGCAACCAGTGCCGCTTGACTGTTAACAACCCTGTCTGGAGCATCCTTCTCAGACTAGTCAGACCAGATCCCCTGACCGGAACAAGAGCAATGCCCCCGTCCAACATACTGTTTGTGGTGAACCCAGCTCAGGATTTTGTGTAAGTCAGATATACTCATAGTAAAGGCAGGTACTTACTTACTTGCCAAGTTTCTACCTCTGAGTCTCTTGTTCATTTATTCCATGAGCATTTGCTAAGCCCCAAAGGTGCCTGGGAAAACCAAAGCGAATAAAAGAATGTTCGTCATTGTCAGATTCTCCAGGAGCAGACCTTGAGAGAGGATTCCCGGACCTGTGATTTTTTAAAAAGCTCCCCAAGAGCAACCAGTAGGGGAGTAGAAGAAACAGAGAAGAGAAAAAGATGAAGTCAAGCAAGATGTATGTATTTAAGGCAAAATCCCCCACAGAAGGCGCCCCAGCCTGATCCTGCAGAACTCTGGAGCTAAAGTGAAATTCCAAAGCAGATTCCAGTTTAGAACAAGGGAGCTGGTCTTTCATATGCGAGTCAGTCACTGACGAAGCTCTCCCCAAGGGGCCAGGTACCCTCAGGGACAACAGGATCTCTCTGCTGCAAACAAACAAGCTCCAAGGACCTAAGTCTCAGGTGCAGGTCCCTAGAAGCAACAACACACAGAAGCAGAGGCTGAGCTACCGAGAAAGGGTAACAGGATTTGAGTGCCTCTGGGCAGAATGGCAGTAGGGGCCTCTGGTACCATCGTGACACTCAGTCCAGTGGGGAAGACAGACGTATTCAGGCAGATGCAATCATGAGTTTCAGATACTCTGGATAAAATGAGTTTACTACATCATGCAGACAAAGACTGAAGTAACCAGCTTTCCCCAGGCATTTGAGGAAAAGCTTCTTTATGGCAGAGGTATGGCTTTGTTCTGTGTGACTATGTTTTATTTTTTCAAGTTTCTGCTCTATAAAACTTGATCATTTTATTGACTACTTCTGCTTTATAATCAGTCATGCTACAAAGGCACTCTGGGAATTTGGGTGATCTGTGATCAGTGCGACTAATACGCATTCATTAATGGTCTCCTTTCTACCCTTGGTAGAGCCTCCTGTCCCCAAAAACTGCTAGGTGCTGCAAATAACGACTGGCCATAAACATTCAAACTCATCTACAAGGCTACTTGGAATAGTGCTACTGCAGACGAAGATTTCAGAACTTGCATTAGGGCCAGCGCTCCTGTCTTTGTCTCGTGTTCATCAGTGCCAGATTTGATTTGCAGGGTTATAGCTGAAATCCTTATTGACCCTCATCTGTTTATGGGCTGCTTTCAACCTGGTCTAAAGTTTCCTACCCTCAGTACATAGCACATGGCTGAAGACAAAATGCATGTTTACACACTTAATATGAAGATCACAGTAATGATATTTTTCCCAAGTAATTGATTCTGTCCTAAATATAACCAGACAAGATTAACTGACTCTGCCCAAAATAGTACCTAATTTAATTGTGCGTCTTTAGACTTAAAAATTATCCTTGAAAGACTTAAAATTGTATTTTAATTTGATTCATCATGCATTCTCAGAACACACAGTGATGCAGCCTTATAGAATGTCTAGAAAATTTGAGTGAGAAATTTAGACTAACTTTGTTATAATAACGATTTAATATATCTTTGGAAAATATTATTTATCACATGCTGACTTCTCATGGACCAAAATAAACATTGGTTGTGTATTTATCTTTATTCCCACAAACACCCAAAAATGTTTTGGGGCAATTTATAAGCTATCTTAAGAGCTGACAAAATTGCAAACATTCAAAGTAAGAATAAAAAAAGTTCACAAACAAAGGCTGGGACTAAGTAAAGATACTGAAGGCACACACAAAAAGCATTTTACAATGGCTTGCAAAACTATTGTGGTTAAAGTAACAAAAAATATATTAGTTTATTCAAGTTACTATTCTTTAGGAAAAGATGAGCTGATTTTGGAGAAAACAGACAGTACAAAAGCAATAAAAATGATGTCTATAAGGTGGAAGAAAAAAGTTAAAATCTGATCACTTGTATAACTTTTATCATACATGTATAACATGGCTTGCACAAAATTGAAATAAAACCAGATTCTGTTAAAGTTGGTTTTGAGTAAAGATTAGCTGATGACCCCAAAACTCTCCTCATTTTAAAAAGACACAGACATTTTTTAAAGGCCGAAATAGGTGTCTTGTAGAACCCTAAGGAGGTGGCACAAACTACCCTGGGAATGCTGAGTTGAGCCATAAGAGGGATACCCCCACATAAAAGGAGAAATAGGGTGTTGGAAACAAATATTGCCATCTTGGCATGAGTGATTGAAATCTTTGGTGCACTTACATGCTTCTCCCATGCCCCTGGGTATCTGAGGGGTTAATGAATCAGGTTTTCATAAACATTCACAACACGACAGGTTTTATCATAAGTGAAGTTTGTGAAGCAAACTTTGTGGAGCTTTTGGAGAATGCACTCCATGAGTAAAACCTACTATGAATGAATCACAGATTTAGCTCCAATCTTTCTAGCATGCAACACAAAAATAGCAACCTTCTCTGTTACAAGATTCGAAATATCCATAAAACAAAAATAAGCCAACGGCTAGGGAGAATTGCGATGTTCCTTGACACTAAGATCGTATAGAAATTTCTGATTAAAGAAATAAAGAAAAAGAAACCTTGTGATACAATGAATAAATATGGTGATTCTAAACATTGCTAAGATTTCAGAAGGGTATTCGTTATATCAAAATACTCTGAACAAATATTACAACACAATCGAATTCAGTGGAAAAAATACCTTCCCAGGCAAGGTCTTGGATAAGGTTCTCTACAAGGTTCTATCACATAGAATGATCCAGGTATATATTTAAGAATACCCAGAAAAGGGTGGGCTGGTGTCTCTCAAACAATCCTCCTAGAAAACCGTTGCTATCAGTTAACTTCGCATAAACTTGGAGCAGAGATCAGGCTGGTGTAGCTTCTCTGGGTGAGATGACTGGAGTTCAGTTCCGCTGTGTTTTCTGTAGCACACTGAACCGTGTGCCCCAAACACCAGCAAGCCGAGGGCAGGGACATGAGCTTTTGTAGGAACTGAGGGGACAGATTAGACCAAGTACCAGAATGCAAGTCTGTCCCACTTCCACCGAAAACTGGAGTGAGGCAGCCAGATGAGGAAGAACCGCCTGGGGGTGGATTCATTCAGAAGATTCCTTCTAATTTGCTCATTAAGAATATATGCTGAGCTGAGTAAGGACCCCAAGTTCTGCTCTGTCTGCACTGTTGAAAAAAGGACATAGCTAAGTAGATACGCACCTAGACAAAAACAAAACTTTAAAAAACACTTTAGAAGATGGAGTCTGAAGGAGACTAGACTTTGGGTGGTGAGCACACAATGCAAAATGCAGATGATGCATTATAGAATTGTGCACTTGAAAGTTATATAATGTTAGTAATCAATGTCACCCTAATAGATTAATACAAATAAATAAATACAAATTAAAGAAAGCCTTTTAGAAAGCATCCTCCAAGTATTTAGGCTATTTTACTTTTTAAAGGACAGTCCAAGATAAACTGTTTAGAAGGCATAAAAATCAGTAATTCCCTAAGGTAATTTATTGAAGGGAATTACGATGTATAAACAATTTGGAGTGTCCTTCCTGGGATTTCACACTGATTTACATTCCCACCTTCAGGGTGTGACAGTGCCTACTTAGTCCACACCTTTGTCAGCACTGGAGGATAATCGTGCCATATCTTCCAAAGAGGAAACGGACTTTTCTGTTTACTAAATGATTTTAACACCTTACAAATATATATGCACACAGGTGACAAAATGAACCACCCTGAATGTCTGCTTCAGCGAAAAGCTGGAAACAGTTTGAATGTCTGTCCATAGAGGGTTGATTAGTTTATTCCTACCATGGAATTCTGCACTATTATCAGACGAGATAAGTCTATGTGGACTAATATGGAGATATTTGTCAAGTGACTAAGGGAGATGCACAAGTGTAAACAGTGTAACTACCGTGTAGTGTGTGTGCATATGTGAGTGTGTATGTGTGTTGAAAAACTATTGGAGCAAACTATTCCGAGAGAGAGAGATAATGGTAAATTGCAAACCTGACTCAGCCAGCTCACCCAGGCCTCCCACCACCCAAATCTGTGTTCCTGCCACCACGCAAAGGAGCAGACTGGTCTGGCTTCCGTTCCCAGACTAATCACACGCAGCTAGTAAACGGCACCAGCAACAGGTGAAATGCAAACCCCACTCATGCTCTTTCCTCTCACACGTTGTTTCCGACAGTCATTGCTGTGTCTTAGCATTTGTTTGTTTAAATTACCATAAAACCAAATATCCTAAGGCACAAACTCAGGGATCATCATTTCGAAGAAGCACGTGTTTTGAGACCTTTAATGCCTCAGTTCAAATTTATCACCACACCCTGGGCAGGCACAACTGTCCAGTAACAGTGTCCTCCCGTTGCGTGGATGGTCTGGGCTTTGATCTTGACATCCCTCTGCTGCCTTTCTGCATCATCACCAACTCACCGTTTCTCACAGCTGTCACCCAGAAGTTCACACACACACCCAAAGGGCTTGTTTATTCACATGGGGCCTGGACTCCATCACTCTCTGATATCAAGCTTGGCCATGCTGTTGATTTATTTATTATTAGAGAGAGGAGAAGGGAGGGAGAAAGAGAAAGAGAGAAACATAGAACCCACCAGTTGCCTCTCACACGCCCCCAACTGGAGACCTGATCTGCAATCCAGGCATGTGCCCTGACTGGGAATCGAACCAGCGACCTTTCAGTCTGTAGGCCAGCTCTCAATCCACTGAGCCACACCAGCCAGGGCTCAATCTTGTCTATTTTTTAGAACAGCTTAATGAAGTTACTAACTTATCACATAATACTTGTATTTGTACAGAGATTATGTATCAAAATCACTGGGTAAGATGAAAATCAGAAAGAATCCTGAGTGCTGTGTCCAAGTACCCCAGCCTGAGGTCGGGCAGTCGGCTAACTTTAAGAGGCATGGTTTATGAAATAATGATAACTCTTAGAATTACACTTGGTACAGTGAGTTACACTAGGAGAGGAAAGAGAAACAGAACTGACTGCAGGATGAACAAATTCACTTAGGGCACTTGGGTTGATTTGCATTTTTTTTCAAAAGCTGAACATCTAAAATTTTGTTATTGATGAACAATGAAGAGCAAAACTCTTTCATTGTGTTACTGAAGTCTTTCTTATATATTCTATCAGTACTGTCCCCAAAACAAAGTTATAGTCTGATTAAACGTAAAATTTATTTTTTTGTAAATTTCAACAACGAAAGCATTTATTTTGATTGGTAGATGCCTTAGTCAGTTGGACTGCAATAAAAATACCATAAACTTAACAGACATTTATTTCACACAGTCCTGAAGGCTGAAAGTCCAAGATCATGGTCAGGTTCTGGTTACAACCCTCTTCTAGGCTACAGACTGCCATCTTCTCTCTGCATCTTCACATGGTGGAAAGAAGGCAAGGGAGTCCTTGGGGTCCTCTTTACCTTTTTATAAGGACACTAATCCCATTCATGAGGGGTCCACCCTCATGACCTAATCATCAGACCAATAGGAATGCTATCACATTGGGGTTAGGATTTCAGCATGTGAATTTGAGGGGGGTCACAACATTAAGTCCATTACAGTAGAATATGTCGTTCGGTTGTAATTATGATTACATGTGCCCAAAGACAATTCTGTATTCATTACTGATCCATGGGTCTCTTAATTCACCAAGGACATTGCATATACATGATGCTATGTGCCGATCAATATTTATATTCCTGGAATCACCACCCACATAACTTTTCTTTTAATTGTATTTTCAGTAGCATTTCTAAAAGTGTCAGATTTGTCACCTTTGATAGAATAAAATTCTCAAAGCTTTACATTGATTTACTAAATGAACAATGGATCAATAATTGGGAGAATCTTATTTTATTTTTGTCTTATTTGACAGATCAGATGATATCACTTAGCTACTTATTTACAAAGATCTTTTTCTTCTAATGGAGTCAACTCATTAACAGCTATGCTTTTTGTGGGGAGGGGAGTACATATACAATAAAATAAAATCAGAAAGGAGTAAAATAAATTGAGAACAGTACTCAATGGATCTAAATAAAAACCATGCTGCACACCCTCTGCAGTGGCAAGTGCTAATCCGTCCTGTCTAGGCCGAGTCTGCAGTCAGTGGTACCCCTGCCCCCCGGTGGATGGTTAAAAGTCGCAACTATTTTGAGCAGGTTTCACAATCCTCCTCGGCCTTCTGGAGAGGTGAGTATCCACTGCTTAATTTCCCATCAGTCATGTACCTTTACTTTCTGAGCTCACTGGGAGGAAAAAAGTTTCTTGCAAAACAAACAAACAAAAAAGAAGTTATTAAACAATAAAATAAGTAGGGTTGAAGATGTACACCACAAAATAAATGACAAAGTGGCTGTAGTGAGGGCGTTGAGCTGCTCTCTAGATGCTTCTGGCAGAGCTACTCAGTCTCCACAGCCTGGCGGTGCATGGTAACACACAGCCTGTAATTTCTTGTGTTCCCCGTGGGCTCTGCTGATGGCAAACCAAGTGGCTAACATGAGAGTCAGCAACAGATACTTTCCCCCCACCTCCACTGGAAAGCAGAGTAAATTAGCTGTCCGTACCAGCATTCCTCCAAACACTTCATTTCAGCAGCAAGCACCCTGCATGCTGTCTTTGGAAGGGTTATTTTGTGAAAGGAAAGGATCAGGAGAAGAGAAACAGGTTGCCACTGGCTGACATTCAAGTGTAACCACGTGTTAAGGAGAGAACTCTGCTCACTGCAAACAGCATTACACATCATGGCAGGAAATGTAATTTTTCACATAAACCCTGCATGATTGTGTGGAGGTCCACAAAGTGACCGATATATTGACACGTGACCTGTATTTGGGACCAAGGATCCTCCTTTCAATGGCATGTAACAATGAGAACATGATTCTTTAGTCCTTCCGTAGACGCTGCTACCCTGGTACAATGATGGGTTAGCTTCTTAAAGATGAAGCTAATGCATTAGTTTGGAGACGATACCCTGTAAAGATATGGCATATACTTTAAATCAGCAACATGCAGTGCTGTGTTCTTCAGCTGGTGGAATACAGTGGCCCAGGGGTGTGAGGAGTGGTCATATTTATCAGCATATGTATTTATCAGTACCCAGTGACCAGCTAGGAATGGATGCTTCCTCTCCTTGCAAATCTTGGGTCTATAAGTGTACGGTTTCTTGCCCCAAAGGTGTAAGGCTTTCACAGGGTGCACAGCAAATATGCCACCCAACCTAAAGTCTCTTGTCATCTTGGTCTCCAAACGCCTGTATATCACAGGCAAAAAGGAAGAAAGAACTTCCCTGCTGGCATGGATAATGGACCCTGACCATCCTAAGGAGGTAAGGCCCCTGGTACCTAGAGAAATAAGGGGCAAAAATATTACATGATCCACTGATATCCCATACCCAGTTTTATTCTAATTGGGCAAATAGACCAACCAGGACTGAAAACTCAGCAAGAGCATGGAAGGAATGAATAATTGTGAGTTAATAATACCATCTATCACAGCAAGTTAAGCCAAAATATCATTTTGATTTTCTCTGGATTGGAGGAAATTTCCTCCAGGTTCTACTTTGGACTTTTAATTACTTTCTATTA
The DNA here is from genome assembly GCA_028533065.1 of Trachops cirrhosus. Taxonomy (NCBI): domain Eukaryota; kingdom Metazoa; phylum Chordata; class Mammalia; order Chiroptera; family Phyllostomidae; genus Trachops; species Trachops cirrhosus. The sequence goes on along the minus strand of CM052538.1, from coordinate 5,580,834 downwards.
TCATTAGTAGTTGCCTTACCAGCAGCATTCATTTTCCACTTATCCTCTTATAACACTGGGACAATGCCCGATAACACCGCCCAGGCTCAACAGAGCATTAAAGAAGGAGAGGAGAGTGCTGCACAGATTATTGTTTTCCACAGAATTACTTTCAAGACAAATTGAATTTCATTGCCCGAAATGAATTCTTATGTTTTTCAGAGAGGGGACAAATGGGTGTCAGCCATTACAAAGTACATGACGATGACATAATTGAAAGAAATCAAACCGATTTTTAGACATGAGCGTCAATGCTGTCTTTGAACGAGCTTTAGGTGTGCATCAAGGTCCAAACATGATTCCTCACTGCAGAGTACAACTGACAAAATGAAGATTAATGCATTTCAGTGGAGAAATAGAGAGGCTAATTCTCATTCTTAATGATATTTTTCGAACTCAAATGCCAAGACTGCCTTGGAGTCAAGGGAACTGGTATCTGTCCAGCAGTGGTCTCACCCCAGAACCCGCACATATCCAACATTGGTTATTACCGATATTAAATGGGTTTTGTAAAAAAAAATGTAGTAGGAGTGATGAAGAAACAGATCTAGAGAAGAGGAAGTGTCTTTTCACAACAGAGGCTGAACAAATCTTGGAATGCTGAGTTAGTGCTGTCTGGAATATACCCTTTGACAGCCTGAGGCCCACCAATGGTGGTGGATTCTTCTCATTAAGACAAATCATACTCTCTCAGTCCTAACAGTGTTGGACCGGAGGAGAATTGGTTGTGGGTGGTGAAGAAAAAAGAAGAATCAAGAATTTCTCTCAGGTTTTTGGCCCAAGCTACTAAATGAATATGAATGATGTCGTTTGTTCAGGTAAAGGGGACTAGGAAAGAAAGAAATTATAAATCCCTTTATAAATCCTCGCAAATGTATTGTCCTACTTCTTATTCTATTGCGAGCTAGAAGTTTTGCTCCTTCAGGATCTGACAGTGGACAGTTTGAAAGGGAAGCGCTTGTCTTTCCCTTCTGCAATTCTCTGGATGAGACTGTCCATCAGAAAGACTCCGGACAATGACTCCGCAGCTCATTTTCTCCCTTCTCTGCATCATCAGTGTTTCTCAGACTGTTTCAGTGTTTTTTCGTTAGTTGTCCTTCAAAGAAGTTTTACTGATATTGCCATCTCACTCAATTTCAACTAAATCCTCAAGCTGAAGTGGTTTTACAAATTTGAAGTGGTGTTCCAAAGGCCAGACCTACTGATGAAAAACCAAAGACAAAACGAGTAATTTTCATCACACAAGAGAAGGTATATGAATAGAGGTAACATATCTATACAGAAATGGCCTTATTTATGACCAAGAAAGGTAATATAATTAGAAGATGATCACAGCATCTAATTTTTATCCCCAAATATCTATTTCTATTTCTTGCCCTTCAATCTCTTATCTTTCTTCCTTTTGATCTTAAAAGTTGCTCTTCCATAAGAAATACAGTCAATAATATTGTAATAACTACGTATGTTGTCAGATGGGTACTGGACTTTTCAGGGTAATCATTTCACAAGGTATAAATGTCTAATTACTAGGTTGTATATGCAAAACTAATATAATAGTGTATGTCAACTATAATTGGAAAATAATTTTGTTTTAAAGAAAGTAGCTCTTCAAAAGATGGGATTGTCCCTTCCTTGATAATCTCTTCAAAGACTATGGTCAAGGAAACTAAATAACTTGTTCTTGAGGATAGAACTAAACCAGAAGATATGACCTAATCTTTTCTTGTTACTATCTAAAACAGAGAGCTATTCAGAGTAGAGGCAAGATGCAAGATAAAACAAATAAGTACTATAATCTGACCATGAAGATATTATTAAAATTGGTCTTAAGAGATTTCACTCTTCCCAGAAACTGGCATCCCTTCACATTCTTCTAAGAATTGGCAGCCTTTCAAGAATAAGGAAGGGAGAGAAGAAAACAAACATTCCAGTATTCTAGAAAAGCAACAGAAAGCTAATATGGTTCACAAAGTCCTTTCCTACACATTAACTCATTTAAACGTAACAACAACCCTTTGAGGAAGGTGTTAGAAAGAGTTAGAGGAGATTGCACACAGAGAAGTCACACACATTGTGGTGGGTGGGCAACATTAAGACCCAGATCGCTCAATATCTAAAGACTGTGCTCTTGTCACTGTCTCAAGAGGAGACATGAATGGGGTACAGAGGTAGTTCCACAAAAAAAATTAAAGATAGATTTATCATTTAACCAGTAATTCCACTTTGGAGTATATACTCAAAAGAGTTGAAAGCAGATCATTCAACTCCTGAAATGTCTCTTAGAAGAGACATTTGTACACCCAAATTTATAGCAGCATTATCCATAAGAGCTAAAAAGTGAAAGCAACCCAAGAGTTCAGCAACAGATGACATATGTATGTGTGTATGACATATGTTATAGAAGGTCTGTCCAGAAGGTATCCCGCCATGTAATATGAAAATTGGAGACTGAAGAAGATACAAAAAACATTGTATGTAGGATAATGATGCCTCTGTCCCCTTCGAAGTAGACACACTGGTACCTCACACAGTTCTCCCAATTGGCATTAGCTGCCCCATCATATTCTCCTGAATCTCATCAATGGTCTGAAATCTGTTCCCTTTCAAAGGTCATTTTAGTTTTGGGAAAAGCCAGAGGTTTCAGGCCCTGAGCTGTAGGGGAGCTGAGTCACCTGGAAAAAACTATGAGACATGATGCATGAGCAGGCGCATTGTTGTGATGAAGCTGCCAATCAGCAGTTGCCCATAGCTGCAGCCTTCTGAATTATCTCAATGATGAGTTTCTGTGGAAGAACGTTCAAGCTTAATGAAAAATTTGATGCAGATTCATTGCTTTACTCACTCAGTCATTTTGAATGTGACAGCCACACAGTACACATGCTCACTCAACAGGGTCCACCACCTCCACTGACTAGCACAGTGAAGCTGTCATTGTTCATGCATGCATAATCCACTCCACTCTCCTTGGCTGCCAGGTTATATCAATGTCGCACAAACTTTTCTCATTATGTTAACAATGGCTGGACTTTTTTCCAGACAGACCTCATGTATACCATGTATAAAGCTGAAATTCTGATACATGCTATAACATGCATCAGCCTTGAGGACACTATGCTAAGTAAATAGCCTGTCACAGAAAGACAAACACTGCATGATTTCATTTTTGTGAAGTACTTAGAGCAGCCAAAATCATAGGGGTAGAAAGTAGAAGGGTGGTTACCAAGGGCTGAGGAGGGGAGGAATGGGGATCATTATTTAATGATATAGAGTTTCTGTTTTGCAAGATGAAAAGAGCTCTAGTGATGAAGCATAATGATGGATGCACAACAATGTGAATATACTTGATGTGAACTGTACACTTGAAAGCAGTGTAAAAAAAAACAAAAGTTTTCAGACCTGAAGGTTGTCATGAAGAGCTGAAGTGACTTTCCCAGTTAAAGCATTCAAAACAATTTTTCCTGATTGTTCCTAAAATACTCATGGAGGCCTTGGAACAGCACTGAAGATGCAAACAAGAGATGTTTTCAAAGAGCTCACAGCCCAGTGGGTAAACCCAGGAATCAGTGAGATGAGGACAAAAATAGCAGTTGGGCGAAGTACAAATAGAACAGGAGAGAAGGGATGGCTCTGATTTGGGGATGAGGGAAGAGGGTCAAGAAAGTCCTCGTGGAAGAAAGCAACAGCGGGAGCAGGTCTGAAATGAACCTCAGGTTTCACCAAGAGGAGTCAGTGACGGGCAGTCCAGGCAGAGGGAAGAGTCAATGCGAAAGATGGAAACATCGAAGGTCACTTTGGGCTTCATGCCACATGCAGAGAAGTCGAGTGTGGGACAAACCCAGCTAATCCACCTTGAGCATTGGCTGTGCATTGTGGGGTGAGCCACTTGAGCTTTCTGAAATGTCCTCTTCCCATGTGTAAAATGAGAATAATAATTCCTACCTTGCAAGGATATTCTGATAATTAAATGTGCTTAGGATGCTTATAGTTTGGCACAAATGCTGACACATGGGAATGGCCCATCAATTTAAAGCTATTATAATCTGTATATTTCTCACAAAATAGACACCAGACATAAGCCTCTTGGCTGAGCCTCACATATCCATTGAACATTAGGACCACAGCTGAAATGACCTGTCAAAGCTGATCTCCCGACTTTTCAGGTGACAAGTCCGTGAAAGCCACAGAAGGACAGCAAGTGTGACCCTGGGGACTTTCACTCTCCCAGGAGACTCCTTCAGAGCCACAAATCAACTCTCTTCACTCCAGCCTTGTAAACCTTACCCGTAGGAGCCTAGAGGCTATTTTTCTTTCCCCTAGCCAGTTTTCCCCAGGATACTGCAATAAATCACTAATTCCAATTGGTGCAGGACCAAGGTCAGATGACCTTTCACACAGCAGGGGGCACTGGCCTGGAGAGGAATGTGCGTCCTTGAGAGAAACTCTTAGGCATGACAAAGGAAGTGAGCTAAAAAAGTAAAAATAAATAATAAGCTCTCCAGAGTCCAGGTTTCTCCTTGAGGATGGAAATTTCTCCCCAATACTGGCAAGCTCAGCCTCGTCTTAATCTGTGTTTTGCAATCTTCCTTACCCCGTCTCCAGTTTCTCCCTTTCACATCACCCTTTTGAAACTACTACCAGTCTTTCATACACTTACATCTATTGCACAACTCTAAACGTTCACACTCAAGAATCCCTTGGCATGGAAAACGGCCCACCCCCTTCAGCAAACTAATTTCTATGTATCCCTCCAAAAAATACCCAGCTCAAGTGTAATCTCCCCTCCAAGAAGTTTTCTTGGACGCTCCCTTCCCGCTCAGTTTCTGATGCCCCGTCTCTGAACTGCACATTCACTCAACAAATGATTGGTGATCAGCTGTCATTTGACAAACCCTACATTCTCATGGTGTTATGGGCAGGTAGACTATTAAATAATATCGCACTGTTTACATTCATTTATTTATGTGCCTTTCCCTCTTGCAGGAATGTTCCTGAGTGGCAGGCAGGGACCACACTCCATTCCTATCCGTTTCCTCCATGGCTACCAATAATGCATAATAATAAATATACCAATAATGCATTTGGTATCTTTTTAACAGATAAGTGAAGGATGAACAGATGACAGGACAGGAGAGAGGGAATGAGCAAAGGAGGGAGGGTCAAAGAAAGGAAAGAAAAAAAGAATGACTTTTGAATCTCTCTCCTCCCTCCCATCACCAACCACCATGGTGGGCATATCTAGTCTCCCAGCCAGCTTCTTCTCATCTCAGTGATATATATCTTGCTTATTGGAAGCTTTCTCAAACCTCTAATTTCCTCTAAATGAGCACCTCTTTAGATTCCTTTTGATAGGATATCACAGAAAGAGCATGTGTTTTGGCCTCCTCCAGACATCTGTGTGATCCCTCTCTGCCACTTAAAATCTCTCTGATGTGAGGGAAGTTATTTCACATCTCAGGCTCATTTTCCTCATCTGTGGGAACAGTATTTATTACACCCACCTTGAAGGTAAGAGAAAAAGGACATGAGGAATGTGAGTTGTGGGGCCTTTTATTAGGGCCTAAAGCAGTCAGCCAGGGATCGCTCAGCCATTGGAGTTATTACGAGATTTTCCTCAGTTTCATTCACTTTTTGAAAGCCCGAGGACGTTTTATAAGTAAACATTATAAAAATGTCTACTTCTGTTTCTTTCCATCACACACCCTAGTGCACTCATAAAATTAGACCTCCACTTAGCTCAACAAATGGCTCCCTCGCTTAGATATTTCCTGCTGGATGGATCTTTTAAAGGTGCTTGGGAAAAATATTTACATTAAATATGCCAAGAAAACAAACACAGACCTACTACATAACAGGAGAAAATTCAAACTAGCAAGAAGATTAAGTTCACAATGAATAAATAGGCATCGCATGTCCATTTGCTGCGAGAGGACAGACCACTGGCAGCCGAGCAGAGTTTCGAACTTGGCTCCACCTTTGCTCCCTGGCCTGGAGAAAGTTACTCAATTTCTCTAGGACTCAGTTTCCCCATCCATAAAATAGATTCAACAACAGTATCTTTATAAGGAAGGTAAGGTGCGAATGATAAAAATTCACACCAAACCCATGACTAACTCCTTAGAACAGCGATTTTCAACTTTTTTCATCTCATGGCATGCACAAGCTATTACTAAAATTCTGCAGCACACCAAAAAACTATATTAGGTCTTTGTAGCCAATCTGACAAAGAAACTAGCTGTAATTTTGATTCAGTCACGCTGGGTGGCTACTGTTGTGTCAGCTGTTGTCATTTTTTTTAATCTGACAATCTAAGGGGAAAGAGGTCAGTGCCCCTGACTGGACAAGTGGTCAGGTGTTGCGTGTTGTGAAAATTCCTGTGGCACGCCCATTGAAAATCGCTGCCCAGGACAGAGTGAATGCCAATATATTGTAGCTTTTTATTTTTCTTTAAAATGATAACATTTCCTCTCATCCTAAGATAGGTCCATTTAAACACTAATAAGATGCCATTTATACCTACTTTATTAACAAAATGTATTAAAGTGACAATACTTACTGCTGGCAGTGTAGTTGGGAAACTTGACTGTTTATACTCTTGGGGGGCCAAGAAAATGACTTAAATGTTTAAAAAGTAGGTTGAGGATCATACGGAGATTTCAGAAAATATTTGCAGTCTTTCACACAAAATTCTTATTTATCCTGAGGCAGGAGTTTCCAGCTTCCCTGAGGAACTCTGCAGCTACCTCTCACAGGTAGAAGGGCGAGTAGACTTATTTTTGCTTGTTACATATATTATTAAGTCTGTGAGATATTTGGGGGGAAAGATTTCTCTTCCAAAATTAAAAATATATCCTGCAGAAATGTATTCAAAGGCAATAATCTAATAGAAAAAGGTTATATATATAATTAACTTTAATGAAGCAATAACTTGTATATGATTGAAAAAACGTAATTTGACTCAATACTCATTACAGTGTAAAAATTTTAAATTAGTTTCAAAGATGATATACAAATAGCCACTAAGCACATGAAAAGATGCTCAACATCATCAGTCGTCAGGGAAACGCAAATCCAAACCACGATGAGATACTATCTCACCCCCGTGTGGATGGCAACTACCAAAACACCAGAAAACAAGAGTTGGTGAGGATTTGTAAAGGAACTGTTCGCTTGATAAAATGGCTTGCAGTTTTTAGAAATAATCACTATGACGACTATATTCCAACACAACACTGAAAATAGATGGAAGAGGAGGAATGGAAGGAAAGTTAACATTTTGGCATTTATTGCTGATTACATGTCACACATGCAGCTACACACGTGTGTAGAATGTAGGAGAGCCTGTAGTACCCATTATGTGAAAGAACCAGAGTCCAATACACTGTAAATCCATCTTCATTACAACTTTAGCCATACTTTTTGTGTTCACAGTCAGGGACTGTAAAAGAACTTAAAAAAAATAAAAACACCTTGATTTTTCTGAGATGGAGAGGTGAATTGTTTTCTTTCTTTCATCTGTTTCTTTTTGGGTTCTTTAATATTGGTTTTGTAATAAAAGAAAATTACACCCTACTCTGAGAAGAAATTTGTAATGAAATGCCATAATTTTCAGGTTTAAAGAAAACAACCAAAGGGCTTTTCAGTTTTCAAAAAAAATGCCTCATAAACAGGTGACTGAAAATAAACCATTTGATATTTTAAAAAATTGTGGTTGATATTATTTACATTACTAGAAGCACACCAATTCCAAGTCTCCAAATAGAAACTGAGAATTGCATCAGCCTCCCATCATCCACCCCTGTCCTCCTCCAATCAGTTCGACGCAGAGCCAAAGTGATCTTCTTAAGATCTTCTTAAAAGAAAAATCAGATTGTTCCACTGTCCTAAGGAGAATTTCCAGAGTGTCTCTCTCCCTCTCTCTCTCTCTCCCTCTCTCTCTCTCTCCCTCTCTCTCTCTCTCTCTCTCTCTCTTTCTTTCTCTCTCTGTCTCGGCTTCTTTTTCCACCTTACCTTGGGTTTCCCGTGTTTTAACCTCCTTCTTCTCTCCCAGGATACCACTTGCATTCACCTGAGACCCTTCCCACTCCTCTTTCATTGCCTTGAACCCTTTTCCTCCTCAGATTTTCTCTGACCTGGGTTCTTCTCAACTCTCAGATCTCACCTACAAAAAAATCATTGCACTGCTGAACTCTTATGATGCACCAGGCCCTGTATTCGGTGCTAGTTAGTGGTCAGCAACTTACAAGACCCGTCCCAGCACTCAAGGAGCTCGGGACCTGGTGGACAGCCAGGTGGTACACAGACAATTACATCCCTGTGGCACACACATATGCAGCGGGTCCTGAGCAAACAGAAGGTGGGGGAGGGGAAGTGAATCAACAGAACCTACTCTCACAGAAAAAATCCAGAAGTATTCATGTCTAAGCTGAAAGATGAACAAGAGCTAGAGAAGTGGTAGGCAGATAGGAACCAAGAAAAAGTTATGTCTCAATTGGAAACAACAAGTGGTTTGCTCTGGTCCCTAGAGCCTGGTGATCCATCCAGAACTCTGCATCCACAGGTAGAGGAACTCTTCGTCACCTTATTTAAGAGGTAAGAATTTGGGCATCTCAACCAAGGCTGCTGTATACACACAAGGGTCAATTACCAAAAAGCAATTACATACTGCTTTTCTCATAGCTCTACACTCACACAATGCCGACCTCACTCTCTTCCCTCCAGGTCTCCCAGGAATGTGGTGGTGGATCCTAAAGCTTCTGATTGGGGTCTTGACAATTTCCCTAATCCTTCTAGAGTAATTGAGACTTACCCAGTCCGATTACCCAACGTGCCTCAGGGATAAGGAAGCCCAGAAGCCCCACCGGGATTCAATGTTATGATGAGCACACAGGACCCCAAGGGGCAAGAGGACAAAGGTATGACCTTGAACTTTGAAAGTCCTTACATCACACCTTACTCAAGAGCAGTTTCTGAGACATGCGCTGAGGGAGATTATATGTAGAAGAGCTGAATGTGTTTGGTTTTTATGTTCTCACTCTTACTGGCCAACACTAAAATGTGGGGTAAGTGAGGGTGAAGTGGAAAGCAAAAAAAAACCACATCCCTAATAATGAGCAGCCCCCAGGAAGAGTCTGAGGTGCCAAGAAACCTGGCCTCCGCCCTGCTTTCTGAGCTCAGACTGCTATAGCAAAGCACTGCAGACTGGTGGCTTAAACAGCAGACATGTATTCATCCTAGTTCTGGAGGCTGGGAAGCCCGGGATCGAGGTGCTAGCGTGGCCGGATTCTGCTGAAAGCCCTCTTCCTAGCTGGTAGGTGGCTGTCTTCTTGCTTTATCCTCACATGACAGAGAGAAGGGGAGCAGGCTCTCCGGTCTCCTAGGGCACTAATCCCAGCATGAGGACCCCACTCTCATGACCTCATCTAAATCGAAGTACCTCTCCAAAGCCTTATCTGTAAATACATCACACTAGGGGGTAAGGGCTTCAATAATAAAGTTTAAGGAGGCACAATTTAGTCCATAGTACCTGTTAACTCTGACTCCCGGGGAGTTCTCTGTTTCTTCCCTTTTCTCTGTTTTTTATTCTTCTGCTAAATAAGCAATACCAACAAAAAAGAACTATTATTTATAATTATAAAACACTTACTGTGTTCCAGTTACTGTCTTAGAAGATCAACATGTATTCACTCATTGAATCCTTGGACAACCCAAACCCAGGTATTATTGTTTTCTCGGTTTTGCAAATCATACAATGGAGACACAGAGAGGTTAAGAAACCTGCACAAGGTCCACATAATAAACTTGCCAGGAAAAGATTCATTGAGATGGGAAGGACAGCTCAGTATAAGAGACCCAGACTGAAATGAGGAAGGTGTTGCTGGCAGGGAAAAGACAGCGAGTAGGGATATGGCCATAAGGAGGCCGAGGGGGGTTGGAGGAGGGTGAGGGTGAACTGGCCAGTCCGGACCTCACCTCCTCTGACAGTGCACCCTTCCCCGTGTCTGGCAGGGGCTCAGCACAGCGTGTACGTGATCGGGTCCACAGTGGGAGATCCACACTCTACAGTGTCCATGCACTTCAGGAGGCCCAGGTTTCTGTGTCCTCAAACCTACTGTTAAAATAGGTAAGAAGAAAGATCAATTTGAAGCTACCACCAAAGGAAGCTGTGTGCTTTTTCATTCAACTTTTCAGGGGATGACGCCACACTGGTGAGGAGAAAATGTGGTGGCCTCAGTCCTGGCAATTTTTGCCATTTTCTGAAGCATGGTAATTGGGCAAGGAGCATTTTTTGGACACTGCTCTAATTAGGGGTCTTAGGGGGAAGCCCCTGAAATTACGGCTACTGGAGGTAAAACACCTAGATTCAGAGACATCCTTGTGAAGATTCACACTAAGAGGGAGAATTAGAGAAATAACAAGTTAATTTCTATTTTCCTCTCTCTGAGTGAATAAGGCATAGAATTAAGTCAAGTCACCTTCATCCGCTCACACAGAGGCCAAGCATGTGTGCGCATGTGCACCTATCTATACACACACATGCTCCTTCATTGTCCATAGGCACAGCCACTCACACCAGAAGAGCAATGACGCAAAAGTAATCAGTTCCACGTGAACAGAATCATGCTTCCTTCCACCCCTCACTTACCACCCTTTTGTGGCCCTGGTCAGTTGCTTTATTAGAAACCCGTTTGTTGTGACTGCATGGCAGTGATTTAGACAAAAAACACGGATGCCAGTCCCAGCTACATCACAAAAAAACTGTGTAAGCTTACCATGGTTCTCAATTTCCTCACCATCCACCTGCAGTGATAATATGGAAAGGGGCAGTGTTTTCAGTACTGCAGCTAGTGTTACGTTAAGGATGTAGTTTTCCGGTGAAGAGCCTAACAGCTCACATAAATGAAAACAACATATCTCCTTACTGTAGAACTGCCTAGACTGAAACACCTGCCCCCTGGGGAAATGTCCTTCTTGCCTGCACATTTGTTTAGCTGGACAATCAGCCTCAGTGTTGCAAGCATATGTAGGCAATATAGTCTTTCTTATAAGTCAGCAGGGCAACTGCTTGGCTAGTTGCCTGCTGAGCAGCCTGGCCCCAAGGAACAGACAAGAGGCACATGAGGTAACCATGCTATGCACTCAGCTCTTATTGAATGCAGGGTCACTCAAAGTAGAACAGCAACATACATTAATATCCTACTCACACAATCTAAGAGAAATCTCTCTCTCTCTCTCACACACACACATACACACACACACACACACATACACACAGAGCAATCAATGGGGAATAATGAACCCTAGACCCAGAGTCTCAGTCTGCAGGTCCGGAAGACAGTGAGGTGGGCAAGGGAGCCATCAGCATCTTGCAAGGAAGAATCTTGAGAACCAGGTGGGTAATGGAGCAGAAAAAGTCCTCAGTCCAGCAGGGCAGAGACTCTGGCAGCCAATACTAAGGGAGATCAGCGTGCCATGGAGCAGCACCCTGGTGTGTGGAGATCAGCTGTCTCAGCAGTGGTCTGGAAACTGCCTAAGTTATACCCCTGAGAATAGTGCACTCTACCCTTCTGGGGCTCTTGATTAGTGTCTTGGCACCCCCGATACCATGTGGGGAATTTCCCCAGGAGCCTATCTATGGGTGGTCCTGCTCTGCAGACACTGCTGTTCTGGTCACATGTGCAGATATCTTAGGTGAGTTTCCTTACCAGATGTATCTAGACTGACATAGGCAGTTTCCTTCTTGAACCGAAGTGTCATGGCTGACTGGCAGCCATCTCGGTTGACATGAGTGACTCCACTTTGTTTTATATATTTTATGCTCTCTTGACTGGACCAATGCCATTTTATTGGTCCTGCTCTCCACACCCAGCATATTTCACGGAAGCATCTGGCAAAACTGACAGATCCAGAGATCCAAGATGCTGATGAAGATCAAGATCTGTGCCAGAGAATCACAGACTTAGAGAGCAATAAACAGAAGCAGAGACACATACAGAAACAGGAAGGAAGATAAAAAAAGACAGAAACCAAAAGACAGAAAGAGATAGAAGCAAAGGGAGTCACCGAAAAGAATCATAGAGACAGACAGAGATTCAGAGATAAGACCAACAAAAAAAAGAGGAATTCCAGAGACATGACCACTGAGAGGAAGAAGGAGAATACAGAGTTATTTTTATAATCTTTTCAGATGATTACCATTACCAAGATTTTCACCCTCTCAGGTACATTGGGTGGAGGTGGGGCACATTCCCTCCCATCTCTCCCCTCTCTCCTCCTTCGCTCTGCTCATACACAAAAGACAAAGTTATCCGAGTCCCGGATGCTGTTAAATACTCTCTTGCCTTCGTTTACAATGTGCTAGAACATGATGTTCCTCAGGAGATTTCGTGCAGGAGACAGTCCTCCATGGCCAAGAACAGCGGGGGCTGCCAGCCACCTCCCGAAACCATGGCAGAGCCAAGACTGAGAGCGTGTTCACACTCCAACCACATGGGTTTGCGATTTCAGTTTAATGGGCTCAACAGCGCTGACACCAAACAAATCCCTCCCTGTCCCAGAAACAGCCCTGCTTCCAGGCTGAGCTCCTAAGAAAGAATCTGCTTAAAATATGAAACCCGTGATCTGGTGAGGAGTCCACATACTGCAGGTGTGCGCTGGCTCGTGTGTTCCCTTGAAGGAGTCTATGAGCTCTTCACCCATCTCTGCTTTTCTGGACTCCAGGGGCCGAGTTTGAAACCATTTTACTTCCCTTCCTTACAACATTTGGCCAACAAATGAGGTTCCCATACAGGGTTTCCGTGCACCCCAGGAGGAGCTGAATTACCCCTTGACCACCCAGGGTAAAATGAAAAGGCCATGAAAATTGACAGCTGGACAGCTGGGATAATCTCCTGGTTCTACACATTTGTTACTTGAAGGATCTCAATTTCATCATTTTTTAAAATATGGATAACAACACTTCTTGCTTACCTCTCATGAGGGTCAAATGAGCTCAACCATGGAAAGGTTTTTGTAAATGGTAAGAACTAAATTCCTTACTCTCATTTTAGGCGGTTACAGCGCCATTAATGCAGAGGCCAATGAAAATGAGTTCATCTTTCAGGTCCGTGGAGAACAGTGCCTAGCTAGCAGGTACGTAATCCATATTTATTGAATACAGGCACGTTCTTGGTCCCTTCCCTCAACTTTCTCTCTTTTACTATGTTCATTACCATATCTACCTGACTTCTGGATGTACAACTTTGTCTTCCATTTTAAGCCAGACTGTTAGTCCTTCACCTAGAGGACAGATGAGAGTCTTTCCCTTCTCATGATCTTCAGCCTCCACTGGACATGGACAGTACTTACTGCTGACTTCACCGACACCACTACATCCAGAACTCAGGGGGGTTTGAGGGGAGGGTTGGGGGACATTTGACTAGAGTACCAGAGATTTCTATGGAAACAGTCTGACTCTGGGATGTTAGAGGGGTGGGAGGAGAGGGAGTTAGAGGGCTGGCCCCACAGAAATAGGGATAGCATTGAGGTCATCTGATCAATCTTTCATTCTACCTAATAGTGTCCCTTTCAGTCCATTTAAACTCTCACCTGGGGCTTAGAGGTCCATCCGTTATACAGTCTCAAGAGTTCAGCAGTGTTCCCCCCGTGAGGATGAAGAGGCCTTCTAAATATCTGGAAAATTCCTAAGGATAAACAGCATTGCTTGTTGGTTCCCCAGCACGTCCTTCAGCATAGTCTGCTAATAATAGCCTTAAAATTCAGACTACGTCTAAGTCCAAATTTCCAAGCCTTCACTGTTAATCCTTTTTTAATTGACGTGAAGTGTATTTCCAATTATTAATGGAAAGTATACAATCTGGAGTCTAATTAAACGCTCTAATCACATTTCTACTATTAAAATGGTTTTAGGTTTTTGTTGTTGCTGTTGTTTTTCTAATGAGCTGTTTACTCTGCTGATAACTGCAGTGTGGACAAAGGAGAGATTCAAAAACAACTCCAAACACTCAAAAAGAAATAGCTTTGCTATTGATAAAAATAATAACCTCATGTACAGCAGGGGGTGGTAAGAAAGCCTAAATTTATTGCTGCTGTGTCGAATGCACAAATGTCACTTCCTTAAAGAGGGAAAATTGGTTTTTAAGCCTGGTTTGGCAGCCAGAATCTCTGGCTGTCTGCATAATATTGGATTTTTCAAGCTTTCTATGATGCCCCAGGGTGGGGTGTTTTGCATGCAAATTGCAAATTATATAATACTAAAGATGTTATATAAGGAAAAAATGAAGACTTGGTTCTCATTCTTTTAATTTTATTTTTTTAGTCCCCAGCCTTTCTGGTCCTTTGAATTCAGCTAACGTTTACTTAGCATGTACAGTGTCAGGTGTTTTTAGGTCATTTAAAACTTGTGGCAATGATTTGAAAGAGGTAGAATTATTCCATTTTTGTGGATGAAGAAACTGGGGATCTGAGAGTTGAAATGACTCAGCCATCCCATAAGGAAGAGGTTTGGCTCAAAGTTCTACTCTAAAGCTCCTCAAACTCCTGGAGGGCTTGTTAAAACGCGGATTGCTGGGCCTCACCTCTGAGTGTATGATTCAAGACGTCTGGGCTGGTGCCCAGGAATGTATGTTCCCAACATGTTCCCAAGTGGTCCTGATGCTGAAGGACAGGGGACCCCACTGTGAAAAACACTCTCTCCAACATGCCGCTTCTCTCCTCCTCAGATTCCTCGACCCTACAGCTACAAGGGGTTCCGAGGGGTCATTCAATCAATGTCTCCCCTTTAGATAGGTAAAATGTTAATTACATCTCTTTTATAGACGGTTCATCAGAGATTTGTTGGAGTCAGGAGAAGGAATGTCCTGTCAAGAGTCAGCCAGGCAGTAAGTACCAGGTTTCTAACGTTTGTCATTAGGTTGACGTTTAGCAGGTAGGACACCTGTAAAGTGTGAGCTCATCTGATGAGCTAATTTGTCACACTAACCGCTGCCCAGTTAGCCAAACCCCAAATGGAAGTCAGTTAGCTGGTTAGAGCAAGTCCTTTCCTCACGCCAGGATCCAAGCCTACCACCCGTACCTGGGAGGCATGGGGAGTAGGTCAGGCAAGGGGTGGGGGGCAAAAAGAGTCCTTTGGACGAGGCCTTGGCCTCAGCATCATGCTATTTTAGAAGGGGCTATTTAGGTCACTCACGCCGGCCCAAAAGGAGAACATCTGGCTGGAGAAAAACATTTATCATTTTATCTTAAACTTGTATATCCCTCATAATACACTATGAACTATTATTTTAGTGATTTAGTATGTAATTGTCTTCCTTATACTCTTACACCTTGAAATGCTTAATTTAAAAAAAAACTTAAACATTCCTTTATAAATATCTAAAATAAGGTACAATTTTTGTAGCCCTATTTATCACATTTCTTCCCTTTTTTCAATTTAAAGGAAGCTGCAAAGGAGTGAACTGGGCCTCTCTCTCTCAACACTGAAAGGGTCTAACCTCGGTACCTGAGGGTACAGAGCAACCACACTTCGCAAAGCAGAATTTGTCAACATCCAAATGCCCAGAGGATTCCAGCCCAACCTCTGCAGGCAGCCCCACCTCCCCAGGTGGCGTGGGAGGGACACGGCGCTGTAACTGTCTGACTGTGAGACCAGGGAAATCTCCATCTGCAGAGCCTCTAACTAGCCCCTCCACCCAGCCCCCATCCCCTTGTACCAACGTCACTGCTGTAAAATCCAGATCGAAGCATTTCGTTCCCCTGTGGCGCCTTCCGCGGGTACACAGGTACAGGACAAAGCCCACAGCCCTGAGCAAAGGGCATGGCTGACGCCAGGTTTCTCTTCTGATTGTTGTTGATTGACAGCACTGGATTTACTTGCAAGCCATCTCAAGGTTTTTATGAAAAGAATTAGTGTATCAAAGTCACAATCAAAGAAAAAAAAAGACATCCCCATTTAGGATCCCGCGTCCATTGTTTGGGTATGATTGCAGTGAAGAAGGGGGAAGTTCAATCGCTATAGTAATGCAAGTGCATTTTTCTTCACCTTAGTTTTTAAATCAAGTCTCAGTACTTCTTCCCACATGTGCATTGAATTTGACCTTGGGCCTTGAAATGCCAGTACGTCTGCATATCTGATAATGCTGACCCTAAAGATATGAACGATCCAGAAAAGAGAGGGATACAGGCATTTGTCAGAAAACACACAGCTGGGGTGGTGCAGGACTGGGATCTGCCCCCAAGTCCCTCTCATTTCAGCCAAGAATCTTGATTGTCACGCCATCTGTCCACACGAGGTGGAGCGGGGGACAATAACGGAAGGTGTCTCCAAAAACCAGAACCTGGACCAAGGCCCCTACCATCCACAGTAAGTGCAGTGTGCTGAACTCACTGTATGAATCTGGTCAACCCTTTATGCAGTTTGAGCCTGCAACTCACAGCCCTTTGTTTCCTTCCAGCTTTGATATTCCGATGGAGTAAAAACTATTCATCTTTTTCCATCCTTACAGACTTGACCATCAAGATGGAAGGAAAATGTAGTTTTTAATTTTTGCAGATCTAAAATACAGCTTAATTGCTCTAATTTTATTTTGCTTTTCTGTCTCTCTGTTGTTCTAGGCCATTATCTTTCTCTGCCCTTTCTTATTTTGCCTTCCTCCATTCTCGTCCCCTCTTCTCTCCATTCTCCCTCCTTTGCATTGTGTGGTGGGCCAGCATCTTCCACTCTCACTGTCCCTGAGGTTGCTAAGTGGACAAAACTACTGGGCAAACATCACAAATACACTGGGTGACCTAGGACAAGCCAGTCACATTTTTAGGCCACTTGTTCTTGTATATAAGTTGGGAAGTGTGGGCCAGTTGATTTTTAGATTCTTTTCTCTGTATAATAATTCAGCATATTCTTCCCCTACCCCAGAAGATAAAATTGTGGATAGTATCCCTGGGCTCCTGCCCACCTTTCCTAATGGCACCTTCACTTTTGTCCTTCATATGGCTCTGTAGGAGATGTGAGGTTTCCCAGGGTGGCTGAGTGCCCCTACTCTACCTGGGATGAAGGCTCGGACACTTCTTGGCAAGTGAGCAGACTAGTTAAATGGTGCCAAGAGTGACTGATGAGCAAGTTCTGATTCAGCAACCAGAAGAGCTTGAGGGCCCTTCGGTAGTTCTCAGACGAAGGACTGGAGAGCAATGAGCAATAGGAATCTATTAATGACAAACCGTGTCACGGAAAATGGATGAGCCTTGGGATGAGCCTTACCAATGAGGGCATGAAAGGGACAGAGTGGCTTTGATGTTGTGGACCTGAGGGACGCTCCTGACCGAGACCGGTGAAATCATGGGCTCGGCAGGCAGCAGCTTTAAGGAGAATGCAGTAAAAGATGAGGCACAGCTGTGCGAAGAATAAAATCAACCATAAGCTCAGAAGCACTGCATACTGAAGCCTTACTGCTTTCATATTGAATAGTTTTGGGTGACCATGTTGCCTATCCTTGCAGTCTTGGAAAGTTCTTTATTCAAGAACAAGTCTATTACTGGTGAAAAGGGTACACAGTGGTCATTCTGATTCAGTGTGGGTATGATATGAAATGTGGAGCCTCCTCTGATCATGATATGAACCCTTCTTTGTCTGGTCCTTGCTTGCTCCTTATGCTTCATCTCCACACATACCAATATTAAGGTGATATACATTGGTTCAGTTTTACCAGTTGACAGGAGATTAAAACACTCTGTACTATTTGCTAGATAGTCATGGACTGCTCTCCCAGAGTGTACCCTCTGCTTGCCTCATTCCCCTTCAAGTTCCATCATTTCCCAAGATCCATTAACTTGAGTGACTTCTGAGATCTTCTGAGCATCTCCTGAACCTGCACTATGCCTGCCTTTGGTTGCTTTGTTCCAGTTGGTTGAGGTTTGTGGCAAGCAGAGATGGGCTACCCAGATCCTTCCTTAGTGAAGGACTTATTGTTCTACTAAAAGGAATCCAGCCAGCAGATGCTGTCCAGGCTTTGCTTTGGCTGCAGAAAGCCAGGGTCTTGCTCTTTCATGTCAAATAAATAAACAAGATAGAGTTTAAGGCCCTGGCCATTTCAGCTCAAGGGGACTTTTCTGATCAGCAGTATTTTCTCAAGGCCTCCCTGTGGGATTGGCCAAAGTGTTGTTGGACCTGGACCTTGGTGCAACATTTCCCCCTGCCCAACCTTGCTTTCCACCTCTTCCTGCCACAAGCCAGCACCTAATAAACCTTTGGCACCCCTAACTGCGTCTCAGCATCTTCTTCCAGAGCACCCACGCTGCCACAATATAGGTTTTGCAGGTTGTTAAATATTTTTACTACCAGCTCTATGTATATAAACCGAGTTGCTTTTAGATCCCAGTGCACTTCATAGTCTCTCATGCTTCTAAACCTGGGCATTTGCTGTGCCTTCATCCTGATACATCTGCCATGCCATTATTTTTCACCTGGATCACTCTACTTACACCCTGAGAACTCACCCTCATAGGTATTAGTCCTAGGCTCTAGTCCTAGGACACCTCTCATGGCTGTATTAGAGTTCTATTGCTCTGTGACACACTACCAAAAACTTATTAGGTTAAAACAGCACAAAATGACTATCTCAGAGTTTCTTATGGACATGGGTTCACTAGATACCCTACTCAAAATCTCACAGGGCTAAAATCAAGGTGTTGACCATGGCTGCAATCTCATCCAAGGTTTAGGTCTCCCTTCCAAGTTTACTCAAGTTTTTGGCAGAGATCAGCTCTTTGTAGTTTTATGACTGATGTCCCCATTATCTTATTTGCTTTCTTCCAGGCCAGCCTAAGACTGTCTCTTTGGTGCTTCACTTTCTTTGGAAAGGCTCACCTGATTAGACCAGGCTTAACCACGATAACTTTCATTTTGAACAACTCAAAGTCGAGCCATTAGCAATGTCATCACAGGAGTGATGCTCCGTCATATACACGGATCCCACCCACACTCAAGAGGAGGAGCCTCTATCTCCAGTGCAGCCAGTCACCATGGCAGAGAAAATGAGTTTCACACTAACAATGGAATGCTCTGGCCTGGGAGTAATAAAAGTACTTTTGCTCACAATTCATTCACCAGGACTAGTCATGTGACCCACCCAAGCATATCACAGCCAGGAAGTGCCTGGAAGGGGTACACCTGGTGGTTTGATAACCACCACTAAGGACTACCACTGAAGGTAAAGACTGGTCTTCTATTTCTGGCTCTTTAGTACTTCTCCTAGTGACTGAAACATAGTCAACAAATATGATATGAAGAAACAAGATAACATTTCCAAGTTATCTTTATGGACTTTCTTTTTTTCTTTCCTTCTTTCACTGTCTTGAAACTCCAAAAATGACAATTCATTCAACTGTATTTTCATGGCTGATTTGTGTTGATTAATGGTTTGATCAAAGTATTATTATTGAAATTAAGGGAAAATCCATATTTTAGAAATAGAAGAGTATAAAATATTTCAATGCTATTAAGTGAAATATAGATTTCTAACATGTATACAATTTTTAATCAATTTTTTAATACTCAGGGATCTTCAAGGGGTCCTAAGGGTAGCTTTTCCTCCTGCAATCCTGAAAAAGAGATGTTAAATTATAGTTAGACAGGAGGTGTGACATGACTTAAACATTCATAGCAACCATTTGCATTATTCCTTTAAGCAAATGCCCTTGAAGAAGCAAATCTGGAACATTCCCTACATTATAGTATTTTTTTAATCTTGTTATCAGGGTGATACAGATACTTCAGAGCAGTGACGCACAAAGATTCATTCAAGCAGCCAGAACATAGGGTGATGCATTTGAGGGGAGCAATGAGCCAACTGAAGCTGTACCAACCTTTCCTCAAACCACTGGTTTAAATAGAACACTATGTTTTGGCCAATGCCTAGCCTGCCTAAAATGTGTCTACAGAATCATTGTTAATGACTTCACTTTGATTTTTCTTATATAGTTGAGATTTTAGACATAACTAGCAAAGCAATACATTTTAACACTCTGTAGAGATGGACAAAGTGGAGTCATGGATAAACAGACATGGAAAGAGTGGTGCTGTGTAGCACTCAAAGCTGACGTTCCCAGCCCATCATCAGACAAGTATAACCCTTGTCCCACAGAAAGATGCCAGGCTTGAGCATGAAGACAAGGGCTAAGAGGCTATACAAATCCTGTCTGACCTGTGTCCATACCTTGATATAGAGACAACAGAAAAAAATGTTACTACCCAAAGTTCCATGTGACATAAGAGCAAGGGAACCTCAAAGATTCATATTCTAAAATTTAGAGGTCTCCAATCCAGGCTGAGAGGAGCAGGGAGAGATGAGTCAAGGCAGTAAAAAAAGGGCATCTGGGTGCACAACACAACCCAGGCTTGTAGGAGCTACAGCTGATAGGCCTGTAGTAGGTGCTCACTCGACACTCCATGTAGCAAGACCAAAGCCAGGGTGGGCAGGCTGGGGCATCAGATCCGGGCAGATATGGATAGAGTAAGGCAGATTATGGGGACAAGGACAAACCAGTGTGGGGCCAGTGCTCAGCATCTGGAAGCAGAGACAGAAAAGATACAGAAATAATATAAAGATCCAGGGTTAATGCTAAAAGAATGATAAACAAGTATGGTAGGTATGCCACAGGACCTAGGATTCAGATGGTAGGACATCCAGGTCATTAATTTCCTACAATAGCATATTCCGTCTGGTTCTCTTTTTAATGATTCATGGATATTTTTCCTTTTTCTGCCTTAAATCTGAAAAGCATTTCTAAAATGAGTGCAGGAAGCAATGCACAGGTATAAACACCATAAAGTCTGAGGCTTGGCCACTGTAGCTGCATAAGAAACAGTAAGCACGGTGCCAATGACTATAAGTTGGGAGGGTGAGGATGCCCGAGAATGGCAAGCCCTTCATGCATGCAGCTGGCTATGTTTTTGAGCATTGCTTTGGGGCCATTACCTGTGCAAAGTGCCCAAAAGACTGATTCAGAGCATATAGTAGGTGCTCAATAAATACTTGTTGAATGAAGACATAGCTCGCCTTTGTCCTTAAGGAGTTCACAGGCCAATAGAACAGGCCATAGAGCATATCTATAAGGCATTGGCTGCCTGCTCCATTTAACACAGAAAGCAAGATAGAAACCATTTCTATTGGCTTCTTTCAGCTTCCCTGGTGAGAAGCAGGAGCCACTTGGCAAATGTCAGCAAAATCAGTAAGCCTGTTGTAATGACATGAAGACTTTTGACAGAAGTATAGATGTTTCTTAATGGATTGCTAAGTCAGTGTGAGGCTAAGGGAGCTTTCCAGGAGGCACCCAAGATTGTACATCCTAAAAAGCACAGCCACATCCCCGGCGCTGCTGGATTTCACAAGGGAGAAACCCTCAGAGCAGCAGCAACCACAACAGGTTCAACAGGATGATGGAGGCACTGTGGTCAGCCCAGCAAAAATTTGAGCAGGTACTCAAATGGGCCGCACAGATCTGGTGGGCTGTTTGGCAGATCTATGAACTTGAGAGTAAAGGACCTCCTTCCATTCTTCTTCCCTTGAAAAGAAAAGAAATCCATTTGTTACCCAAAACAGGATATGCAAGGTTTTCCCTGTTCTCATATTTCAAATGACCTGAGGGGTTTGGGTGGGTGCTTGTCAATTGTTAATGTTAACAGACAAGTTCACAACTCCATCTGATATTGGCCCCTTGACCCCAAATTCAAGTTACCTGCACTGATTGCTAATATGGAAGTGAAAACAAATCATTACCAAGGACTCCCCAAAGTTAAGGCTCTATCCTTGGGGCACTAAGCCAGATGATTCCACCTCTGAGGCATACTGGGAGGTCTGGACAAGAAAAGAGAATGAGCTGAAGCCCAGGACAACAGAGAATCTGAGTGACAGGAAAGTCAGTCATTCACACCATCCAGTCCCAGAGAGGTAAAGCAAACTCATATTCCATTTGAACCTGCACTGGCACCTTAGGGTAATTATTTGAAGGTTAGGCTGAGGGTGAAGGAAAATTACTTTTAATAATAGTGACTCTCAACACCAAGACGAAAGTGAAGGACCAGACACCATGAGTGGTCAGTAAACAGCCAAACTCATTACTCAATGGGATGATGCAGCTGGAAAACACAAACAGATTTTAAGAAGCTCAGGGAGTCAGGAAAGCAAAAAGTGTTGCCTTAAATTTCCATCATAGACAGTTGAAAATAAAATCTGAGACATTAGCAGATGTACCCAAAACTGTATCATAAGCAAATAGAAAAGCAATACTGTCTATAATCCCTCAGTAGTGTGATTCTTATCTAAGGAATCTCACAGGTGTCCATTGCATGATGATGCCCTTGACCAGCATTTCTTGTGTTTTCCCTTGGTACTCCTGTACCTGACTTACGCCCTGGCCATAAGGAACTTGCCTGCTGAATAAACCATCATCTCACACCCAGGTTTCTTTGCTGATGCTGCTCTTGATTTTTGAATATTTCAACCTGGAGTACTCCTGAGCATCCTTC
The DNA here is from genome assembly GCA_028533065.1 of Trachops cirrhosus. Classification (NCBI taxonomy): domain Eukaryota; kingdom Metazoa; phylum Chordata; class Mammalia; order Chiroptera; family Phyllostomidae; genus Trachops; species Trachops cirrhosus. Next base: position 5,558,282 of record CM052538.1, on the reverse strand, counting down.
AAAATTCAGCCTCAAAGTTTCCTATTTACACTTCCACAACCTTCCAAAATACTAATGCTTCCCTCCTCTGTTTACCAGAGCACCTTGGACTTACCCTCTCTGCACACATTTTTTCATCCTTTATAATCAGTGGTTACTTGTCTGTTCCACTAACCTGTGAACTCCCTCAGCCTGGACTGTGACATCTGTCTTCAAGCCACGGTGCTGGGATTCCTGCCTAACACATTAGTAAGTGCTGAATAAATCTTTGTTGGTTGTGCAAATGAAAGAGTAGATGGAAAGTTACTAAGGCTGAGATCTTAGAAACATCATAACATTTGGATCCAGAAAACAGATTCTGAAGTCTTTCATTTTACAATGGTAGGGAAAGATTCTGATCATCTTCAGGATGCCTTTATGGCTTTATATATTTCTGATTTGAATGCAATTCAACAAAGATGTCATCACTGATAAGACCTCAGTTTCTCAGGACCACCATTTGAAAGAAGTATTGATTTGAATGCTTGTGTTTGCTAAAACCAGTTTCACTATTTACACAGTTTCCTATCTGTGAGCTTGTTTTGTTTCAACTACTATGCAAGTAGTAATAGAATCTGAGATCTACGAAACTATGGAACCATAGAACACTATGGTTAGACCCCAATAAGCAATGGAAGGGCTTTCCACATCCAAGAACTCATCACTATTTTTGTGTCATTATATACTCTGAACTTTCTAAAGCGATGTATAAGCAACATGGGGGGGAATCGCGTGGGTACCATGCTGTACATAACGTCTGCAAAGCTCTTCCAAGCATTTCCTCGTCAAAGAGCCCGTTGCCTTTGGGGTCCAGTCAATCTTGCAGACTCCCCAGGAGACCTGAGTTTCATCATAGAAACAGTCAATAATGAGTCCCAAGGTTCAAAACCTCAATTTTTACTGAAGGTCCCAGGAACAATTTCCCCGTGACTTCCATGACTTCCATTTACTTGTGAAATCAGAGCACCAAGTTTAAGTTCTTTCTAAATTTATACTCTCAGAATTTTTTTCCTGACACATCCAGATCCAAAGTCCAAATACGTTCTTATAATAAATCTTCCTCCTAATGTTAAATTTTAAAGCTTGAACAATTATTTCCTAGTTAGCTATGTTATTATAAAGATACAATTGAGAAAATAATGAGTAGAAAACTCCCAAATTCACTTCATTTTCTTTTTCATTTCCCTAGTAACTTAACCTTTATATTTGTGTTTGGTTAACACTTACCTGAGAATGAGTTTGTATTTAATGGCTGCATGGTACCCTGGACAGGAGAGTGGAAAAGAGGTTCTAAAAAATATTCATAAAGATAATGATGATGTAGTATGTTTAAGCAGATTTCAGAATGCATAACATGTTTTCATTGCCTTTATCTCTCACAATAGACCGGTAAGTGTTGGTTAAGTGAATAAGCAAGATTATTTCCTGGAAAGGGCAAAGGTCACAAAATTGAACAAACCTAGCCTCCAATTTCAGCCATGCCATTTATTAGCTCTGTGATCTTTATTTGGTGGCTTGGTGTGTCCCAGCATCAATTTCGTTCCAGGTAAGATAATGATACCAATCTCATGCCCACATCATCCACTCCATTAGCACACACTGAACGTCTACCCCGTTCCAGGCACCTGTATAGATTTGGGGATACAGTGATGAAAAGATACATTCTTAAAGTTAATATAAAGAGTAAATGAATTAATGTGCATAAAGTTCTTACCATATGGCAGATGCTCAATGAATGTTGTGTTCTCCTATAGTTCTATTTTATAGGTGAAGATATTATATTTAGAATATTTACATGACTTGTGATCACAAATAATGGTCACATGTCTAGTAAGTAACAAAAAAACAGCCTTTAAATGAGACATTCAAGATCCTAACAGGAAACCGGACCATCAACCTGGATTCTGGGAGAGATTTTCTTTTTTTTTTTTTTATTTTTTTTATTTTAGTTTTTCAGTACAGTTTCTATTCTTTATTCCCATTCCAGCCCGCCCACCCATTCCTCCCCTCCTCTAAGGATTATACTAGTTACAGAAATGTTTGCCAGTTTAAGGGAACATTCAAAAGGATTGTTGATACACCTGGAGTCTAATGTTGGCCAGAAGTCCTTAATAGCTGCTAGGCCTGTAGGAGACAGAAGAAGGGGGCATGGAACAGAAGGTCCACCTGCAGAGCTGTAGCTATGGAATAACACAGCACCGCCGAAACCACTCTGGGGTGGGGAGGGAGCAGGAAGAATAAAGCCTTCGCCTTGCTGCCCTCCTAATCTCTAGTCTCCTACTGGCCCCGCTCACTGGCTTCTGAGCTAGTGGCATAAGTAACTAGATTCACATTATAAATATCACAGAATTTTTTCTCACCAGCTTAGTGATAGCCTCACTCAGAGCAGGATGTGCAAGTGTGTGTGTGTGCACTCACATGCATGTGAATGTATGTGTTGGAGTATCTCCGACACCTATCACAAAGTCTGGCATAAACCAGGCAATCATTAGATGTTTCAAACTGAATTAAATTAAATAGAGTTGCTTTAGAATGGTCGAGTTCCAGAGAATAGTGGAAGGTGCATGAGCTTTAGGTTTGGGGTATTTCATCATGTACCAGTTCTGTGCCCACTGTTATATTTATGCCAAATATGGGATAGTGATGAGGCAAGTGTACTATAAAGCCAGCTTATTTGGGTTTAACATTCAGCTCATCCATTTACTATTTATTTTACATTAGTCAAGTTTCTTAGATTCTTCTGCTCCATTTTTTTTCATCTAAAAAATAGCATAATAATTTACCCATCTCTAACGCTAGATTAAGGATTTAATAGTTAGGTCCAAAAGGTGCTTAGAATAGTGAGTGTTCAATAAGTGTGTGTATTTTAAGTTATATAACTATCCTCAGCCTCAATTTCTTCATCTGTAAAAGAGTGAGCATTACATCAATCTCCCAGGGCTGTGAGAATTGCAGAGAAAAGTGTGTCCAAAGGGCTCAGCACAAGGCGCCAGCCCACAGAAGCTGACATTATTTCTTCCCTCACATGTTTTCCCTCTTTTCTTTTTCCTCACCTCTAACATAGACCTGACCTCACAACTAAAGGAAGTTCTATTCACTTTACGGTTATGTGAGGATTAAATAAGAAAAAAATATATATATATATACACAGACAAACAGGTTGGAGCATATTAAGGTTATGTGAGTAGAAAAAATATGTATATATATTCAGGGTAGGGCAGGTTAACAGTTGTTCCTATGGAATGTAATACAATAATTAGTAAAGAGTACTAATTAAACTCTTAACTATAAACTCTGTGTTTTGCATACTCACAACTGTAAACCTGCTTTTGCCCCACCCTGTATGTATGTACATGTGTGTATATATGTAGATATAGATATAGACATAGATACAGACATAGACATAGTCATAGACATAGACATAGATACAGACATAGATATAGACATAGATATAGATGATATAGACATACATAGACACAGACATAGATATAGATATAGACATAGATATAAACATAGACACAGACACAGACACAGACACAGACACAGACATAGATATAGATATAGACATAGATATAGATGATATAGACATAGACGCAGACACAGACATAGATATAGATATAGACATAGATAGAGACATAGACATAGACACAGACATAGACTCATTCTCCATGGAAATATTCTTCACATGGAAAAGTCTCTGAAAATGTTTATTTCTTTTCTTTCTCTTTCCCCCTCCCAGGAGGCTTGAGATCTAACCAAAGAACAGACTTAGATGCTGCTGAGGAGAAGTCGAGTACTCTTCAAAGCATCCATCTTTAAGACGAAGCATTAGTTTAATTACTCGGTCTGTCTCTCTGTGCCTCAGTTTGTTCATCTGCAAAGTGAGGGTTCTAGAGCACCTACGATATCGGATTGTTCTGGGCGAATTGGACTGGAATGAACATCACAGAAGCAGAGAAGCAAAAGAGGGGTGCAGAAGCTGAGCTCTGACCACACCCCTTCTGTGCTTCACACCCCTCAGAGTGCCTTCATTGGGTCAGGGCAGGAGACAAGCTCCTCAAAGCCTGCCGTCTAATGGCCTACAAAGCTACATGGTCAGCCCAGGCCCTTCCAAATACTACCTTCCTCATCAACACAAGAGTATCTGCTCCTTTGTCCATATGTGCTGAACTTCCAGTCTTTCAGGTCTTGGCTCATGTCTTACTTTGTTCCTTAAAGACCATTTCCTTAGTGTTTCTCCTGTAGAAAATGTTGTACTGAAGACTTCCCAGTAGTTAAGTTAAAAGATTGTGACTCTCTCCTGCTTACTCCCATTACTCCTGGTTTATGTCACCATCCCAATGCTAATTATACTTCATCTGGGATTACAGTGCAAGGAAAGCTTCTCTCAAACTTGTCCACCTATTTTTTGAGAGCAAAGATACATCTTATTCATGTTTGACACTCTTTAGTGAAGTTAGTATTGTTGACCTACCCATATTGTGTGTTTAATAAATATTTCTCTATGACTTGATGAATTAATGAATTGGTTTGAAGACAGATCTTACATGTAAAAATAGTTACATTTGGAGATAAGAAAACTTTAAGTCATAAACAAGTTCAAAACTTGGTTTTAAATAGCTAAGATCTAGAACCTGACCTAATCCACTTATAGAAAACAATGAATGCAACTGAAAAATGATAAAATAAGGGTTTTAATTTTCATTTTAGATTGTCTGGTTGTAGCTTGACCATTATGGATACATAAATAATTACTGATAGCTCCAATAAGATGTAAATGCTAACTAAATATACCAATTTGAATGGTATTGCACTATGTAAATAGTATTGATTTTTTTCCTTCTATTAGAGTAAATCATTGTGAGAAAATAGCCTTCCAGTCAATGGTTTTAATTTAAACCTAATTATTTTAATTATTCCCCAAAGCAATCGCATTATATTCTATCCGTATATCCCAGGAGATACTGAGCTTGTGTGTGTGTGTGTGTGTGCACGCGCACACACGCACACACCAGAATCCCAGACAGACACAGAGATTGCAGCTCCTCAACTTGCTGTGTGCACACTCTTCAGATCAAACTCCACCCCTTCATGGAAAAACCTCTGCCCACCTTCACCCAAGTTCTCTTCTGGAACACTTCCAGTCACCACCACAGTTTGGACCCAATGTCTGTATTTGCTTCGTCATGTGATTCATGTGTTTAATGTTTGGTTCAAGTAAAAGTGAGGAAATGTGGTGCTAATAGGCCTGGAAAACTTGTCCTGTGTATGAGGAGTCCCAGCTTGAGCTCAGACTGGGCCAGGCATTCATGCACAGATGGGTGGGCAACAAGAAGCCACCTGCATGCACAAAACAAGGAAAAACGTTTTTGCATATGCATTTGTGGGGAGTGAGGGCAAAATAAAGTATCTTTTGTAATTATTGGTCCCCTGGCCCTGTATATGTTTCAACCATGAAAAGATGGGGGCTGCCTCAACTTAGACCTGAGATATAAGGACACAGCATCACTGCTTCCATGTCTAGGAGACATGATGTTGACATGATTCTGGGGAGAAGAGCTCCACAAGAAGCTCAGAGTTTTTGATGCCCTGAGGTAGGAACATATGCCCCATCTTGCAATGCTGGCGGCTTATGCACTCACCTGTGGCAGGAGGTGTGCCCCGCCCAGTGCTTCCTCCATAGTGCACAGGAAAAGGGAGAACCAGAGCAGATGAATGATAAAGGATGTGCTGGACAGCTCCAGTGACACAAACATTCTGGGGGCACCCAGAACGCAGGGGTGGTAATTAGACAAAAAATTTGTCATTACTATTATGTTGGCTTTATTTGGACAGAGAAAATAATGAATCCTAAAGAAATTCTCCACTTAAGAGGAACTCCTACCCTTTGCAACAGCATGGAGAGAACTGGAAAGCATTATGCTAAGTGAAATAAGCCAGGCAGTGAAAAACAAATACCATATAATGTCACCTATAAGTGCAACCTAATCAATAAAACAAACAAGAGAGCAAAATAGAACCAGAAACGTTGACATAAATAACAAACTGACAGTAACCAGAGGGGAGGTGGGAGGAAGATAACAAGGGAAAGAAGGGGAAAGATCATGTCAGGGAACATATATAAAGGACCCGTGGACAAAGACAACGGGGGGAGGACTGAATATGAGAGGTGGGGGGTGGGAAGGGCAGGGGAGAGTAATGGGGGGAAATGAAGAGAACTGCAGTTGAACAACAATAAAAAAGTTTTAAAATAATAAAAATAAAACAAGAAAGAAAGAAAACAAAAGAATTTTAAAAAAATAAAAAATTTCTCCATGTAAGGAAGAGTTGAAAGAGCCATTGGCTTGCAGAAGATAGGACTGATGCTTCTCTTTTATTATCTTTTTTTTTTATACACAACAAGCTTTGCATTTTTTATTGTTTCTCACAGTAGGGTTTTTTTCACTTTTTTTTCCTTTTCTATCCTTTATTCCCATTCCAGCCCACGCACCCATCCCTCCCCTCCTCCCTCCCATTTCCAACCCCCCTTGTTTTTGTCCCTGTGTCCTCTATATTTGTTCCTGTAAACCCTTCCCTTCTCCCCTGAAATTCCCCTGAAATTCCTTCCCCTCTCCCTCTGGTCACTGACAACCTGTCCTCTATTTCAGTGTCTTTTGTTATATTTTACTTATTTCTTTGTTTTGTTGTTTAGATTTCGGTTAAAGGCGAGATCATATGGTATTTGTCTTTCAATGCCTGGCTTATTTCGCTTAGCATAATGCTTTCCAGCTCCATCCATGCTGTTGCAAAGGGTATGAGTTCCTTCTTTCTTTTGGCTGTGTAGTATTCCATTGTGTAAATGTACCATAGTTTTTTGATCCATTCATTTACTGATGGGTACCTAGG
>CM052538.1:5504595-5551279 GCA_028533065.1 Trachops cirrhosus | reverse complement strand
TGCTGGATCAAAGGGCAGGTACATTTTTAGTTTTCTGAGGAAGTTCCATACTGTTTTCCACAGTGGTTGTACCAGTCTGCAATCCCACCAAGAGTGCACTAGGGTCCCTTTTTCCCCACAACCTCTCCAACACTTGTTGTCTGTTGTTTTATTTATGATATGGCCATTATGACTGGTGTGAAGTGGTATCTCACTGTGGTTTGCGTGGCTAAAGAAAACAGTATTCAAATAAAAAGAGAACCAACTGTATGGGAAAACATATTTGCCAATGATACCTCAGACAAGGGTTTAATCTCCAAAATATATAAAGAACTTACATGACTCCACTCAAAGACAAGAAACCCAATTAAAAAATGGGCAAAGGACTTGAATAGGCATTTCTCCAAGGAGGACATGCAGAGGGTCCAGAAACACATGAAAAGATGCTCAATATCACTAGCTATCAGAGAGATGCAAATCTCTTTTATTATCTTAAAGCCCATTTGGAGGAGAGAAGTTGGAATTTTAAGTACCTTAAGTACCTTAAGAAGTTGGAATTTTTTAGGGAAACCAGTGGGTGTGATTATAAGGAAAAGCCTGTCAGTTTGGCTGCAGGAAAAATTACTAATCATCAGAGTTGACCAACAACCAGACAAGCTACCTCAAGAGGTAGTGAACTTACTGTCATTGGAGGTATGTAAGCAAAGAGACCAGCTCCTGTCAATAAGGTGGAGCTCATCTGGGGTCCAGATGGAAGACTAGCTATTCTATGCAAGTAAAAGAGACAAATTCAGCACCACTCCAGAGAGCAGGCAAAGGGCTAGTCGGTTGAAGCTGCAAGGAAATAAATTTTATCTTACTAACAAGAGCATATTACCAACAAATCAGGGAGCCATACGAGTTGGCAAAATAGCTCTTTATCACCAGGTGTGTTCAGGTAGAGTTTAGCTGACTACATAGTAAGGTTGCATTTCTCTGGAAAAAGAAATGTGTGTGTGTGTGTGTGTGTGTGTGTGTGTAGTATTTTCTTAATGGCTGAATCTTTTTATTGGCTGAACTGATGTGTAGAATTTTAGTAATGATGACATAAACGCTATTAATAATAACAGAGTAGACTTACATAGCACTTACATAATGCCTTCCACTCTTCTAAGCACTTTTAAAATGTTAACTCATTTAATTCTCACACAAACCTATGAGGCAAGTATTAATATTACTCCCACTTCACTGACAAGAAACTGGGGCACACAGAGATCAATAACTCGTCTTAAATCGCATAGCTAAAAACCAGCGTCTCACCCAGCAAGCACAGCTCTACGACCCATGCTCTGAACTGACAGACTACCTCAGTTAAAGTGGGAGTAGGGGCCTCAGAGATTATTGAGGGTACCTCAAGGGCTCAGCAACCTTGAGGTGTTAGGTAGGATAGGTAGAAAACCAAAGCAGGGAGGAGGAGGGAGACATGGCTCACCAGCTAGCTCAGCAAGACTGAGCCTGGTCCATAATCTTGCCAGATGTTCCAACATCACAGGAAACACCGTGCTAACACGGGAGGAGGACAGCCCTTGAAATCCCACAAACCTTCTCCACTCTCTGGGAAAGAAAGCCTTTGAAACTGTGCTTTCAACTCAAGGCTGGGAAGGCCAGAAAAGTCCCATAGTACCCTAGGAAGAAGCCCACTGACACATTTGAGTGTTCATGCTCTCCCCTTGACCTGAAAGATGGCACCACCATTACCTGTCAATCAATATGCAACTTCTTCACCCCATCCAGCCAACTATGTAAGTCCTCAGAACAAGGCCACCTGGTCTCTGGCCTCTTGCACGCTTGCTACCCCAGCTCTTACCACCTCTGCATGTGCCACCCGGCCTTTGGCCGCCCTTACTGTCATCTTTCTTACCCTGCTTTGCCCTGAACCTATTCCTTTCACACCCCCACTCCCACCTTAACTAGGCCTGTTCCCTTGCCTGAGAAGGGATCACCAAAAACCCCTGCTTGCATGCTAATAGACTCGCTGATCTGTAATTCTTTACTACATTGGTAAGAAGATCTGAGTTTCTGGGAGTTTTTCCCATAACAGAGGTACCTCCAATAGCTGAGTATACCTTGAAGCACAATTTAGAAAATCATTGAACTACAAAAGCTGTAAGGTCAAAAGTAAAAAACAAAACAAGACAAACAAACAAACAAACAAAAAATCACCTCATAGACCCAGACAAAAGTATAGTGATTACCACAGGGAAAGGGGCATGGAAAGAGACAGGAGAGGGTAAAGGGGGATAAATGGTGATAGAAGGAGACTAGACTTGGGGTGATGAACACACAACACAATATACAAGTGATGTATTATAGGATTGTACACCTGAAACCAATATAATCTTATTAACCAATATCACTCCAATAAATTTAATAAATAAGAAAGAAAAATTAAATTAAAATAAATAAAAATAAAAAATCTGCAGTCTCTTCTGACTCCAGTTTCCAAATGGAAGACTTCACAAATGCAAAGCTCGGAGGACTTGGGCGCTGCTGAGTAGAATGAATTTTCTCTCATTTACCTGGACAGGGTGTCCCAGGAGGGACTGTCTCTCGGCCGAAAGCAGGCTCCGCCACTGCCTATGGCCTCTCTTGCTCCCTTTTCTTAAAAGGCTTTCCAGTAAATAGAAATTTCCCTCATAGAAAATTCTCTCTTTATCTTTCAGTCACGGATTAGCCCCAAGGAACTCATTAGCAAAATAAAAAGAAGGCTGGAAAGAAGGAAGGAAAACACAAGGAAAGAAAGAAGGCACAAAGAAAGATGCAAAACCAGACATGTACAAAGAAAAGGGAATAACAGGATGCGAGCTTTGTGTTATTAATAACATGATGAACGCTAAATGTCAGCCCCCTCAGCAGGTGGAGAAAGGCAGACTTCACTTATATAACGCCCCTAACTAGAATAGTCTTCGTGTTCTACTCTCTCTTCTGTCATTTGCTAAAACTGGGTAGGCACATGAGCCAAGGATCTGAACAAGAATTCAACTTTTATTCCAAAGCTACCATATGCTCGGTTTGAAACCAAACTCTGTAGCATATGTGCCCAACAGCAACTGAGTGCAAACAGTGACAATGGAACGTCAAGCACAGAATGGCTTCATGCATTTGTCTTCAGGAATCCCCAGAGCCCTGCTAAGCAGGATAAATGCCGCCAGCTTGCCCTGGTCCTCTCTGGGGCACATCTCAGTTCATGGACTCTGGGGCTAAAATGACTTAAACTCTCTCGGAATTCTTTATGAATTAAAACAACCCACCCCGTTTGCCAACGTTAAACAAACGCATTAGACAGAATAGAGCAAGATGTGAGAGATGAAAGAGAGGGATTTCAGAGACCATCAACATAATAATGTTATTTTTCAGATGAAGAAACTATACCCTAAAGACAGTCAGGACTAGAATTTGAATTTCTGGTTGCTAACCTAGCATTTTGGATTGTTTTTTTTCCTCTTCTTATTACTCCACATGATATATATCTTTCCTAAGCATTGCATGTTCCTTATTTTCTTTAATCCCCCTCTTCTTTGTAGGCTCACAAAGAGATTCAGTCAATGTTGCTGGCCAGCTCTATGTTCCATATATTTTGAAAGAGGACAAAACCTACAAGAGGTCCATTTGATGGCAGATAAATTTTATCATAAGAGAAAATTCAATTCTTGCTCACTTTTACATATTACCAATTTTGCTGAAGGTCTAAGCAGTCTTTTTGAGGCTGAATAAATAATTCCTTGTTCCAGCTACTCTAGGGTAACATATAGGGTCTCTGATGCCTCCTAGTCAGTAAGCAGCTAGACAGGGCTGAGCCTGTTCTCTCTATTTCCTGGTCCTATGTAGTCTCTCTCTCTCTCTCTCTCTCTCTCTCTCTCTCTCCTCTCTCTCTCTCTGTCTCCTCTTCTCTCTCTCTCTCTCTCTCTCTCTCTCTCTCATGTTCTTATGCTCTGTACTCTATCTCAGTATCCACAAGCAGACTAGAATATGCTGGTATAAATATTTTAGTGTGTAATGGAGCAGAAGGCTTAGGTTAGGCCTTGAGCTTACCCTGAACCTTTAATCATTTTGTCCCATGTTCTTTCCAATGCTGCCATGGCAAGTGTAAAAACAGTGCTGCTTTTCCAAGATAAAGATTAGTAGTATTAAATTTTATCCACAGAGTTTCACAAACATCCACTTGTGGATGACATAATGGAATCAAAGATGATAGAGAGATGATAGATAGATATAGCTCTTCCTCACAGTAGAATTCCAAATAATAAATGTAGACAAAAATAAGAATCATAGTAGGCAAACACCACAGTAAAATATATTGCAGAGAAGATCCACAAGTTAGAGGGTGAGAATTTGAGAAGAAACAGAATTTGCATAATGTCAAAATATCTCACCCAAGGCATTTGCCAACAACAACAACAAAAAAAGAGATAATTTTACAATGAAAAAACTTGATGGGTGCTGACTTAACCGAGTGCTTGAGGTGAGCACTACCAGTGACAGATACACAGCCATCATGAACCCCTGACATGATGGAGAGAGGACCCCACAGCGTTTTTATGGCATTCTCAGCAAAAATACACGACAACTCCAGTGATAAGAATATATTACACAAATCCAAACAGAGACACATTCTACAAACTAACTGACCAATACTCTTTAGAAATGCCAAGGTCATGAAAGGCAAGGACAGACTGAGGAGCTGTTACAGACTAGCGGCACTAAGGAATTATAACAAGTAAATGCAATGTAGAAACTAGTGTTGAAATTAAGTCTTAAAGGAGAAAAATGTTATCAGAAAAGTTAGTGAATTTTGAAATACGTTTGTCATTTAGCTTATAATATTGTATCAATGTTAATCCTTGGTTTTGATAATTGGACTATAGTTATGTAAGATGTTATTACTGTTAGCTCTAGAGAAAGCAGGTAAGCCATAGAAGGGAAAACTTCATATTGATTTTGCAACTTTTCTTTAAGTCTAAAATTAGTTCAAAATAAAAAGAATTTAAAAGAGCATGCTACTTCGATTTCCATTCTGGTTTTGCACCTTGCACGTGTCTTCCAAAAGTGTGACCGTCTCTGGTCATGGTACTAACAAAATAACAACCAAACCTAATGCAGGTTTCTTGGAGAGCTTATAACAAAAATAACAGTAAGGAGTTCTTTAAATTGTTCACCCAAATTACTATCTATAGATGTCAAGAAGGAACATAAAGCTAGTAATGGGCCTTACACTTTGCTTTTCTAAGTCTCATCCAGATGATTATGATAACAACAGTGTTTGCAGAGGAAATAGCAAGAAATTAATCTTGACAAACCAGCTGTGTTTTGGAGTTAGGGACCTTCTATAACACTGGTTTGTTTTTAAAATATGTGTCATACCACTTTTATTGCTTATCCCTTAAACTCATATTTTTGCTATACTTTGATTTCACTCGCAACCATCTTTACCAAGGGTAGCATTTTCCAGGGGGGTAATTCTCGTGGGTGGCGATTCTCACGGTTATTAATTCCAGAAAGATGGAGTAGCACATGCAGATGGGCTGTTTCTATGATGAGCCACATTTAGGGCTATTTTGTATAAAGAGGTTTTTTCGTGCATAATGGGAGGTAGCCTGAGGTTTCCTAAAAAGAGCCCCAGAATAGCATATAAGTATAGGCAACTTTGGGTAACTGCTGTTCATGGAGTGTCTTCTGGATCCCAGGGACATGCTTGATATCAACCTAGGTTATCAGAGTTAATCACGTGTCAAGGTAGCTCCCAGTAGAGTCATTTTTAAAAATGACAAAACTGAGATTCAGTTTTCACACAGCTCATAAGTAGCACGAACCAAGATCCAAATCCTGAGCCCTCTGCCTGAAAAGCCAGACAAGTCCCTTTCATATAAGAAGACATTCAAAATATCAGTAGTCTCGTATCTTTAGAGATAAGATCAAGATGATTTGGACACATGAAGAGCTTCAAACAATCCAGAGACCTTTGGTCTGCTAGGTAGGATTGATATTGTTGTTTGTGCTGTGTCACAATTATCTGAATGCCTGCTGTTCTCCTGCTGATGTTTCAGTGAGCAGTTACTCTCCGTCCGAGGAATCCCCAAAGTATCCAGAAGATAACCGTAACAAGCCCGCTGTGGGCACAGCAGCTCCCTTCCAGAGCGGTGACATTTAGCTTGGACTTGAGAAATGAATGATGCAGCCAGACAAGTGGGGGACTGGGTTTCCGGGAAAGAAGACAACGTGAACAGTTTCAAAGGCATGAACTGGGAAGGGCTGCTGATGGCACAGTACAGCTCGCATAAAGGGGCACTTTCTATGGCACCTCTGCGCATGGAGAAAGTGCAGGCAGAGTTCAGTCGAAATTATTGGAACCATTATTAGAACGTGCAGTCAAACCAGGGAGACACGGCTGCCACACAGGTTGCTGGTAAGTTTTAAAATCAACAGTAAAACTTACCTCTGAATCTGCTGTAAACCACCTCTCAGACGCCTTACCTTCCCCTGTGCCTTCTCCTCACTCTTTCAACCTCTACAGTACATGACAATTCAATTTTTTAAAAAAGTAGAGAATAAAAACTCTCTATGTCTTAATATTTATTAGGTTGAAAACCCAATGGTTACTTTATATATTTTTTTAGCAAAGACAGCATATTGAAAAACTCTTATTCCTTACATTGAGCCTCCTAATACAGAAGCTTGATTCAAGCCAGTAGATTTGCCAATTTTACTTTGAAAGAAAAAACAGCCAGAGCATCTTACCCATGTGTTATACCACCCTCGTCAATGACAGACTCAACACCAAGCAGTGGGAAACGATATTGCTATTCACTACCAACTACTGTGTCTAAGGCACTAAACATAATAACAGTGAATATTTATTGAGTGCTCACTCTGTGTTGGGCCACAGGACTCCACAGGGATCTTCCCTCTTATCCATCACAACCGCCCCAAGGTAAAGGTTCTAGAACTATTATCCTCAGTTTGTAAGAAGAAGCTGAGGTATAAAATGGATAAGTAAGCTGTCCAAGAACACCAATGAGTAAGTAGCAGAACCCAGCATTGGCCCCAACTGCATCTGACACCACAGAGTTCACGTGATCCACCCGAAAGCCCTACGTTGTGGTGAATCATTATCCTGTGGCAGCGGTATGCCTATGACCTCGCAGACCTCATAGGTTATAGGCAGAAGTGAAGATCACTATTACAAAGGAAGTGTACCCTAACTGCCACCCAGTTTTGTTATGAGTCCTCCAACTTCTTGTGTGAGGAGGTGTGATCAGTCAGAAATGGCAGTGGGTAATTTGAGCTTTCATAAAAAGAGAACTAGGTGCTCTAATGGCATACCTTCCTAACATGACGAGGCCATCTGGCTGCTGGCACAAACCCACTAGGACTCAGGCGTCCCCACACTGGGACAGGGAGCTAATGTCATGCCTGCCGAGGACAGCTCAGGAGGCATGCTGTGGGGGAGCAAACTGAATGAGGGTAGAAGGGGCATTTCAAGGAAAGAACCTCTATTCTAGTTGCCTCCCACTGATTGTCCAATCTTCATGCTCGAGCCCTCATGAGGGGTTGTCTAAGATTAGAGTTCGGATAACTTGCTCAGGACACACAGTTGGTAGGTAGCAGAACAAGCACTCCCCAAAGCCTTCTCTTTCCTAGTCTGTTGTTATCACATCTGAGTTGTGCTGAGTTGATGCTTGCAACCTCATGGGAAAGAAAAGAGGGATGCTTAGAAGTAACTCATGCGAGTCCCATCAAGCTCCAGACCTGTTTCTCTCCCCTCCCCCTTGTAATAGGAATATCCTAATGTTTCCTTCCAAAAGGCTTGAGGAGGTTAAAGAAGAAGATATATGTGTTAGCATGAGGAAGCAAGTTCAGGGCAAAAGGAGGTCAAATTGATGTTTTGATTCCAGTAGAACCAAATAACCCTCATTTGTCTTTTGCTTAGAGAAAGGACAAAAGGGTGTGAATAGAAAAATAAAAACAAAGAAGAGGATAGAAGGTGGGGGAAAGAAGGAAGAAAGAAATTAAGTGAATTGACTGAGGAACTGCGGACCAGCCAAAGCTCCCCGACACCTGTCATCCACCTTCTTCATGTTCAGCATGCTCGCCTCTCCTCCCTGGGGTGAATCTACAGCCAGCTTTCTAGGGAGGTTCAAAAACTATGTTTACTACTGGCATAAAATAGTTAAATATAGCACTGCTAAGATACTGGTTTAGTAAAAGTATGGAAATGATAGGTGATACTTGTGGAGAGCAGGACCAATCAATTGGCACTGGTCTGCTCAAGATAGTATAAAGTATATAAAACAAAGTGGAGTCACTCATGTCAACCAAGATGGCTACCAGTCAGCCATGACACTTTTGTTCAAGAGGGAAACTACCTAAGACACACTAGACACATCTGACAAGGAAACACACCCAATATATCTACACACGTGATCAGAGCAGCCATATCTGCAGAGTGGGAACACCCACAGATAGGCTCCTGGGGAAATTCCCCACTTGGCATCAGGGATGCAAAGACACTTAACAAAGGACCCAGAAGGGTAGAGTGCACCACTTTCAAGGTATAATTGAGGCAGGCTCCAGACCACAGCTGAGACAGCTGAGCTGCAGACACCAGAATGCTGCTCCATGCCACGCTGATCTCTCTTGGCATCAGCCACCGGAGGCTCTGCCCTGCTGGTCTTTGTCTGCCTTCCTGCCTACCTGGCTCCAGAGAGTCTTCTTTACAAGGCCCTGAAGACTCCCTTGCCCACTGTGCCATCTCCTGGACCTACAGACTGAGACTCTGGGACTTGGCTTCATTATCCCCCATTGATTGCTGTGTGGGTGTTTTATATTTCTCTTAGATTGTTAGAGTGTGAGTAGGATATTAATGTATGTTGGTGTTCTACTTTGAATTAACATGCATTGAATAAAAACTGAGTGAATAGCATGGTTACCTCGTGTGACTCTTGTCTATTCCCTGGTGTTGGGCTTCTCAGTAGGCAAATAGCCAAGTAGTTGCCCTGCTGCCTTATGGGAGAGACTATATCACGAACATAGGCTAATGACAATACATTGACAATCTATGGACTGATAAAGGGGAATGGGCAGAACGAGGTGACTTGGAGATGGGCTCTGTAGCAACACCACACATCTGCTCTGCACACCCACCAGGGAAATCAGATATCCATCAGGGTGCTCAGCTGCAAGGAGCAGAGCCTGACTCTGATCCATTAAAGTGGAAAATAAATTTACTGAAAAGTTATTGGAAAGATCCCAGAATCACCAGAAGACTGGACAGCCAGAGTTTGAAAATGGATGATAAGAGAAGAGGGCGTTTCTCATCACTGCCATCGGAAGTCTGATCAGTGAGAACCTTGCTGCCGGGAAGATGTACGTTTGACAGGAGAGATCAGCAAAGGGAGAATATCAAGGTTTGACTAGTTTCCAGTCTCATTGCCTTTGGCTCAAGTTGGAATGAAAGTGGCAGCTACTATTGGTGTGACCCCTTTGATCCTCTAAAGCATGGGTCACAAAGCTCCAGTTGTGGAACCAGAAGTCCTAAGTTCCAGGTGCATCTCTGCCACTAACCTGTTGGCCGGTGACCTTGGGAATCATATTACTCTGCTCCAGTCCAAGCTCTGCATTTGCCAAGTGGAGATAACAACCCTCAACCTGTCCACGCACGGGGTTGCTATGAGAAGTGAGAAAGGAGATATGAATGGTGTTGAAAACTCTTAAGTACCTGTAAAATGCTGAGTCCTCTTCATGGTCATTAACTATTAATTATTACTGGAAGGTGTTACAGCACATGTAAAAAGCAGTGTCTGGAGAAAACCACCCCAGGGTCAAACACTGGCTCTACTTCTGACCATCTTGATGGCCTTAGAAAAGCTTGCTTGATTTTCTGAGCTTCAGTTTCATTCATTATAAGATAAGGATAAGGATATCTATCTCACAGAATAAGAACATGTATGCAAGCCAAAGATATTGAAATTGAGAGCAGGCTGACAGTGATCAGAAAGGAGAGGGGAGGGGATAATGGGGGGAAAGGGTGAAGAGTTTACAGGAACAATTATAAAGAATATATGGACAATAACAAGGGGGGTGGAAATGGGGGAGGGAGGTGGGAAGGGCTGGGGGGAAGCAGAAAACTGTGCTTGAACAACAATAAAATTTTTTTTATAAAAGACCATTGGAAATTTAAAAAAAAAACATGTATGCAATGCCGAGTTCCTGTGACTTACAAATGATCCATAAGAATAAACAAAATAAGCACTAGCAGCAGTAATAATAATAATCATGCTTTCTCGTCCGATGGCTACTACTAATTCTCTCATCTCCTATAGCAATGAATCACATATAATTTTATAACATCTTTTGAATTACTGTTTGGAACCGATAACTAAAATTTTATTTACAGTCTGCCAGTGTTGTTGTTGGCATGGAATCTCTTAAAAAGGTCTGTTTGATGAAACTCATTTGAAGTCCAGAAAGCTAAGAATCTTGTAGAGTCCTTGCCTCTGTTTGTGTCAGTCACAGCAAGGAAGGGGTTACTGGGGATTGGGAACACTTGCCGCAGCGTAAAGCATCCGACCTTGTCAGGAGCCCTCTGGCTTTCACCAGCACTTCTGCTCTGCTCTGCACAGAGTCCTCAGTGGAAAAGTACTGCCCAGACTCTGTGAATTATTAATCTCATCATGACATCAAATATCCACTAGATAAAAAGAACCGGTGGCCTCCACAATAAAGATCTTAGAGAAAACCAAGAAGGCCGTGACGTCCTTTTAACCAGTTAGGATTTTCCCTGCTCCTCTCTGGGGTGGGACACCCCCTCACTCATTCTCAGCTTCCTCATGCACGTAACTCAAGTGCCATCAGGTTAAAAAAAATACTACTGATTCTTTTTAGGGGGCTGATATGGAGGAAAAGGCTTTAAATGACCCTCCATTCAGTTGATGATAACATACCAACTGTAAGTGAGTTTATGTTTTGAATTCATAGGAATTGGAGCACAAGAAAAGGTTCAAGGTCTTTTCAGTTTTTTATTTTCCCTTCAACAACCAGTTGCTGAATCCAACACACTCAAAATCACTGGAGGGTAAAAAATTATTGACACATGGAAAATCCCAATAGTAAAAGGTCCATAAGAAATACGTCTGTCGTATTCCACATTACTTGAGAAAAACAGGGCTTTGAGCCAAGTTCTTAGTAAGACTAACCCTCTGAAAGAACAGATTCATTTTTAAGTCAGAGAGAGAAAATGACAGGACAGAAAGGTCATGGGTGAAGAGATTTGAGTTTTTTAGCCTTGAGCTTTCCTTCAAAAGCAATTACTGAACACAGGTATTCGAGAATATGCCGACATACCTACCAGTGAAGTGCCATCTACCATTTATGCACAATCTCATATGTATCAGCCACTCTACAGGTGATTCCCTCATACTAATTAGTTTACCCACACTGCAGATGGAGGAGCTATCATTGTGGGCCCCTTTTGCTGTTGAGGAAATGGACGCTTAATAAGATATGCAATGACAAAGGTCAGCAGAGTTGCAGTTCAAACCCAGACTTATCTGGATCTTAATCCTTAAGAAGCATATCATTTAGCAATAGTAGAGCCTCATGAGTAAACAGGTAATGCCAAAGTAATAGTACACAACTACCAAGACAATTAAATCTGTAACTGCTAGACAGCGTCTAAAGCAGGGGTGTCAAACTCATTTTCACCAGGGGCCACATCAGCCTCGCAGTTGCCTTCAAAGGTCCAAATGTAATTTCAACTCCTTAACTCTTAAGGAGTAGTTCCATTTATACAGCCCTAAAATTATTTCAGCCCTTTGAAGGCAACCATGAGGCTGATGTGGTCCCCGGTGAAAATGAGTTTGACGACCCTGGTCTAAAGCCATAAGGAGATGTCCAGGACTGAGGGGTTCTCAGGATGCAAAAATCTCAGGGCTAAACCTGGAGCTACTTGGAACAAACCAAGGGAGTTAGCCACCCCAAGGGAGGTGGGGGTCAGACACTGAAAGACAATCTGTGCTAAATTGAGGAATTTCACATCTGTCTTATATAAAAACAAGATGACTTACATGGGCACATGACTGTTTAAGAAAGGGGGGAGTGATAGAAAGAGAACCCAGGTCCTGGGTGAATAATGGATTAGAGATGGCAAGAATGGTGGCTGGAAGGCTTAGAATAAAGAAGGAAGACAGGAAAATGGGAAATGAAGAGAAAAATATGAAAGAAATAACATATTTCCTTTTAGCTCTAAGACTGCAATTCTAAGATTAGATTTTTCAAATGAATCTAATCTAATCAAAACAGCAGTCCAAATTATAGCATCTTGGAGTGTAACTTTATTCAGAAACAGGATTGTTGCGGATGTAATTAGTGAAGATGAAGTCAGATCCCCGTAGCACAGACCCCTAATTCTAATTCAAAGTGACTGAAGTCCTTATAGGAAGACAGACACAGAGAGGACTTCATGTGATGATGAAGGCAGATGATGCGATGATGTAGCTGCCAACCAAGAAATGCCAAAGATGGTTGGCAGACAACCAGGAGCTAGGGAGAGGCGAGGCAAGGAAGGATTCCCCTACAGGTTTCAGAGGGAAGCCTAGCCCTGACATCACCTGATTTAGGACTTCTGGTCTCCAGAACTGTGTGAGACATGTCTGTTGTTTTAAAATACCCACCTTGTAGGATGTTGATTACAACAGCCTCAGAAAACTAATTCACTAGCCAAACTCTATCCCAACTTTCTTTTACCAAAAAGAGACAGACTAGAGATAGAACTGAATATGAATATTCAGCTAAGAAACTCCTAGGAAGGGCCACCAAACTGAGTGCTTTTCTTGGGGCATTCAACAATCATCTTAACAATCCTGTAACAATCCGGTCACAGGTGAGAAACTGAGACTCAGAAAGAGGCTGCCGCTCACCCACGGCTACTTAGCGAGGAAGCGGCCGATCCAGGGTTTGAACTCGTGTCAATCTGACTTCCAAACACAGATTTTTTATTTTTCCTCCTTGGATTTCCTCATAAGAGTGATTTTTCTAATAAAGCCAAGGCAGTGGGCCAGATGAAACTGCAGAGCCTGGTGGGGCCCTAAACATTTCTGAAAGATGAGAGGAACGATTCTGAGGGACTGGGGTTGAAGGTGGCGGGGGGACGGGCAGGAGAAAGGCTGCTTGCCGCACTGCTCTGAGTCTCCAAACTGTGACCACATCCTCATCCACAGGGCACGCTGTTCACATTCCCTTTGGGATCTGAACCACAGAGGGAGGCAAAGGCAGCGCTTGTTCAGAGAGAGCTGAGAGTAAACAAACCCCGGAGGAAACCTTGGGAGCCGTGCAGAGAAGATACTCGCCTAAAGTTAATTGCTTTCTGGCTGGACATCTGATTAGAACTAACATGTGCAAACCTCACCTGCCATGGTTGTCTACTGTTTTTAAAGTAAATGTTCAAAGAATGTGAAAACCCCTAGTATACGTCTCCCTCTCCCATGGAAAACAGAACAGTGATTATTTGGGGCCTCAGGAAATTGGGATGCAGTTACGGAATTCATCATTCCCCTTGTGCAATCTCGGAGCACAGAGAACAGATCGGATGAGAGACCCCAGAGGAAAGCACGCCATCCGCAAAATGAGCGTGAGTCACTGTTCCAAGTGAGAGTTTGGGTTTTTAAATCAGGATTTTTTTTTTATTTCAAATAATGACCCCTTCATCCTGATGATGAAGCTGTCACGTTTGACAAGGAGGGAGTTTCTTTGTTCTGTTTGTAAAGACACACACGCAGCAAAATTTATAATAGAGAGGAAAGGCGCAAGGCCAGAAGACAGCAAACGGTAACTTAGGCATGTCGTGTTTCTCTCGGAGACTCAGTTTTCTCACCTATAAAACGAAGGTTTTGACCCTGATGCGTTCTGTCTTCTGTGGTCACTCTTCTCTCTCACTCTCTCCCTCATCCTACTCCCTTCCTTCTCAACTCCCCATTTTCCCATTGCCACAAAGAAGAGAGAAAGTCATCCGAGGAATTGGTGAATGGGCTTGGATGAGATGCAGGAAGGGCCCATGTGCTATTATGCAGAGCTTTATATGAGAAAATGAGGGAAGAGGTTGAGATATGGTTTTTGAAGAATTCATTCATTTCACAGTGCACTCACTATATGTGCTTCAATCAAGTGCTAGGCCTTGGGCTTTATAGAGTAGAATATCACTAGGGTATTCTACTAGGATCCAAAAGTACTGACTAAGAGAAAGAAAAAAATGGTTAATTACAATTAAATGTTAAAGTCAAGGAAACAGTCAAGGTGTATTGGAAGTAGGCATTATAGGGCCTTACTTAGTTCTTTTAGGTCAGGGGAAGTTTTCCAGATGAAATAAGTCTAAGGAAGAAAGTGGGAAATGGAATATTATAGAAAGAAGGAGCATTGCATGTAAGCAAAAGACCAGATGGTTAAGTACACCTGCAATTTTAAGGCATGTGGCTAGAGCAGGGAACAAAAGGTCAAATGACAAAATGCCATTTAGGCCTTTTTTAAGTAAAAGCAATTGACTTTCCATAGTGGTCTGCATGCAGAGCCGAGGATGCCTTGGTCGCTTGGCTGGCGCTAGCATACCTGGCAGTGAGTCCACAACTGTCATAGCCCCACGTATGAAGGCCATCACTCACCAGAGTGACACAGTCATTGTGTGGTTCTCCGCAGGACTTGCACTGAAGGGCAGGCACGACGGGAAAGTGGCGACTTCAAACAGTCCATGCTATTCAGTTGAAAGAGAGCGCCTAGGGTAGCAATACATTCTCCATCAATGATAGCTCTACCACCTACTAGAAATGTATCAGAGTCGGACAGCGTAAGCTTTAAAGTCTCTTCCAAACCAGAGTAGCTTAATCTGTGTTCACTATTTCTCTCGTTGGACATCTATTTAGTCATCTATAAGAAAGAACACAAGACCAAATTGGTGATTTTTCTGAAAGTTTTCACCAACAACCTTATATATAAATTCTTTCCTTTCCACTTGCCCCAGGATGAACCCAATCTTATAAATTTTTCATCTATTAGACAAATTGTAATTATCAAATACTGTTTAACTTGATATTTCAGTACTATAAAACAAACAACAGTATTGTGATTTAACTAGAGATTTCTGCATATTAAAACTGGCTTGTACTCTGCCATGTAGGAATTCGAGATTAAACACCTCTATAAAAAATACTCAGGTTCCCCACCAGCAATGACAGCCTAGGCATTTGAGTGACACAGAAGAAGCTGGATCCCCTCCAGATTTTGAAGACAGGCCCTGAGGAGAGCAAGCAAAGGTGAGCATGCGCGCACCTCAGTGAGGAAGAACGTTTGAGAGCAATGTCAAGGGCAGTCCGTGGCAGCGGGGAAGCCCAAAGTACCAAGGGGTGTATGGGTGTGCGGGGCTGACTCAGAAAGTACATGGGTCTTTGACTTGACTACTCATTTGACTTTGACTAAGGGCAAGTACTTCAGCACTGTGAGTCTCATTTCCTCTTCTTTGTACCAGACCAATGAATCTTAGCTGGAAAATGGTGTTAAAAATATTAAATGAAATATTGTATGCATAGCAACTAACTATGCTTGGCACACAGTAGGTTTGCAAAAGTTTGTTATGGTTACTATTGTTATCATAACAATGACAGTGACACTTTATTAAGAGGTTTAGATACCAAGGCGCTGTTTAATTTGTTTACTGTGCAGAATGTTGTGAGTCTTTATTGCTCTAATGACAGATGACTTTAGAAGCTGCCTAGGGATAGTGTGCAGTTGTCACTGTAGATAATAAAAGCAGAAATGAAAGGAGAATTAATGAGGAAACTAGACAAATACAGAATGCTGGGCCATCATCTGTCTGGACTGCATCAGTGCAGGAGAGGGAAGGGATGACGTAAGTGTTTATTTCTAACTCTCCCTCTCTGAGAATGCTGAGTGTTTTCCGTCTGGCTTCTGTTTTTAGAGCTCCCAACACACCTGGACTCAAAACAACATTCTTTCTAAATCTTTTGATGCTCTTGTTGTTGGCTTGTATTCCTAAAGCACCTGTGAACATGGTGATGTTTTTGGTACACGGGTAGGAAGGTTATATGCTCCCTAAGAGATAGGAAATGTGGCACAGAGATTGATCTTCTATGAGTTAAACCAGAGAGTCAGAAGAGTTAATATGAGATATGCAAAGTCACTTCCCAAAACAGAGTGGGCCCTAGGCCAGCAGGATGGGGGCTAACCTCAATGAAGATATTAAAGTATCTACAGAAAAATTGTTTTTGTCAGAAGGAAACTGATGGGAATGGAAACATATAAAAAGAGAACCACAGAGGCAATAGGTGAAGTGTGAGTAAAGCCATTTCCAAGGTCATGCAGCTTGTCCAATAAATTGAAATGTCATGGATGCTGATCACCTTGAGGACAACCCCCCCAAATCTTTCACATGACCATGAGACCCTACATGACTTAGTCCCAGCACATCTCAGCAGCCCCCCAACTCAGTCCACTCTCACCCTCACCCTGGACTTCTTGCTACTTATACAATTGTTGTTTTCTTGGCTGAGGATTCTCTTTTCCCTAATATTGTGTGGCTCCCTTCCTCACTTCATTGCTTAAATTTAACTCCACAGGGAAGTCTTTTCTCACCATCCTATCTGAAGCCATTCAACAGAGAGCCAGGACCCAACAACCTATGCATAACTTGTGGAATGGTCAAACATCGCCTGACACCCATAAAAACAATGCCAAAAAAATCAAGTGCAAAACCAAGCAAATATCCTGCCAGGAGGAGCTGCTTTAAAAAGTTGGAAGAGAGATACACGGTGCACAACATAAAGCTGGTAAAATATCCCGTCTCACAGATGGCGATGCTGCAGCAACACATCCTGAACCAGGGGAACATTATCCAGAAGAAGCTTATTTATCGGAGCAGGGTTTTATTGTCTGGCTTTTTAAAGCAAGTGAGTATCTTCTAGAATATTTATTCACTCAGTCCTTTATCTGTATTTAGTAAAATTTTTAGTTTCTTTTCCCAGCCCAACATTTTTGAGATCTTGATCTTACCAACTGTGGTTTACAAAATCATGGATCTTTGAGAAAATGATAACTCTGTTCCATTCCAATTTGGCAAAAAAAAAAAAACCACTCCAAATGGAAAATGGAGATCCTAAGATGTCACTGTACTCCCAAATCCAGTAAATGTTCTTTGCCCTAGTAGCAGTCTCACCAAGCAAGTTTCTCATTATGACTTGGCCTTTCACACAGGTGAAAAAGGAAAAGAAAGAATTAAAAATGTGCACCTGAACTTTCTGTCTTCCTATTCCAATTACATTTCTCACTGTTGATCAATACATAGCACAAATAGTCCATTGCGTATTTAACTTGTGCTATTGTATTTGTGTGTTTGTACCTTTAGGACTGTAGAAAAAAGTCTTTCATGAGCACTCTGATGGGAATGGGAGAGACAGGTATGTGGATCTTTACATCAGAATGTAAAGAGAGGAAAGGATAAGGTATTTTTAGTTACCAGCTTCTGAGCCCCTCCTAATGTTCAATGTACACCATCTGGAGAAATGTAAAGAATGGAAGATGTGTGTGTATATGTGAGCATTTTGTTATTCCAGAATGTTTTTGGGGAGACAGAGCTGGGAGGAAAATGTGGTTGGACTTCTCGTGGATACTTTGAGACTGAGAGAACTAGGAGGGTAGTCCATGCTCCAACATTGTACCTCTGAGGACGTGGGGGTTGGAGAAGAATGGCCCTAAGAACCTATCTTGGGAACAAAGTTCATAGCATCTGTGGTTATGTCTGGTGCTTGAGAAGTAAGGCCATCCTTCTCTAAAGGATCCTGAGAGTCTGTATAAGGAGCTGACCCAGTGAAACTATCCAGTGAGTGAATCTTGAGTCAATTCGAATAATCTGAAGTCCAAAAATGGATGGTGGTGCAAGCACTCTGAGAGAGTGAAGAGCTTTACACCCATTACTAATGAACTGGCGTCTCCTGTACCCTTCTCTACCCTCACTCAGCATTCCGACAAATCAGGACTCTCATCTTGCCCAGTGCAAGATCAATCCTGCGATGGAGAACACCAGGGGGGTGTCACCCCCCCAACTGTTGTCCGGTCTCTAGGAATAACACCCACCACCTGTAGTCTCTTCTTTGACTTCAACTAAAGACCAGTGCTGGCCCTGGCCCACACGGCTCATTTGGCTGGAGCATCAGCCTGTAACTGAAAGGTCACCCGTTCGATCCTCAGTCAGGGCACGTGCCCAGGTTGTGGGCTCAATCCCCAGTTACGATGCGTGCCGGGGGCAGGGGACCAACGTTTCTCTCTCACACTGATGATTCTTTCTCTCTCTCCCTCCCCATTCTCTAGAATGAGAATAAAATAAACCTTTAAAAAAGACCAAGGCTGGTCTTAGAACTCTCACAATTAGCTATAGTTTCTAGGAGTACCCCAGCCAAAAAAAAAAATTAACTCCCTATTTGTTCTGGAAATGCTTTTATTAGGGAAAGGAGGTTTCTAATAAAAATAAATAAATAAACTGTAAGGTAGGTGTTATTGACTTTCCTTTATAGGCAAGAAAACTGAAGCTCAGAAAGTTCAGGAAATCTTCCCTGCCACGCAGCTAGTAGATGACAGTTCAAACCTCAGTCCCCAAACCTAATGCTGCTTCTGCCAAGCCAAGTTATTTGTAGTCATGAGAAGACTTGGATGCTGTACAAAGACATAATGCACTTATTCTTTTAAAAGTGACACCTACTGTGTGCCAAACTTCACATTAGGTCCCGGGGATCACAGTTGCGGTCCTGAGGAATAGAATTGTTCTGAGATAAAGGTAAGCACTTTCCCCGGGACTTACTCATGGCAGGTGCTTACGTGGTTTTCCACAGGGGCAGAGCAATGCAGGTAGAGAAAGGAAAGCTTCTTGAAGAGACAAATCTGGGTTTCAGACACAACATTTAAAACAAATAGTGGCATATAGGTTTGAGACAGGTTGTGAGCAAGGTCAAGGAACAGCAAGCTTCCTATTCTACTTAAAGAATAAGGGGCACGTTTCAGGAGTGAAGAAGTACGAGATTATGCACAACTTCAGGAATTAAAACACAACGTTGAGTCCGTGGGAACACCCCAGAAAGAAGACAGGATCTAAAGATCAAGAACCAAGCTTTAAAAATTCTAACATTCTAGAACCTTAGTTGCTCCCTTACTGTTGGGATTCTTACTCTTTCTATCCTTTTTCTTTTAGAAAGTAGCATTAAAACCCTTAATTCAAAAAAGATCCTTTGAGCTTGTGCTTGGCAGCACCAAAACAGGGAGATAAATAGACTTGGACTGATTTTGAATGCATGGTGGTGGCCATTTTGAAGAAGATCAGAAGAAAACTGAATCTCTGGAGCCTGTGATAAGAAACCCACATAAACATAGGAAGTAGGCCTGGCTTGAGAGGGAGCTCTGGGGGCAAACAATGGGTAAGTCCTGTCCCAGGCTCTGGGCTAAGGATGCAGGAATCCTGCCATACACTCCTAGCCCTGCGTGTCTGAACTTTGTTTTCGAATCCAACATTCCTAAAGCCTTTCATCTGTATTTCAGGACTCAGCCTACTGCCGTAGCAGAGCCTGTTGGCTGTTTAATGATAGTTTAATGAGGTCTTGGAGTGTCCTAAAGGAAGGCTGCTGGCCTGCAGCTTTCCCTGTAAGGAGGGGCCTCTGAATCTAGGTCTGCATTAAGTATGAATCAAGCTTTCTCTCTGTGTCTGGTGCACACATGAGTGAAATCAGCCTCCATATCAGTCGTTCCTGGAGGGGATTTTTTCCCTGCATTACACCTGCAGAATGCCATCCTCTTTTCTCTGGCAAGCCTGGATACATGATTAATATTTTAAGCCTCCCAGGTTCCACTTTCCCTAGTTTCAAAAGTGCCTGGATGTTGGACTTTTAAAAAATGTATTTATCTCCCCATCCAGACGGCGGAGGAGGAATTGCAAGTAGAAGGCAGAGCCACTGGGGCCAAAACAAATCCGGGCAAATCTTTAAATTGCTTCTGCAGTCACCTGGGCTTTCTTTCATTAGCATCTCAGATGCCACTTCTCTCCCCTGCTGACCTTAATTTTGGAAAGAAAGAGAGTAGAGTTTTAAGAGGGCATTAAATCTTTTCCTTCCAAAATGTAGACTTGACATGCATGGTGAGTGAGCATTCTCAGCTCAGATCAGAGAGAAATCTTCCTGGCTTCTCTTTCTGTCCTGGGTACCGCCATCCTCCCCAGCTCAGCTCTCCGGAGAGTCCTGTAATTTCTCCCTCCTGTGAGCTGCTCCTCTTCTCCAGGAAGCACGAAGCAGTTTCCCCCACAGGGCTTCTTGCATTCACCTCACGGATGGCTGCAGGCGTCTGGTTTCCTCCCCATCCACAGACTCCTTACAGCATCGCTCCTTTGCTCAAAAAGCAGAAAGAGCCTTAACTATGAAGGCAGGAAGGGTTGACTGCGCATCCCAGAATCTGGGGCCCCAGTGCTTATGTTCAAGTTCAGCTCTGATAGGAATTCCTAAGCTGGGGCGTGTCTCCTGCTCACATTAAGCTTTAGTGTCTTTACCCATAAAATTGGAGATAGTGAGGATAGTCAACAAATAATAAAAAGTAAATAAGCAATAAATAAGAATACAAGCCTGATTCAAATGTCGCAAAACATGTGCAAACTATTACACAGATCTATTGTGCATGTCAATTGCACAGACACCTGGAGTTTGGGAGTGTGTGGCCAGAAAGATGCTCACTAAGTTCCCTCCATCTCTAAATTCCTAAGCGTTGATTCATATAACAGATAGCTATCTATTGAACAACCATGTCTGTGTTGGGTGGTCAAGGCACAAAGAAAAATGAGCAGTACTGTTTCCTTTTGTAATGTTCACAGTCTAGCGAGTCAGACAAAGTCACCAACAGCTACAGGAGAAACTCTGGTCACTGCCTTACACTCAACCAGGTACCCAGGACAATGGAAGCCTGTCTGTCACTGGGAAAGGTACCCTGACTCATTCCCAGGACACACTGAATGTTGGCGACCAGTAGATACCTATTACACCAGGTGCTTCTGCCCCCACCAGCTTTTGATTGAACACTACTTACCCTGATTGCATTGAATCAAAGACTGCTACGTATTGACAATGGATTATAATGGGTTGGAATCGTAAAAACAGCTGTAGAGACACCTGCCTTCAAAGTGCAGTGCTGCGGAGCAGAACAATGATAGGACTGAAAGTGAGGGCCAGGTATAAGTCATGACACTCCATGGTTCTGTGAGTTTGGGCAATACACTTGACCTATTTGAGACCGTGTCCCCCCTTTTAAGATGGAGATAAGTCTGCTTGCTTGTCAACAGTGTTGTGAGAAATAAATGAGATAATGTATATGAAAATATTTTTTAGATTGTCAACCTTTTTATAACATTAGTTCCAGAGCCTGGAGTGAAAAAGAGCTAAAGAAAATTCATGGAAGCAGTAAAGACAAGATGTGAGGGAGGAAAGGAAGAAGAGGAGAAATAAGATATACACAGGTGGCAATTTAAAAACTGTAAAATGGAGCAATACTGCCAAGGCCTGATAGGCTATTGGAATTCAGAGTAGAAAGAGATGACGAAAGGGTAATAGGACAAGGTTTTCATTTTAGTATTAATTTTAAATTACTCCTGTAATATTGAATAAGGTAGGTTTGTGCAAGGCAATACCGAGATAAGACCAGTTCAAAACAGCTGCGATCATCAATAATAAACTGAGGCTGTGTCGACAGGAATGGATTCTATATATTGGAGCAAGACTAAGAAGAAAAACAAGGTGAGGGAAGGAGGGAGGTGTTAAGGATAATTTCCAGATTTCTCTCTGGAGCAGCTGGCTATACGAGTGTGTCATTTAAGCAGGACAAGGAATCATTGAGAAAAAGATCATTTGGGGAGGGAATGGTGAATTCAGTGATGGACATGTGGTGTGGAAGCTTCCATCGGACAGCCAGCAAAAGGTGTCAGCCGGGAGCTGGGTACAGAGGTCTCAAGGTGAGAATCACGGAGGTGGGACTGGTGCAGAGAAAATGACTGAGAACACCCCCTGGGAGCTGTGGAGAGTGAGATAATAAATGTGGTCTCAAGATAGAACCTTGAGAGCTCCAGTATTTTTACAGGGTTCTAAAAAGTTGTCATCAAAGTCCGAAAATTCACATGCGGTTGTCAATGATAGTTTAAAAACACCAAACCTGGAGTCAGACTGGCTGTTCTCCGACCCCAGCTCCACGACTTGTTAGCCTGGGTAAGTCAGTTCCACATTCTGACCCTCAGGTTTTCCGAACACGAAATGGGAATAGAGAAGCTCCTGTTGGAAGGGCTCATCACAATGCCTGCTTCATGAACACAGAAGTATGTGATAAATGTTAGATGTTTTAAGGAACTTTGGAGCTAAGGATTTTATTTGTATTTTAAGATTTTTTTCTATTCTCTGAATGACAGTGGTCTCCCAGGGTGTCACTCTAGAAAAGGACATCATAAATGTTGTCATTTCCTCCCAGACTGGCCATTGAGCAGCCTCCAGTATCTGTCCATCTCTTTCCCATTTGGTTGGCACCCTTGCACCCCAACTCAGGCATCAGCTCATGTTCTGCTTGTTAGAGCTTTTGATGCACTTGACCTCTGTGTGTGCTGGTCCTGAAAGCCTGTGGTGGTGCCACTGGGGGCCCTGGGCAGGAGCCTCTGCTGTCTACCATGCAGGGGTCTCCTGCCAAGACCCTCACCAGCACACTGCTGGTCCCAACAAGTCAGACTGTCGGCCCCTTCTGTCCTGGTTACTCTGCCACTTCCCCCTGCTGCTGCCTCCATCTCTGTCCCAGCTGCCACTTCTTGCGAACAGTGGCCCTGTGACCATTATCTCTGGGATTTGTGGGTTCATTCATTCATTTAAGAAATAGTTATTGAGTTTCTGTTATGAGCCAGACACTGAGCTAAGCATTGGAGATATTGAGGTAATAAGACCTGCCCAAGGAGTTTATCCCCTGGGAAAAACATGTAATCAACCATACACATAAATCAAACATTAAGATAGTTTCAAAAAATGATGAATGTGATGAAGGAAATAGACACAAAGATGTAATGATAGGATAGAATGGGATGGGATAGGTCAGGTCTGAGATGGATTTTGGACACCATGATATTTGTTTGAAACCAGGAATCCTAAAAATATAACCTTAAAACTATTGTGAGCGTGAATGTGAAGAGGAGAGGAAATAAAGAGTAGATTTTCGTATTTGAGCAATGATTAAAGCCAGGCACGTTGCTGGATATCTTCTTAGATTTGCATTTCTCATTTGCAACTCTCTTTGTCCCTCTTGAATTAAGCAAGTTTAATAAAAGACATGCTCTCCCCTTTCCAATGAGCCGCAGAGAGGATGATGCTTTGAATTACATGATAGATTTTTCCGTTTCTGCCACTCTAGGTGGCTCTATATTATAAAGTGTTTGATGAGTGAGTATATGAGGCTCAAAGGTACTACCACATAGAACGTGAACTAGAATTTCTTTTCACTGACTAAAATCCACAGCATCGCTGACTGCTTGGAAATAATATCACAACTTCTCAGACCTGTGCAGGACTTGACAGTTTGCAAAGTGTTTTTGTTGGTTTGATTATATTGAAGATCCACAGCCACCATGTGAAATAGTATTTTCTCTGATTTACAGAGGAGGAAACTGAGGCTCAGAAAAATCTGGAGACCCTCCAAACATGACACTTGTAAGTGATGAAGCTGAGATTCAGTCTTTGGATACATTTCCTATCACTGTTATTCTGAGGCTTCTGAAATAGTCTCGGGTCGATTTATGGCACTGGGTCTCTCTTAAATTGTACTGTTGGCTTTTATTGAGCCATAATTTCTGTGGTCCATGTTTCCTGTGGTTCTTCTGCCCCGAGGCTAAAAATGGACACCACTATTTTTCTGGCTCACTCACCAGGCTGAAAGATAGGTAGGACTTTAAGTGTCTCCCCTGCACTCCCAGCAGTCCGGAGAGGGTGACGAAGCCTCCCGCTGTCCAACACCTCTGCTGTCCTTGAAGCTCCCACGGACACTTTACTTTCCCCCTCATGCCCCAAAGCTGGCCAGGAGAGTGCAGCTGCTGCCGAGGGTGGCGCTGTCTATTGGAACCTCCCCTCCATGCCCGCAGTGTCAATGTAGGTTACCTCATAATGCAGAGAACTCTGCTCCTCTTTACATCACTTCACTTAGGCTTCGCATCCCCTCCCTGGTACAGCCCCACCCTGAGCATCTCTGTGGTACAGGTGAGGAAGCCGAGACACAGCCAAGTCAAGCCATTTGTTCAAATCTACATGGGTAGTGAGTGGTAGAAGGGAGATTTGAACCCAGGCATATGAGACTTCAGAGCTCACATGATTAACCCCCACTCTCTGCTGTCCCCCCCTCAGGGAAAGCACGCAGGCTCAGAGACAGGTACAGACACACAGCTGTGTCCAGCAGCGGCGCCTCTGCCCTTTGATAAGGCACACCGCACAGGTGTGCCCCTTGCCCGTCCTCACAGACTCAGGTCAAAGTGCCTGGGGTATATATCTTCTACCTCCTCTTTATCGAGTCACCTGGCAAAGGTCACTTCACTTTTTTCCATGCCTTGGTCATGTAAAGAATACTACTCAGCCACAAGAAAAGATGAAATAACACCATCTACAGCAACATGGATGTATCTTGAGAGAATCATGGCTAAGTGAATAAATCAGACAGAAAAAGTCAAGAACCATCTGATTTCACTCATATGTGGGATATAAAACTGAAAGCAACAAGTAAACAAACGAGACAAACAGACAAACAAAAACTCATAGACACAGACAACAATATGGTTACCAGAGAGAAAGAGGGTTGGAGGCAGTAGAAAAGGGTAAAGGTCAAATATATGGTGAGGGAAGGAGATTTGACTTTGGGTGGTTAATACATAATGCAACATACACGTGATGTATTACAGAATTGTACCCTTGAAACCTACATAATTTTATTAACCAATATCACCCCAATAACTTTAATAATTTTTTCAAAGTTTACAGATTAACATTTGAACAAAACAAACAAAAATCCCTGGTCATGAAAACATGAAGGATCTGTCTTCACACACACACAGGTGCATGCACATGCATGGGTCCATGTTAACGCTTGGCCCCTCTTTGCCCACCTGGCCTGAGAGCATCTAGGGAATTAGCATCTGTCCATCTGCCAGCACAGTGTGTGGTACAGAGCACTCAAAAATTTTTTTTGAGTGAATGAGTAGAGCCTGCAGTGTCTAGATATTAGCATCTTATTATTAAAGCTTTCGAACTAATTATTTTTAAGCACACATATTCTATTAAAGGAGCAGTGGGTTTTAAGGGGAAGAGTCAAGTTTAGCATAAACCAAGGTTTGAATGTGACCTTTTGCAAGCTACTTAATTTTTTGAGCTGCCACACACCAAACTCCAGTGAAGAGCTGGTAATGTGATAAGGATTACAAATAGAGCTAAACCTTGCAAGAGAGCGGACACTAGATAAATGCTCATTGCTCTTTCAGCTTCTTAAATGGTAACTGCGACCATCAGAGACTGCTTCTTATCTGACCCTTTCAGGTGTGAACAAAGGGAAATGGTCTTAGGAGTTAGGACACCCAATCTTAGACTGAATCTCTGGGCAGTCAGTTAACTGTTCAGTCTAGCTTCTCTCACTCCTATTCAATGAAATGAAACAGGAATAAGTATCTTTGCATGTATTTGTGAGGATAAAATTAGACTGTACTTTGAGAAAGAGACCTAATAAATCCCATTTGTCAACCTCAGCACTATTGACTTTTGTGGCTAGAAAATTCTTTGTTGTGGGGCATTGTAGGATGTTTAGTGGTGTCCCAATTGTGACAACCAAAAATATCCCCAGACATTGCCAAATGTCCCCTAGGGTGGGGGTGCAAAAATGTCACTGGTTGAGAACTACTGGCTAAACAAATGGTGAGTATTATTACTGGCCTTTTTCCAAAATAGAATTAGAACAAGAGTGTGCGACTAGCCTTGTGGAAATCAGTGAAACCCTTGCTTGGACCGGGTCTCCTCTTTAGGTCACTGTGATCCTGTTCCATGTTGGGTTTAGGACAGGGATGTCTCACTTCTAATGCATGTGTGGTGGACTCTGGTTTTCAATGTGAACCATATATGACTTGGCTCCTCCTCTCTTTGTAACATATTAAACAAACGATCTTATATATCCTTTATCCCTACCTATTACCTACAAGCAAATGTATAATTCATTCTAAATAAGAATTAAGAATAAAACACACTCCTGAGTACAAACTGAGTCCTCACCACATTTCTGCCCCTTTGCACCTAAGGAGAGTCAGGAAGCTCTCTCTTTGTAACTCTCACATCCACCCAAGCCCAAGGTTCTTTCCACGGTCTCCGGAGGCTACCCTAAGATTAGGACCTCACTGCTTCCCCTGTAACTCTTTCTTGTTGCTGTTTAAAACCTTAGTACTGTGCCTCACCCCCTGGGAGGGTCACTCCTTAATCCTACCAACCCCTGAAGCTATCCTTGCTCTATATATCCTTTTCATCTGTAGATCTCTAGTCTCTGACTTCTGTTTATCTTAGCAGCATCGAGCTTTCCTGTGTCAAAACTAATTCAGCATTTCCACTTCTGGGTATACAACAAAGAATTGAAAGCAAGATCTCAAAGAGAGTATTTGCATACCCATATTCATGGCAGCATTATTTTAAAAAGCCAAAAGATGGAAGCAACCCGTGTCCACATATGAATGAATGAATAAACAAAATCTGCTCTATTTATACAATGGACTATTATTCAACCTTCAAAAGGAAGGAAATTTGGATACATGCTACAACATGTACAACTTGGGGGCATTGTGTTACGTGGAATAAACAATCATGCCAAAAAAATGAATATTATATGATTTTACTTATATGAGATGCCTGGTGTCTTTAAATACATAAAGACAGAAAGTAGAATGGTAGTTACCAAGGTCTGAGGAAATGGAAAAGTGGGGAGTTTGTGCTTAATGGGTATATAATTTTAATTTGGCAAGATGAAAATGTTCTGAAGATTGGTTGCAGAACAATGAAAATATGCTTAACACTAGTGAACAATACACTTAAAATGGTCAGGTTGGTAAATTGCACATTATGTGTATTTTGCTACAATTAAAGGTAATTTTTTTTAAAAAAATGATAAGCCTATGTATTCTACCCATTTCTGCAATGTGGATTCCACCACCTCCTCAATGGCCTTCATTTTCCTTGTACTCACTCGTATTTCTTTAAGGTGTAGGACAATCTTTTATTTCTCTCTGTATGATCCTTCCTTGGCATTTACAATAGTAAGATTTAGACTTCTGGTCAAGATGGCAGCATTGGTAGTAAACACAGCTCACCTCACCACACAACCACATCAAAAATCCAACTAAAATATAGAACCATCGTTCAGAACCATCAGAAATTGAGTTGAATAGAAGTCTGACAACTACAGATAAAGAAACCACATCCATCCAGACTAGTAGAATGCACGGAGATATGGGATGGGCTGGTTCCACATCCACGTGGGGTGGATAAACATTCAGGAGGGATCTCTTGGAAGTGAGGAGTCTCAGCCTGACACCAGGGCCCCCAACCCAGAGTTCCAGTGCCAGGAAGATAAGTCCCCAAAAGTTTTGACTGCAAAAAAACAGTGGGACTTATCAATGGAAGAAAGTTCTGGAGTCCCAAGCTGTTCCCCTTAAAGAACCCACACACAGACTTACTCAGACTCACTCCCTCTGAGCTCCAGCACTGGGGTAGCAGTTTGAAAAGCACCAGTGGCATATACTAAGGAACTGAAGTGTCTAGCATCAAGGTGAGAGCTGAGGAATAGCTTTTTCCTAGACAGAAAGTAGAGAAAAGGCCATTGCCCCTTTTCTGACTCCTCCTCCAAAGAGCCACAGAGCTGGCAGGCAGGTGCCCTATCTGAGACTCCATCAACTGGGCTAACACTGATTCCTCTGGAGATCTTCTGAGACTCCATCCCACCCAACTTATGGACCCACACAAACTGTTAACCATGACTTTTCCATATGAATGGATGGTCTTAGCTCATGCTTTACAGCTTCCTAAATCCTATCAAACAAGCAACAGCTGGCCTCAGTAAGCAGCCAGCCCCCATACTTCTTGCTAAGTGGCCCCAAGTCAGGCATTAGCAGCAGTCAGCCTAGATTCACAGCTTGGCTTCACCTGGGAATCTCCAAACCCAGAAAAGTAGCAGCCATCTCAGACTGCTTTATAGTTCATGTAGGGTAGCCCTGGGCAGAACACAGGTGGGGGCTGATCTTGACCTGCACCACCCAGGAAAACCCAGGGCCAGCGCACCCAGTGGACAGCTACAGACCATGTTGGAGAACCACCACCCTGCTCCTGCACAGCTGATCCTCCACAGAGGGCAGAGGTTGGTGGTCAGTGGTCACAGCAGTCCCTGCAGCTGACTGGCCTGGGTAAATCCCTCCCATTGACCTGCCAACAGTAATCAAGTCTCAACTATAAGAGGAGCATGTACTCAGCCCACACAAAGGGCACACCTTGAGTACCTAGCTTAGGTGACAGGGGAGGCTGTGCCACTGGACCCTACAGGACACCTACTCTGTTAGGCCACACTACCAAGACACGGAGTTAAAGCAGCTCTACCTAACACATAGAAACAAGCACAGGAGGCTGCCAAAATGAGAAGATGAAGAAACATAATCCAAATGAAAGAACAAATCAAAACCCCAGAAAAAGAACTAAAAAAAATGGACATAAGCAATCTATCAGATGCAGTGTTCAAAACACTGGTTATAAGATGCTCAAAGAACTTAGTGAGGACCTCAACAGCATAAAAAAGATCCAGTCAGAAATAAAGGATATAGTAATTGAAAAAAGAACAATTTATAGGGAAACTGCAGTAGAGTGGATGAATCCAAGAATCAGATCAATGATTTAGAACTTAAGAAAGCAAAAAACAACCAATCAGAACAACATGAAGAAAAAAATCCACCCCCTCCCAAAAAAAATAAGGATAGTGTAAACAGCCTCTGGGACAATTTCAAGCATTCTAACATTCACATCACAAGGGTGCCAGAAAGAGAAGAGCAAGAAATGGGAAATCTAGTTGGAAAAACAATGAAAGAAAACCTCCTTAATTTGGGGAAGGAAATAGACACGCAAGTCAAGGAAGCACAGAGAGTCCCAAACAAGATGGGTGCAAACAGGCTCACTCCAAGACTCATCATAATTAAAATGCCAAAGACTAAAGATAAAGAGAGAATCTTAAAGGCAGCAAGAGAAAAGCAGTTAGCTACCTACAGGAGAGTTACCATAAGACTGTCAGCTGATTTCTCAAAAGAAACCTTCAGGCTTGAAGGGATTGGCAAGAAATAGTCAAAGTCATAAAAAGCAGGGACCTGCAGCCAAGATTGCTCTCCCCAGCAAAGCTATCATTTAGAATTGAAAGGCAGATACAGAGCTTCCCAGATGAGAAAACACTGAAGGAGTTTATCATCGCCAAACCATTATTATGTGAAATGTTAAAGGCAGTTATTTAAGAAAAGGAGATCAAAACTATGAACAATAAAATGGCAATAAATACCTATCTTTCAAAAACTGAATCTAAAAAACAAACTAAGCAAACAAGAACAGAGACAGAATCATAGATATGGAGATGATTTTGATGGTTGCCAGATGGGAGGGGGGTATAGGGGAATGAGTTAAGAGGTGAGGGGATTAAAAAGTACAAATAGGTAGTTACTGAACAGCCATGGGGATGGAAAGTACAGTATAGAAAATGGAGCAGCAAAAGAACTTATATACACATGGTCTGTGGACATGAACAGTGGTGTGGGGATTGCCTGAAGGAGTGGGTGGTGCTGGGTGGAAGGGGGGAAGGAGGGAAAAAATGGGACAACTGTAAGAGCATAATCAATAAAATATAATAAAAACGTATTTTAGTTGTAATAGATAAATAAATAAAGTATTAAGATTCATCTTCTCCATTGACCTCTAGCCTCTCCACCGGGAGGCAAGACTTCTCTTACTCGAGAAATAAGGCAATAGGTCTCTTTCCCTCTCCTCTCTCTCTCTTTCCTGATCCTTAAATCTAACTTTACCTCCATCTTCCTCTGGGTCACACTCGCTCTATTTTCTACATCCTGCCATGTGAGATGTGATCTGTCCAGGCCTTGCATTGGTTAGCTCAGTTCATTTCAATCGCTTGAACCAAGCTGTGTTGTCCAATTAAAGTTTCATCTGCAGTAAAGTTGACTTTCTAATCATCCTCTGGCTCCTGGGGCTATTTTTCAATTGAATTCAAATATAGTCTTCAAAATCTGAAAAGGAGGGGCTATGATTAATTATCACCTTCAAACTGAATCCAAAGATCTAGATACTCGTAGATCATTATTTTTTGTTTTGTGTCAACCTTAAATAATGTAAAGCAATGATCCACGTTTGATCCCTAAATTCCATAGGGTGTTGTGCTACATAAGAAGTTATGTAAGGTCCTTATTCAACAATCTTGCATGTGGTTTCCCACTGTCTTAACAGCATTTGAAGTCAGTGTATCACTGAGAACATTCAAGTCCCCCTCACAGCTCTGGAATCTGTGTCAGGTGAGGGGGAGCTCTTGCCTGTTTGTTGATGGACTGATTGTTATTACAGTACAAAGAGGAAATGACATTCTCAACTCTGGCCATTCTGGTTATTCTTGACTTGGACAGATGTCACTCCTGATAGCTGGCAGCATGATAAGGTTAAAAGAGTGAACAATTGGGATGAGAAATGCCTCATCTAACTGCTGTAGATGAGAAATTCATCTAAATTTGATGAATTTAAGTATCAAATCACTTGGCAAATGTATCACCCTTTTGTGTCTCCATATCCTTATCTATAAAATTAGAGTATTTGCTTATTGGAGTAATCACTTCGTAAGTTATATAAATGTCTGACCACTATGCTGTACACCTGAAAGTAATAAAACATTGAAGGTCAACTGTCATTGAAAACTTTTTTAAAAAGCAATTTTAAACAATAAAACTAAGGTCTTTGTATTACTGTCTAAAGTTTCCTCTATTTCAAATGTACTCTTTACACTATGATTCCATTGTATTCTCAGCACAGAATTAAGAGATGTGGGCAAGAACACCCCGCCCTCTCCCTCCCCACTGACTCTGACCTGCAGAAGTGTCCAGCAAGCATTTTCCTTTTTGCAGACCCTTGGCAGATCAGCAGGCTATTGAACCACAATGTCAAACTCCAGTCAGATGATCCCCCACTGGGTTTTTAAATCAACATGGAATGGTACTGACCCACTGTGAGGGCGGCTGAAATTGACAATCCAAGGGTGGCTGTGGGAGGTGGCCGAGGAGCGCGCTTGATAATCAAAATGAACAAAGATGTTCCTTTCATGAAGACATCAAAAATAAATCTCAGCCATGGGTTGTTTTTGGAGGAACACCACTCGACCCTAATCTTATTCAATCCCACATTCCACTGTTCTTCCCTCCTTGGCTTGGCAGCTTGCCACAGGGGAAAGTGAGCCGCCTTGGGTTATAAGCTGTCAGGCTCAGCATTTAAATATTACTCACCCGGCTCAGTTCAAGGTACAGGTCAGCCCACAGTATTAAGTTAAGTACACTGGGAAATACATTATCTTTTGGGTCACAGGGGTACAATTCAGTGAACAGCAACAGGATTTCCTGGTTGATAGATGATCCCACAAGAGGTTATAGCTTGCCTGCCCCAGAAATAATAGCAATAATCCCCCACATTCATATTCCACTCTGCAATCTGTGAAGGATTTTCACATTCATTATCTTCTATAACATTCTCAGTGGAGTCGGTCCAGCACAGGAAGGGTTAGACACAGGTTCAAGTGCCCATTTCCCACAATCCAAGCTGGGTCGCCTTGGGTAAGTCATGCTGCCTCTCAGAGTCTCGATTCAAAAACTAATTACAAATGTCAATAGTATCTGCCATTTAGGGGAAGAGACAAAATCAAATGAGGTGATGTTTGTACATATAATATTTTAATCAAATGTCATAGAAAGTGCTCTATAGAAGTAAAATAAAAATCATGAAAATGGGTTACTATTTACCTTCTATACCTTTAAAATATACAAATAGTCTAGCTAAAATAGTTTTTATGTGTTTGATTGACATTAAGCAACTTTACACAATAGCTATAAAGTGCAATCTCTGCCTTCCAGGAGCTGGAAAATTAAGATATATAAAGGTACAACTACATCTATGACTTTAGGTAGAGAATAGAAACGGAGAAGAGAGGTCAGCTTGTCAAAGGCTAGATGTCAGCGACTGCATCTGACATGTCATTAAAGGAATCTTGAGGAATGAGATTACGGTGGACCAAAGTACTGAAATAAAAGGTGTCAACTGTCAATGTCCTAGGCTGTGGCAACTGCTAGACGCATCTTCTGTCTAATTCTGACCACTGCCTGCAAGGTATCATTACCATCATCGACATCATCCCCATTTCAGGGAAGGGTCGACTGAGGCTCAGGAAGGCTAAGCAATGTATCTACAGCTGGAAAAGCAGCAGAGCATGGGCTCACCATCACATGGGTCTGAACCCAAAGCCTTTGTCCAGTGCTCCGAATTATTTGGCATTTCTTCTTAGAAACCAGAGAAGAAGAGAACCATGAAGTCAATTTTTTTGCTGGAACTTGAAAGATGAAAAGGAGAAAACATGAAGTAAACCATTTCAGAAGGAGATCACAGCATGAATAAATCATGAATATATATATTTGGAGATACTGAGGAGTCCAGTCTGGCTGGAGAGGCATTTGGTAGTGGGCTGATCATTGCCAGAATTTTTAGCATCGTTTGAGTTCAAACCTTCTTTAGGCCAAGTGGACAGATGACTTCCTAGGATCCCCTCCTCAGACAGCACCCAGCTCCCTGCCCCTGGAACCCTCTCTACAATCACCTCAATTGCTCAGTTGCTTCTAATGTCCCCTACCTGTACCAGACTGAGCCCCAATGAAGGTTTCATATTTAGAATTAGTACTGGATTATTCACTTAATGGTTAATGGGGTCATCTTATGGTACACCAGCACTCTGCTTTGGTTTGGTTTGCTTTTCATCTTTATCTCTAGCGTAGAAGTAGCAAACTCAAATGCCCCCTTAGCCCCCTCCCACTGAAAAATGTTGAGTAGAGCATTGTGCTTCCAGAATAAAACCAGCTGGGGACCAGTGGGATTTTCCTTTCCAGTTTTTTATGATGACTTTGATACTCTGAGGATGATTTACTAGGTACCATTCATGTGCGATAAGGTACAATTATGGAAAATATAAGAGATTGACGATGAGGATAAGCATGATAGGAAGAAGTGATACAAAAGCTCTAACAAATAGTAAATACAGGCATGCTTACACCTGCTTTTATATTTGAAGGCAATGCATTGTCAAAAAGTGGATCAATGACTTTTACTCATATGACTTAGGGTACCCTGGCTGTAAACATGGGAAATTGATTCTGTTCAACTTAATGAAAGTGTTCTGGTTGCTCAGAGAATCAAAGAAAGATTGGAATCATCAGGCTTTGGGTAATACATAAATCAGGGATACCCTGAGCATTCATTCATTTGTTCTTTCCACAAATATTTTTAATACCTACCCTACCTGGAACTTATTCAATGTGTTTAAAGTGTAGTGAAGATGGAGTCTAAGGTGTGGTTTCAAACATTAGCGGACACATTTTCAGGACACAGAGGCTGGTCGCTCACATCCCGGTGTCTGCCTCCCATGTGAGGCTCTGCTGGAGTTTCAGCTCACAGAGCAGTCTGAGGGCCTCAGCTTCGATGGAGTGTTCACTTCCCGGGCCAGTGTTGGAGCGGGAGGGGGAGGGAGGCTTTGTAAAGAACCTAATGAATGACTCCACCGTGTACATGTCCGTAAACAGTGAGGAAAAAGAATTAACCCAGAGGGGAAAAAGGTACTTCCACCAAAGAAGGAAAAATCAACGCTGAGAAGGAAAAACAATTCTTGTCTATTCTTCTTTTGCAGAGGATAAAATGATATCATGCATGCAAAGACATCAACTTAGTCTCAGGAACAAAGTGCATGTTCAATGAATAAACAACAAGAAAAATAATTTAAAAGTCCATCTATGCAACTAAATATCAGGGCATACAAAGCAATTAAGCTGGGTTTTTTAAAATCTACAAATATATAGTCAACATATCAGCAGTAATATATCAGATTTAAATTATTTATGAAATTTGGGAGAGCACTGATAGAAGTATCTAAAGTGAAAAAAAGCGTCAGTCCTGTTTTTTCCCTTTGCTGATCAGACTTCATTGTAATTGGCTGAACATTGAGTTAAGCACATGCTACATGCCAAATGTTTGGAGTGATGTACACAGATTTCAAGAGAGCTCTCAGCACACAGTATCCTAGAGTGGATCCCCGACTAGTGTGGCTCGGTTGCTTGGGCATCATCCACCAAATGGTCGCCGGTTTGATTTGGGGAGCGCACATGCCTGGGTCACAGGTTTAGTCCCCAGTCGAGGTGCATAGGAGAGGCAATGGATCGATGTTTCTCTCACACATCAATGTTTCTCACCCTCTCTTTCTCCCTCCCTCACTCTCCCTCTAAAAATGAATAAATAAAATCTTTAAAATATATATCCTGAAGTGGAAATGAGCAGATCATGAGCAGGTTAGAAAACTATGACATACGTGAAATGATGAAAAAGGACGGGAGAAACTGGCCTAAACTAACAGCATTACACACACCTAATTATAGGCAGCTCTATCCTCCTCGGAAGGATAGAAAGTTTCGGGCCAGTATATTGAAGCTTCTGTAAGAGAAGGCTTTGAGACCAGGGATGGTGACTTGAGCTCAGCTAGTCTGGCCATTAGCTAGAACAACAACTGGGCTGTCTTTTACAAAAGAACCCCAGCGTATCTTGTCTTCAGATTGGGAAGATGAAAAACTCTTGCCTAGTGTCTCTGATCCTTTCCAAGAACTTAGAATCAGTTTTCTTTTGAGTCAGAGAGAGAAAACAGAGAGCACGAAAGGTGAATGTGGACAAAGCATGCACTCGAGCCTCTCCCTGTGGCTTGGGCTCCCTCACAACATGGCAGCTGGGTCCCCAAAGACAGCCAGGCAGAGACCACACAGTCTTTTATGGTCTAATATCGGAAGTCACAGAGGGTCGCTGCCCCCACATTCTAGCCACTGGGACAGAGTCACTAAGTCCAGCCTATACTCAAGGAGAGAGGAATCAGACTTCACCCCTCGTGAGAGAAATGGCAAAGAATCTTCAGAACTGTTTAAAAACCACCCTAGTCCACTCTCTAGCTGCACATGTTCACATCCCTCTCACAGGAAAATACCTGCACTTTCTCTCAAGACATCTCCCTCTTCTACAGTTTTATTAATT
This sequence comes from Trachops cirrhosus, assembly GCA_028533065.1. Lineage (NCBI taxonomy): Eukaryota > Metazoa > Chordata > Mammalia > Chiroptera > Phyllostomidae > Trachops > Trachops cirrhosus. Next base: position 5,515,808 of record CM052538.1, on the reverse strand, counting down.
ATTGCATCAGGCCCAAGATGAATCACCAAATTTCTATAAAATGAAAATAACACTTTTTACACTAAAGATTATATTAACTATATCTGTATGCATACATATACATCACATATATACCTACACCATTAATATGCACACATAAAATCATGACACCCTTTTTAAAATAGAAACTGTTCTTTATACATAAACCACCTCTATTCATGCAATTTTTATATCTTCTTCTAGGTAATTAATTTGATGAAAATTTACAACCTTTGTCCTTCTGCTTGCATTCCTCCTCATACACACTGTACTCTTAGTTCTCTTGGGAATACTGGGCAAAGGTTCTTATGAAAAATCTATATTAAGAAGTTAAATTAACATTAAACATTGAATGACATATGCATCAAAAAAGAAGTGTTGTTTTTAGACACTCAGATTTTCTAGGCAAACTCGAGTGCTAATATGTTTAACCTCAACCATTGATTTCTTGTTCTGAGATGGCATTTAAGACATTGAGATATGTCTCCTCTGAATTCACCCTCCCAGCACTTTTGCAACTTTACTGTATTTGGCTGAGTTTGGGCAGTAGCCAGAAAAAAAATGTCTCTTATGAAACAAAGATGGCTGATTATTTCCTCAGTATCTATTTTTCCATTCTCCCAAATAACACAATTTTTAGCTGGGCACAAGGCCATCTAGCTAAAGAGTTTGCTTCCCAATTTTCCTTGAAGCTAAGTGTAGACATGTGACTGTATTCTGGTTAATAGCATGTGAGTGGAAGTGCTGAGTTGTAACTTCTGGGTCAGGTCTTTAGCATAGAAATCTTTCTCTTTTCAACTTCCCATTGGGTGGAATGTGGATGTGACAGTGGGAGCAACAGCAGCCATCTTAGATTATGAGGTGGAAACTACATGTTGAAGATGGCAGAGCAATAAAGAATCCATACAGCTTGACTTGATAGAGTTGGCTGCTTATACTGCTACCTAGGAGAGAAGGAGCTTTTATCTGGTTTGACTGTATTACAGAAGGAAAAGAGAGTGTTAACTAGTAGACCCACCCAGACTCAGGCCCACAGTCATCTCTCAGATATGCTCAGCAGTGGCCCTGCCTCCATTCCTTGCACTTTGAATTCTTATCTTCCTGCCCTCCACCAAGTCATGGGCAACACAGTGGCTGTTGCCTGCACTCTATATGACCCACAAAGCCTCTCTTAGATTTCCCAGAAGGAAAGAGCTTAAATGTGTTGATTTACACATTTTCCTAGTCTTCTTGTATACCTAATGGACCCTCCAAAGTCCTGACAGGAATAACAGCAAAAATACAACAGGAAAGGTCTAGGCAATGAGTGACCAGAGTGGACACCACTCTTAGCAATCACCTAAGCCACTGTCCAGCTGTCAGTGCACACTTGCCGATTCCTGTGAAATCACTCTCCTGCTTCCTGGCCCGCTCAGTTCTTCAACATCCATCTCTAACCACAGTACTGCACTGTGGTGGAAATTTGCTATAAACAGAAACAAAATGTGACATTATAATTAGAATATGGATGTTGTCCTTAATTAAAAATCCAAACGTGTGCAATGTTAAAGTGGACTACAAGATGGTATGTCTCTTCTGGGGTTTGATTTCCACCTGTGGAATGCCCAGAGACAATTTAGCATGTATGTATGCGCAGACTTGGTCCAGACCACTAACTGTAGCTCTTGCACGCTTAGTTTTCAACTGTGACTAGATATCAAGAAACAGCACATTATGGCCACAAGCAACCCTGTACTTAGCAAAACACTTCAGCACTCCAGAGGGAATGTTGTGTTTGCACAAATGAGGCACATTGATATATCAAGCAGTAACAGAAGCAGCAAGACAAAGAGACTAACATGATAAGGAATAGAGACTTCAGCCTCGATGACATGATAGCAGTTTTCAATGTCTCAATTTAATCCAACGAAACATTCACCGAGGGCACCAGGCTCTGACTCCACCAGATGTGAAGGAGACAAAGGTGACCGAGACAAGTCCCAACTCTCAAGGCAACAAACCGATAGTCTGGAAAGTGTTATGGAAACACAGAGAAAGCTGGAATGACCTCTGCCTGGCATCAGGCTGCCTAGAAACGTTCAAGAAGATCACCCTTGAGTCAGGTCATAAAAGGTGAATTGGTGCTCACCAGGCAGTCAAAGAAGGGAGTGCCCACCAGATAGTGGGGCCAACAGAGGCAAAGTGGGCACACAGGGAAAGGCTTAGTGTCCGGGGAGGGCACCAACACGTGATGAAGCTGCCAGGTGTCTTTATTAAACACCTGCACAGGTTAGAACCCCTGAGGAGCTTACAGGGACTACCAGGCCGGCATCCACCAAAGAATATTAAATCAGAATTGATGGAGGTAGATCTGGGCATCAAGACTTTGTAAATACACTCTTGGAGATGCTAATGTGAAGCCAAGGTTAAAAGCCACTGCCCTGATTCAGACCAGGAATGGCTCCCAATGTCATCCTGAAGAATTACACTGCCCTCCAGGCCACGGGAATCCTAGGCAGTCTGGTCTCCAGCATCTGCAGATTTTAGATGTAAGGTTGTGTCATGTCACGTTGCCAGGGGGGTAGCAGATGAAGGACCAAGGCATTCAATTTCTGGAGAAAATTCAACCATCTCATAGAGAGAGAGCCAAGTTCCCCTAGGAGAAATGGAAGCACGCATCCCAGTCCTGTGAAACTACCCCACACACATCATAGTAGAGTCCATATACCTTAGATTGAGCTATGCGTTTCTTTCCTGTATCTTAGTCAATTGCTTATCTTCTCCTAAGACAATGGAGACCTCTTTGTGGGAAGAAAGCATCAAAAAATGAATAGCTAGCACTTTGATAGTGCTTATTACTCTGTGTTAGAAAAGGCTGAGCATGAGGGATACATGAACCCCAGTTCTCATAATCTCAGAAGGTAGATATTGAATCCCACGTTCCCGATAAAGCATTTGAAAGAGGCAGTGCTGGGACCAGCGTGCCTCACTTGCATTACCCTAGTCCTGGCCTTACCTGGGAAGGGATTGAGAGCATGAAGGTAGAAGAGGCAAGAGCCAAAGCCAGGAAACTGAACTCAAAACTAATCACCCACATTGCTGCCTCTGCTGTGCTTTTTGTCTTTGAGGAGCCTGGCACAATGCCCGACACACAGCAATGAAAGGTGGAGGTGGAAAGAGCTGAGGAGAAGAGAAAGCTAGAAGACAAGGAAAGGAGGAGAGGGGAGGGAGGGTAAGAGAGGGAGATACTGCAAGATTGTTAATTTGTCAGAAACCCTCTTCACTTTTCCAGCATGTGCCACAACAGAAAGCATCTTAGGTCTGGTGTATTAGGGTTGATTCTCAGGGACATGTGGCAGGAAGGTCTCTCAGGTGGTACTCTGCTACCAGTGGGACAAAGAAAAGGAGCTAGATGTGGCTGGCCACTGGGCCCAAGCTCTCGTTCCTCTTAAAAAGTGATCTCACATGATCACAGACTGCAGTTTCTCAGTCTAGTCTACTTTAGCCTTTGGACGGCAATGTCCCCTCCTTATTAATCAGTCCTTCTTGCTGACCACCCCGGAGTTGCATATAGAAACTGTAGGAACTTGGGAGTTCAGAAAGTCCTAAGATCACCCTCAGGTTCAGTAACTCACTAAAACATGCAGAACCCAGCAAGACTATTGTTACGGCATATCCAAGCAAAAGGATACAGATTAAAGTCAGAAACAAGAAGAAGTACATAGGGCAGAAGCCAGGAAAGCTCCAGGTCCAAGCTTCCCACTGTACTCATAGACAGAGCTTACTTCTCCCAGCAACAATGCGTGGCAACACCCCTGGAGTGTTGTCAGCCAAGGAACATCACCTGAGCCTTTGTGTCTAGGAATTTTTTTAGGAGTTGGTCAAGTGGACATGACTGGCTGCCCACATGGAGGACATTAGTCTTCAGCTCCTTCAAAAGGTCCAGCTCATACTGCATGGCCAAAGACTCCCACTGTTAGCATTAGCATAGACTGCCCGGTGCGACCCAAGGCCTTCAAGTGAACAGAGAGAACATTCCAAGGGCTTAGAGGTCATCTCCCAGGAGCCAGTCAAGGGCCAGACCTTTCTTTGGGCAAGGTCAGTCCTTTACTGCACAGAACCAGTCCCATCTGGAGCTCGGTAGAAAGAGTTTACATCCTAATGTTACAACTTTCTGGCTGAGTGGCCTCAGAAAGATTCCTCAAACTTCTGAGCCTCCTTTGATTCACTTATAACCTGGATATAACATCTCAGATGACTGTTAAGAAAATAATATGAGGTTAAGTGTCAACAGGATGTTATAAACTAAAAAAAGTAGTGAAAATTAGTTGCATCCTGCCTCGATTTGGGGGTGGAGAGATGAAGGTCATAGAAATTGCAATACCTAGGATGCATGCCTCAACCACGAGAAATACCATTTCTATAGAAACACGATCATCGTTTCACTTAACAAGAATTTATTAGGTGCCTGTATCGGCCAGGTTCTGGGGATGCAGGGATGAGAAAGCTATATTTCTCAGCAAGATGCAGTGACTTGGGAAGCAATAGATGAAAGGGTGCTAGTTAACATGCGAATGAGCTCAGGTACAAAGAGATGAGCCATACCACGCAAACTTTCCCAACTCCCACCGTCAGCTCCTCTGACGCAGGACACCTCGTCCTTGGGCCCTGTGTGCTGCAACGATCTATGAGATAGTAATGCTTTTTCTCTCCTAACTACAGCTTTTGTTTAAAGATCCTCTAAAGAATGTAACAGCTGCACACCCACACTTTCTCTGATAGCTTAGTACACTGCTGTCACTTGGTATACTTCAACGCTTGGCACCAGACAACTTGGAAGAGGTGTTTTGAGTACTCTGCTCCTTTGCAGATGTTTTGGAAGCTGCTGGATTCCAAGATTTAAAAGAAGCAGATTTTTCTTTGATGTTCTATATTTCTTTGAACTCAAAAATCTCTAGACTTCAAGTCTTAAGGCCTATGTAGTTCCATGGTATTAATTTACTGATGCAACCAATTTTTATTGAGCACCTACTATGTGCTATCTGTTTGTAGGCACTTAGGAAAAACAATCAATGAGCAAACATATTTTGACAGTCCTTGCCTTTGTGGGACATACATTTTTGCAGATGCAAAATATCAGCTGTGGAAAGTTATGAACTGGGCAAAAATCACTTACCAACTGTGAGACCCGGAGTACCTCACTAAACCCATTTGAACCTGCTTCATCATTTCCATACAGAGCTAATAATACCTACATCCTGGGGTTACTGTGAAAATAAATGAGACAAGCATAATCAAGCTCCTCAAACATTTTTAGCTTCCAGAAGCAGTTGAGTACATGTTAGTCCCCTTTCCCTTCCGCCATTTTTTCCAGAACCCCACATCTCAAGGGAAAGGAAGGCACTGTTAGCTCTTAGATTAAGTAGAGGCAAAAAATGTTCAGCACTGGGCAAAATCAGAAATCAAAGCCAAGTCTGGCATCTTGACCAGATTATCTGCACCACTGTTCCACATACAAACTTCACTGGGACAGGGTAGGTAGGAAATGCTCCAGGCCATGGTCAAGAGACCAGATTTTAATTCTAGCTCATCCAGCAATAGCTCTGTGGCTTCAAGCACCATTTCTTTCTCTCTTTGAGTTTCCATCCCTTAAGGTGCAAAATAAAATAACTACATCCGTGATCGCAGTCTGGGCTACATACAAGAATCCACTGCCAGATTTGACTTCTCCACTTAGTTCCTGGTATTCTTAGACTAGAGTTTCTTATCTTCAGCACCATTGATATTTGGGACCAGGTTATTCTTTACTGTGGAAGGGGGGGGTCTGTCCTGTGTATTGTAGCATATTTAGCAACATCCTCAGCTTCTGTTTACAGTATGCCACCCTTACCCTTTGTCTCACAATCAAAAATGTCTCCGGAAAATTCCCAAAGTCCTCTACAAGAGGTAGAAGTGCCCAGGCAGAGAACCACGGGCCTAGTCTCCTCCAATCTCCCCCTTTGCTCCTTTCCCTTCACTTCTGGACCAGGTCTGACCCCGGTCTGATGACCGCCCCCCTCCCAATCTCATCATGCATTGCTCCCGTGAGATGATCCATCTCAGCTTCTTTGGCAGGAGGCTGGCTTCCTGACATCCCAGAAATGAGCTGTTCTGAACTAAGGGGCTCGTGGTTCCTGGTGGAAGAGTGTGTGACCCCACCCAGGCCAGCCCGACATTGTAACTGGTACCTCCTAGCCAGTCTCAGAGAACCCCGGGACAGTACGAAACACACCATGCCCCATTTCCTGCAATGCCTAGCATTTCTCAGTGTCAGATCCACTCCTTTTTTTATTGAGTGTGCTTTTAATTTTATTGAATTTATTGGGGTGGCATTCTTTAATAAAGTTAAATAGGTTTCAGGGGTACAATTCTGCAAGATATCTGTATATTGTATTGTGAACAAACCCACTACTTTTCGACCGTGAAGTTTTTCAGACCACCTTTTCATCTTTAAGAAGGCACCCAGCATGTGGACAACTGTTATTGATTCCCACTGTGTCTGTCAAGCGCTTGTATAAAAGCCAGTAGAAGGACCCAATAATAGGCTTAACTTTGTGAAGAGTCACGTAAATGGCTCGTAGACACATCTTCCAGGCCCGGCAAAGCTGGTAGCCCAGCTGCCACAGAGCCCGAAAGTGAACGGCAGGTACTGTCCTTCAGGGCTGGGAGCCACTCTTTTCCTCCATGGCAGTCAAGCTCCTCCCTAAGCACAGCGCCTTCTTTCTACACCAATTCCCTCATCTAGAGGGTAAGGGACGACAAAGAACATCTCAGCCCTTGGCTTTCTCAAGGCACGACTGCTAAGACTCTCGACTTAGCTAACGGCCCAGGCCATCCATGTTCTTACCTCTCCCTCCTTGTACCTTCGTTCTTATGGCAGACAGTAATGGAAAGGGAGAATGCACTTGGCAATCACAGAAACCTTCATTTCCCTTTTGCTATATATGCTCATCAAATTTCTTAACTGCTCAAAATTTTTGTATCTGTGTGTCGTTGAAAATATTAAATAAGTTAACTCAAAATGTCTACAGTTTTTCACTGACTGATAGCTGCTAGGCATGGAGGCGATGGTGTTGGCATTAAAACAACAATAAAATAATGATATGTATGAGTTCCTTTCCTCTTGGACAGAGAGTCTACCCTAAATCTCTTAAACATTTCTGACCTGGGGAAATAGGTCAGCCCAGTTTCTGGAAGTCTCTTCTGAGTTCTGGTTCAGCTGGCGTCTTCCTTGGCTTCCCCAGATCGGCAGACATGCTGACCCGAGCTACCACATTGAGGAAGGTAGATGGGCTACCACACTGAGCCAACATTCTTAGTTTTTTAGCATTACTGACATACTGAATTGTTCAAGTACTAAGCAACTCTTCTAATGTTATAAAGTCTCTTTGCTTCAATTCCATTCAGTCTTTCAAAGATTTATTGCATCTGGGTGAATAAGCTGAACTCATGCTTTTTCTGGAACATGGGTTTTATGTTACTAATACTGGTGACTCAAAGGCAGCTCCAAAATTAGTGCTGACGGGAGGTCAAAGAAATGACTCCGGACACTGTGCCAGTTGCATGCTCATTAGCATACTAATACTGCCCCTGACACCTTCAGTGACATCCTCCTATATATGCAAATATGCATTGGGAAAAATGAAAATGTATGTAAATGACACAGAGAGATTACACTGGCCTATTAACATCACAAATCCCCATTTACAGCCCACTTTTAATTTAAGTGATCTTTCTATTAGGAGGACCACTTATGAAGTTAATCTGGAACGAAATCACAGCATGTCAATTAAAGTGGTGTGACAGTGAGACCTCCTTCAATCGGTAACTCTTAGCAGATGTCTTAATTAGGCTACTCAGTGGCAGGTTGACCGATGACACCGGGAAAGTCATTTTCAAGTTAGCTTCTAAGGGCTCTCTTCCCCTTCAAACTTTCTCTTTTCTTCTTTCAGTTTAAATCTTAGCTATTATGAAGTTTCCTTTTGTGCATTTTCCCCCAAAGACTTCTTCCTCTTTCTCTTTTCTTCTTACTGAAAGAGTATTCCAGAGACAATTTGCCATCCTTAGGGGCTGGGCACTGCAAGCCTTAATTTACGGAAAGTCTTTTATCTTAAATATTCATTTGAAATTTGCATTCTCTTTCTTAAAAGAGCCAGGCTAATTTTAATATAAAAATGTGTTTAAAACTATACACTGTCTAGTAAAATCAAAGCCATGATATTCTGTACCTTTGTATATCCTTGGCTCGAGCTACACAGGGAGTGTTGGGGGTGGGGCCGCATATTTCTCAGTTTGGAAAGCATAAGTTTAATGTAAAATGAGCTTTGGAAGTGCTCAGACCTAAGTGTAAGACCTGACACTGTTATTTATTAAGTGCATGACTTAGTTATATAATCCAGACAGAGCTCTCCAAGGGTAAGAATTTTTTTCCAGTTTCATGGAGATATAATTGACATATAACATTGTGTAGTTTTAAGGTATACATTGTGTTGATTTGATATACTTATGCAGTGAAAAATCATTACCACCATAGTGATAGCTAACACCTCCATCATGTCAAGCTAAGATCTGTCCTCGTATCAACTTTCAAGTGTAGAACACAGTTATAATCACCATGCTGCACATTATATTTCCAGAACTTGTTCCTTTTGTAACTAGAAGTTTGCACCTTTGACCAATATCTCCCCATTTTGCCCAACTTCCAGCCCCTGGGCTCTATATTTTTTAGTATAAATTATTTTTTTAGATTCCACAGATAAGTGATATCACAGTGTATTTTTTCTATGATCTACTACACTTAGCATAATGCCTTCAAGTTTTGTAGTTTCATTCATGTTATTAAACATGGCAAGATGTTTTTATCATGACTGAATGATATACCATCCTACACATATATATACAAGGTTTGCCCAGAAGGTATCCAGCCATGTAATAGGAAAAATGGAGACATTTATTGAAGAAGATACAATAAACATTGTACATAGGACAATGATGCCTCGGTACCCTTCAAATAGGCACCTCACACACTTCCCCCAATTGCCATCAGCTGTTCTGTCATATTGTCCTGAATGTCACTGATGGTCTGAACTCTCTTCTCTTTCAAAGGTGATTTTAGTTTTGGGGAAAAACCAGAAGTCACAGGGCAATAAATCTGGGTTGTACAGAGGCTGAGTCACCTGGATGATTTTGTGTTTTGCCAAAAAAACTTTGCACGAGACGTGATGCATGAGTGAGTGAGTGTGTTCTTGTGATGAAGCTGCCAATCACTAGTTGCCCATAGCTGGGGGCCTTCTGGATCATCCAAATAGTTTCCACAGAGGAATGTTCAAGCTTAATGCAACATTTGATGCAGATTCGTTGCTCTACTCACTCAGTCATTTTGAATGCGATGGTCACACAGTACACATGCTCACTCAATAGTGTCTACTACCCCCACTGATTAGTACAGTGAGGTTGTCATTGTTCACACATGTGCATTCCAGCCCACTCTCCTTGGCTGCCAGGTTACATTCATCTCACCTGTGCTGTTCTTGTTACATTAACAATGACCAGACTTTTTCCAGACAGACCTTGTATGTAGTATCATTGTCTATATAACACATCTACTTTATCCATTTTTCTGTTTACAGACAGACTTAGGTGGTCTCCACATCTGGGCTGCAATGAACATGAGTATAGATATCTCTTTGAGATCTAATTTTTTCATTTCCTTTGGAAATATACCCAGAAGTGGTATTACTAAGTCATATGGTAGTTCTAGTTTTAATTTCTTGAGGAACCTCCATAATGTTTCCATAGTGGCTGCACCAATTTACATCCCACCAACAGTGCACAAGAGTGATGTCTTCACACCCTCACCAACACTTGTTATCTCTTGTCTTCGTGATGGTAACCATTCTGACAGGTGTGAAGTGACAGCTCACTGTGGTTTCGGTTTGCATTTCCCTGATGACCAGTGATGTTGAGCATCTTTTCATGTACCTGCTGGCCATCTGTATGTCTTTGGAAAAATGTTTATTCACTTCCTCTACCCATTTTGAAATCAGATTTTGGTGTTTTTTTTTTGTTTTTAACTATTGAGTTGTATGAGTTCTTTGTGTTTTGGATATTTACCCCTCATTAGATATATGATTTTAAAATATTTCCTCTCATACAGTGAGTTCCCTTTTCATTTTGTTGATTTTTCTTTTGTTGTACAGAAGCCTTTTAGTGTGATGTAATTCCACTGATTAGTTTTTCTTTGTAGCTTGTGTTTTTGGTGTCATATACAAAAAATTATTGCCAATGTCAATGCCAAGGAGATTTTTCCTTATGTTTTCTTCTAGGAGTTTTACCCTTTCAGGTCTTACATTTAAGTTTTTAATCCATTTCAAGTTAATTTTTGTAAGTAAAGTAAATAGGGGTCCAGTTTAATTTTTATGCATGTGGTTATCCAGTTTCCCCCTCGCATTTATTAAAAAATAAAAAACAAAACATTTTTCCCAGTGAGTGTTCTGGGCCCCCTTGCCAAGTATTAGTTGACCGTATATGCGAGACTTTATTTCTGAGCTCCCAGTTCTGTTCCATTGGTTTGTGTGTCTGTTTTTATGCCAGCACCACACTATTTTAATTGCTTTAGGTATTCTGTCTCCCTTATTCCCTTTCCATCCCTATTACTGAGCTCAGAACCTGACATTACAATGGGCACCCAGACTTTTAAAGTTAAATAAATAAACATTGTCTTTATGCTTAAATGTATTTTCTTTCTAAAATGGAGATAACTACATAACAGAGTTTTAATGAGCATGTTAAAAATATTTCCCCTTCATTAAAAAAATATAATTTCCCTGTAGAACTATACATGTATTTTGTGATGAAGAAATGCCTGGGAAAATTTAGATGCTATCACATAAGACAAGTGTTTCACGGTTTCTCTTAAAACAGGCAGGATGAAACACCATGCACAGAATCTAATTAGGAAGGAAAGATGGAGGTGTCTCCTGTTGTCACAAACCAGGAGTCAGCAAACCTTTACTGGAAGGGGTCAAAGAGTAAATATGTTCAGCCTTGTCAGCCATACTGTGTTTGTCAGAACTGCCCGAGTCTGCCATGTGTCACCACGGTCAGCACAGAAGACTCTGAAGAAATAGGTGTAGGTAGCTGTGTCCCAGTGGAACTTGATGTACAAGACTAGATGG
>CM052538.1:5468340-5504095 GCA_028533065.1 Trachops cirrhosus | reverse complement strand
AGAAATCAGATGCCCGAGCGGAAACAAATGGCCACTCTTGAACTTCACCCAGCCAGTGAAGTCAGACTGTTGAAATTTTTAAGAGAAACAGGAAATGTGGATTTTTATGTAAAATTATTTGATTTTTCAATTTGTACATCTTATTCCAAAAGGTGTTTTAGGCAAAAAAAAAAAAAAAGAAAGAAAGAAAAATGAAATGCATAGATGGCTTGCTTCTAACCAAGAAGCCATCATTTTGTCACTTGGCCTGTGTAGAGTACAAGAGTCCGGAGGCAGGGAAAGTGATTAGGAATCTATTTCAAAAGTAGGAACCTGAGGCAGGGCCAGCAAGGAATAAAGAGAAAGGGGATACCTGACCATCAGAATATAGAATCTAGAAGAAAGCCAGCAGGGATAGCAAGAGCAATCTGGCCAGATGTTTGGACTCTGGTCTGATTTAGTCTTGATGTCACTGTTATGATTACAGATTTAAGTTTTATCCTTTTGCTGCTGTTGTTCTTAACATGGAAAGAAGAAATAAAGAGCAGGTTCTGAAAAACAAGCTTTCAATACCCTCCCAAACTGACTTCCCCGTAGCCCTCCAAATTCAGAGTGATGCACCTCAGCACCTGTGTGAATTCAGAGCGAAGTTGAGAAGGAAGGCTAGTGTTCCCTTTGTTTCTTTGCTCCAGCCTCTGAGGAATTCAGTTAATGTTCTCTGCCATAAAAAAGGAAATGGTTGGTCTCCTTTGCCTAACTATGCTGTCTCTCTGATTTAAGTACTTTTCACCTGTGAATGTCCTTGGTTACTCCTGAACTGTATTCGGTCCCATAAAAGGCACTAAATTAAAGACTGCTTTGGCTCTATGTTTTAGTGATTCTAAAAAGTGCCATAAGATTTCTCCTCCCTTCAGAGAGCCAGTGAAGTTCACCTTAAATGTCACGTCCTCTCTGCAATGGGCCCTAAAAACCAACCCCTTTAAGACTCAGTTCTGATGACATTTCCTCACCACACCAGCGTCCCCTGAAAACGCAGATTGGGTCAGTGCACCTTAACTGTGCCAGTCATCAGCCTTTGTCACCATCTAATTCATTTCCTCTCTTTAAAACCTGAAGTCATGCCCCATGTAGCAGCCAGAGTGGTCTTCTTAAAATATAAGTCAGATCATACCACGGCCCAATTTCAATTCTCCTCTGGCTTTCTTTTGCAGTTAGAATAAAATGTAAACTCCTTAAAATGATTTGTGAAACCCTGGAGTATATGATCCTGCCTGCACCTTCTGCCACTTTCTCTTTTTTTGATTATATTCCAGTCACTCTGGCCTTCTCAGGGACCCTCAGATGCTACCACAGTGCCTTGGCACGTGCTGTTCCCTCTACGTGCAGTGCTTCCCCCAGTCCTTTCACACAGCTGGGTATCTCCCATCTTTCTGGTCTTAGATAAAATATCATTTCCCCAGGGAGACCATCTCTCCCTGATCATCTAAATGCTCACTTTCCCAGATTATTCTCTCTCAGCACCTGGATACTTACTTCGTAGTTGTGGCCACTGTAATAATCTCCTTGCAGACCTCCAAATGCTGGAGTACAGCTACCTAAGGACCTCAGCTGTTGGTGTCTGAAATCTAGCCATTGCACGCTCTGAGGCCACACTTTCCTGGGGTGCTCCCAGCCAACAACAGTATATTCATGGAACATGTGGAATCTCCAACGAGTAACTTTGACTTGGGGACCCACCATCAGCTTTGCTTAAACTTGGTTGGACTGAACAGCAATCTGAGACTGTTTCTATGCAACCTTCCTTCCTTCTTTCCCTCTCCCTCCACAGAGTCAGACCAGCATCACAGTCTAACGGCTCCTTCAGTCTCCTCCAGCACATCCCCCATGTTCCCTCTCAAGTCTACATCTCACTTCTACTTCTCCCAGAACCCAAAGTAACACAAGAGTTCTCACCTGAATCTTTGTCTAAGTTAGTTAGTTAGTTAGTTAGTTAGTTAGTTAGTTAGTCTGTTAGTTGGTTGAATAGTTATTTTGTCTAGTACTTAATTGGTTCATTAGTCAGATTCAGGAAAACATTGACTCCTTGAAGAAAAGACTCTTGTTAGGCTCACTCGCTGCCATATCTACAGCACTAGCACCATCCTGGCACGAGTAGGTGCTCGTTAATATCTGTTCGATTTTGTGCACCGGTCTATCAACACATTAACAGATTACATTGAAATAATCTGTGTGCCCAGCTTCATCTCTCACTAAACTGTAGAATTTCTTGAGGCTATTCTATTTATTATGGGTTTGAGCTCAGTGTATTGCCCAGAGCCTGAGGCACAGTAGCAGCTCAATCAATGTTTGGTGAATTGGGATAACCCTGCCCCCTTCCTCACACACTCCTTTGACCCACCACTCCACACACCTCAGGCGGCACGAGTCGAATTCTTATCTGTCCTCCATAACACAGTCTACTTTACCCCAAGCGGTTCATCTTCCTGTGTCCTGTATCTTGGTGAATGTCCCAACAATTTTCCCAATTTTCCATGAACTCTTCTTCTCTAACACTGGCCTTCCACCTCTCTTCAGCATCTCAAGATATCCAAACAATCACCAGGTCCCATCCTTTTCACCTCCTAAATATCTGCTCATTGAATGAACTATCCTACATTTCTACTGATACCACCTGGGGCTAGGACCTCATCATCCCCTCCTTGGACCAGTATAAAACACCACCTTAATAGGTTTCTCTTCCTCCACATTTTCATCCTTCCCATACAGTCCCTACCCAATAGTGAGAAAGTTCTCTGAAAAGCAAATTAGATCAAGCCAATTCCTGCTTAAAGCCTTTTACAAGGCTCAGCAGTTGGTTAAAAAGAGGGCTTTCAACTCCTACTATACAGATGCACCCACCCTGCCTAGCTTTCCCTCTCTCTACACACACCTCACCCGATCTCCTAGCTACACAGAACAGTTGGCTGTGCCCCATACCATCACCCTCTTTCTTGGAGAACTGTGTTCCTCTAAATCACCCCCATCTCCCTTAAGCTAATTTCTGCATAGTTCACTTCTTCCAAGAAGTCTTCTGCAGACAAGCCTAGTCTGAATAAGGTGATTTTCCTTTGAGTTCCTGTAGGAATCCTACCTATTCCCTTCACAGTCAACATCTTTAGTCAACTTGGGCTGCTATAGCAAAAATGCCATAGACTGGTTGGCTTAAACAACATTTATTTATCACAGTTCTAAAGGCTGAGAAGTCCAAGATCAGGCTCAGGCAGATTTGGTGTCTGGTGAGATGTGTTTCCTGGTTCATAGGCAATGGTCTTCTTTCTGTGTCCTTCCGTGGCAGAGAGACAGAAGGAGAGCTCCCTGGGGTCTCTTTCCTAAGGGCACTAATCCCACTCCCGAGGGCTCCACTTTTAGGACCTAATTGCCTTCTGAATGTCCCACCTCTTACATCACATCAGGAGTTAGGATTTTAACAGATGAATTTGGAGGGAGACACAGATCCTCAGTTCATAACAGTATTAATTACACTTGTTTAATTGTCCACGCTCTAACGAAACTGTGATCCTTGTTTCTAAAATACAGATTTGAGTCACCACATTGTATCACATCTTTTAGATTCCCTCATTGCCTCCATATTCGGGCATATCCAGGTACTCCCTAGTCTTACCTCTTCACGTGCCCCGAAGCCCTCACCATTCCCAGCTCCAGACACAGCTTCACTCAGAACACTTCGCATATATTGTTTTTCTTGCCTGGTCTACCTTTTCTCATTTTCTTTCTAGTCAATTAGCACCCATCCTTTGATGTCCATCTCGAGCATTTTTCCTCCCGTAAAGCTTTTCTGACCACTCTCTCCTCTGTAGATTTGACTGTGGCTTCATGACACTTGTACACATTTCTGTTACTTATTTTGTGGCATTTCTTGGTTTATAATTCTAATTTTGTGTCTGCCACTGGACTACAGAATTTCAAGGGTAGTGTCAAGATCTAATTCAGCTTCCTTTTCCCAGTATTTTTTTAAAAAGGTATTTAATACATATTCATTGAATGAATGACTCCATCTATTTTTCAGGGCTTGACAATTTTTACCTCTGCATATATTCTGGCTCCCGTGAACTACAATGGATCAGATCTCCTTGTATTCTGAGCTCCATACATATATAGCTATACAATCTTTCTTAGTAGGGCCTAAGTACGTAAAAAGCAGGGACAAGCCTTATAGTCTCTTTATCTGTATCTCTATGTCTTGAACATAGAAGAGCACAGTACAGTTTTATTGATTAATTACCGTGGCTCTAGCAACTATTCTTTTTTAATTCAGCAACTTATTTAAAAATTAAAAAAAGAAAGTTTTCTCAGAAGCTAAAAATCACAAAATGTTCTTTTCTAAAAATAACACATCCCCAAAACACTCAAGGCAGAAGCCATGTGTTTTCCCCTTTTCCATTAATGAGAGAAAGATGCAACTCCCTCCGTTTTCATTTTGTCTGCGTCACGTCTGTGTTGCCTAGAGATGTGCGGCTGTTGTTTCAAGAAAGATCAAATGACAACAGGAGATGGATGGCCTCCTTGATTAAAAAGCGGCACTCAGACGCATCCGCTTCCTCCCATTCCAGGAGGAGAGGGTTATTTCACAGCGAGTGCCTACTTCAGAGGCACGAATCCTAGGGGCAGCTGAAGCCGGCCGTCCCCACCCAGACCCACTCACACAGGACCTTCAGCACAGACATGTAGAGCAGAATCTCAAGGGCTTAGGATCTGCCATTGATGGAACCGAGATCATCTTTAGAGAGACAATTAAAGAACTGGCATGGCATAGCAGACCAACCAGCATTCAGACCCCAGCTCTGACCCTGGGGAAGTTATTTAACCCCCCTAAGCTTCAGTTGCATTATTTGGAGAAGGGAGGTTAATAATAACATACCTAGGGGAGCTGTCGATGTGACAGAATGAGACAACACCAAGCATTTAAATGTGCCTGTTCCTGAGAGCTCATTAATGGTGGCTGTCATCATTAAGTAGCCAGAACTATGTCTGCCATGACAGCTGTCAATGGTTGAACACTTACTATGTGCTATATGCCAGGCTATTGTTTTTATACCTTACGTTTTACTTATAAATCTCACAATATCTCATTAAGCAGGTATTATCCTCATTTTATAGTTGGAAAAAAACTAGATTTCTCAGAAGCTGAGTGACTTACCCACCACTGCACCACTGCTGCCTTTGCATCAGATTGAGCCTGCCCTTTCCGTCGTCCCATTCCTCTGCTTTTCAAAAGGACTGAGGGGTGGTCAGGATCTTGAGTCCCATCCAACTCCCACAGCGTCCAGAGAGATTTGTGACAGAGGGGCAGACTGGCCCAGCGGAGACTTGCTAGTGCCCCCGATTTAAACTTTTGGCCCATATTTCTCCTGCACTGGACCCATATTTCAGCTTTAGTGGGCCCTTTCATCTTTTCAGCCCAAAAGCATTGGTCCTCAGATCTTCCCAGTTCAAGGGGAGCAGCAGAAACTCCTCCCTGGCCGTCAGCACCAACCTAGAAGATAAATGGCCTCAGCTGTCCTCTCCTTACCCACTTTCCCACAGACGGCTCCTCACTGTAGGTTCCAGGGACAAAAGTGCCTGCCAAGCAAGATAGACCGTTAGTGCCTCCCCGCTCAAAAACATGCAACCCTTGCCTTCCCCCTCCAACTAAGTATTCCCATCCACCTAGCACTGTGGCTTTTTTGTGTTATCACTCAATCCATCCAAGGATCTTCCTTGGGCAGTAGTTGTGGGAGATGGAAACAGGCCTTGAGCTCCCTCTAGAGGTTGCAATCATGCGACCAACACACAGGAGGAATAGCCAGGGACAACGTCACACTATTCTCCCCTGGAGAAGAAAACCAGGGCCAAAGTGGCAATCCCAACAACTCCCTCCACGTGAGCAGATACAGAGACAGCTGGTTTTTCCAATGGGAAGACAGGTGTCTTTGACCTCTAGAGCCTGATGCGTCTCAGCTGAAAAATAGGAAGCAACAGATGGGCCTGCCAACCCCCAGATTCTGATCTCTGAGTCTCCACTCAATCCCAAGAAACAGAAAAGAAGAGAGAGAGGTGTTTTGTTCCTGGCACCGAACACTGACCAGGGAAAGGCAGCCAGGGTGGACAGCCTGCCCAGTGCGAAGCCCTGGAGGCAGACAGAGGCTGCCTGCCACAGACAAACAGAGAACCAGCCTGAGGACAAAGGGTGCTGGCGTCTGGAGAATCACTGGATGAATTTTTTTTACCCCTGTGCACAGCCTACACATAAGAAATATTTGGTACATGGTAAACGCATTTTGGAATAATGTTGAATGACCATATACCTAATAGCTGTCTAGAGTCTACCAAAATAAGGGCTCCTTCTTCTGTCTAGTACAGAGCACATCTATTGTGGGTGGGTAGAATTGTGTCCCCCAAAAGAGATATGTGGCATTCTTAACTCCCAGGAGCTATGAATGTGACCTAATTTGGAAGTGGGGTTTTGGTAGATGTAATCAAATTAAGAGGAGGTCATACTAGATTAAGGTGAGCCCTAATGCAATGACCGGTGTTCTTATTTTAACAAAAGGAAAATTTAGACACAAACACAGTGGCACAGGGGAGCACACTGTGTGATGACAGAGGCAAAGATCGAAGTGATGTGTGTATAAGCCAAGGGACACCAAGGATTGCTGGCAACCACCAGAATCCAGGAGAGAGGCAGAGAAGGGTCCTTTCCTGGAGTCCTCAGAGGGAGCGTGATCTTGCTAACACCTGGACTTCAGACTTCTAGCATCCATTATTGTAAGGAAATGAATTTCTATTGTTTTAAGTCATCCAGCCAGTGGTAATTTAATATGGCAGCCCTAGAAAACCAATGCAGTGCTTGACGCTTCAGCAAAGTAAAATAAAAATATCAGGACCCCCACAGGGAGGGCTGTACACCTTTTATTCCCTTCCGAAAGAGCCAAACAATGCCCAGTTATTATTTGTACTGCTGCCAGTTCCCTGCCTGAAGATAAGGCTTTTCAGTCATGCAAACAATTCTGAGCTTTGGAATTCAAGGACATGCCCCAGAGGGATCTCTGGAAAAGTTCTGCAGGACCTGAGGGCTTCCTGAAATAAGCAAAAGGTGAGAGCCCAAAAAGATCAGAAATTACAGGCACACCTCAATTCCCTCATGTGAAACACTGAGCAGTAAGTAGCTTTCTTCCAAATTTCTTTGTGAAAGTATGTTTTGAAAAAGTAGGCATATTTTCCAGTAATACAGGGCATTTCAGACATTCCATTCTTGCTTACCTAGTGCAGAAATAGCTTATTCTCTGCTTAAGGACAACACATAATCACTAAGGTCTGTTAATCTTATCTGCTTCCCAGGAGAAAGGAAAATCATCACCTAGGAGTAACAGAGGGTCTCAACACCCTTTCTCCAAAAAAGGGGGATTATTCTCAGGATCTTTCCTTCCAAGGACCCTGTCCCACTAGTCTAGAAGCTTCATGTGGGAACAACAGTCCTTTTTTTTTGTCAAAATCCATGATATCCAGCACCTGGTAGGGCATCCTACAGGTTTGCTGGGGGAAAAACTCTGAAGATAGGAGAGGTAGAGGGAGATGGAAAGGGACCTCCAAGTTGGTGGGATCTGCAACCTCAAAGGTCTCCTGCTCCATTCTCTTCCTACCAAACTCTGTAAGCACATGAAGAGAACATTGTGTCTGAATTTTCTGGATCAGTTAACATTATTTCTGAGTTACATCCTCTGTAAAACCTCATCCATACAATGGCTGGGCTTCAATGAAGCCAAGACCACATATTTAAAAAATTTTTTCCACTTAAGGAAGCAAGTTCAAGACATGAACATAAAGTACTGTCCAAATCTACCTAGTTCCAGGACAGTTACTGCTAATCAGCCTAAATCCTTGCAATCTTTCTGTTGGCACTGACCTTGGGTCTCTGCATTTGCTGACTCTCTCGACAACCTGATATGTTTTCTTCCCAACAGGGCTCCTGGAAAGCCCCCATTTGGCCCAAACCCCAAAATTCCCTCTGATCAGCTCTCTTGACACTCATCCCACTGAGTACAATAACTGCTGAGTGGGATGGCTTCCCCCACCTCCATCCTGATTCTGGGAACTGGAGCCTCGCCTTGACTGAATAGAGAAAGAATCCTGACAGGTCAGCTTTCTCTCACCTGCGGGCTCTCCAAAGGTTCCCTTGGATGAAGCCTTTGACCAGCTATGCCATGGCGCTCAGAACTGTGCAAAAACAAGGTCTCCCCTCACTGCATCTTTTAGGTTTTCAAAGGCATGTGAGCCTTCGAGAGAACTGACAAGGCCAGACTTTAGAGAAATATTTGATATTATCTTGGCTAAATTTGGCGATGGTTAGAAAAAAAAACAACTAAAATGAGGAAAATTAGGTGGGACTTCAGGAACAACTGCTTTTGAAAATCAGCCTTAGGCTAGAGCTCAGCGGCGCACTTCTATCTACTGGGAAGAGGGAAGTTCAGATGCCAGTAGGAAGCGGGCAGGGGGTGGCAGGTCCCAGTGCTCTGCAGTGCTGTCATGGAGAGTTAGCAAATATCTACACACACAGTTTTTGGACCATTTGGATCTCTGGGGTCTGGAAGGTGACAGCCAGCCTCATGACTTGGAAAGAAGGTGGATCTGAGGTTAGTGGTAGGAACACAGCTGGAGCAAATGCAGACAGAACTGGTGAAGACAGTGTGTGAGGGTCAGTGAGAGGGTCGCTGGAGTCCCCCAACAGCATATGTGGCTATCTCACCAAGGTCCCCGGAGGACCCTGGCTGGGGAAGGCCATTCCTAAAACTAACTCAACTCCCCTGCAAAATGAGTTGATAAAGACAACTTTTCTGTATACTGAGAGCACAGAAGGATCATACGAGATGATGGTTGTTAAAAAGCTTTAAAAAGTACAAATTCTAAACAAGTAAGAAGGGTTGTGATATTCTCATGACTAATTCTCCCTCGCTTACAGAAGGCACAAAGCTTGCTGTTGAAGGAAATGTGGCTTGAAAACTTTAGGTGAGGGCTAGGTTGACTGGGGTGCTTGCAGAGCGAATCACCTCACAATCAGGTGACCTTGTTACACAATTTCAGGTGACATCGAACCTGATGACGTTGGTGGAGTTGCCCTTGAATCGTGGGACTGTAGGAAGGGCACACAGTGAAAGCTGAGTCACAGTGAGGTCAGGTGAAGAGCCTCAGCGGAAAGTCAGGCAAACTGGATTCCTGGATCCGGTACGGCGAAGCATGGGCCTGTATCATCAGCTGTCATCGTGCCTATTTGTACGGTTTTAAATAAAGTGTCATCTCTTCATCTTTTCCACTTGTGGTACTTCGTAAGCATGTGCACATGCGTGCACATGTGTTGTTAGGCTTATGGGACCTCATCCCATTCATCCCTTCACGCCCGGGCCCTTGCTGAGCGCCGGCCTACTCGGGTCTCGGTACACACCCTGCTGGGTGAAGGAAGTGCTCGAGCAGTGGTCTCAACCCTGGCTGCCCATCAGAGTCGCTGAAAAAGCTGTTAAAATCTTGACGTCCAGCCCCATCTCCAGAAGCTCTGGTTTAGTTGATACAAATTAAGGCCTCAGCATGAATAGTTTTCCCATTTTATTACATTTGTTGGGGTGACATCGGTTAATAAGATTATATAAGTTGCAAGTGTAAAATGCTATAATAGTCATCTGTGTGTTATGTTGTGCCACCTTCTGTAACCATATATTTGGACCCCTTGACCCTCTTCTACGTCCCCACCCACCCCCTCTCCCTCCGACAACCACCACACTGTTATCTACGTCTGTGAGTTTTTATGAAGTAACGCCATTTGCAACAACATGGATGAATCTTCTGAATATCATGCTAAATAAAATAACTCGGATGGAAAAAGTCAAGAACCATATGATTTCACTCACATATGGGGAAATAAAACAGAAAGCAACAAATGAACAAACAAGACAAACACACACACATGAATAGTTTCTAAAAACTCCCCAGGGACTCTCACGGGCAGCCGAAGTAGAGGACCACGCGGAGGTGTCAAAGACCAGCCAAGCCAGTGATTGCCAAACTTCATCTTTTACAGTAAAACCATCCTTCAACCACAACAAAATCTTAGGTCGAAACCTACTGCGTGAACAAAGGGAGAGAGAAGGAAACAGTCTCGCTGGTGGAGGTGGAGACAGCAGGCCGGAGGCCCTCGCCCCAGCCGCTTAGCTCCAAGGTGACGCACAACACCCACCAGCCCATAAGGACACGACTTGCTGGAATCAGAAGCACCACGGCCTGAATTCAGAAAGGGTCTTCCCACCGCACAGCGCTGCCAGCCTCTGCTCCCCACGGAACACGATGCGATCCTCACCCCGAAACTTGTCCTAAGACAAATTGCAACTCTTTCTCCATTACAGCCCATATCCAACTCTCTTCACTCTCAGTGAAAGTCAGTCACAGGCCTTGCAGAACAGAGAAAACAACGCCTAAAATATATAAATAATGCAAGGCGGACTGTATTCACGATGCCGTGCTTTCTCCAGGCAGTGGTTCGTGCAATCTCTCTCACACTGCCGGCCGGGCTGCCTCCATAGCATTTATCACTGCAGACAACCCGTTAGAAGCTGTTCTGATTTATGCATCTACATTCTGTTACGGGGGAAAGTTTATAGCACACTGCAGTTCCCGCGGCTGGCATCGTGAGAGGAAAAAGAAAAAGACTAGAGGAAAGAATGGGGAATGGTATTCTGCCAGTCTAAGGGGAGCAAGAGACATGAGCCTTTTGTGAAATATTTAATCATTTATCTGGTACACACACTCACTCTCACACGCACACTCACCCACAGACCTACATCAGGTAAGACAATGTTTTTCAAACCTCTACCAAGTGCCAACTTATCTTCTAGGCGACTGGGATGCATTTCCTAACACACTAGACAGAATCCCTGCTCTCATAGCATGTTCCAGTTCTTACCAACATGCCTCCGGTGAAAATAATGCTACCACCATCTTTGTCCCCCAAACAGTGTCACTGCAGTTTTGCCGCTTGGCAGATACCCCACGTCTGCTGAATGTAGGAGTGAATCCGACGTGTGGAATAAAACAGTGCTCCCAACTCAGGGTGCTTTTCCCCTCTCTCTCTTCACGGTCAGGCTCAATAAGAAAAGCCACATAAAAGCTCACACGACTCTAGGATGTGGGTCTGGATGGCTCTGCTCATCTTGGCTTGGCTCACTCACACAGCTGGGAGGTGGCTGGCTGTCCGCTGACCAGGTCAGCCTCTGCTGGGATGAATGGGTGCCTCTCATCCTCCAGTAAGTGACAGCATGACTTCTTCAAATGGTCATTGCGGAAGAATAGAAAGCAAGTTGAAACATACAGGCCTTCTGAGGTGTAAAGTTGATGCTGAGAAGCCATTACTTCTTAGGGATTTCATCGGCTGAGGGAAATCAGAAAGTGAGCCACACTCAAACAGTACAAGATATCATCTTTAGGGAGAGGATCTAAAAAGTCACAGAGTAAATGACAAGGCTAAAAGGGGTGAAGAATTGAAGCCACCATTGCAATATTTCACAGGTACCAAGCAAATCAGCAAAAATCTGTGTCTTGAGCCAACCTCTTCAGTGAAGGGTACTGTCCTTTCTAGTAGCAAGCAGGAACAGTCCCACCCAGGTTCCCTGGGGAGTTTAGGAAGAAAGTATGCATGTGTCTGAAAATTGTTCAGTGTGTCTGGAGTGTCTTCCTGCCCTTGTCCCTGATCCTCACCTGGGCCACACCTATGGTTGGCACCTGCATCTAACCTGCATATGTCTCCTCTTGCTAGATCCTTTCTCTCCCTTCTTATCCCATAACCTTAGGAGACAGGGTGTGCTTACAATTAAACAATGAGACATAGTTTTAGCTAGAACATATTGACAACTCACCATGCCCCAGGCCCTCTGCTAAAGGGCTTTGCATGTTACCTCATCTAATGTTTACAATGATCTTTTGAAGGAGAAGGAGAAGGAGGAGAAGAAGAAGAAGAAGAAGAAGAAGAAGAAGAAGAAGAAGAAGAAGAAGAAGAAGGAGGAGGAGGGGAAGAAGAAGAAGGAGGAGGAGGAGGGGAAGAAGAAGAAGAGGAGGAAAGAGGAAGGAGAAGAAGAAGGAGAAGAAGAAAATTAAGAAAGATTACATCACGTGTCCAAGGTTTTACAGCTAGTAAGTAATCAAGTCAGGTTTTAAACCTGGTCTGCCTGAACCAGAGCCCACGTTCCTAACCACTCTGCTATGTTCTCCCTTCCTTGAACACAGAGGGTTTCCTTCACTAAAACCAGGACACCCGCTTTGGTAAAGAATTGCCACTTTCTTAAAGCAAAAAGACCACAATCTTCTGCCCTGTCCCCTTTTATCACTCAGTGGGTAGGAAAGAACCAAGTTCACACAACATTTTGGAACACTTTCCCTGGGGACAAGGATTTGAGGGATGTGAGGAGCAGGTTATTAAACTTTCCATCCTGTTTAATTTCCACCAGCTCCCACCAGAATAGCCCAGGCGGAGTGACTGAAAATGAGACCATAGATTCAGTTCTTCTTCAGGCCAGTTGGAATTAACATAATGCATGGTGCAATTTGCCCACCCACGCAAGCACCAATAATTCTTTGTGTAATTTCCTGTTGTTGGTCGGGAAGGAGGCTGAGTCTGGACCAGAAGGAAAGTATGAGAATCCCATCTACATTATTTCAAAAGCATTGCATTGTTACAGAAGCACCAAGATATAAACAAGTGGGAGAGTGTGACCCGGGGAATATGTGGCAGCTCACCCATATGTTGCGCTGTGGGAGGGTACTGAGTTCTCCATACTTGGACTATCTGTCCAATCCTCACCCTCTGCAGGGTGTGTTCAGCCTCCTTTCTCAATGCCACTTAACATTTGCACCCTAAAAACAATGGAAAAATGGAAACCTGCCACTTGATCCATAGGTTTCCCGTCTTGTGACAGTTCCAATGTAGAACCCTAACGAAAGCTGGATTCAGGACCATATCCAAGGTTTGATGCCCTGAGACAAGCATGCTCAGGGATGCTGGAGAAGGAAGAAACATATAACTGGTCAAAAAGACTCTTGTTCATTTGGCCAGCCAGTTGTGTAGGTGAGAATGGCAGGCTGTTTCATACCATTGCTCAAAGGAGAATTCAGTGGGCATCAGTTTGCACTCGGGAAAAAAGATAGAATAGGGGGCAGTCACCACAGTAAAGAAAAGGCTGGAAGAGAGACTACTGTGCCCAAACACAAGGAACAAGGGACAAGGAGTTGAGGGACATGAGGAGCAGGTTATTAAACTTTCCATCCTGTTTGATTTCCACCAGCTCCCACCAGAATAGCCCAGGCAGAGTGACTGAAAATGAGACCATAGATTCAGTTCTTCTTCTTCTCAAAGACATGGGAACCGTGTCTTTAAGGCACAGTAACCTCATCTACTAGTAAGCATGTCCCTGAGTGTTAAGTGTGACCCAACCATACTGGCCACTCCTGTTACCTTGGGAAAGAATGAGTGAGGGCTAAGGGACTCTCATTCCTTAGCATTCCCCACATGGGGAATGTGGACAGAAGTCACCTAATCTCTGAAAAGATACTACACAATACAGAGAAATGGATGTCAGCTTTCATTTTCTCTGTGAGGCCAAGGGGATGGTAGCTAACTTTGAAGACTAGTCAAAAAAAAAAAAAAACAGCAGGAAGTGTGAGGCCGTGAGCAGAAAAAAGCTAAAAGGGTGGAGGACCAGCCCATTTGTGGTAGCCTTTCCCTCCTGGGAACCCACCCATCTCTTAGGCTCAGCCGTGATGTGTGGGACAGAGGTGGGTCCGCAAGAGAATGGAGGCGGAGAGACTCCAATGTGTCCGGAGAGACATTGGAGGAACGGATGCTAAATGTTTCTCAGCATGAGCTGGAGCTGAGAAGTGAGCCAAAGGGGAGGTAGGGAACCACAGAAAGGAGGGAGGAGACCACCAGAGAGGACAGAAGGGAGGGGCCAGGAGCTCCCTCTGCTCGCGGCCGTCTTCCCTCGCAGGTGGACCGCTGTCTCCCTCAGAGGGCTCAGGCTAGGGCAGGGTGGATGCCGTCCAATGGAGACTTAATGACCTCCTCGTTTTGGTTTCTTTGTTCTGTAAAGGCACGTATGACCGCATTAGTATGCTCGGCAAAGGGCCTCCTTTTGTTGTGGCAGGTGCTGTCGGAATTCGGAGCAGCTGACGCTTCATCAAATCATGAGCCCGCAGAGCACCCCAGGAGGTCAGAAAGCTCAGGCCCCTGCCCCTCACATCTGGCCCATCTGTTCAAAGACGTGGCAGCTTAGAAATATTTTTTAAATTATGTTTATTGTACTTCACCTTATTTTAAGAGCGATACACTTTCACCAGAGAAAACGTGGAGCATGCGGTGAAGACCAGAAAAGAAAACAAAAATAAAGTCTAGTCTTAATCACCACCCAATGAGAGCTGCTGTTAGCATTTCAGTGGAGAACCTACTCCTCTCCCTCAGTCCCTCACCTGTGGGATATAGGTACATGTGTGTTTATGTGTATCTCCGTGTGTGTATGTTTTGTAAATACACACACAAAAAATAGATGAACTTTTCGTATGACTCCAGAATCAGCAAATAAAAATGCGAACAGAGGCATTAAGTGCCACGCACTCTAACTCGAGTTAAACACTGTTCTCACCCCTTTCTACGGAGTGGCAAACTGGCACTGCCGCTTTCAGCCCACGCCCGGCACCGCCAGCACCTCCCTTGTCTATGGGAGACGACTGAGGGGAAGGGCCAGGGGCAACCCACGATCACTGCACGGGGCTGCTGGGCTACAGCGCGCCCAAGGGTTACACGGAGGCTCTGTGAAAGATAGAAGGCACTTTCCAGGAAAATAGCTCATAAATATTGGGAACCCCTAAAAGCAGGAAATACTGGCACCGCATTCCCTGGTGGCCACCTGATGAGGCAGCAGCCTTGTTGGTTTGTTCTGTTCCTACCTAAGTAGGAAAACAGAGCTCCAGAGAGAGGGCAGGGCAGGAAGAGGGTGTCTGTGGAGCAACCTGTTCCTTCAGATGTCATGGCAAAAGTGCATCCACCTCCTGGAGGTCAAGAGGCCATGAGGACGATCACCTTGACCCATCTTTCTTACCCTCCAATAAGAGGGTGGGTTGCCAGAGAAGAGGCCCTGAAAAGCAGGAGCCATGGGTGGACTTCCGACAGGATTGCAGGTGAGCTGGTAGTTGTCAACCATGGTTAAGTCTTCTGCAGTTGGAAAGTCCCCTAAGAGGAATCTAAGTAAATTGACAATGCAGCCACCAGGAAAGAGCCATGGAGAGGGCCCTGGGGTCCCATTGGTGTGAACCAAAGAGACAATGACAACTAACAGAGGGAACCACAGCAGGAGCCAACTCAATAAGTAGTGTCAGTCCCTGCCCTCTTCCTCCCCCTCTCCCTGACACACCAGAGGCCCTGTCACCTATAGGACAGAGCAAAGAGGACTGTGACCAGACAAACAAAAGGGGAAGAAGAGTAATGCGCAGACTAGGTTCTTCCCACTCACATGCCTCAAGCCTCAAGCCTGGATAGCACTGGAGAAGAGAAAATGAGGTTGGTCTTCTAAACTGAAAGAACTTGTTGCAATTAACGCAAATGAAAAATTGTGGAATCTGCTACCTGAGGGTAAGAGACATGCAACACAGCACCACTGAGAACAGCTGTTTTTAAGTGACTGTTTGACTCTCAACCGAGTAACAAAAGCAGTAAAGGGAAATGTCTTCCAAGAATTAGAAGGTTACCTCTCTAGCTCCAGACCAGCCTATTAGATCTTCAAAGGGGATAAAAAGTAAACAAGTTATATAACAATTCATTGATTTTGCTAGAAGATTAAAATAAATTTAGGTCTTAGAAGGGCATTATAAATGAAGTTTTTATATTTCCATTTTCCAAAAATTTTCATTCTATCAAATCCACCAAAGAAGAACATTTGCTTTAGAGTCTTCCCTAAATGTCCTATTTCCCTATCTTTGTTTCTGGTTTCCTCCAATCAGGCACAATTCTTGAGGTTCAGGAGTATCTATAAGAAAGCAGGGTTATTCTCGGAGGACTTTTTCCAAGCCTCCATGTAATTGGCCATAAAGCATCTCAGAACCCTCTGGAATAAACATTAATTAGGATAATGTTTGTAGAATTGATGGCCTCAAACTTTTACCTTTATATCCTGATATTTAGGAAGGAAGATCGGGGAAGCACAAAGCTTTCTCCAACAACTACTACACAATCATGATTAATGTCAATGATTGATCATTTATGCAAGCCAGACATGGTTCTGGCATTTAATCTTATGTAACATTCTTATCTAACATTTTGTTCTTATGACCAACAATATTTTATGAGAGGTACTCTTAACATCTGTACCTCACAAATGAAAAAATTGGATTAGAAGGGTTTAATGACTTGCCCAAGAGTCTCCAGATGGTAACTGATGGAGCCTGCTCTTGCCAGCTCCAAGGCTCATGCTCCTAACTAAGTTTTATGCTTCAAAACCCATCTTGCCATCGGAGAGAATAAAAGCAGTGTCTGCTTTCATGCACGAAGCCCTGCTGATTATGTCTACCTTGCCTGGCATTTTGTACATCTACATGTATGCAATGTGAATTTATTCCATACTAACTTACAAGAAATGCCATCTCACCATATTTTCTAAATCTTCCCTGTGAGGGAGTCTCCCTGTGAGGCCTTGATCAACAGAGTGGCCAGAAGTTCGACCTCAGTCACTACTGTGAGGCCCTCTTCTTTAATGTTGTGCAAGTGTCGCATCATACTTCCTGGTCTAAAACATTTGGGGTGAGCCCTCTAGTCCTCACTCTGTCTCCGTCTTCCCTGAACTGTGCCACTCAGCGTCTCACCTTCCTAGGTTTGTCCCTGGCCACACCCTACTCAGGGTTGTATGTCAGACGGTGCTCAGGCCTCCACCATTTCCGGAAGCACTGAAACTCTTTTCATCTCCAAGTCAGAGAAAAGTCCAGCAGTAGAGGACAAGCCAGGGTTTGGGAATCATTCTTCTGGGTTCCGTACTTAAGAGCCAATACTTTCCACCCTGAAGATCTCGAAAATCTGCTTCAAGAAGTTGAACACACCAAGGCACTCTTCAGTGGGCCATGGATAGAGAAGGGGAAATGGACAAATGTGCACAGTGCCGCTTTGTCACACTGTGTTCTATATCCCTTACCAAATCGCAAGGCAGAAATTATAATTGCTTTTTGTTTTTTTTAGTCATTATTCAGTACAGTTTCTATCCTTTATTCCCATTACAGCCCACCCACCCATCCCTCCCCTCCTCCCTCCCATTTCCAACCCCCCTAGTTTTGTCCATGTGTCCTCTATATTTGTTCCTGTAAACCCTTCCCTTCTCCCCTGAAATTCCCTCCCATCTCCCCTCTGGTCACTGACAACCTGTCCTCTATTTCAGTGTCTTTTGTTATATTTTACTTGTTTGTTTGTTTTGTTGTTTAGGTTCCTGTTAAAGGCGAGATCACATGGTATTTGTCTTTTCAATGCCTGGCTTATTTCGCTTAGCATAATGCTTTCCAGCTCCATCCATGCTGTTGCAAAGGGTAGGAGCTCCTTCTTTCTTTTGGCTGTGTAGTATTCCATTGTGTAAATGTACCATGGTTTTTAAGATGAATACACAAAGAAAACACAAATGTTTTAAAGATGTCCCCAAATTATGCAACTATTTCACTCTTCAGCTATGGCCTGGTGACAACCTGTAGCTAATATTAAGAACAATTACCACTTCTTGAGCTCTCATTCTGAACCTAGGCATTGCAGTAAGATCTTCATATCCACTAATTCCCCTAGAAATTCTATAACCTATTTGTTTCTCTCTACCTAAGATATGAAACCCACTGGAGCTCAGATAAGCCAAGTCATTTGCCCAAGGTCACACATCTGGGAAACCAGGGAGCCTGCACGTGATGCTGCCATTTTAAACCCAAAGTCTGATTCTTAAACAGCACACAGCACAGCCTCTCCTCAGGTCTGTAAAATGCAGCCCCTTTGGTCCTTGGACCTGGTGGGAGAGGGAAGTGAATAGAGTGAGCAAGGAGAGGAGAGGGAGGAGTACCAACTGGTATTTCTGGCGCTCCCCCGGCCTTACCGCTGAATATTTCACGGGAGTGACTCACAGAACAAAAGGGCAGAGGCTTTGTTTACTTTTTTTGAAAAACCACACACTGTAGAATGAGAATAATTATTAGTCATATTTGAGCCTGTGATGCTGGTAGCTTAGTCATTCCATTAGTATTATAGATCACGCATTCCTAAGCCTCTAGGTAGAGCCTCAACGCACCTACAGAACGCTTCAACAACCCCCACCATCTCAGATTCTATGCAGCTGGGGTACCTCCAGACACACTCTGCAGGAGCAGTGCATTGTTCTTACTAACAGAGAGAAACCTTTTGGATAATAGTATTCAGAAGTCATTCAGCAGAATAAGCAGGAGTCCCTCTCCTGCTTCCAAAAAAATTACTTTTCCAGCAAGACAAGATACTCCAAGCAGTTTTAAGTCTCCCTCAGGGCACAGGAGTTTCATCTCCATTATGTTTACTTGACATTTATGAGAGATGCTATACTTGTGAAAGAGATATGGGAGGAAAATACAGCCGGCATATAAATGGACAAGGATACCCAAAAAAGCAAGAAGTTGGCTTCATGATGGAAGAGCTGAAAAGGACGTGTGACTTTCAATTTTGCATCACTTCTGAAAATTCATCCTCCAGAAGCCGTTTAACTCACATAAAATCTTTAATACAAAGATGCTCATCAAAATGTTATTTATCAGGGTCAAAGCACAAAACACCTACACATCCAATTCCAAGGCCCGGTTTATATAAAGTGTGATACATTCAGAGAGTGGGTTATAATCATTAAACTGTATGATTTGAAAGGCTTTCTAACATATTAAAAAGCTACCTCATGATATTAATTGGATAATGGTACCAAATTTTATGTATAGTATAATGATGATTACACCAATTCTTTGAAGGAAAGGGAAAAAAACTAAAAGGAAATAAACCCAACTACATAGTAGCTGCTTTGGGAAATGACTTAAAGGTCAGTTATTTTTTTTTTCATTTTCCAACAAGTTTATAAAGAGCACACATTGCTCTTGTAATGGAGAAAAACAATACAAATCACAGGTGGGTTATTCGATTGTCCTTATTAACTCAGTTCTAACTACAATAACCCACACAACAAAGGCAGGGAGTTCACTGCCCATTGTGTACAGAGAACCCAAAGTCTGAGCCGACAGGTTCTTGTAAAGAAAAACAGATTTACTCACCCAGCCAGTCAAATGAGAATACCAAAGGTAAATCTCAAATTGGTCTCCCCAAACAAAAACTTGAGACCCATTTTAAGACGTGAGGGTAAAGAGAGATTATACGTATTTATTAATTCTAATTCCAGAGTCTGATCTGGTAGTCTTGGCAGTAAGTCTTCTAAAGTTAGGAATGTAGATGGGGTAAGAAAGAACAAAAAATGCCAACCCAGCTGAGTTTGATTTATCAACCCTGTATGTGTCCAAATTTGGTCCCACACCAGATCGTTCTATTGATGGACTCCTGTTTTTTAATGGACGAGGGGTGTAAAAGTAGCATCACAGTAACTTGAGTTCTGTGCATCTAGATTCCACTGTGCTCTGGAGGTCACTGTAGTGTTATTTAGCTGCTAACTGTGCCTGTTCAAGTTTCTGGGACCGGGCTTATGTATCTTGGTTTGGTGATCTCCAGAGCACTCTGAGGAAGCCTCTTGTTAATGTCCTGAAAGACACTTAAAACTAGGAAAAAAACTAGTAGGATCTCTCTTCAGTGTTACGGATTCATATACAATTGGTGATAGCAATAATCCAAGGGTTTAAGAATGAGCCCTACATTCAGGGAATCTCTTTGTAAATTATATGATTGTCTGTCTAATTACTATGCTGAACATCTGAAACTAATATAAAACAACATTGAATGTCAACTGCAATTGAAAAATAAAATTTTAAAAATAATGAATCCCACTGGCATAGCTTGGTAATCCAAGGCTTCTTGCTTCTTATCAAGCTTACTTCTCAAGCCAAACTTCTCTCTCATTATGCAAAAGACAATGATACACAACTCTGCAGACTTTGACCTGGCCTTCCTGTCCCCTGTTTGCATCATACCAGTTCCTCTTCACAACATAACTTCCCTCCTTTACACCACAACTCTCTGGCAGCCAATATCAAAAAGCCAAGCCTATATACTTTATACCATACTGAGTGATCTAAGGTAAATAATTTCACTTCTTGGAGTGTTAGTTTCCACATTTCTATAAAATGGAAATAATAATTTTCCCTTCATTTTGCTCATTACTATTATACTCAAGTATCTATGTCAAATGCCTGGCAAATAGTAGGCACCCAATAAAAAATATGCATTAATGGTAATTATTTTTGTTTGTTTTTCCTACTAACCCTATCCCAGAACTGCAACTACCTGAGTGCCTGGCACATAGAAATCACTTAAGGCATGTTGGTTGGATTAATAGATGCCCCTGGAGATGACAGCAGACCCTAGAAGAAAAGGACTTGTGTCTATATGATTTTAGATACCTTGTCTCCATAAGAAAACACAAAATGACAAGCTGGTCAAAAAAAGAGAGAACATTCTTCCTACATAGGAGAAGAGCTTTATCATCTTTGATCAGAAAGAAGTTTTGGGAAACTGCACACAAAGCAAAGAATATCAGACAATAAGACGGAAAGTTTCCTCCTCTTCTCTCTTCTTACCCCCACATCAGGCCCCTATCTCAAAAGGAGGTTTTGGTGGTGTTTTTAAATGGGCTTTTGCATTTCTCCAGAAATCAGCTAGATACCAATGGAGTCACGCAGCTGAATAAGCACAGTGAAGATGAAAGATGTGTCCTAGGGGCAGCGTAACCCGTGATCCAGCTGCCCCTCCAGCTTGTGGAACTTCTCTTGTTTGGTGAGAACAGGAGAGAAAGTGGAGTGTCCAATCCAATGTGGGGTAAGCAGTCTCCAAGTTCTTTTTGAAAAGAGAGCCATGATGATGGGGCACCTTACTGCACTTCATCTGCATCTCCTGTACTCAGAAGATCCTTGGTGATAGTGGTGGCAGAGTTTGAGCTCAGCTCTTATAGAGAAACGAGCCTTATCCACAGGCGAGTAAAGAAATCATTCTCCTTCAATCTGCAAAACCTTGAAGCAGCTCTTTAGCTACTGTGAAAATAAATATTGAAAAAGGAATGTTTATTTTAAAAATAAATATTTTAAAAATATAAAAAATAGATATAAATATATTTTTAAAATAAATATAAAATATTGTACATGTTGTATCATCTTATCAGTAGGTGGTTCTAAGGGAGGTGTGCTTAAGGAACCACTAGCTGACGAGAAACCCAGAAGTCTGAACATAACATTTGTAGAACAGCTTCTGGTTCAGTGAAAAGCAGGCCACTTGACAAATTTTCTTCCGAATCCATTAAATTATTCATTCATTCAACAAACACTCAACAACAAACTACTTTTCATTTGCTTTTTTATTTATTCATTCAATAAATATTTACTGAGCACAGATGGATACCATGTACCACCTGTGCATTATGAAAAATATAAATAGTAAATGCCAACATTTGTTGAGTGATTATAATACAGCAGGAAGTGACTAAGATCACACAACTGGTAAGCTCAAGAGTCCAGTATGTATCCAGCGGCCCGACCTAGAACCTTTGCCTTTCATCTCATGTTATATTGCCTCTCAAAGGTATAAGATACACAGATGTTAAGATGCAAATCTTGGCCTCAAGAAACTTAGATTTGAGGAGAGTTAAGACATGTAAGTGCTTTATGAGAGGTTCAGAAGAATGTGTTGGGGACATTTGGAGAAAACGGCACCATTCTACAAATCTTTTCTTATAGGTGTCTTTTCTCAGCCATGCAGGATCTTCTCCAACTTCTTCTTCTGGTCTCCATTCCCACTACAACAGGACTCCTGGCTGGCGTTCTCTCTCTCTCTCTCTCTCTCTCTCAGAACAATAAATCCTATCCATCATCTACTCCCCAAGTATGCTTATCCCCTACTTCTTAATACTAATTTTCAAGGGTCAAAAGCTACTATATTAAGAATAAAAGTTGTGTTTACAACTAGCAAAAAGAAGTCCTAATTTTTATACTACATTAAATTCAAAACAAGTGTTTCATTATGTACACCAAATAAGAGGGAGTTACCTTCCTCCAGACATAGTAGGAACCACAAGTGGAAACCTAAATCAACCAGCGCCTTATTCCAATTTATTCTGGAGATGTTCTGTTCCCCTCCCGGAGCAGGGCCCTGATTACCTGCTCTGTGTCTTCATCCAGAGCTGTGCCTGGCAAACTCCTGCTCAAACTACAAAATTTAGCTGAATGAAGATTTTGCTGAATGAAGCCTCTCTTGACTACCCATCTCTAACCACCCTCCAGTCTCCCTTGAATGTTCTCCAAAGTTCATGTGAACTTCAGTGCTGCAATTATTTTATTGTATCTACAAATATTGAGGCATTTATCAGCTTTTCTACCAGTCTACTTCCACTAAGCTATGAGCTACTAGGACAAAGAATTTGTCTAATTCATCTGTAACTCTGCATAGTCTCAGAATAGGGGCTAAAACAGAGTTTGTTTTTTTTTTAATGTTTGGTATATTAAACTGAACCCTTAAGTCTTCCAACTGCTGCTTAGATAAATGCCTACATACATGATATATACACATGTATGTGTATGTACACATGTATACCCGCAAAGGTCTTCATTCTAGGCCAAGTTGACAGCAAATTGACTTTGAAGGCAAAGTCTGTCCAGTAGACCCCACCTTGAGTCCAGTACAAATAAAGCTGGCACCAGTCCCAAGTACAGGACTGTCTGCAGGTGGAAAAAATATGCAGGCAAGCGCACAGGAGGTAATTTGTAAGGGAAAATGAAGCACACAGCAAGTTAGATTCCCCAAGGCTCCTAAACTGGTAGTTAATTGAACCCAGTGTTCCAAAACCTTAATTTCAAACAAGGTCTTTGGGAGAAACAGTCAGTCGCTCTCCCTCAGGCAAAACGAAAGCCCTTTTCCTTAACTCTGAGGCCCAACAAAGCCCCCAACTCCTGCCTTAATCCTTGTGCACAGGGTGTAAGGCTGCACCCTCGGGGACTCGGGAAGGCAGTCTCTGAGCCTCTCGTCCTCCTGCCCCTCCTGCACCCCAGCTTATCTGCAAACTCCTGCAGGTATTCTTTAATTCAAAGCTCTCTGCATAACATCACCAGACTTCGCAGACGCAAGCCCTTGCCAAACGCACCCAGGCCATACGCGGTCTCCGGTTCCTGATTCGGAGCCAGGATCCAGTGAATCTCTTCATCCCTTCTAGTAAGCCCCTGTTCTGTCTTGCATTAGAGTAACCTCATTCATTCATTCATTCATTCATTCAAAAGTAGATAGCTATTGAATATTTACTACATGTGAGGGCTGAAGATATAGGAGAATCATAGTAGCAGCTGACGTGTATTGAAATTTGTCTTCACGGCAACAAAAATTAAATAAAGGGAAGAAATATGAATCATTCTATAGCTCAATTAATTCTCACCAAAATTCTATGAAGCAGGATTTTAGAAATGCCACTTCAGAAATGAGGGACAGAGAGAGGGAATGAGTTGCCAAATCAGCATAGGATGGTTTCATCTGTGAGTAACAAAAAAATCAACTCTGTTGCTTAACCAGTGGGAGAAACACATTATCTAACACAACAGGAAAAACACAGGGAGGAAGCTCCAGGGTTGGAAATTCAGAAACTTCACACTTAAGTTACTTCCAGCTTCTCAGTCTGCCAGCCCCTTCGTCCTCAGGTAGGGTCTTCCTGGAGCTCCAACAGGATTAAAGAAGTTCCAACAGATTCACGCAGACCCAGTATTCCACAGGAAGAAACTGAGAACACATTTTTAAAAATATTATGTATTGTCATATTTAAGGGCCATATATAAAAACAAAAGTGTGTACCTAAGTATAATTGCTATTTGTATGCTTTCTACAGCTATTTTTGTCTTGATGATTTTTGTTGTTGTTGTTCAGATACAGTTGTCTCTGTTTTCCTGCCACCACTTACATCTTATCTTTGTGTCTGTGTTAGTTTCCTGGGTCCACTTGAACACACTGAGTGACTTCAAGCACAGAAACAAATACATTCCCTCACTGTTCTGAAGCCTAAATATCTGAAATCAAGGTATCAGCAGGACCATTCTCTCTCTGAAAGCTCTGGACAAGAATATTTTTCCTACCTCTTCCCAGCTTGTGGTGGTTGCCAGCAATTCTTGGCTTGTAGCTGCATCACGCCCGTCTCTGCCTCTATGTGACTGTCTGTCCCTGGGTCTCCTCTTATTACAAGGACACCAGTCAGGTTGGCTTTATGGACCAACCTGCTCAATACAACCTCATCTTAACTTGATTACCTCTGCAAAGTCCCTATTACCAAATAAGGTCACATGCACAGGTACGGGGTTAGGATTTTAGAGGACAAAATTTAAACTGCAGCAGCGTCTTATTTTAAAAGCTACAGACTTCTCTTGAAAGACCCTTAATTAGCATGGTATATCTTGTTCAGGATTATATCCAAGCCTAAAGCAAACACTGCCTAGGGAAATGGGGACCACATGATCAGCTTAGACCAATCAGGACCCACCCTAGAGCCTGGGACAGAAACAATCTCCCCCAAAGCACTATGTGTCTGGAAAAGGATTGTATATATATATTAGCATCGTTAAGGAAAAAGGAAGGAAGAATTGATGAAATTGATGTCTGTAGGAAGAGCAACCAACGGTGCCTGTTACACTTGCCCATGGTCCCACAGGGTGCCTGATTCCAGAACCTGGGGTCTAGGACCCCTCAAACCTCCATTTGAACATCTGCTCTGGCACCATTTCTTATCTCCTCATACTGTACAATGTTCTGTGCTGTAGACTTTATAGATATTGTCTCATTTAGCCCGTACCATAGAGATGATGAACTGAGTCATCAAGGCCAAGGTTGTACAGCTCTTGGAGGCAGATATACATGCAATGCAGTGTCTACCCCCACACTGTGAGCAGCTCAAGTTCAAAAACCATATCTAACTCATTTTTGTGAACCCATCACCCAGTATCATCCCAGGTATAGAAAAAATATTTGGTAAATGCTTGCCACGTGAAGATACTAGCCCCTGCCTCTTGGAAGATTCTTTGTCAATCTTCAAGAGGAGATCTGAAGTTTAATTTCTGCAAAGCATTCATTTCTCTTTTATCAGATCCACCATCATGACTAAGAAGTCCTTCTTTGCACACCTAGATGGAACTTGGTTCTTTTGATCAGTAGAAATTAACACGTAAGTCATGGTCCTTTGCTCCCCTTGGCTTCCTTGAGTGTAAGAAATGCCCCCTGCCTCCAGGATGAACAGCCAGTTGTTTTTCTTGGAGAAGAAATGCCCAGCATGTAATCTCATCCTCCAAATTCCTATGAGTGCTTGGACTGGAAAGCCATGATTTCTGGGATCGGGGAAGAGGCAGGAAAGCAGGGTGAGGACCGAGTCTGGAGATGAAGCTTCTTCTGTCAAGTAAGTTAAGAAAAAGAGCACTGGTCTTAGACTCAGACTGAATCCTTTCTTAGTTTAGCAGCTAAATGGCCTGGTTCATAAACTTAGACAAGTCACTTTCTTTTGAGGGACTCAGTTTTCTCACTTATGAAATGAAGGCATTAGACTAGATTATGTTTCAGTTTCCTTCAGCCATGAGATTCAAAACTGGGAAAGTATGTCTCCTTACATTTACCATAAGCATTCCAGCTTTGCTTCTCTCTGCCTCTCCTCCAATTCCATCTGTTAATTTATGGATCTGGTTGGTGACAGTGATATGAAGAATAATAAGTTAGAATAATGCTTCCACCCAACAGTTTGGTTTAAAACTGCTTTCATGCTCATTATCTTGATTCTTTCTTATGACAGCCTTGTGAGAGTACTAATTTTCCCGTTTTTAAAAATCAAGAAATTGAAAATTGATGGGGCTCCCCAAGTTACTCAGCTAACAAGTGCCAAACCCAGACTGGAAGTCAGGTGTTTCGCTTTCAGCTAGTTCCCTAGGGTCTGACTGCTCAGCACTCACAGTCTCACAGCATACAGAACCCCCCACTGCTTTACCACAGCCGGGAGATCCCTGACTTAATATTTACCCTAAGGAGATGAAAGAGTATAGATAAAGATAGTTAATGTGGATCACACATGCTTTTGTTATTTTAGACCTAAACTATAACTCATCCACAAGAAATACAATATAAAGAAAAACTGTCTGAAAGCAAAGTTGTCTAGGAGACAATGAGGTGCTCTGAGAAAGAGTGAGCTGCCTATTGTAGACAATGCTCAGGCACAGGATAAATGAACGTCGGATGGGACCATAGAAACCAGGCTTTGGGTGATAACGTGCATTCCACCACCTATGAGATGTGATTTGCCCTGAGACAATTTGGAGACTTGTTTTGGGCTTGTTTAGATTTTTTGATAGGAAAAAAATTCATAAATCAGCCATGACCAATAGGAATTTAAAGTTAAAAACATAATAACATTTAGAGTAACATTAAAAACATGAAATTCTTAAGTACAAATATAAAAAAGTATGTACAAGATCCATATAAGAACAAGGATAAAACTCTCATAAAAATAAAAAATCTAAATAAATGAAGAGATACTTCATGTTCATGGATAGGACAAATCAATATTGTTAAGATGTCAGTTTTTCCCAACTTGATGTATAGATTCAATCCAATCAAAATTTCAGCAAGTAATTTTATGGTATCAACAAGCTGGCTCTAAACTTCATATGGAAAGCCAAAAGACCCATAACAGCTAACTAAATATTGAAGAATAACAAAGTTAGAGAAATGACTTCATGGCTTAGTATAAAGCTACAGTAACCGAGAAGTGTGATGTTAGCAAAGCAACTGACAAAAAGATTAACAGAGCAGAATAGACAGCCCAGAAACAGACCCAAATAAATGTGCTCAAGTAACAAAGGAGCAAAGGTAATTCAGAGGGGAAAAGACAGTCTTTTCAACAGAGGATGCTGAAGAAAAAAAATAAATAAATAGGTTATAGATACAGACCTCATACATTTTTTAAAAAATTAACTCAAAGTAGGTCAGAGATCTGAATGTAAAATGTTAAACAATAGGAGATATCATAAAAGAATATCTTGATGACGTTGAGTTTGGTGATGACTTTTAAGAACTAACATCAACAGAACAATCCATGAAAGAACAAATTGCAAGTTGGACTTCATTACAATTTAAAAATTCTGCTCTGTGAAAGACATTGTAAAGACAATTTTAAAAAACTAGCTATACACTAAGAGAAAATGTTTACAAAATTCATATCTGATAAAGAACTTGTAGACAAAATATGTAAAGAATACTCAAAACTCAAAAATGAAGAAGTAAACTACCCAACTTAAAAGTGGACAAAGGATCTGAACAGAAACCTCACCACAACAGATAGACATATAGTGAATAATCACTCGCCTTTAGCAATTCACAAATGAAAACGCAAGGAGCAGCCATATAAGACACTACTACACACCCATCAGAATGTCTAAAATCTAAAATACTGACAACAGAAATGCTGGCAAGAATGTGGAGCACCAGGAGCTCTCATCCACTGCTGGTGGGAATGAAAAATGATACAGACACTTCGGAAGAGAGTTTACAAGGTTTTGAAAAGCTGATCACCGGTGATCTTAGAAATTTACTCAGTAAGTTGAAAACTTCTGTCAGAAAAGAAAACTGCATCCAAATGTTCATAGCAGCTTTATAATAACCACCAAAAATGGA
Source organism: Trachops cirrhosus (assembly GCA_028533065.1). Lineage (NCBI taxonomy): Eukaryota > Metazoa > Chordata > Mammalia > Chiroptera > Phyllostomidae > Trachops > Trachops cirrhosus. Next base: position 5,476,197 of record CM052538.1, on the reverse strand, counting down.
AGCAACCAAGATGTCTTCAAAGGGAAAATGGATAAAGTGTGGTACAGCCACACGCTAAAGTATTATTCAGCACTAAAAAGAAATCATCTATCTACCCAGGAAGAAAAGATACGGAGGAAACTCAAACGCATATTGCTAAGTAATAGAAGCCCATCAGGAAAGGCTATCTACCATAAAATTTCTGTTCTGTGACATTCTAGAAAAGGCAAAACTATGGAGACAGTAGAAAGATCAGTGGTTGCCAGAGATTCAGGGTGAGGGGGAGAAGCATAAATAGGTAGGCCATAGGAGCTTTCAGAACGGTGATACTATAATGGTGGAGATGATATCATCTATGATATAATACTCCAGTGGTGGATACATGGCAATATGCATCGGTCAGAACCCATACAGTGTACAATACTGAGAGTAGATCCAAATATAAACTATGAACTTCAGTTATTAAAAAATGTACCAATATTGTCTCATCAGTGCTAACAAATGGAGCATGCTAAAGCAGGATGTTAATTATCAGAGGCCGTGCAGACGCAGGGGGCGGAGAATAGGGTTCATGCACTCTGGGTGCTCTTGCTGAAATTGCATGGGTGCGTGTTTTGAGACCTTGACAGTTGGCATCATGTCCCCGACATTCAAAAGCTGCTTCTTTAGAGGTGGAGGCTCAAATTTCTCTATGAGGGAAGCAGCGCCTTGGTTTAGGGATAAAACACTTCCAGAGTATTTTAAGCAGACAAAGGTGAAGAAAGATCCTCTGCTGTAAGGAAGACACCCAAAAACAAGGAGCCATTCACATTTGTGAGACATGTCACTGGGCCAAGGGATTAGAGGGAGCCTCGGTGACTCTCCTCCAGAGGACTGAGGGCTAGACCTGGGCTGGGCCCGGCTTAGGAAGAATTCAGGGCACTCCTTCCTGGGCACTGAGCCAGGAGTCGCAACATGGAGATGGACAAGTGCTAAGGAGAACGCAGTAGCAGTAGGGCCCTTCTATGGAGGGACTTGGGTTAAAGCCTCTAGGAGCAACCGCACCGAGCGTAATGCACCTGTGTAATAATCCCCTCCTCAGGTCACATTTTCAGTAACATTTTTAAAGCAGTGCGACAGAGAATCAAAGGACAGTCCTAGCTGGTGCCTAAGGAAAAACAATGCAGGGAGTCACCGCAGCAACCTGAAAATGCTCAGAAGCCTGGGCAGGTAGGGCAGCGTGTGTTTGATTCAATGGCACAGACAACAAGGACTATGGGGTTCTGAAAAGGGAGAGAAAGCCCTGTGACCGAGGGACCAGGGGACGCGTCCTGCTGCACCCCGACCTGTGCTGGATGGGGGTCCTGGGGGGATAGAGGGCCTTCTGACACAGGTGCGTGTGAGCCAATATGTCACAGAGTGACCCATTCCGCAAAAAGTAAGCTCCTCTGGAAATGTGATTTTCTAGCCAATATGGTAGCAAAAAGAAAAACACTGCCTCCTTATGCAAATTTTGGAACCAGTCTTGTGAGGCAGAAGGTCACACACACACATGCACACACACATTGAGTAGTTGCTGGAAGAGTCACAGAGTGTGTCTGGCTCACTCTGAAGTTATTTTTCCTTCACAGGATTGAACGCAAAATTGTGTTTTCACGTTTCTTTCAGTCCGAGTCCTGCGGATCTACTTAATAAGATTCAGGCTTTCATTCCTTCCGTCTGAGGAACCGAAGAAAGAGAAATCTCCTGGTGCCGGCCCTGCTTGAATTCTCAGCAGACTTGACAATGGAAAAGTTCAAACAGTATGGCCTCCACTCATTTTCTAAAACAAACAAAATCAAAGCAAGCCTCGCAGGCTCTTTCCTGGCTTACAGGACTAAAATTCTCTCTCCCTCATTTTTTCTTGGTTTATTTTTTTTCCTCCCTCATCCACATATTCTTCAAAAACATGTGAGTCATTAAAACTTGACTGATGATTCTCTGCATATCAGTGTGAAATGTCAGTAAGCAAATTAAGCACAAGTTCTGGCTGGGGAGATAACTCCGGTGCATTGCTGCAGAGGCTGCCTCTTTAGATCTGGTTTCCCCAGGGGAGGGAGGACAGGCAGAAGGCCAGGACCAGAGCGATGAGGCAGTTTTCAAGGACAAAGCTCATGGCCAAAGCCAGAAGACAGTCTGAGAAGATGCAGGAAGTTGGGGCAGAGCCAACGCTTTCAGCGCTCCCTGGAAGCACACAGAGACCTCAGTGGTGGAGGGGGGAGAGGACAGGCAGCCATCCTGGGGACTCATCCAGCTATGGTGCCCGTCTGTGCAGTGTTTGCAAAGTGGTTACCCAACTGCCACACATCCACGCTTCTTCCCTGAGAGTGTCTGCCTAAAGTAAGACCAACTTTCCCCTGGTCATCTCAGATGGAATGGGCCCATTCTCAGCACGTCCCCCACATTCCTTAGTGTTGTGGTCAGCATGCTAGCTTTAGGCCAACTGGTGCTCTCTATGCTCCAATGTCAAAGTCCTCTCCTCCTGAGGCTCATGTCCTCCAGTCTCTCCAACCTCTGCTCCCACCATGCTGTCCCCAACTACGACTTGGCCATTATTCATTCTGCCAATGGTCTAAATGACAGTTTCATGGTGAGGGTGGTGTCTGGCCCATAGCCTCCCCTTCATCTTCTATCACCCCAGGTGACCTTAACATTTACAATGGCCAGCCTCTACAATCGCCAGGCTTCTCAGGTCCTTGGTTCCTCCATCTCACAGTCTTTCTTCCCCTCTCCCTGCAGCACTCACTTTCATTCACCATGCAACAAATAGCAACCAGCAACTACATTTTGCTTGGCGCTGGTGTGAAGCTGGGGATAGCTAAGTAAACCCAGTCCCTGCTCCCAAGGAGCTGATAGTTGATGGGAGAGAGTCACACAGAAGAAGGACACACTGGATCTAAGGCTGGTAGGAAGGATTCGGCAACAAATTCTCTCTCAGCAAAAAGGCAGGACAGGGGCTACAACAGGACCCCATCCATGGACCCCGTTAGAGAGGTCCAACGCCAGGAGAAAATAGGAGGAGATTTGCATTAACTATTGCACATAGTGCCTCCCAAACTTTGTTGAAGTTTACGCTAAGTTTCAAATAAGCGGGGGGGGAAAACTGATTACCAACGAGAAATCAAGGCAGGAAAGCAATTGTAAACACAAGATCTCATTCCTCCTTATAACCTGGCATCTAATACTATGCTACTTCATGGAAGGTGCTCAGTAAATGTTTTTCAGACAAAACTGATCCATAAAGAGTACAATAAGCATGATAAGGGCCGGAGAAAAAAAGCTACAGAACAATCTACAGGCAACCAAGCAGGCTGTCGGATACCTAAGCAAAACCCATTCTAGATCTCCCCTTCCCCGGTGGACGGAGCTCCTAAAATACTCTGTAATTGGTGTTCAGGGACCACCAGGACCAGGTGGAGGTGTTCAGGGGGTGAATGGGCACAGAACACTCAGGGGTAACCCAGAGTCAGCCCAGCTCAGCAGCGGTAGGCAACACCAAGAGGAACCTGAAGCTGAAGTAAATCCATCTTCCAACTTAAGCTGCTCCCACACCTTCAGTCATGGTGGGAGCCAAGCAGCCTACTGGAACATGGACCACCACACCCTAGATCAGGGACCCCGATCAGCGTCCCCAGCAGGGTCCCCAGACCCACAAAAGAAGTCTTTGAAAGTGACCAGGGCATTCACAGGACATTGATTATCCTTCACATCTTAACAGAATTTAAGGCTCTCCAGGCTGACTTAAATACCCTTGTTTTTACTGAAATGAGAACCAGCTCAGTGTGTTAATACCAGCCATGCACATCAGAGGCTGTGATTAGAGGTTATATGTGCATTTGATTACATTTAAATGGGGAAGTGAATCAGATATTTATTATTAAGTACAGTTTTCTTGACAAAATCTTTCAAAACATGTTGTACTTTGCAGCGAGTTAATAAAAGAGGCCTCTTTGGTGTGAAAAGGTAGGAAATCATTGGACATGAGGCAGGAAAAAGCTTATATATTTCATCATCTCACTGCATGGGGCACAAGCCTCTCGTTACCTGCCTGCGGAGAGGCTGAAAATGTGTTTCATTTTGGGGCTCTTCTTCAGAAAACTGCATGCCCTTAAGCAGGAAGAACTGGTTCATAAATGAAGCATATACCCTCCCTTTACAAAGCTTATGTGAGAGTTATCGAAGAGTTAATGAGGGGGCCCATTCATACAAGTATTCAGCTCTATTTCTTGCCCATAGTCCTTCACATTATTTAATAGGAGAACACAAGCTTTAGATATTAACAATCCTGGTTTTGAATCCCAGCTCTCCCTCTTATTATGTTCATGACCTTGGACAAATGTATCACTGAAGACATAATAGCTGCAAATATTCAAAAACGCTGGTAAATAGTGGCTTACAAAACTGGAGATTGTTTTTCTCATATAACAACAAGTTAGTTGCAGTCATCTCAGAATGGAGCAGTTCCTTAAGGGCATCATCAGGAAGCTGGATTCCGATTCAAGCTCTGCTCCTGTATATATGTGAGAGTTCCTCTTAGTGGTATGATCACTGTTAGCCCTCCAGCCATTGCATCCGTATTCCGGGTAGAGAGAAGATGGCACAAAGTATGCACCAACTGAATCTGTCTATTTTTATCAGGAACACATTAGCTTCTTTGGAAGTCTCATTCAGTAGATTTCCACTCATGTATCTCCACTGTCATTTGCAGAGAAAGTCTGGACAATAATCAATCAACAAAGAATTGACATTTAGAAAAAGAATATAAATATAAAGATTATCTTCAATTAGAAATATTCTAAAATTGAAAAGTAACAAATTGTGTTGAAACCTATAGAATAGGTTAAAATTAGTCAAGATGTTTTGGTGATAAAGATAGTTAATGATAGGTACAAATCTGTTAATAGCAGGAAAGGAAGGGAAGGGAAGAGAAAGGAAGAGAAGGGGAGGAGAGAGGTGAGGAGGGAGCGAGGAGAAGGAAGAAAGGGAGAAGGGTCATGAGAAAATCTTTGATCACTTTTGCTGTCCTAAAAATTAGAATGTAAAAGTAATCAATCACATAGCCTGCCTTTTTTGTACAGAGCATATCTGAGGCTTAATCAAGGTTTTCTTTTATAGCAGTATTCCAGCTTAAAAGAAGAATGAAGAATGATAAAAGTAGAAACTCATATTTTGCTAACCTTAATGGAACAGTGGGTCTAGGCAGTGACCATGGCTGCTAAGGCCACAGAAAGAGGGACTATCGTTACAGAAAATTACACCATCATCTGAAGGTTGAGACATGCTTGCCAGAAACTCCACGCTGAATGTATCAGGCTTCCAGATTTAACTACCAATTTGCAGGAAATAGAGGAGCAGAAGAACATGTTAAATGATGCCGCAGGGATTCAATCAGCAAAATCCAGAACACGAGAAAGGTTACAGACCAAATAGGTAGTTTCTCAACAAATAAATCACAAGGGGGAAAAGCCTAGGGGAAGAAAGAAAAGAGATTTCAAAAACCTTGAGGCATATCCAGCAATTACAATGTGTGAAATTGATTGGTCTCCTGATAAAAAAAACTACAAAAAATATATAAAATAATTGAAAAAATTTGAACATGGACAATTTCACTATTATAAGTATTAATACTAATTTTGAATCATAAAGATGTAAAAATAGTATTGTCATTGTATTTCTTTAAAAAGTACTCACCTATTAAATACATATAAAAACTCTGTGTGGATTAAATTATTTAATGTCTGAGATTTGATCCAAAATAATTCAGGGGTCGGGGTAAGTGGATGGAAGCACAGATAAAATAATATTGGCCATGAGTTGATAATTGTCATAATTGCATCATGGGTACATGGAGTAATTTATTAAACTATGCTCTCTACTCTTTTACATGTCTGAACTTTTCTATAATTTTTTAAATACTAACCCACCTCAGAATGAATAGCATTAGACTAAAGTACCATTAAATTTAGCCCAAAGTGTAGAAGCCAGTACAACAAAATGCATAACTTTCATGCAAGTCCTTGTGTCATCTTAACAAATTTCTGAGTTTAAAAAACTCCTCAGATTTTATTACAAATACCTAAACTGTATAGCCCTATTTTACCATTAAAATCAATGTATGATTGACCCAAAGGAACAAAAGCAGGTAAATAGTGCTTTGGGAGAGTATTTTTGAAGCAAAGCTTCTTTTTTTGTTCTCCTTAGATGTGCTCCCATTTATGCATTCACATGTATTTGTACATAATGATGAAGTTTTAAAGAAAAGAAAATGTAACCATGGAGAACCAAGGTAATTCTCAAGCTATCCAAAATTGAAATTTTTCATTAATGTAGTCAACATGCTGAGGGGACCCACAGCATGGGGAGACGGGGAGAAAGGGCACACACCAAAGATGCCCAAGAATAGCTGGAAATGGCAAACTAACTTTATATCAGCGTCATTCCCAATAGCCGAAAGGTGGAAACAGCCCAACTGTTCATCAGTAGGGGAATGTAGCAACAAAAGGTGGTAAATGCATGCAACGGAACTTATATTCAGCCTGAAAAAACGACAAGGACATTGTGGCACAGGCTACAACACGGATGAACCTAGAGGACGCGATGCTAAGTGAAACAGACCGGTCACAAAAGGACAAATGCCATGTGAGCCCACTTATACCAGGCATCTAGAATAGCCAAGTGCGTAGGAGAGAAAGCACAGTGGTTGCCAGAGGCCGAGGGGAGAAGGGGCGGGGTTCGCGGACTCACTGTTTAACAGACACAGAGTTTCAGATTTGCAAGATCCAAAGCATTTGCCGGGTGGTGACAGTAAGGACAGCACAACAATGTGAATGTACTCAGCGCCACCTATGTGGGCGCTTAAATAGTTAAAGTGGTAAATGTTATGAGTGGTAAATGGTCGTTTTTTTAAATTTTTAGTACCAACCTAGGGTAAATGCCAAGCAGAGTTATACAGCTGTTCAAGGGGACACTGTTAGCTGCCTCCCAGGGTCTATTTCCCACTGTCTCTAATACGACTCACATTTGTTTAGGGAACCATTTCTCCCTCACGTAGTCACGGGACTCAAGAGATGCCAATACCTTTTCTGCCTCTATTGGTGGATCTTAATTAGTCCCAGCCAATCACATCATGATACCACCCTGACAACTATCACTGGTCGGAGGAGTGCTTTGGCGCATGGACTATGTCGGTGCCATCGTACTGAAGTAAAGCATGCGTATACCATCGTTGGAGGAGCTGGAAACAAGGAAGACTCTCCCTCCACTGCAGCCGTTTTGTGAACACGCTTCAGGCTGAAGGCAATGCAGGGGACAAATCATGGAAAACCTCAAGGAAACTGATCACATGGAGAAGTCATTGATGTTGCTGAGTATTCAAAACAACCAACTCTGTAAACTTTCCTACTTCCGGACGTACTTATGTAAGACAGTGCATATCCTTATTACTATATAAGCCAGCTTAAGTTGGGTTCCTAATAATTCAACTCAAGTCATCCTACCCAAAGCCATAAATCAAAGAAACAGTGCATAGGTATAACTGTCCTTGCCATAGAGCTCAGAATAAGCAGCATCCAGGCCAAAGGCAACAGCACATGCAAAGTCTCTGTAGCAAAAGGGAGTTCCTGTCCAGGACTTCCAGGAAGTGAGAGAAGTCCAGCCTGGCCGAAGCTCAGAGGGAGGGCGTGAGAGGTAAACTATGTGACCAGATGAGGCTGAGAGATGGAGGGAGCCAGAGAAATAGTATTTCAGGCAAAAGGTGATGGTAGTCTAGGCTTTGACAGTGGCTGTGGATATGGGGGGAAGTGAACAGATTTGTGAGGTTTCGAAAGGCAGTATCAGTGGAACCTGGTGCTCTATGAGACA
>CM052538.1:5437873-5467840 GCA_028533065.1 Trachops cirrhosus | reverse complement strand
CCTATTGAAAATGGGTATGTTTCGGACCACGGTGAGAAAAAGGCATCATGGGTAGAATGCCAAATCCAAGAACCTCAGCCTGATGAGAAATGACTAGCAAAGACAATGGTAAGAAAATACAGACACGTGAGACACTTTATTTTGGTTTTTAATAATTGGAAATGAGATAGAACTTAGGTAAAGGTAAAGGTATGATCCATCATAGTTCTTTTTGTAAAAGAAAATAAAAAATCTTCCAAGGTCCATTGATCTCAGTAAGAATAACAATGAAACAGTCAAACAAACAAATTACCAGGGTTTCAGAAGATTTTGGGTTATGGGTAACTTTTTGATCAGGAAGTCAGTATTGGGAATATTCTCCTGTGTCAAGTTAAAAAGTCGACCAAATCTTTTCCTCAAAGGATTAAGCTGTCTTCCAAGGGTTTGTTTTACGTGTAGAGGAGAGAGATGGGGAGGGAGACAAAGTCATAAGAAGAGAGCTGCTTCAGGACACTGGCAGACAGTGAGTCACACAGGAGAGGGTGACTGACAGCCCCAGAGAGACGGGGCGCTACCTGCTGTGAAAGAAAAAGGCAACATGACTGTGGGGGGTGGCGTTCGGCCGACACCATGGACTTCACCTGCTGCTTCCATCAGAAACTTGGGGGAAAGCCATCATCATTTCTCAGCTGGAGTTCGGTCCCTTTCTAGCTGTGTAGGTGGTAAATAACTTTGGACCGCCGTGTCGGTCTGAAGGGTTCCAGGGACAATCGTGTGTCACTTGTCCACTGCAGCCATCTCTAGGTAACACATCTCTGTGTGATTGCTGTCTGTGGGCGGGGAGGGACTGTGCATAGTTCTTTATTTGGGGACCTTTGCGTATATTTTTGGTTGTAACAAGTACCCTGGCACCAAGGACATGAATTCACTCTAGGAACCTTAAGTCTCATGGAAATAGATATTTTTAGACAGGACTGCATTGGAGTTAGAAGCTTCCAGCACCACAATGCAAGCTTGTGTGAGCTTGGGCAAGAACTTAGTATCTCTGTGTCCAGAACAAAGAGGATCATGCTCCTATAGGTCTTCCATCTTACTTCTCTTCCATCTATCCAGCCCACAAATCTCTAGATGCACCTACTGCCTACAATATGCTAGACCCAGTGCTTGATGCTGGGACTGTTACAGATGCCTGCAATATAGGTCTCACCCTCAAGGAGCTCACTCTAATGAGACACTTTTATTTCATAAAAATGAAATTATACCAAAAATGGTAAATGCTTTTATAGAAGCATGGACAAGGTACCAATGTCTTGGTCTGGTGGGTAATATTAAAAAGAAATCTAAAGCAACAGAAGAATAGGTCCTAGGATGTTTGGTATAGCCCCTTAACCAAACGGGTAAGAGCCTGGTGTCAGATCCTGAATCTTGTCAACACTGGCTCTGTAACTATAGAAAGCTTCTCAATTTTTTTTGCTTTTATTTTTTTCATATTTAAAATGGGGCTGATAGTATTTAGCTGACAAGATTGCTGATAGCATGAAGGGATTTAACATATATAGAACATTTAGCATCATGTCTAAAACATAGAAAGTATTAAAAAGTGTTGGTTAATATTTGTATAATACCTTAGAGTTTAAGTTCATCATTGCATTTAATCTTTGAAACCTCTTCCTGTCCTGGAGAAATACACAGCATAGTTATCGCTTTCAAACGGGGAAGTAAGGTGGAGAGAGGTTATTTTTTTGGGGGAAAGTCACAGAGCTGCAGATCAGTGGGCCTGGAAATCTCTCTCAGTGGTTTGCCTACAATGTTCTTCCATTTTGCCAGGAAATATCATATACTGACTTGGAAAACAACTCTTGTCCCCAAGTGTCATTGTTACTGACTGCCTGCAGCTGGGCTGACTGTAAACACAGCCAAATGACACAGGTTGCAGCATAACCAAGTCACTGCTGCTTTGCCCGCATCTGCCACTCAATACAAGGTCCCCGCTGATCAAGGGACAGAAGGCGTGGGTCAGGGAGCTGCCAAGCACCAAATACACATCTTAATCAGCTGCCAGCAGTTACCTCCATCCAAGTCCTTGGTGGAAAAATGCTCCCACCAGGGTCCATTGCATTAGGAATTCAATATCCTTTTAAAATCAAAACTAGCTTTGGAGTTTGAAATCACCCAAGAAAGGCATATTTTTATTGCATTCCATTCAGAATGTGGATAGGTTTTCTTGATTGTTTCATTCAGTTTGGGGTCAGGTCCTGGGAAAACGCATCGGAAGTCTGAAGGCTGAGGTCCAGGAAGCTGAGGGGGAAGTAGGAAAGGGCGCCGCAGCCCAGTGTTTCCAGCAAAGGAAGCACAGACCACACGTGTGGATGCTGCAGAATTAAGTGGGTGCATGACGATTCTAAAAAGGGACATGGGAGACATGAGGTCTGTTCATTCAGGTCCTTCCTTCTCTTGAAGGTCGTGTGCTGAGCCCCGGGGCAGCGAGTGAAATAGCCCTTGCTTTCTAGGAGTTCCTCGGCTTTCTGGGGAGATGGGTGAACACACACTGATGTTACTCTGTCATATGGGGAGATGCGACAACACAGGTAGCCGGGAGGAAGAAATGATTCATCTTACATCTGGAAAACTGTGGTTTCTGTAAGTAAACGCCATCTGAGCAGGGTTTTAAGGCATGAACAAGAGCATTGCAAACATATAATTTCAGGGAGTGCATTCCAAGCAGAGGCCTAGCTTACCCAGTGGCCTGGAATCACGCACATGTTCAGTTTAACATGTTTCTTGAGGAGTTGGACCAATTTCCAGCACTTGGTATTATTGTCTTAATTTTTGCCAAACTAGTGGGTGTAAAATAGCATCTTATTGTGGCTTAATTTGCCTTTCCTTAATTACTCATGAGGTTCAATATCTTCTCATATGTTTGTTGACAATTTATGTATCCTTTGCAATAACTGTCATTTCTATTCTGGTGTATTATAGAGTGAGCAGCCCAAGAGGTACAAAAGTAACATTTGTTTCACATTTATTATGTAACATTGCGTGGGCACTTTGAATACGTTTGTTAATATGATTCTTTTTAATCGCCTGTTTTTTAAGATGAGAAAAGCGAGTTCCATGAAGCATGTATAACTATCCTATGTTACTTAGCTATTATGTAGCAGAGACTTGATTTAATCATGGTCTGTCTGACTCCAAAGATGATGCAGGAATTACTGTTGTAGGCAGATGCTCCCCCCACTCCACCGCCCCCTGCCAGCGCTATTACATAAGTAAAGGCTCCATGACAATTTGAGGGCCTTGAGATCCTGCCAGCCCGGTGTCAGACTTTCTCCAGCTTCACTGTCACTGACCACAGAGGTCCCAAAGGCTGCAGACCAGAACAGACCCCAGCTGGGCGATGGCACGGAATTACAAATTGGAGCTAAATAAGTGCCATCGTCATTTTTAACCATGGTGATAATGATGGCTTACACTGTCATGATGCTTTGCGGACTGCAAAAACACCTGTCCATGTGGCACACTCCTGGGAAGTGGGCATGGCACGGATCAGCGAGGTTTTGTCCTTCACCCAAGCACGCCCTGCTCATCAGTGGCCTGGCTGAGTCTGGTCTTTTTGCTCCTTCCCTGTGATATGTGGAATAATGAAAGACCCTCTCAGTTTAGATCGACCCTATGTATGGCAACTATAAGCTAACCTAGCAGATGCACAGATTTATAGCCAGGATGAAAATAGCAACAATATCATTTCATAACAGCTCACGATTTATTTTCCCTGTTGGCAAGGAAAGATCCCTTTCTTCCTTCTTCCTTTGTGCTTTATAAGAAAGCCCAGTTGTGGGTTGCAATCAGGAGCAGAGAACGGGGTCCTCTAAGTTTGTTCAATTTTCAAACCATCAGAAAGGAAGAAAAAGCTTTTTCAGACATTTGAAAATGGTAATAAATGGACTGTGAGTCAGGCAATTTGCAAGAGACCTGAGCAATTATGATACTTTAACCTGTTCTGAAAGGAGCTTGCCACCCAAGATCCGCTTTGCTGGCCTCGTGAGGTACTTAGTTCCCCGTCTGAAGCCGCAGCCGGAAAGGACACCAGAAAGCACGTCCTGTTTTTCTTGCCCAAAGAAGCTAAGACACCGGTAACCTTTGAGCTGGTCATTCACCAGGAATTATAGGCTGTAGTTGCTGGGGGTTTCAGTGGTGGTGTTTGTTTTTCTGTTCCCTTTCCTTCTCTGAGTTACATTCTGCCCCAGAGCCTCTCTGTTCCTCTGGAGACAAGCAATTTGGTCCAAGAAACAGTGGATTTAGGAGACACGGTACCTGGGGTCTGCTGCCAGCTCCACCTTTTAGAGGCTTCGTCATCTTGGAAGAGTCATTTACTATCATAAGCCTCATTTTCTTACCTGTGAAATGGAAATAAGATTGACTCACAGGGTTACTGAGAGAGTGAAATGTAATATTGTGAGAAAATACTTTGCACACAGAATTGTTACTGTCTTATTATGTCTTTTAACATTTCTTCTTCCTTCCTCCCTCCCTTCCTCCCTTCTTCCCTCCCTCCCTTCCTTCCTTCCTTCCTTCCTATTTTTCTTTCTCTCCCTCTCCCTTCTTTCTCTCCCTCCACCCTTTCTTTCTTTCCTTCTTTCTTGAACCTCACACACATTTCTGACAAAATGCTCCTTCCCAAACTCATTTCATATTGCACCTTGTCACACTTTTTGAAGGACTTGGGTCTGTGTGGTGGTTACTTTATGTCAGCTTGTCTGGGCCATCATGCCTAGATATTGGGTCAAACAGTATTCTGGATGTTTACGGAAGGGTATTTTTAGGTGAGACTAACATTTAAGTTGGTGGGCTTTGAGCAGAGCAGATCGGCCTCCCTGATGTGGGTGTGCCTCACACAACACTGGAAGTCCTCAGTAGCCAAAGACTGCCTTCCCCAAGCAAGAGGGAGTTCTGCAGCAGATGACCTTCAGACATGAACTGTGGCCTTGACTCTGTCCTGGGTCTCTAGCCTGTTGGCCCACGCTACAGATTTTGGACTTACCAGCCTCCATAATCATGTGAGTCAATTCCTTAAAATAAATCTCTTTCTGTATACGTACACATGCTCTTGGGTTCGTTTCCCTGGAAAACCCTGACTAATACAGTCTGGTTTTTGACAGCATCCTTCTGAGGCTGCCATCGTTCACAGCAGCTTCGCTCATGCTGAGACGTCATAGCCCCCACCAGAGCCTTTGAACTGCCTGGTCCAGCAGGGTGCGGAGCTGGGAGGCTGGCCCTGGATGAGCCTCAGGCTGGTCTCCTGCTGCTGACATAGCCCCAGCATGACGGGGGCAAGCCCACCAGTACTACCACCTCACACAGGAAGCTCTGGAGCTCTCACTCCCTCTCCATGAACTTCCTTCCCCGACAATTCCGGACAGGGCCCAAATCTTTTCAAAGACCATCCCTCCTGTGGATATTGGTAGATTTTAGATTTTGTGCCCATGGGCTTCACTTAAAAATCAGTAGCACCATGTCGCTCTCCTCTTTGGACGCCCCCAGTAGTTCCCTGTTGCCACCACAAGTCCACACCCCTTGCTCGGTTCTGAGCACATCACATTCATCTTCTTTTTGTCCCTTGAAGGTGACATGCTCATTTCTGCCTCTATTCTTCTGCTCATCTTCATCCTTTCTGAAGCAGCTTCCCTCATTCCACTCAGAGCTGCCCAGTCTTCAAGACTCCTCTGAAATCCCACCTCCCCATCAAACTCTCCCTGATGGCTCCTGCTTCATGCTGGCTCCTCCTTCTCTGAATTTCAAAACCCCTGGCAAGTCTGTACCGCAGAATTTAGCTGCCCATTACATACTGGCATGCGGTATTTTTTTTTAAGTGTCAATTTTAGATTCTTAACGGACTTGAGAACTTTAAAACTCAATCATGTGAGAAATGGTTAATTGAGCAACTACTATCCACTCTATTAGTTACCAGAGATAAATGTGTAGGACATGGTGTTCTATTCTTCAATGGCTCGTATCAAATGGGAGAGATAGACCAGCAATCAGAAAGTTAAAGTGCAAGGTTATGCGTGCTGTAACGGAGATGTGTGCAAAGTCTTTTGGGGGAAAGTGGTTGTGGGAGGGTGACTATAAGGAGGGATCTTGTGGAGGAACACCTGTCCTGTTTACAGCCCTGTGCTAAGATGTACCATCTCAGTTAAGACTTACAGCAATCCTGCAAGGAGGACATAGAGCAGTGTCCTATCTTCCCAGTGAGACCAAGAAAGAAGTGACTTGTCAAGATCAGAGCATTTGGTGGGTTCATGGATCTGCTGGCTCCAAAGCCCGAGCATTTTCCCATTATCTTCCCTTCCAGGAGGGTTGCTTGGTAACCACTAGCAAGTCCTGTTCTTCCACTGACCTCTGGGACACTTTCTCCTTCTTTATTTTTCGTTCTATTTTCTTTGATCTCACATGAACCTTTGGTTTTGCTGGAGATTACCAAAGTAAGATGACTAATTATGACAGCAAACAACAACAAAACCCCTCTAGTTATTAATATGCTGTTGAAACCTGAATTTGAAGGAATGAGTTTTACATTTTTTATTAAATTATGATTTGTTTGGTAACCAGACACAATCATTAAAACGCAGCACACGTGAAGATATTCCATTTTATCTAATTATAAAACAACATGTTTCTTCTCATGAGTTTGTTACAAAATCTCTGTTATTCAACTGGGTTTCTTTTTTCTAAGAAACAATGGTCTTAAACATGCCTTAAATATGGAGGAAGAGAAAAAAGAACAAAGGTAGTAAAGAAGGAAGGCGGGACAGTGGGCCGCTGCAAGGCATTCTGGGAGTGGCAGTCTACCACTAGTTCTGAATCCGCTGACACTCTTTTCCTTGGGCATGTTTAAGATTCCGGGTTCACCCCCTTTTGCTCAGAGGAGTGCCTCCCATTACAGAGCTGTTTTTATGGTGTGCTATGATAACATATTTCTGTAAAGTGGAGGGCTTGAACAACAGAAATTTATTTCTCATAATTCTGGAGGTCAGGAAGTCCAAGGTCAAGGTGCTGGCCAATCTGGATGCTGGGGAAGGCCAACATCCTGACAGAGATGGATGTCTTCTTGCTCTATCTTCACACGGCAGAGAGAGAGAGAGAGCTCTGTTTCTTCATTTCCTTATAAGGGCACCAATCACATCATGAGAACTCCACTCCCAGGACCTCATCCGAACCTAATTACCTCCCAAAGGCCCCATCTTCAAATTCTGTCCCATTAAGGATGAGGGCTTGAACACAGATATTCAGCCCACAGTCCAAGGGCTCCTCTCTCTCTGTTCTGTGGTCCCAGCATTTTGTCTCCTTTTGTTTGGCTCTTAAAATGTCCAACGCCACAGTGACTTAATGATCCTGCTGGTGAGGACGAGGTATGTTTCACTGGACTGATGAATCTTTCTACCTATCACCCCTTTTTCCAACTTTAACTTTCAAAACACCTCCCCCAAACCCTACCGTCACTTACCTTCTAGCCAATCCATGATTCCCCATCCCAAATGCTCCCTTGGCTTCAGTTTTCTCCTCCCCTCAGGTCTACATCCTTTCATTTCTGCTCTACTCTTCAAAACCTACTCTATCGAAGCCCTCTCTCACCGCTCCAATTGGAATCTATCGCTCTTCTTCTGTTACTAACTTTTATAGACGGAAGAAACGCAGACACAAACCCAACTTCTGTCACTCACCAGCTGTGTGATTTGGGGCAAGTTCCATCACTTTTACAGCTTTCTCTTCTATTAAATGAGAAGCTTCAACCTTTGTCATCGTGCCTTTGGGACTTGGCAGGTTATTTCCTCTGCCCAGACAACCTTTTCCTCTGATTGGCTTGACTGATTCATTCTTTAGGACTCAGCTTAGAAGTCACTTCTTCCTGGAAGTCTTCTTTGATTTTCTAGATTGGTACCCAATGACCTGTCTGTTCTGAAGCTGCTTGCACTTCCCTCTCACTACAGGGAAGTATCTCCTGTATCTTGTAATTATGTGTTTGCTTGTTGGTATCCCTCTCAAGACCATATCACCAGGCCTAGAGAGCAGAGTAGATGATCAGTACATATTGCCAAAGATACTTTACTAATTATGTGTGCAAAGCACAAGGCCCATAGTAAGCAGTTACTCAATAAATTACAGTTCAATCTTCCCTCCTTGTACCTTAATGTACCTCACAACGAAGTTTGTATTATTTGTTTCTGTTTCTTTACCTCATTTTATACATTTTAAGAACTGGATCCACTTGATTGTATGCATCTTAAGACCTGGATCTCTTACTTAATTATATTTCTATCCCTCATAGAAAGATAATTAATTAATTAAGTAAGTAAGTAAGTAAGTAAGAGATATCTCTCAGGGAACAGTGCCCCTTGCTCCGCTCTCCGCTGGTTTTCAGTTACTTCCCCTGCTACCAACAATCAAATTGGTCCCATCTGGTGCTGATTCCCCAGGTGGGTGGGTTTGTGCACGTTCTAGGGCCCTGTGGGTCTCTCCAGTGAACCCTCCTGTAAGGCTGGGAGCTTCTCTCACTGCCGCAACCCCCACAGGTTTTTTTCAGTCAGAGGTTTTGAGGCTTTATTTCCCTGCTCTTGAACCCTGGGTTGCATGGTCTGTCTCGATCCTCAGTCATTCCTCTCGGTTTATCCACATGCACAGGTGGGACCACCTGTCTCCCAGCTGCAGCCTCGCCAGCTCTGCCAGCAGCCTTGCACGTCCTGGTCCTCCAGCTGCTGCCTTGCTGTGAGTCCTCTCCACTTTGGCTACCTGTCTGCGCCCTTCATACTGGTCTGGATGAGTGTTTCTTTTTTAATTCCTTGGTTGTCAGACTTTCATACAGTTGGATTTTCTGGCAATTCTGGTTATTGTTTGTTTTTAAATTTGTTGTTGTCCTTCTTTTGGTTGTGCGAGGATGCAAAGGAAATCAACTTATGCCTCCACCTTTGGGTTTTTTATTTTTAGCTGAGGTGCTCAGTAAGTGTTTGTGGAATGAGTGGATGATGAACATATAGGGTTCTTCTTGCTTGTGCATGTGCTGGATTGAAGTTGGGCTCCTGAAGACACAGAGCTCCCATTCACTTGTCTCCCACTGTGCCTTGCACATGGATTGGTGCTTGGAAAAGTCTTGCTGAGTTGAATTGGGGAGGAAGCCTGGTGATTCTGCTTTTAACTTGGTATTTGGAGTCTTCTTATACAACTTCCCAAATGTAGCATCAGGACTCATAGCAGTAGACACTGGTGGATATATGAATTAAGAGATGCAAAGAGAAGAGACGTGAATGAGTTTTTAAAAGGAAGAAAATCATGTTGGAAGTATCATGGAAACCCACTCTCTCTCAGCTCTCTTCCTTGTTGCCCTTTTCAGGGACATCCAGGGAAGAACCAGGAAAAAGCTGCAGTTCCTGCAATGAGAAATGAGGGGCTGGACCAGGATGGGAAGCCAAGACAGCACAGAGCAGTGGGTATTTCCCACTCTGCCCCACCCTTGACCGGCAACCCTTGGCTTGCCCCAGAGCTTCCTCCTCATCCGCTCAGCCCAGCAGAAGTGCCAGGGCTGCCGAGGGGCAGACAGTGTGATGGGCGAGGGCAGCTACCAAGGGCAGGGACTGTAGCCGTGATGCAGGGGTGCTCATGTATTTCCTATTTGGATTTACAAGTATAATGAGGCTTCATCTGTTGACTACCAGCCTGCCATCCATCAACCCCATTCCACCGGAGGCAGAGCCCAGGTCCTGCTGGGCCTCCAAAACATTGGTTTGTTCTCTTCTCCTGCCTTGGGGTCCTGGTAAACAAGGGGAAGAGAGCTACACATGGAATTGATTTGCTGTGTGTGTGCGTCTGGGGGCAGACAAGGCTGTGGCTGCTGTCCCTGCCAGGAAACGCACCAGCTGGTGATGCTTTTACATCTGCTCTCCCGGCTCTAACTGCAATGAGGAGCAAGTTGGAGAACTGATGAGCTAAGCCTGCCTTCCCTCCATGTGGGTTCATAGACTCTTGGCATGAGGGCTGCCTAGCTACAGGCTCTGCTCCTTGGTCCTCCTGGTAGTGAGGCTGTGATGAGTGGCCCTCTGGGATGCAGGGAGGGGTGGGTGGGTTTCTGCACCTGCCCTGCTTGCATTAGGGATTTCTCCCTGTCATCCACTGGGTTGAGACAACTCTGTACAAATAGACTACTTCTTGCACATTGTCTGGGAGAATCTGATTGAATTCTCTGCTTAGAATGGAAGCCTCATGCATACTTTTAGTACTGTATCTTGAAAGCAGACAGCTTGGGTCCCATATTTAAGATTAACTGTCCTTTCATCACCTCTGTCACACTGGTTCCTCAAAGCTAGAGGCATTACAAAGTCTATGGTATACGTGGTTCTGAATTCCAAGATTTTCTAGACGAGTGAGTTTGGGAAGTTACCTCTCTAACTCTGTCAGTGTCCTCATTTATGGAATAAAGAATGAATGGATAGATGAATAAATCTATGTGTGTGTATGTATGTATGTATGTATGTATCTATCAAGACAGAGTTTTAATTCCAAATCCCATATGGTCTCCTACCTCCATGAGTAGTGTTGATTGGTGTAGAAATCTCAGTCTTCCAAATCCTATTTCACAATAAAATGCTGGGATTCCTCTTTCCAAGACCATGTATGTGGGTGTGAATATTCGCATGAGTTTGTGTGTTGGTCCTTCATACCCTATCCTGAGAAGCAAATAGCACCATAATCGTACTCTAAGGTCAAAAGGCCCAGGTTGAATCTTGGTTCTGCTGCTCACTAGTAAATTCACCTTGAACTAGTGGCTTAATTATAAGTGTTTAAAATAGTGTTGTGCAATGTTTGGAAAATTAAATCATCTAGGGTTAGGGAGTAGAGAACGTGTACATAAAACAAGATTCATCACGAATTGATAATTGTTGATAACACTGGAAATAGATACATGTGCTTTTCTAGGATTCTCTATATTCTTACGTGTGTTTGTAATTTTCCTTAATAAATATTTTAAAAATGAACAAAAAGCAGTGCTGGCCATACTCCTGGAATTTCTTCATAGTCTGCTTCCCAAGCTCCTCCTTGAACCTCGTTACTCTTTCCTGCCAATCTTGGCTTTATTTGCTGGTCATGTTCTCTTCATCCAGCTGTCGCTGAATGACTTTGTTGGACAAGCTGTGTGACTGTAATTACCCTTTTGCCACTGAAAGTTTCCTCTCCATCTTTTTTTGGGAACCAGCCTCACCTCAACCCACCCAGGTCTTGCCTTGCCTCAAAATACACTCTCACACACACATAGACCCCAAGCTTTCAGGGATTTATAATTCCACTGGTCTCTTTTGCCTCAGATATTCACTTATCTGTGTTTGGGCATTTTTTCTTCTCTTTTCTTCCTTCCCAAATAGCCAGGAAAATGTTGCCAATAAGACCTTGTCCTGCCCTATCCCCAACTTTCTGCCTCCTCTTTCAAAAGACAAATATGGTGGTTGAAAAGAGGCATTTTAACATGGTGCTGTCTTTTCCAGAGAACTTAGGCATAATCATTCTTAGCTGATATAGAGGGCTTAAAAAAGCCAGCCCAGGGGATAGAATGAATTATTTGTATAGTCGGGTGACAAACTGTCCCAGTTTGCCCAAGACTGTGAGATGTCCCAGGATACTGGATTTTTAGGACACAGGGAAAATCTCAGGCAAACCAAGACAAGTTGGTCACCCAATAGTGAGATCAAGGTTTCTATTTCTGAAAAGGAGTGTAGTCCTTATTATGTGGGTAGAGAAATTCTTTTATCATTGGTTATCAGTATGTTTTATTCAGGAGAAAATTAATAATTGCTGTGATAATGTATGTTTGATCTTGAGTAATTAGCCACAGCCAAAGCTGGTGGGGAGAGTGGCCTAGATTCAGAACACCCCCTATTTATCCTGAACTCATGAGAATACCTTCATGATTCTCTGTTTCTGTTAGAGCTAACAGAAACCCAGGCAAAGAAAAATTCTAATAACACTTGAATGAGGTCTTATAGTTTAAAAATACCAGTATCATTATTACTACTAACAATATAATTATTGGTGAGTTTAATGTGCCTTTATAGTTGTTGTCTTTGTCTTTTGAAGGCTGCCTGGTCAAATTACAGTACTCTAAAAGTCAGGTGACATAATTCTTTTCTCTGCGTGGTTAAGCCACTAACTCCCAACACAATTAGCTTCACTTTTTTCATTTTGCTTTTGATTTTTAGGATCTTATTTTTAAAATTTAAGAATTTTAGTTGTGACCTTGGGGGTTGGGAAACTGTTAGCTTGGCAAGAAGGGAAATTCGACTCCTTTGTCCTTCTGTCCAGAAGCTCCATCCTTCTGCAGGAAGGTAAAATGATGAAGGCACTACAGGAAACAGTATGGAGGTTTCTCAAAAAATCAAAAATAGCAATCCCACTTCTGGACATATATGCCCCCCAAAATTGGAATCAGAATCTTGAAGAGATGTCTGTACTTCCATGGTTATTTAGCATTATTATTCACAATGGCCAAGATATGGGAACAACCCAAATGTCCCTCAACAGATAAATGGATAAAGAAAATGTGGCAAAAACATGTGATAGAATATTATCCAGCCTTCAAAAAGGAGGAAATTCTGCCATTTGTGACAACGTGAATGAAGCTTGAGGGGATTACGTCAGGAGCAAGCCAGCCACCAAAGGGCAGTGACTGCGTGGCTCCCTTGGATGAGGTGTACAAGGTATCTAAAACTGTGATGCTGACCACCGTGCTCGCTCTCTTCGCGGACATCACGCTCCGATTCCTGCTTGGATTTACTTTTGGCAACCTGGTTGGAATGTATCTGGCTCAGAATTATGACATACCAAACCTGGCTAAAAAAACTTGAAGAAATTAAAAAGGACTTGTATGGCACAAAGACGCCCCATAGTTCACGAGGCCCATGCCGGCACTGCCCCCCGGAAGTCCTGACCCTCCTCTCCTCGTGTCCTCCTCCGCCCTGTGAACCAAAAGCCCGTGTCTCCTCTCCAGTCTCTGCCTTTGCCCCTCCCTGCGTGGCCTTGGAGCACACAGGGGGCCACAAGTTCAGTGCTATCCGTACGTTTCCAACACCCTCACCTCTTCCCTTCCTCCTTCCAGTCGCCTGGGAGGTCCTGAGGCTGGTATTACGGTGCTAGATTAGTTAACATGACCTTTAATTAGTGGCCTCTGCCTTATTCTTTGGGACTTCTACTGCCTTTTTCATAAGAAAACTTGCTGAGTTTTGTATCGCTGATCAGATATTAATAATGCTGATTTCACAGTTTAGCTATTATAATGGGTGTTGAAACATTTGGTACTAAATTATGTTGTTTCAAGGTCATTAAAATTAAAATCTAGAAGCCGTAGAAAATTGTGATGCTGTTAGAAGTGAAGAAGAGTGGTTGCAAGGGACTTTGGAGAGAGGCACGCGGGGAGTTGCTGATTAGTGGGTTCACAGATTCAGTTATATGACGTGACTGAGTGTTAGAGATCTGCTGTACAGCATCGTGTTGCTGGACCCCAAGACTGTACTGTGCAGTTAAAATCTATTAAGAGCCTAGATCTCATGTTGTGTTCCTACCACAAAAACAAAACCCCCAAACCCCCCAAAGGGATCCAAGGAAATTTGTTGGAGGTAATGGATATGTCTGTTGTAATTGTGGTGGTGGTTTTACAGGTGTCTGTATACATATGCCAAAACTCATCAGATTGTATACATTTAGATCAATTATACCTCACTAAGGCAGTTTATAAAAGATTCCCATCTTTGGGCACAGAGGCTAATTCTGTATTAGCAAGGCTGGATAGGAGATTTCTTCCTTCCCATAGGGACAGAGTAAGTGAGAAAGATTTGAGCTCCAGAAATGGGGATTTTCCTTAATCAAGAGCGCACAAAATGTGTGGGTTCCATGGAATTATAAAACTGCGTTCAAAATTGTGCAAGATTGTATGTGCATTTTCTAGCTAGAGTTTCTGTAACTTTCACCAAGTTACAAAGGAGACTTAAAAAAAATAGCACAAGTGTCTTAGAATATAGAGAACTGAAGTACAAAGGGAGAAACCCAAAGATGTGTATTCCACCAGAATTCAAGAGAATAGGCATTATTCTTACCACATATCATTTATTCTGAGGTCTGTAATTTTTAACATCTTAAATTTGTTTGCCTCTTCCAACTGAAGGCATCATATTGGATGAGATATGGTAATCCTTTGGGATTTTTTGGCTTTATTTTATATTTTTCCACTTGTCAGTAACAAAGTCTAGTTGTCATAAATGAGGCATCAAAATTTTTTCAAAAAGAATTTCAGAGAGCTTTGAATTCAGGGCAAGAAAACCTTAGAATTCCTGATCCTGAGCAATGTTAGCTTTAGCAAACAATTCCCTCTTCCTGAGTCTCTTTTTCCACATGTGCAGTATGAAAAGGTGGAAGCATCTGGTTCTTCAGAACCCCTTTCAGAACACTGGGAGTGGGGAGGAGGTGACAGGTAGATATGGCTCCAGCGGTTCCCCCACCTCCTTCAACCAAGAACAGTCATGTGTTATGTCTTCCACATAACAGATTTGCTCTTAATCTTTCTTTGAAGACTGATTTCTGCTGTTAGGAAAACAAAAAGATTGGAAACCCCTCCAAATGTCACATATGACTGCTGTTGTGGGTCTAAAGAGTTTCGTGATTTTTGTCACCAGATTTCTGTACTCTCCCTTGAATGATGTCAATTGATTTATTTGGGAGACAATCAATCAGAGTGATTCAAAGTGCAGACATTGGGATCACTAGACCTATCTTGGAAGTTATCCTTGCTGTGTGACATTGGTCAAGCAATTATGATGACGGGGATTGTGTTGATACCTCCGTCATGGGAACTATCAAGAACAGAGTTCATGGAAAAGATGCCTGATCAATAGAGATGCTTACCAATAACCACTGTTTCTGTCTCCTGGATATGAATGGGGGGATCTTCATTTGTTCTCACCATAAAATTTTACCCTCTCCATTCCAGTCCCATCTCAAAGAAAGTCTTACAAATCCTAAGACCCATGGTCAATTCCCAAGAGACGTTCAGCACTGAAGATGACCTTAAAACATTGTAGGGGTCATTATTTATGCAGCAAACCAAATGAGTAAGGCAGCATGCCTATGTTGGTAAGGGACATAAGAAATGCCAACAACTGTGATAAAGGCAGGGTGAGGTTTAATATAAGGGATGTTCATTGTGTCCCGATTCAGGGCATGTAGGGTGATAGGATGTGTCCCCTGCCATTTAGGAGCTGGCAGAGTAGTAGGTGATCGGGAGGACACAGGGCTGAACCATATATAGGGAGCTCAGAGCAGGGGCTGACTGATCCTTACAGGTCGGGAAAGGTTTCCCAGAGGAAACATTTGAACTTAACTTTGAGGGAGGACAAGAATGATCACTGGTGGGAGGAAGGAGGGCTTCTCAGCTGGTGGCATGGCCAAAACAAGGAGTATCTTCAAAAATAACCATATATGAAGTGAAGTTGTGGTTAAGAAAGATCATTGTGAATAATACCTCTTCGGTGCTAGACACTTAATGAAACCCTTTACAGAAATTATTTCATGTAGATCATTTAGTCCTTAAACAACTCTGTGAGACAAGTTATATTCCTATCCCCATCATATTGATGAGGAAACTGAGGGAATGCCTTGCCCAAATGGATAAGTGGGGTGGCTAGGATTTGCCCCTAGACGTTCCTGCTCTTCCCCCAAGACAATCATAGATAATGAGGTAGTCAGCCTGATTGGGGCCAGATCACGGAAAGTGAGCAGCGTGATGCTCTCCCTGAGAGCCGTGGGAATAATGCCTGGCTTTCCTTATAGGACAGGGTTTCTCACCAGAGGCACTATTGGCATTTTAGGCTGGATGATTCTTTTCATGTAGGGCTTTTCTCTGCATTGTGGGACATTTCACAGCATCCCTGGCTTCCACCCACTTGATGTTAATGGTGCTCCTTCCCCGAGCTGTGACAACCACAAATGCCTGTAGACATTCTCGCCATCCCCTGGGAGGCGTGGTCTCCCTTGTCTGGGAACTGCTGTTGTAAAAAGCCTCACTCAAGGCACTGCGTATGCACTCTGAGCAAACAGAGCAGAAGGCAGCAGAAATTCTCTCTGCTGTGCTCAGAATTATCTCCAGCAAACTCCCAGCTTTGAAATTGCTCATCTCGGCAGCTGGGGTCTTGATTTCCCCAAGGTGACTCACACAGCTCCTTGTCTGTGGGAGTCAGCTAGTTATGTGTTCTGACAAGGCCCCTCGTGTGTTGGAAAGAGGTGCGACAGCAGAATCATCAAAGCTTGCGGATGCACAATTACGCAGTGTGCTCGCCAAAGCATGACAATTGGAGTGCTTTGATCCAAGGCTTGTTTTGTTCAGAACAGCATTGGAAGTTCTGAACCTTAGAGTGAGTAAGTGACATTGATTACATATTCCATTTGCTACCAGCCTTGTGCACCTACTCATCTTTTTATTTTCCGGGCCCACCTCCACAGACAACACTTATGTCACCTTCTTAAAGGCATTTTCCATGACGACCAGGGCTTTCCAGAGTTGGTTTGGGTGGTATGTCTGCTTTATCAGTATCTCTCTATTAGAAGTTTCGAAGAGGGTCCTTGGGTAGGCCCAGCAGAAGGAGTTTTGAGGTTGGGCCTGGACTAGAGGGGAGACTGAAACCTCAGAAGAAGCAAGGGAAGGACAGTGTGGAAGGACAGACATGGCCTTCCAGACATCAAAATCAGAGGGATAGGCCAGACATTTTCCAAAACTGAGATACTGAGCCATATCCTTGGATAGGGGGACAGAGAGCAAGGGAAGGAAATCTGGGGTGATTGTGCATAGCCATCACTGCTCTCTGAGCCATTTGTTGAACGGATATTTAATGGGCGTTAGCTATGTGCCAGCCACTGCTGTGTGCTCCTCAGAATAACCCTGTGGGGCAGGCTCTATCATCCTGAAAATGAAGGCAGGGAGGAGTGGAGGTATTTCTTCAAAGTCTCACAGCTGGAATGTGGAAGGGGCAGGGTGGGAGCTCAGTCCGTCTGACCCCAGAGTTCAGACATGAACCTCTGAGGTTTCTGCTAATCCCAGAGCAGGACGAGCCTCCAGGACCGGGACCTGGGAGGGCTGGCCTCATTTAAAGGATCAGGATAAGGGGGATCAGAAAATTGTTTTAGTCATTCTCTTGCTGGAGACAGGAAGGAGAGGGAGAGGACCTTGATCATGACTGCTGGAGCTGAGCAAGGGATTGTTGGTTTATATACCCGCTGAAGAAGATACAGATAAGATCCTGAGCCCCCGAGCCTTTGTCTCATTGTCTACTGCAGGGGTGTACCAGTTTGCTAGGTAGTACTATACACTAGGTAACTTAAAGGGCAGAAATTTACTGTGTCTCACTTCTGGAGGCTGGAAATCCAAGAGTCAAGGTGTCAGCAAGGGTCGTTCCATTTGAGGGCTGTGAGTAAGAATCTTTTCCCTGCCTTTCCCCTAACTCCTGGAGGTTTGCTGGCAGCCTGTGGTGTTTGACTAGTTGATGCATCACCCTGCTCTTTCATCTTCCTTCTGTGGTGTCTGTCTCTGTGTTCAGACTTCCCCTTTTTGCAGGGAAAACAGTCATATTGCATTAGGGCCCCATGTACTGACCTCAACTTTATTATTGGTGAAACCTTATTTCCAGATAAGGTCACATTCATAGATCCTGAGGGGTAGGGCATTAATATTTTTTAGGGGGACATCATTGAACCTCTAACAGAGGGCATCCCAGTGAAAGACACAATCACTGCTAGCTGGAACTTCGGTTCCAAACCCCTTCGTGACCTGGGGAGACAATGTGAGATCAGTGGGGTAGCAACAGCCTTTGAATGTAGGCCTGATTAGAGGCCAGCTGGAGCAAGACCCTTTGTCTCTCCCTGTCCCTCCCCCCTCTGTTGTCCTGCATGACCCTTTGGGTATTAGTAGGTGAAGAAAACATGGCAGCACTCAGGGTCTGGGAGGGAACAGAGGGAAGAGATCAGTGATAGTTTTACGTGCAGCTCTTCTGTCTTCTTTCATCAAGGTCATGTTCTTGTCTTCGGGCCTTTTTGTGTGAGCTTAAAATGCCATTTTCTTTCTGGCCCATGTCATAAAGCTGCTAAAAAAGAAAACTTAAGTTTTCCCTTCCCTTGCTACTGGTTTCTTCCTTTTATGACAATGGTGGTGTTTTTACTTAAACAATTCCATTAAAAATTAAAAGGAAGGCAAGTTCATTATTATTTAAGCTGTTTTGAATTCTTTTGAGTAGATCCAAGTTTGTATATGGTATCATTTTCTTTTTGTCTAAAGAACTTCCTTTAACATTTCATGCAGTGAAGATATCCTCACAATAAATTCTTTTTAGTTTTTGCTTATCTGAAAACATTTAAAATTAATCTTCATCTTTTAAAGATGTTTTTCCTGAATACAGAATGCCATATTTTTCACCTTTCAGCATTTTAGAGATGTTTTATTGTCTCCCGTATTGCATTGTTTGTGACATGAAATCTGCCGTCATTCTTTTCTCTGTTTCTCTGATTATAATGTGTCATTTTAACTTACAGCTTCTTTTAAGATTTTTCTCTTTATCAGTTTGATTATGATGGGTCTTGGTATGGGTTTCTTTGTTTTTGTTTTGCTCTGTGCTTGTTGAACTTTTCAACTGTGTGTGTTTGTAAT
The DNA here is from genome assembly GCA_028533065.1 of Trachops cirrhosus. Classification (NCBI taxonomy): domain Eukaryota; kingdom Metazoa; phylum Chordata; class Mammalia; order Chiroptera; family Phyllostomidae; genus Trachops; species Trachops cirrhosus. Next base: position 5,449,140 of record CM052538.1, on the reverse strand, counting down.
TTTCATCAAATTTAAATAAAATTTCAGCTATTATTTCTGTAAATATGATTTTCTGCTCCCCGCCTTTTTTTTTTTCAGACTCCAGTTGCATCTGTATTAGTCTAATTGATGCCATCCTTCTTGTTATTGGGGCTCTGTTAAATATTTGCTGTCTTTTATCTTTTTGTGCTTAAGTTTGAGCAGTTTCTATTGCTATGGTTTCTAGATCATACTGATCTTTTTTTCTGTTGATGTCTAATCTGTTGTTAATTTTATGCATTAAACTTTTTAATTCAGGTAGAGTGGTTTTTAAGTCTAGAAGCTACCTTTGGGTTTCCTTTTATTTCTTCAATTTCCCTCCTCATCATTTTCATGTTTGAGAGAAATATATGTATTTCTCTGGCAAAGTCAAACCATTTTTATTATAATGAGAATGGTTTGCATGACATTGATGTAACCTGGCAGCCAAGGAGAGTGGACTGGAATGTGTGGAGTGTGCATGTGTCAACAGTGACAACTTCACTATACTGATTAGTGGGGGTGGTAGACACTGTTGAGTGAGCATGTGTACTGTGTGGCTGTTGCATTAAAATGACTGAGTGAGTAGAACAACAAATCTATATCAAATTTTGTTAAGCGTGAACGTTTCTTTGCAGAAACTATTTGGACAATTCAGAAGGCCACAGCTATGGGCAACTGGTGATTGGCAGCTTCATCATGACAATGTGCCTGCTCATGCATCACATCTTGTGCAGAGTTTTTTTGGTGAAACATCCAATCACCCAGATGACTCAGCCCCCCTGTAGCCCAGATTTGGTGCCCTGTGACTTCTGGCTTTTCCCAAAACTAAAATCATCTTTGAAAGGGAAGAGATTTGAGACCATTGATGAAATTCAGGAAAATATGATGGGGCAGCTAATGGTGATTGGGAAACTGTGTGAGGTCCTAGCGTGCCTACTTTGAAGGGGACTGAGGTGTCATTGCCCCATGCACAATGTTTCTTGTATCTTCTTCAATAAATGTCTCTATTTTTCCTATTACATGGATAGATATCTTCTGAACAGACCTCATATACATGAACTTTAAAGTTCTTGTCTTTGAATTTCATTATTTATGTACTTTTGGGATTTACTTTCATTGGTAATGAGATCATTGGGTGGAAATATCTTTACAGTTTGAGAAAACCTCTCTGCGTCTCTCAGTTGGTAGTGCATTTGACTTCAAGTAGCAGAATAATGAGCTAAGAATTACTTAAATAAATAGAGGTTTACCTATCCCAGAAAATATCTGGAGATAAGCAATTGCTGGTTCTAATTCAACAGCTCAATAATGTGAGCATTATTCTGATCCTTTTAGTTGCTTTTCTCATGTTGGTAACCTCATTTTTTTCAAGAAAACTTAAAACATACAGACATCATAATTGTGTTTGAAGTAGGCAAAACATCATGCCTCAAAATATACTTTTTTTCCCTGAAAGCTATAGCTTCCTGGAAATTCAACCAAATGGCTTTTCATGTTATTGGCCAGGAAAGGATCGCATGATTCCTGTAGACTAAACACTTGTTGGGACAAACAAAGTGACCATGACTGGCCTAGAACAATGACACAGGTTCTTCTTGGATTCCAGAAACACCTGGGGCTCTGATAGCAGAGAGATGGATGGCAGAGGAGAGACAAGCAGTGTTTTTCATACTCTGTAGTGACAAAACGTCAAGTTTACTCTCAGAATGACGTTTGATCTTAATTTTATGGGAAGTTTGATAAGAAAAAGTAGAGTCAAGAACAATGTGTGCAATCTAGCGTAATCTAGCAAAATCTAGATCTTAAACAAGTAGAGGTTTCTATTGAAAATGATATTTCCCAAAACAAAATGTAGTAGTGAGCCAGGTCACATTGTCTTATATTTCTGCACATCTCTTCTGGTTTAGTAGATGGCAGGATCTTTCTACGTGTTTCTGTGTCCAATCTTATGTCAGGCAAATTCTGGAAAACCCCATTACAGGCTTGTGAGAGAGAAAAGGGTAAACAATGCTTTAGCATTATTATGAAAATAATTTCGATCTCACAGACTCCCCCAAAAGTGTCTTCGGGAGATCCTGGACTATACTGGGAACTGTTGGTTGAGACAATAGGCTCCTCCTCTCATGAGTAAACATGAGCAAGATATTAAATGCATTTGTGCCTCAGTTTTCTCATCTGTAAAGTGGAGATAATAATGCTTTCTATTTCATAGGACTGCTCTAAGGATTATAACTGTTCTCTTAGAATCCTGTGGAGAGTTTAGTAAGTGCTGAACGTCAGTTGCTATTACTTCTTAGCGAATGCACAGTAGTTTTCCTTCCCCTTGCCCTTTGAAGCAGAAGGGATCTTTGAAACATTTTGTTTGAGAAGTGAAGGAGGCAAACCTCTAGATTTATCGATAGTGACCCAAAATTGGGATAAATATGATCTCTTTGGGAAGTAATAATGAATGCATACAGTCTACAATGTATTATAAATCATTTCTATAGCTGTCATCTTATTTCTTTCAGCAAACTGTGATGTGGGTGAAGTATATTTATTATCCTCATTTTAATACCAGGTGACTGAGATGCCAAAGTTAAATGACTTGGCCACAGTCAGCAATCTCTAAAGGGAACCTTTATCTTTTGGCTCCCCATCCCGAGCCTTTGAAGTCCCCTCCCTACCCCAGCTCTGGTTTTGCACATTAATATGAATCTAGTGCACCTGCTCCCAGGAGACAACTTTGACTGCATCAGCATTCGAAATTAGTGCCTGAAACTTGTTTTTATTAAGGATGAAAAATTCACTGAATAGACAAATGGACTAGAAGACCTTTATATCACTTTAGAGATAGAAAGTGCTGGGTAAGTGTTATTATCTATGAGCTAGTAATTTGATAAAAAAAAAAAACCCCAGCAACTATGCAGAACTAACCCTAGGAAAATGAGATCTGAAAAGGGGGCAGTGGCCATCAACTTTGGGTCAGAAGACCTGAGGTTTATTCAAATTTTGATTTAGGGAGTTGCTACAGGCTGAGGGGAAAATGTCTGCCTGAGATGTTAATAAATCCCACAGCTGACCTCCCTGTATTAGGAGTCTGGGAAGGATGTGCAAATTCAATATCATTAGCAGAGGAGAAAGTACACCCACAGTGTTCCCGGGAGAATCCTGTAGGCAGAAAACTAGGGGAGAAAGGTAAAGAGGCTAATTAAACTTTAGCATCTCCTTGGAAGTCCTGGTACCCAGCACTATAAAGAGTCATAGAAATACTATTGCTGACAGTACTGTGTGTGGTCCAAGGAGCTGTTTGGTCGAAGTTGGAAACACCATGACTTTTGATGCTTCTCTATATTTACCAACTTCCTGTGCTACTCCTCTCATACAGACATTCTTTAGTTCGATTGAACAAGGAGGAGAGGGGCATCTACGGAGGACATCCTAGAGCTGTGTTGTTCCAACTTTCATTCAAACATTTTTATCCAAGTCCGCTAACAACAGAGGACAGAGAATTTATATGTGCTGAGGGGTTAGGAGGATGGAGGGATGGGTGGATCTGGGGGCAATAGCATAAACTTTCTTTGGAGTCTTGCATATTATGTTCTATTATATTACAGTCTACTGCTTAGTAGATCCCTGCATGTTTGAATATAAAAATAAGATTTTGCCACAGATCTTAGTATAATATAAGTGGTTCAGGGGTATGCACCGTGCTTTTGTTTTGGTTTAATAGACTCCCGGCACATGCAGGGGTTCTCTGGCAATTTCCTCACCCTCGTGTCATTTAGAACAACTACCACTGGTTTTCCATGGATATGCAACTCATACTTTTTTAAAAAACTCAATTTTAAACCTAAATACATCTTTTAGCCTCATACTAAGCCCTAGCATCCATAAAACAATGAATTGCAAGCCATGTTATTCAAGTACTCGTATTTGTTAAAATTAACACAGAACAGTAAAACTGGAGGTTTTACTGAACTTGGGCCTGCGTTCTGTAGGAAATGCTTCATTCCCTAGTCTGAGAAACAGTCATTCTTAAACTTTGTCAGGCATAGGAATCAAGGGAGATTATAAAATGCATTTTCCTGAGCCCCAACGTCAGAAGGTCTTATTCAGTAGCCTTTAGAGGGCCTAGAAATATGCATTTTTTCCTTATAGATACTCCAAATATTTGGGGTGCAAGTGGATTCTTGGCAAAATTTAAAGAACACTGACCTGGGGGCAAAGATGGACCGCTTGTCTTTTAAGTGATCTTCCATAAATCTCTCCTCTTTTAGACATTTTAACAAGAGCTAAGTAATAGACAATTCAACAGAAAACAGCCTAATTAACTTTTTTTGAACAATTTTCACATACTAAACACTATGTTAATGAGGGAATATTACCTCACATGTTACCTCACTTCATCCTCAACACAGTCTGGTGTGGTAACCGCTATTGTTTTACCCACTGCACAAATGAGGAAACTGAGGCTCAGAGAGGTTCCCACGCCTCACAGTTAATGATGGGATGTGCAGAGCTCTAGCCCAATCCGCTCACCTGTGCACCTCCAGGATTCTTGTCTCTCAGGGGTGGCTCTCCATCTCATGGGTGGGAGACTACACACTTCAGAGTCCTGATCATCTGACGGTAAAGTTGACACGTGATTATCAAACTGTGAGTTTGAAGCAGCAGTTAGCAAACTTTCTCTAAAGGGCTGGATAGTAACTCTTTCTAGCTTTGCAGGCTATTTGGTCTCTATTTCAACTACTCAACTCAGCCACAGACAGTGTGGAAACAGAGGGATATGGCTCTGTGCCAGGAAAACTGTATTTACCGAAAGGGTAGTTTTTCAATCTTGGATCTAATCAATGCAGGACTCTGAACTTATGTTATTTGAGTTTTCTGGCATCTGGGTTTTAGGGGATAAGGAAGCTTGTGGAAAATACTCCTGAGCTCTTTTCTTTCCTCTTTGAGATCATAACGGTGGTCCTGCTAAGGCTGCCTTCCCTCCACCGCATTCTGTGTGACCTTCCCACTCTGTGCCTTTGTTTGAGTCCTCCTAGTCCCCTTCACCAATCTACATGCCCAACTCTCACAGATCAGTTCATCTGACCTCCTCTCCAAAGGGGTTCTCTATGTGGCTTTCATTGTCCTTGAACTCCACCCTCCATACACTGGCACCTAAGACATGTTTCAAAAGCAAATCTGATGCAGCTTTCCCTGAGGAACACCCTTCAGCAACTTCCCGTCCTCTGTGGGGTAAAGTCTGAGCTCCTCACCAAACAGAGAAAGATGTGCAAGCCCACAGGGCCCTCCCCAAGGCTCCCCAGCTTGGACCGTCATTGTTGCCATAGTAGCAAAGTGCTTTCAGCACCTAGCTGAAAGAACTCAAGCATTGAGTTCCTCACCTGAATAGCCCTGATTCGCACTGCTCAGAGGAGCAAGGATCGGACACTTCTCCTTTTTCTACATTCTTTATGAGCCTCCTTTTCCTTGTTTCTAACTTTCTCAAAGTCTCCTGTTTTTTGTTTACAGTGTAAAACATTATTTTGCCATTATATAGCAAACTCAACACTTCTCAATTTAAACATGGCTCATTCAGAATGTCAAGTTGGTCAATTTCAGACTCTAGTTCCTACCCTGTTCTCTAGGGTGATGGAGGTTACCAACAGGACAGTGTGTGTCCTCAGCGTTGTGGGAGGCCTTCTGATGGACCTTGTGCCTCACTCTCCAAAGGAAAATGCTCCATCTGCTGCTATCTGTGACCCCATTCTTGTTTTGGGTCCCAGGGTCTACACATGACATGTCTTTCCCCTCTTACCCTCTGGTTGGGTCTTTATCTTCCTGAGGGCAGGAGAGCAGTTGTGGTTATTTGGTTTTTCTTACTCCTTGGTGAATGGCATCTAGTCTGTGCTCTGTGACATTCAGTTTTTCTTTAGCGATGAAAAGGCACGTTTTTGAAATTCACCCAAACACAGCTAGCCAAGCACATCCTGACGAGTGGCTTTTCACATCTAAGACTTTGACTCTTGTTCTCAACTCTGTCTTCCCTGTGAGGCTCATGCATATTGAAGGCCCTTGCTCATGGCTGGGGTCTCTCGGCATTTAGTGTGTTGCTTCCTCCATAAAGCCTTCTCTTATCTCCCGAGTCGGTGGTAGGTACCCTCCTTCTGTGCTCCCACAATGCGTTGTGCATATTCCTTTCACTGCCGCTCTGTATTCTATGACCATGGTCCATTTACTTGCCACTTCCCAAGCAATGTATGATCATCTTGAACATTAAGATGATGCTTTTAATGCTTTGTATTTTCAGGGCTTCATACAGTGTCTTGTATGAATAAAAATACATATTATTTGTTGATGGAATAACCTATACAGTCTCCCTGTTCACTTCAATGGTCATCTATTTAATATCTACTATATTGTGACTCTGTTTTCAAGGCTATGTTTTATCTTTTCAACTAATCATAAGTCCTTAAAGTTACCAGGGATGTATAATTTTATTATTCTTTTATTCTTCTACAATACCGTATATACAGAACTAGGTATACGTAAATACTTTAGCTGATGGCTGAAATGACTTCTCTCTTTTTTGCAGAAAACAAGTCCATGCAATTTATAGCAGCATTCTAATGTGGCTCCGCAGGTAGGTCATGTTCCTGGCTGCATCATCTATCCTCATTGGTATTTTAGTGATTAGACATTTGTCAGATCTCTCAGACTTATGGCTGCATTTATTTTAAATCCTTCTTTTCAGTATGCAGTGGTTTGTGCTGGAGGGAAATTTAATAGGCATTGAGCCATGATCGGCTATTGGCTGTTTTCCACCAAATAAGCTCCCGAGTCCCCCCCTTGTCTGCCCCTGTGAACTTGCCTAAATTATAGAGAACGTGCTATGCATGTTACAACATGTCCCCTTCACCTCATATTTGGTCACAGAAATACAGTGTTAAGAAATTATCCTTGTTTGCTAAGGGAGCTCAAGCTACTTACTTCTTTTATTTGGAAACTAGTTTGCTCATCTGAAAAAAAAAAAAGAAGGAAGACAGTGTGATCTCTGAGTTCTCTCCATGCTGCATAAGATTTCACTTTTGTCTTCAACTCCAGGGGAGGGAGGTAGAGGAATATATGGAGGGAATAAACAGTGATGGAAGGAGACTGAACTTGGGTGGTGAACATACAATACACGGTACAAATGACATGTTGTGGAAATGTACACCTGAAAGCTGTATAATTGTTAACCAGTTTCACCCCAATAAATGCAGTAGATCAAAAAGACTTGCTTCAAATGTAGGCATTTGAAGAAAGGGACGGGGCACCAACAAGTGTAGACAACAGAGTATGCTGCCTCAGTGAGCCAGTTGCTTTACTCTGAGCACCACCTTGGAGTCCAGCATTGGCAGAGCACCAGCATAGGGGTGAGTGCAGAGACGCTAAGAGTCCAAGGGAAGCAACACCTCATGCTTCCTTGATGCTGGCCGCTTTCACATAAGGAACCCTTACAACAAGCATGAGAGAGAGAGTTTTAAAAATTACTTTTTTCTGGCAGGTTTGGCGTATACCCAGGTTGCAGGTTCCATCCCCAGTCAGGGCATGTATGGGAAGGCAACCAACTGATGTTTCTCTCTCTCTTTCTCATTCTCTCTCACCCCTCTTCTCTCTCTCTCCTTCTCTTTCTCTACCTCTGTCTATCTCTCTTCCCCCAAGAGCAGTGAAAGAATGTCTTTGGGTGAAGATTAAAAAAAAATTACTTTTTATCATCATTATTGAGAAAACAAAGAAACAGGGATTCATTGAGGTTAAATGCTGTGCACGGTCACAGAGCCAGAACACAGCAAATCCAGGACTGGACCTCTCATCTAGCTCTGCATCCATGCACTCTTCCCCCGTGCTGTGGAATTCCCAGCTCTGGTGACAGCCCTCTCTCTTTATTTAAACAACAGTGTGATTTTTGTGCGTGTCATTAGAAGCGGCTGGGAGCATCATTAACACTCGGGCCACAAGAGTACCATTTAGGGCAATGAAGCGGATATCTTTTCATACAAATAATTTATTTGTACCCAAGTTTTCCACTTGAGCACCCAAAGTGAATTGGGCTAATGTATTATTTTATACTAATGAGGTGGTTGGAACTTGGCGTGTTTAGGGTTTATGAAATTTCAGTCTAGATTTTGGACCCTTTATTATTTTTTCGGTGGATTTCAAATAAAATGTAACCTAGATGATGCTTATTCATGCACAAGTTTTCTCTCATAAAAGATATTTGGATGAATTATTTCCTGTACACTACCTGTGTTGTTTTCTTAAAGGCCATTTAAAGTTCCTTTTAAAGAAACAGAATGTGTTGATTTGGATGCCAAGATGAAATGAATCTGAACCATAAACAAGTTTGGAATTTAGGGTGAAGCCTGGAGCTCGAGAAGCTCCCGTCTGCTTCTAACCTTGGCAAAAGCATTCTTTAACCTCTAAAGCCGTTGTATGGGGGCCATCCAGAAAGATAGCAGGACTCTGATAGAAATTGTCAACAAAACTGAAAAGAAAAAAAGAAAGTATATTTCGAAATCCGGAACTTGAGAGGTCCCTAACTCCAAACAACTGAGGCATAAAACTCGAGAAGGCTTCAAACAGCTTTAATCTGCTGGTGTATCTGTCCTTTGATAGGATGTAAAATCCAGCCCGAGAGGAGTGTGTTGAAGGGTTTCAGTACACTAATTCCAAGATTGATTTTACTAAAGGACCTGACTTGCATTCAAAAAAGAATCAGTGGGGCAGGAAAGAGAACAGGAGAAAAGAAAGAAAAGAGGGAGAATGTGATAGAAAGAGGGAGGGAGAGAAAGAGAGAGAGATACAGAGATACAGAGATAAAGGGAGGGAGAGCAGGAGGGAGAGAAGGAATGAGGGAAGGACAGAGAGAGGAGAGAAGATTGAAGAGAAGAGAGAGAGTGAGGGAGGGAGTTGCATTTATAAACCAAAGACTTGGATTTGAATGCTGGTTCTGTTATTAACATCTTATACGATTCCGCTTTGAAGAGGTCTGAATCTTAATTTCCTTATATGTATAATGGGAATAAAGATTCCAGACTTCAGAGAGTAGGATTAATTGAGGTGGCGGATGTGAACAATTCCGCAGAGGTAAAGCATGACGCAAACATAGAGATTAACTCCTACTCCCCTAATGGTAGGCTCATCTCCACCCGTACCCACCCCCTCCCTAAACTGTCCTGTGTTGCTCCTCTGATCACAGGAAATCTTTCCGCGTCTGCTTTGGCTCGTATGCCTATATCTTCTCTCCTTCTGCTGGTTGCCACTCCATTGTTTATTTCTGCTCTTCTCTATTCCTTCAATCTGTTATTATATTTTGGATCCTTCTTGGGAGCCTTGAAATAACCCTTGACCTTCTCATTGCCCTCTAGGTATCACTCAACCTTTTCCATTTCATATTCAGGGTTCCTGAGAGATTTATATGCACAAGCTGCCTTTATTTGTTTGCTTCCAAATCTCTTCTGAACCCATTCTAACATGTGTCCATCACATGCCACCCCCCCTCCCCCAACTGCTCCCCTGACAATGGCCTTTCCCATGTTCACCAAATGGTCTCCATAGTGTGGAATCCAGAGGACAGCTTGGTTGGGGCTTCTGTGACTTCAGACTCTCCAGGTGCTCTTGCTAGTTCTTTAGAAGGAACTTTGGAACCTTTTTAAAAATGGCTCGTTTTATTCCACCCAATCTCTGCATGTTGAAAGATGTTTGATAGCAGTCCTGGGCCTTTTTTTTTTTTTTTTTCCTGTCCATACTTTCCACCTTTGCAGGCATTAGAAACCTCCTATATAAAGGAATTACTGCAAGGAGTTAGCTTATGTAGTTGTGGTGGCTGGCTTAGGCAAGCCTGAAATCCACTGGGCAGGCCATCAGACAGGGCAGGTTGGCACACTCAGTGGAGAATTTCTTGTTTCTCAGGAAGCCTCAGCTCTGTTCTTGAAACCTTTCAACTGATTGGATTAGGTCCACCCAGAGAAGCAAAAATAATCTCCTTTAGTTAAAGCAAGTCATTATGAATTCTAATCACATCTACAAAATACCTTCCCGGTAACATCTAGATCACTGCTGATGAAATAATAGGGACCCTAACCCAGACAAGTGGACACATCAAAGGACAATCACAACTCCTATTCTTTTTCTCTGTTTTGTTTTTGTCACAGCATATATTAGCATCTAATTCACTACTTTACTTATTCTGCCAATTGTCTTTCTTCCCTTCCCCACTTCAGAAATGTGAACTCCACAAGGGGACAGATTTTTGACTGTTTACTGTGTATTCTCTACGCCTGGTACTTGGTGCTTGGCCCGTAGCCATAGATGGCCAATAAACATTTGTGGAATGATTGAATGAATGAAGGTGAAGTGCTTAGAACAGGGCGTGACACATGCTAAGTGTGCAATAAATGCTACCTATTTATATAATAATAGAACCAATACAAATGCTTTGCATTCATGGGTACCACATTTTTTCACACTTTCATTCTTTGATGCCAGACACCTTCTCAAAAGTGCTGTCTCTGTCTCCAGCAAAAACCCAGTGCTCTTTGCACAGCATGCCAGGCCCTGGGGGACCTGCCACAGTCTAAGCCTCACTCAAGGGCCTCGTCAATGCATCAGGTGCTTCCTCCTTCTAGAGCTTCTTTAGGTCCCTTGGCACTCTAGGCTGCAAGCTGTTCTCTCCATCATGAATGCTTTCCCCAACCTTGTGCTCGCATGGCTTATTTTTATTCCTCTTGTAACACTCAGTTCAGCTGCTGACTTCTGTTCAAGGTTCTTTCTGATCCCCAAGACTGATTTATTTTTCTTTTAATCTTTCTTGTGTTCCGTACCCAGCTCTGTTCTACGCTTAGCCGACTCCACCATTCCACTGTAATTGTCTGTTTCATTCATTCTGTGGTGAAATCCGTGAGGATAAGGTCCTGTTATTCATCTCTGCATCTCTGGAACACAGCGCAGCTTCTGGCATGGAGAGAGGCCAGATAAATAAATTTGGGCCACATGAATACTGTTGAATAGTGTTCCCAAATGGTACACGAGCAACTGCTTTGCTCAGCATCACCCAGGGGTGGTGCCTCTCAACCCTTATCATGCATGAAAATCACCCTGGGAGAGTTTCAAACATATAATGCCTAAGCCTCAACCCCAGAAATCCTGATGAAGCTAATTTTGTGTGAGCCTTCAGATAATTTTGTTGTGCAGCCAGGGCCGAGAACCGCAACCTTAGGGAAAACTCATTGCAAAGTTTCTAGTTCATTTGCTCCAAA
>CM052538.1:5408050-5437373 GCA_028533065.1 Trachops cirrhosus | reverse complement strand
TCTTCCAAGGCTCTATTTCCAAATAAGGCCATACTCTAAGCTTCCTGGTGGACATAAATTCTGAGGGGACACTATTAGTCCCACTACCCTAATTGATTCCTTTTTTTTTTTTTTTGTAAACTCAGGAAAGGGAATCTCATAACACGATGGGCTACATGTTGTGTATTAGAATCAGGTTTCTTCAAATGGTTTGATGGTCTGCGAAGTTCTTCAACTCTAGTGCCCTGTCTGAGACACCTGCTTGTCACTGGACAGTGTATATGCTCTGGGATACTAGAGGCCATCATCAAAATTTGCGATATCCCAAAGATGATTCTGCATCTCACTTTGCATTTGTTGTAGAAATATAGGCTATGTCAGGCACACACCAGAGTTTTGGATGAATCAAGTCCCACACACCCCTGATTACTTTGTTTGGCTTAAAGAGACTCTAAGCACTCCACGTGATCGATAATGGATGTTTACTTCTGCATAGCAAGTACTCACTAGCTACTTTTGAATTGAATACATAAAACAATACCAACAACAAAATGACACTTAGCATTTGCTGAAAGATTACTCTGTTCTAGGCCAACACTGTCTTATTTGATTAAATATAACCAAATATGCTGTTCTTAAATATGTCAGTAGCTACATTACAAAAATATGAAAAGAAACAGGTAAAACTAATTTCAATAATGTATTTAAACTAATAATGTGTAAAATATGATTTCAACCCAATATGCACAAAACATTATAATGTCAATATTTTTAAATTCTTTGTGAGATATTTTATCTTTTTTTTAAATTCTAAGCCTTCAAAATCCATTGTGCGTTTTCTATCTACAGCACCTCTCAGTTCAGACTACCACATGGAAGGGTTCACTAGCCACACATGGCTGGGGATTGCCATATTCGACGGTGCGGTTCCAGGCACTCTGCTAAATACTTCACAAATATTTTTAATTTAAACGTCATGACAACCTTTGCAACTGTGTCCCCAATTTTCAGATGAAGAAACCAAGGCTGAGAGAGGTTACATAATTTGCCCAAGGAATCAGATCTAATTCCTTAGGCACAGATAAGGTTCGGGCGTGAGTGCTTTTGATAGGGTCCCATGCTCCTAACTATTTTACTGCATGACCACCCAACTGGATAGATGGATGGGTGGCTGAATAGACAGGTCATTGAGGTTATTCCTTGGGTTCTGGGTTGTTTATTTGCTTTTCCCTTGGTCTCTCCCCTCCGACAAGCAAGTACACACACACACACACACACACACACACACACACACTCTCATGTGTTAGGCCAATATTTTAGCCGTCCTCAAATTAGTTGCCACTTGCATCAGAATCACCTGGACTCCCCAGAGTCCCAGGATCCACCCCTCTATGATTCTCATCCAGTAGGTTAGGGAGAGCCCATGAATCTAGGCTATTAACTTCCCAGATTAGTGATTCAGGTATCATTTAAGCAGTGTTCACAACCTTGGCTAATATTAAAATTACCTGCCTACCATGCCTGGGCTCCATCCACAAACATTCTCATAGAGCTAGTCTGGGACAGGATCTGTGCATCAGCACATTTAAACAGACAGCTGCAGTCTACAGCCATACCATGATCTCGTCGAAACAGACGTTTGGAGCTGAAAATTCTACATTGAAGTCTGAGATCCTCTCTCACCGTACTTCTCTGTTCCTGGCCAGTCTGGATAATTATGCATGATAATGTTTAGAAGAATCCAGAGCAATGAATTTAAAGCCATGGAGCTTCCAGATGTCCAGGTGGCCAATTAGGGCAATGAGCCAAACTGAAAGTAAAAAGTTTTTATTCACTCACTACCACAAGGCAAGCAAGAGGCAAAAAAAAAAAAAAAAAGAGGGGCTGGCTCCACTTTTCTGGACCAAAATGACACCAGGAGAGGTCAGGTGGATGCAGCAGACAGAGGATGCTCTCAATAAAAGGATCCCATTTCTCTACGCAGAGTTGTGGGCCAGGGAGCTACAGGGAAAGGCCTAGAGATAGGAAAGTACTAAGTGAAAGTGGAGAAAAGTGCCTCAGTCCTGGCCCCCAATAAAGCGGCCTCTGAATGGAAGTGCCTGCCTGGGAATGAAGCTATGCACTAGCAGTGTGCTTTGACCCGGGGCGGGGGGCGGGGGATGGACAGTGGAATTGTTGGGAGCAGGGGTGCACCTGATCCTAGACTGAAACTCCCTCCAGGAGACAGTGATGCACGTCTGGTGTAAGGAGGGCAGTTTTCCCTGTGAGACCTGCCAGGTAAGCCCTGTGATTCCCTACAGTCTGTCTTGAAAGATTCTGCATGCAGGAATGTGGCTTGGGGCCCTGTTCCTCAGAAATGTCTGTCATTTTTACAGCTGAACTGGAAATGTGACTCAGCCCATACATCCTGCATTCTCTATGCAAAGTCTGTTCTGAAAAGCAAGCCAGCCCCTGGACATTTTGATTAGGGAAAGCTAGTCATCAGTTTCTTAACACCTTGATCAACTTCCATAGGGACGCCTTTACTTATACACTCCCTTAGCCACCCAGGACACGTGGCTCCCGCAGCCACTCCAAGTACTCATCTGGTTTTTGTCAGTCGAAAATGACAGAAAACCGATTGAAACAAGCTTAAACCTAGTTTAAGAAAGGATCTGAGCAGTCAGACAGAGGGAGGGCTGACTTGAAGCATGGTGAGATACAAAGGTAAATAGGCCAGACAGAATCTTTCTTTCTTGTGTTCTTTTGATCTGCTTTCCATCATAAAGGCATCATCCTCAGAAGGTGCTTTGCACAAAGCATTAAAGATAACCACCAGCAGCTCCAGGCTAAACCTTGCTCACAGCTCACATACTGAGACAAGAATGCTGCTGCTTATCCACCCATGACCACAGTGAACTCCAGCAAAAACTATAATTGGCATTTCTAGGGTCACATGTCCATCCCTGGACCAATCGCGGTGGCAAGGAATTCAGAGCCACATGATTGTCAGCCCCACCAGAAACACATGGAGAAAGAGAGGAGAGTTCCCAGAAAGAGGAAACACTCTCTGGCAGAGAATATAAAAAAAGGAACAACTAAGCTACATGCTATTAAAGTGAATGGGGGAGAATAACTTTGAAAACTTGTTTTTTTTTAAGTTATGTTTGCAGATCCTGTGTTCTTGAAAAGCATAAACCACTTCCAAAAAAATGTTTCTTATCCCAGAATATTTTAACAGAAATCAAGTCATTAACCCAAAAGAGACGTAAGAGGAAATGAGAGCCTCTCACCAAGGACTGACTACAGAAGAGCCCCAGGAGCTGGACCCGGCATTTTAAAGGGATGTCTCACTGAAGCCTCAGAGCCTCCAGCAGGCGGGATGAGGAAACGGGTCCCATAAGATGGGACACCTGCTCAAGATCCCAGAATTGGTAAGTGACAGGACAGCTCTTGCACCCCAAGTTCATTCTCTTATGAAAACACTACGTGGTTTCCTTATTGTGAGCAGCTGGCTGTATTTCCACAATTACATGTATCCTCTCATTTGATCATCACAACCACCAATGAGCAAAACAGGCAGGTACTTATTACAGCTATTCGAAATACTTTCTTGAGCTGAGTCCCTAGAGATAGAATTGTGGGTCCAGCCACTGGGAGAGGAGGACTTACTATCATCCACGAGGAGTTTCTGGCACCTCTGAACATCCCACCAACCATTCCGGAAAGAGGACAGTGGGATTCCTGGCTCCTCACAAAGTCTGGTGGTGTCTTCCAGGGCGAAGCAGATGCTCCCTGGGCAGTCTCTCTACCTCCCCACTCTCTTCTCATAGAATCTACCTGGAGGTCGCCAAGGAGACCGAACCCACCTCGGGGCTATTTGCATCACTAAGCACACTAGCCCATCACAGTTGGGGGCGTTCAAGCTGCCTATAAAATCAAACTAATTGATCTACTTTATATAATGGCACTTGGTGCTTAAATTTTGTTTCCAGTCACCAAGGGCGAGATATTTCCTTTAGCAGGGGTAATGGAAAGAATTTAGTCTTTGGAATCAAATAGATGGTGGTTCAAATCCTGTCTAATATGCAAGAGTTTCCAGCACGTAGTAGGTGTATAGGTTAAGTTTTTTCCCTTCCCATCTGGAAAGCTCAATTCAAAGGTGACGGAAACACTTGAACACGAAGCTGGAGTGTTTATATTCCAGCGCTCGCTCTGCCGCTAATTCCTTCTGCGACCTTGTTAAGGTGATGCAGGCCCAGTGCTCCATATTTCCCTCATTCTTCAAGTGAGAACAAGGCCAGGCTTACTCACTCCCAGACTATTGTGGGGATTGAATAAATGAATGTTCATGAATTCCCTGTGTAAAGTACAAAGAGCTACCCAAATATTAGGGATCACAGTGGGCCACAGCCCTCATCAATAATCCCTGGGACAGCCTTTAGGGAGCAAAACTGCAGGCAGAAAGAATGCAAAGTGGCTGTTTCCTCTTGCAAGGTCACTGCTGTGCTACAGGCATTGACAAGCCTGAAGAACATGGAGGTCAAATACCAGGAAAATCCTTCACGCGACAGGAGATTTTTGTCAGCAGAGCTGAGCCGAATGCCGAGTCACAGACGGTCCCCTTTTGCACGGTGGACTTCCTGATCAACATTGTGAAGCCATGTACCAGAGTCATCACTAACTCTAGACTCCTGGAAGTCGAGACTCGGTAGATGACCTCCTCAGTCTGCAATGCAAACGCTTCATTTTCCAGTCAAGGAAACTGAGGCCCAGACCCTCAGCTAATTGCAAATGCACGTTTCTTTCTACTCTGCCAACTATTTTTCTTGCGATATAAATTAGGAATGAGAAATCCCCCAAATCCCAAAACACCTTAAGTAGAGTCGTTACTGCACCGAGCCCTTCTACCTGGACCCCAGCAGCAGGTGAACCTCCACAGGATTGGGAAATTGAGAAAAAAAAAAAAAAACGTGGGCTGTAGAAGCCTCAGAGACAGCATAATTTATAAAATGAGCGTGGCGTTTGAGACAGTTTAGATGAAAGTCACCACAGACGTGCCCACCTTTTCATGAAATAACTAAAAGGAATAAATTGTTTCACATTACATGACAGCTTGCAAGGTTTCCATTAAAATTTGAAGTTGCCCTGTTTAGTTAAAAGAGTTTGGGCTTTTCTGACATGACTAATTCTAGAGTTTGAACTTTTCCGTGGTCATTTTAATAGGACCCCGCACGTTTCTCCCTCTAGGCTGGGAACAGGGTTTTGTCACAGAAGAGGCACCGGGAGAATGAGGGGGTCCCTAGCGCGTGGGTCCTGTGACTCAAAGGAGGTGGGGCCCCTCTTTCTCTTTATTCATTGGAACGCTATGATCTTGTTACAACGTTAAGAGACGTGTGTTCACCGGAACGAACAAACAGCCCCCAGGGCACACCCGTGACCACATGTGCACACCCCCAGTGGGAGCCTGGAGCTCAGGCCCTTGTTCCACCCGCAAAGCAAACACTCACAGCAGCTCCTCACCGGTCTGAGGACTGGGGAATAATTGGAAATAATGCCCCAAGCTTTTATACATGAGGTGCCCTTTGATATCTTCTGTCATAGTTTCAGCTGTGGCCCCCAATAAGATAAGTTCAAATCCTAACCCCCACTACCTTATAACCTGACCTTATTTGGAAATAAGAACCTTGCAGAAGTAGTAAGTAGTGAAGATGAGATTAAACGGCAGTAGGGTAGGCCCTTGCTTCAATATGAGAAGAAAGACACAGACACACAAACACACACAGAAAACCACAGGTAACAACAGAGGCAGAGACTGGAATGATACCGCTGCCCGCCAAAGAAGGTCAACATTGCCAGCAAGACCTTAGGGGCCCTAAGACAAAGGCATGGAGCACAATCCCCACTCCAAAGCCTTCAGAGCGAGCACAGCCCTGCTGACACCTTGACCTTGGACTTCCAGCCTCCGGAGCTGAGAAGGACTAAGTTTCTGTGGTTTTAAGAACTCACTGTGGTGCTTCGTTATGGCAGCCTTAGCAAAAGAATACACCTGCAGACTCCAAGGGCAGAAAACCAGGACTGGGACAAGGACATACAAAGAAAGCAGTACAGAGCAACGCAGCCCGCATTCAGGGCCGCCCTCCCTGGCAGGCTGGGCGGCGGAACCCAGCTTTGAAAAATGGTCTCTCCTGCCGTGCAGCTGAGCGAAGCAGGAAGGCCACCTTTATTGCTGACCTGGCATCATAAAAATAATTAGCAAATTGCCACAAGGTACTTCGGGAAGGTGATTTGGGGGCTCTGCCGCTCAGCCTGAGGGAGCAGCACAGGCCAGCCGGCCACTAATGCAGCACCATCCAAGGAAATGGCTGTTTATGAGCCAATATTATTCTAAATTGTTCTCCCCAGCACAGAACACCTTCTCTGCACCAGGCACATCCATCCTTGGCTCGCAGAGAACACCCTCGGGTGTGGAGCGAAGGTCATGTCCGTCCAAGTAAGTGGATGTGACAGCTCTGATCCAGTTCCAGAGCCAAAGGGCAGCCTGAGCGGGC
The DNA here is from genome assembly GCA_028533065.1 of Trachops cirrhosus. Lineage (NCBI taxonomy): Eukaryota > Metazoa > Chordata > Mammalia > Chiroptera > Phyllostomidae > Trachops > Trachops cirrhosus. Next base: position 5,430,864 of record CM052538.1, on the reverse strand, counting down.
AGCCAGGCACCCGAAGGGAGCTTTCCAGAAAGCAGCCATTGTCCCCACAGTTCACTGGGAAAGGGCAGAGGCCCTCAAAGTCGTGACTGCAGAGCTCCACAGGTCTACAAGCACTGAGAAAAGGAAAAGTTTTAAGTGCCTTGCTTTCGATATGGATAGTAAGATGCCTCATCAAGTTCTAATACTCAAAGCCTCTCATCCCCTAATTTAAGCCCAAGCATGCTTCATTTTATGTATATATGAAAAGGATCATCTCAAGGATATCACTTTAATTCTCATTTTCTGTTATCCATTGAAAAGATAGATGCTGACCTTGAACATGGAAACAACAGGACAGGCAGGGTAAATGACTGTCCTTGCCACCACTTCTTGCCCCCTTGACTTTCCAGACACCATACTGCACTCTTCATCTGTGTTATGTCTTTTAATCCCCGTCCAACCCACGAGTCAGGGCCTGAACTACAGATGAGGGAACTGAGGCTCCGATGATTGACGTGAATAATCTACCCGAAGTCCCACAGCACAGAGCCCAGAGGCAGAGGTCTGTTTGCCATCGAGGTCTGTGCTCCGTATACTGCCTCGTCTTTGCAATGGAAGAAAAGAATCCAAACACTGGGTCCATGAGTAAGTCTCCGTGGACTTCAGGAGTCCATTCTCCTCTTCCCAGGGCAGGTAAGGATTTATGAACCGTAACGTGTCACCCTCAAACAGTGAACAGGTTTCTCTTTTGCCCCCTCTGGCGACGCTTGGCTTGTGCCCAGAAGGCACGCGTTCTGCTTCAGGAGCAGTTTGAGCACTGCCCTCGGCTGGGTGGGTGATCCACCTACAGCACGTCACACGAGTGGGCTGTTGGGCTTAACACCAGATTGGGAGCGAGGGCTGGAGAGGGAAGTGGATTCCCCGCCCAGAGCAGGGACGGAGAGCACAGAACGTCTCCAGGCAAACACGGGAGTTAAACCAACACAATCACAGTACAGAACCAACCTTTCCTCCCTCCTGACAGTCTCTGAGCCATGGTGGGGAAATTAATTGACTTCTTTGAGCAAAAGAGCAACTCATTTAGGTTTGATATCTCCCTTCACCCTCCCCTGTGGGACAAATGAAATCTCACTCACCTGCTTTTCAATAAAAAATGGGGAACTTCACTCAAAAAGTTCCGCAAAATGAATAAACAAATTATGGTACAGCCATAGAAGTATAGTATAACCTCAATAAAAGTCATATTTCAGGAATATTTAGTTGAGATAAGATAGAAATTAATGAGACCAATGTTAACAAGAGAAGGTTCAGCATTAAAAAAAGATTCCAACGTGCCTCTAAAGTAGAACCTTATTTCTTTAAAATAGATGTATTTCTGTTTATTTAAATGTCTGTTTATGTGAAGAGGCTGGGAAGAAATACGTACCCAAACTGTTAAGAGTGGTCATATCCGGGTGGAGTGACAGTAATGGGGGGTGATTATGGTATCACACAGGGTCATCGGGCAAATAAAGTCCTTCATTGTTATTTTTTCTTTACCATTTTCTGTATCTTTAAACAGATTTTACTAGGGCCATAACATATTTTTTCCATAAAATATTTTATAACAAGAAAAATAATCAATACTTTTAAACACTTTCGGCAATACTAAATACGAGTATTGAACAGTGAATCACAAGAGCCAAGTTCCTGTTCTGACTCTAATTCAGGCCCCAACCGATGCCTCAGGTTCCTCCTCTCTGAAACACAGAGGTCGCTCTGAATCCCCAGAGCTCAGTGCTTCCACTACACACTGTGCCCACTTAGCGAATGTGGGAGAGCGGGAGACATGGGGAAGCTCCTGAAAGGAGCAGGAGATACAGAGGAGTCGGGCGGAGAAGGAGAAAGCTTAGAGCTGAGGGGTAAGGACAAAGCAGACGGGAACTCAGAAGACCATTGAGATGGATGTGCTTAGATCACCACCTGCTGTTCATCAGGCCCTGCGTTTAAAGGTCGTAGTCGTCTGGAACTTTGATTATTCACAGATCTTCATCTGCTTTAATTATTAAACTTCGAAACATCTTGCCTAATGGCTTCACCACACAGGCCGACCAGGGCAGAAATTAATCCCTGTGCTGAAGCAGGAGTGGCTGGAGGCATGTGATGCTCGCACACTGAAATGCAGATCTAGTGCCTCGGGCTGGAAATGAGTCACCCTTGAAGTGGAGCAATTATCTGCCCACTGTACCTTTAACCTTGGGTGTATGTGGAAAACAACTCAGTTAAAGATAATACTGATTAACTCCATTCCACCAAAATACTCCCAGGTCTTTGGCCTCCAGCCTCCTGGGCACTAGTGACTTGGGGACAGAACTCGCTCTTGTCTGAGGGCTGCCAGGGCCTCAATGTTCTCAGGGGCACAAAACAGGAAGTCTGCTAATAAAACTGAGATCTCCATTTTCTGTCTCAGTTGTATCCTTCTGAGCATCCAGCTGCTCACAACACAGAAGACACTCAATAAATACCTTAAGTCTGGGGTGATCATACTGTTTCAAGACCACAGAACTTCTTGGAAAATCAGAGGCCATCAAAATCAGGAACAGGGTGTGGCAAATGTTTAGGGATGAGCCATAGAAAGCCTAGACCACTGCACTATCAGAAGAAACTCTTCAGTTCCTTACAAGCACTCACCACTTTGGGGTCCACAGTCATCCACAACCCTGGGGTAGGCAGGAAAGCATACATCTTCCACGTTCACAGAGGCCTCACAGATTTCAGCGTTATATTCAGGGAGACTGAAGGTGGAGCCCCTCCTGATACGATTTTGCTCATTTCTGTGAGAGGCACTGAGTGTAACGGTTGAGAAAGCAAGCTCTGGGACCAGATGATTTGGATTCAGCTTCTAACACTGGTATGTACTTAACCTCTCTGTGCCTCAGTTTTCTCATCTGGTAAATGGGGGGGATGATTATAGTACCACATAGGGTCATCAGGCAAATATAATAATTACATCCCGGAAATTGTTTTAAGGAAATGGAGGAATTACGAATCCTTATTTGCTTATAGATGTGCTTATGACTTATCTCTCTACCTAATTCCTATGAACTTGAAGAAACTCACAGTAAGGACAGGTATATACCTTGTGGGCTAATCAGTGCCTTCGTTATTCCCATTAGAAAATATCTGAAATGTTGTATACCTAAAACTAATATAATGTATATGTCAATTATATTTCAATGAGAAGGAAAGAAAGTAGGGGAGGAGAAAGAAAGAAAGAAAGAAAGAAAGAAAGAAAGAAAGAAAGAAAGAAAGAAAGAAAGAGAGAGAGAGAGAGAGAGAGAGAGAGAGAGAGAGAGAGAGAGAGAGAAAGAGAGAAAGAGAGAAAGAGAAAGAGAGAAAGAGAGAAAGAGAGAAAGAGAGAAAGAAAGAAAGAAAGAAAGAAAGAAAGAAAGAAAGAAAGAAAGAAAGAAAGAAAGAAAGAAAGAGAGAAAGACAATCTGACCCTAAATGCATTTCAGTAGAGTTGAGAAATTGCAATACATTCATACCATGGAATACTACTCAGCATTCAAGCAATAAAGAACTGCCCACATGCAATATAGGACTGACCTCACATTGCCTGAAGGAAGCCAGATGCAAGAGTATGCTTTGAATATATCAAACTCCATTAAATGAAGTTCAAAACCAGGTAAAATGAACCAAGGATGACTGAAATCAGAATTGTGGGGACTAGGATGACCCATTGTCCCAGTTTTCTCAAGACTTTTCCAGTTTAAGCACAGAAAGTTCCACACCCCAGGCAACAGTTCTGAGCAAACTGTGACACTTGGTCACCATAGTGATTACCCCCTAGGAGGAGATTACAGACTGAGAAGGGTCACAGGGAAACCTCCGGTGGGGAGGTGGCTGGAAATGGAGAAAGCAACCAGGTAACCAGGAGACGGTTACCTGTCTGTGTCCACATGTAAAAATCACCGTGCTGAGCACCAAAGATGAAAGCACCTGCACTTTACAGTATGTGCTGATGATATGTGCTATCTGGTGTTTTTAAAAAAAGAATAAAATGCACCTGGCCCTAAAACCTGTGAAGGAATGAGACAGTCTGCAAGGGGGGAGATGGCATCCCTGTGGGTCTGTCATCCACTCCCTCTCTGTCCTTCCCTCTCGACTGACCACTGGACCCCAGACCCTAAAACCACTTCTGTCCTCGAGGAAGGGAGAGGTGGTTAAAGGAGCCAGAATTCAGCTCCTGTGGCTTTCATTCATGGTTCAAACCCTGACAGCAGGACCCCACCCACAAAACTCCTGAGGACACACCCCCACCCAGACCACCACCCACAGTGGTCAACACCTGCTTGCTCTGTCCCCATTCTCTCTGGCTTCGGTCACCTTCTCATGGACTGGGTGTCCACCTTTGCCCGCCCCCTTCAGACTAGCACTTTAGTCCCACTCTCTGTCTGGCTTTTTCAAGCCAGCTTTATCTCTGGAAGCTTCTAGAAGAAATAGAACTTGATCTCCAGATCCGATATGTCTGAACATCCCCAACACCACCATAGTCACTGCTTTCCCCACTAAAGATGTTTCCTGGTGGCCTTGAGTGTCCAGCCCCATCCTCCTCCCTTCAGAGAATTAGGGCAAGAGTGGTTAGTAAAGATTTGGCACATGGGACTCCAGTTCACCCTACCGCATCCCCAATTGACTCCACTAATCAATGCTGATTCTCCTCTCTGAGCCTAGATGAAGTCTGCAATCCTCATAAGCCAAGTCTCCATTTGTGATTCATGGGTAAGAGAGATATCCCCACACTGGGCTCCAAGTTCACCGAGGGATTTAACTGACTTTGTGCTTGGTCCAAGAAGCCAAAGGCAGAGATGATCCTATCCTCTAGCCAGTCTATCTGCTGCTCAGAGATGGCCGGTGCCACCCACTGCGTTAGTGCATTTGGACTCCAACTCCAAGCAAGAGGTCTGGCTTGTGATCCCAAAGTCCCCGCTGCTCAGGGTCTGACCTGCCCCTCTGCCTAATTCATGCTTTGCCACCAGAACACCAGGACAGTGTCAGAGTATTTCTTTTTCTTTTTAAAAATTATGTTATTTTATTTGATGTACTGATCTCAGTAAAATGCACTCATTTAGGTGTTCAGTGTCGAGTCGTGCCAATTGCACACCTCTGTGTAACCACCGCCCAAAACAAGGCACAAACATTTTTCATCCCCTCTGAAGTTACCTTTCCGGTGGAATATTTCTCATCATGGTAAAAAGTCAACAAAAATGTGTCTGTTTCCTCTATGCGAACAGGATCAGATGCCCAGCTGGCTTGATAAACTACACTCTTGCAAGAGACTATTCCAACTCCAGCCATAACCTTCAGTAGCACCTTATAGCACCTTGTAATATTCTCTCTAAAACAAAGAAAACTTCATTCTGCTCCTGTCTCTGAACTATTGAATTACTTATTTATTTATTTATTTATTTATTTATTTATTTATTTATTTTTAGACAGAAGAGAAGGGAGGGAGAAAGAGAGGGAAAGAAACATCCGTGTGTGGTTGCCTCTCATGTGCCCCCCACTGGGGACCTGGCCCGCAACCCAGGCATGTGTCCTGACTGGGAATCGAACCAGCAACCCTTCGGTTTACAGGCGGGCACTCAATCCACTGAGCCACACCAACCAGGGCTGAACTATTGAGTTTTGTCTCTCCAGGCTCCATTGATCTTCTAAAGGTTTTTTATGTTTTTTTAGATCCTGGTTCCTCCACTTATTTATTTCAGAATGAATTGTAGAATTCTCTTTGTAACCTCTGCAGAAATCTTACATATTAGGATCTGGTGGGAGGGCTGTAAATGCAGGAGATTTTGAGTAGGTATAGTGCGTGGGACCTGCTGCAATATTTTTTGTGTCTTGCTCCCTGTAATATCACACATTATTAGAGTCTATGACTTAAAATCCATCTGCTTCTCAACCTGTGAGATATGTGATACGCTCCACACAACCCTTTTGTCCTACTCCAAATTTTTATCAAATTCATCAAGCCCAAACAAAGGAGAAATGTTTGTTAGAAAGGCGACAAAGACTTATGAGCTGGCTCCCAGTATTAATAAGCCAGAGTCATTTTCCCAAGTGATGAAGGATGTGCCAGGTTCTGTTGTTCTAGATATTTGTCAATCTCTGTACCTGAGCTGGTTAAAAATAAAACAGTTTCAGGTATTTCTATGCATTAGCCAGCAGAGACCCTGCCAGCACAAATGGGAAAGGCATCCCCCCGAGTCACCTACAAGGAGACAGACACAGACTAAAGCGCGGAGGGAAGCACTGGGAGGTCTCTGCCGCTCCGCCATCACATCACAGTGGCATTTTACAGCCCTTCATTGCTTCCTGCCTGGGTTATTTCAACAGCCTCCTAACTGGTCCCTTGTCGCTGGTCTCACCCACCTTCATCCTCTATACCATGGGCAATGTGATCTTTCTCCATCATTCTCTGATCAAAGGGCTTGCAGTGTAACCCCAATGTGCTGTTTAAGGATCTCTGTAGACTGGTTTACCTCCCCCTGCCTCCTCTGCACACTCTTCCTTATACACCCAAGTGTTCCCTCCTGCCACCTGAGGGCCACACCCAGGGCAGCTGATGTTCGCCATCCTCACAGACCCCCTTTCATTTGTAGCTGCTTCTTCTTCCTCTCTCTCTGTCTAGGTCATTCTGCATCTTCATGAATTCACTTAAATGTCATTTCCTCTGAAACTCTTCCCAAATATTTCTGAATAGCTTGTGTCTCCTCCTCTGTACCCTGTAACCCTGTCACAGCCTCGTCAGTGTTTCTGGACACCCAACTCTGGGGGCACCACTTACATTGGACACAGTAAGAGTGGGTCCCAGGAGCTGTGCAGCATGGCGGCACTGAGTCACTTGCTGGCCCCTCTGTCTCCCACCCCAACCCCACCTCCCCCATAGCAAACCTTCCCCTTAGAACCGTGGCCACAGCTCCTTTTCAGAGCCTCTCTCCCCTGCCTGTGAGTCCTCAGGCCCTCTTCTGGATCTGCCCATCTTTTTGAACCTGTTTACTCCATAAAACTAACCTCTTTTGCAGATCTTATGCTTTGGGAGTTGAAGGTATTCGTTTCCCTACTAGTTCTCAAGGTCAACTTCACCTGGGTCAGTATCACTGATTTCCACTGGGGGCAGAGAGGAAATCTGGGTGTGGCACCCCAATTCCCAAAACTCCACCCTGGCCAGAGTCCCAGGCCTCCTTTCAGTTACCAGAATTCAGCCTCGTGGGAGGAAGACTTCGGGATCCTCTTACGTCTCAGTCTCAGCAGCAGCTCCTTGCAAACAAGGGTCACGCCTTCTATTTCTGTCTCCCAAAAATGGCTAAATCACAAGGTATACAAAGTAAATAACTCATTTAATGTTTTTAGGGGAATGTGTTTATAAATTGATGAATAATTTGGAGCTAAGAAACATTACTTATCTTTAGGTGAGAGACATACATTCTTAAAACAATAAAAAATAAAACCCAAACTTTTTGAAACATAAAGAATTTGTGAGCTATTTTGTTGATTTTATTATTATACATTTTCAGTAAGCCTGAGAAGACTTGCTAACAGAAAACCTGGAACAATGAATTACATAAATGCCCGTTTGGGTACCTATAACCAGTAAGACAATCTTTCTGACTTGGAGCCCCCACCCCCACCCCACTAGCGAATCAGATTCATTGTCCGTAGACTGAGTATTGTGGATACTCAATTTATTCCCAAACGCACAAAGAGAGTACAGTTTCCCAAAGTCATATATGACAAGCAGGTGGGCCATAGGAGAGGGGACGATGGGAAGAGTGGGTAGACGGAGTTTCGGGTCGACTTTTCTGAATGCAGAAGACGCTCTGCTGTCGACCTTGGTCCTGCAGCGACCTTGAGTTGGCAGCTTTCTGGGACAGCCCATAGCCCTAGAGAATCAATCTGCCTGAGTTTTTCTTCACTTAAAAAAAAATCAACTTTCTCTGTTTAAACCTCTGACGGTCGAGTGACATAATTTGCCTCTCCCTCTAGAGTTCACGCGCGGCCAGGTAATCACAGGTGGCTATCTGCTGTGCGTCTTTGTTTGGTCAAGTTTCAGATCATATTCCGTTCTTAATCTTTCATCATAAATCAGTTTTTCTGGCCTCTTAACTCTTGTTGCCATGTTCTAAACAGGGTCCCGGGCCATAAATCAATTAAGAGACGTCTGTAAAGTGCTTTAAAAAATAAAAAGCGTGGGTAAGTGCCGCCCATTACGGAAACCGGGCAGCGCACTTCAAAGTGAATCTGGCGTTGGAGGCGCCACCTCTGCGAGCGCGAGGCTTGTTTCTAATAAATTTCACAGGAATCTCACGGAGGAGGATTGATTTATCTTCCCCTTTGATATTTCTCTTATTTCTTTGAAGCAAAACCAAATCATATTTCTTGGAGATATTTGTTTTGGGTTGAAGGATAAGGACAACCTTATTTTTTTCAGCAAGAGATTGTATTTGGATTTGAGAACTTTCGGAAGGCTAACGAAGAAAACAAAGAAACGATCCACAAGAGAAGGCTGTGGTGAGATCACTGATGGAGACCTCCGAGAAAATAAGCCAACAAGCAAAAGGAGAATACTCTTGAATTAAGACCAGGGATAACCAATTGGCTTCGAATTAAATTGAATGCTGATCAGTGCTGATCAATGGAAAGCAGCTGCCTGTAAAGTCGGTTTTAAAAGAATGTGGAGGTCACGTCCAGCACAGAAGGATCATGATCAATAAGCTATGTCTTCCCTGAGTGTGGAGGAGGCAGAGAGAGGCATGCACACTGCCTATCTGCCATGAGACATTAGACAACCTGAAGGAAAGACTCACAGGTAATGATCTGACCCGAGACAGGATTCTCCTCTGAAAGATTCCAGGTTTTGATTAAACAACCTCACAGCATGCTCCACACTCCATCGGGGACATGCAGCCTATCCACTGACACAAACTGCATGGCTACAATGTGCAGAGATCTGTGGTAAGCTCTTGGAGGTGGTGATAAAATATATTACGTTTGTATCGTACCTTTAGTTTACAAACATTTACTTCTATGCTTTCTTATTTTATACTCATTTTATTTTAAACAAGTATGTATTATGCTTACTGAGGGCCAGGTAGTATACTACGAGCTGGATGTAGTTGGTAAATTAAAAATAAAATTTAGCCCCAGTCTCTTTGGAGTTTATATCCCCATGGAAAATAGAAAGGAAGAAGAGGTATGTATGAACTTCAACTTGAAGATGAGGAAACTGATGCCCAAATGACATACGTAATTCATCCATGAAAAAAAGATTAAATATGGAGAAACAGGACTTTAGCCAAAGGCTGCCAGTATAATGTCTCTGTTTTGTCCTGAGCTCCTTTTCCATTTTCATGTCAGCCCTGATCCCAAAGCTGGCAGCCTCCTGGTTCCACTGCTCTGGTGACACTGAGAATCACTTATCTCCTGGACAAGGACAATCTTCTGGAGCTCCACCCGATGCCATGAGGCTTCCCCAGCAATGCCCTTAATCCCACAGGCCCCCAATGGCTCCTTCAGAAAATGGTACCCTGGGTCTGGAACGGACAGGGGGCGTCACAAGCAAGGTGGAGTCCAGCCAGACTTCAGACAGAAGATAAGGCCCGAGGTGCAGAGGACAGGGAAAGGCATTGTAAGTGGAGAGGGTGAAAGAGTGGAGAAAAAATGGCATGAGCTATATGTGAAGGAAGAAAATCATAAAATAAATAAATGACTTCAGGGAAAAAGAAGTAGTGGACAGGCCTGGTTCAACCAAAAAAAACCCCAAAATATTTATTTAGTGCCATAGGCACTGAAAAATTTAGTTTTCACAACAACTACATGAGCCTGGAAGGCAGACTTCTTCCCTCATTACAGGCAGGGCAACCGATACCCATTGCTGCTGGCTAACTTGACCGAGGTTTTGGACTAGTACGCGGCAGAGCCAGGATTCATACCAGGTCTTTACATCTCCATATCTGCAGTTCTCTCTGCTCAGAGCGTGTGTGGTAAAGTGTGCAAGGTGTGCAACGCATTAGACTTGTGGAAACAATGAGAGCAGACATCCACACTGGGCTGGAGAGAAGACAGACAGACTGCCGATTTGACAATGTCATTGTTACCGATTCCTGTCTGATGTGTGATGTGTCTGAGGAAAGGTGGGAACGACTCTTTATCAACAAATTCAAGCATTGTGTCATCCACAAAAAGGAATCCCTAGCTATTTCTACTCTGAGGAGTGCTCAAAAAATCTGTAAATTTGTAAATTTTTGTTTTTAGCACCTACAGAGGGATTCCTCATAGGCGGTCTGTTCTCTTCTGCTTCCTTTTCTCTATGGCCATTTCTCTTCCTGCCCTTTTGCCTCTTGCTGAAGATGCAGCTGCTTGCTTTCCCAATATTGACCCCTGCCCCCGTCCTTCCTACAGAAATCCAATTTCACTCACTCACATCCACCCCGCTCTGTAATCCCACGAGCATCAGAGGAAGCAAGAGTTACCCCCAACCTCAACAGGTGATCACTGCTTCATCTAAGCCAGTCACAGTGGTCCCATTCCCCAGTGTGGACTTAGGCACAAGCACGTGATACAGTTGGGTCAATGTGACATGAGGATGAGTCCACCAGAAAACTTCTGGGAGAGGGATCTTCACTCTGAAGGTGCTACAAGGAAGACGTGGCCTCTGCTTCCTCTGGACAATTTTCTGTCTGTGGTGCCTGGAACTGTGGCAGCTATATGCAGCAAACGTAAGGGGGCTGGGCTCAGGACAGATCACCTTCACCCGTTTCACAGTGTGGCTTCCATCCCCTCTCGTCTGACGAGTGACACATTGGGAGAAAGTTCGTTGTGCTGTTTCGCTGTGCATGACAGATTTCTTTGTGGGCTTCTGAAAACGAAGGATGGGCCTTGGGGGAATAGGAAAAAAGGAAAACAACATTATAAGAAGGATCACCTTAGTTGTTAAACGGGTGCCATATAATGTCCTTTGAGAGGAAGGAAAAAATGAAAATTTACGAATGTTTTGATTCCTTATGCTTCTCGACTACGCCACCACTCAGAAGGCAGTCCACAGTGAAGCCCACGGCTTCAACAGTGTGAGCAGGGGCCTGAAGGGAACAAGTCAGGACACAGCGGGCAGCTGCCGTTTGCGTATTTGTTGATTTGGTGCAGACTCTTCACTGCACAACAGGGGTCAGCACACTGCAGCCCGAGGGCGATATCCAGCCTGCTGCCTGTTTTTGTAAATAAAGTTTTGTTGGAGCACAGCCAACTCTTCTCGTTTACATATCGTCTGTGGCTGCCTTTTTGCTAAAATGTCAGTGCTGAGTAATTACAGCAGAGACTTCATGGCTCAGGAAGCTGAGAACGTTTTCTCTCTGGCCCTTTTCAGAAAGGTTGCTCCCCCTGATTTAGAAAGAAGAGAACCAGACAGACAGACTGAGCGTACACATGTGCACTGGCCACACCGCACAGAAAAATGACCCACATGAACCCATTTGAATTCTGACCCGCAATCTAGAGCAACAGGCCCATGTAACCGATCCATTACGTACCTGCTCCCGACACGTCAAACTTGTAGGAAGTCAGACCACTATCTAACAAGAGGTCCAAGAAGCCAAATATCGACTCCTGTAATTACTGGCCCCAAACAAGCAGGACTTGATGAATAACTGACAGCTTTCCTAATCTTGTCCCCATTTCCAAATTAGGACCCACCAGAGTTAGTCAGCTCTCTACCGCTAACCTGTCGCTTAGGACGCCCCACTTCTAGCTGTCCCTCGACAGCTCCCTCATGTTAACAGCCTCCAATGAGGGCTCGCCTGAAGCCTTTTCCACAAGAAAGCTCCCCCACTCCCCTGCCTGCCTCTGATCTCTGCCACACACAAGTGATGGTGGCTGACGCCTTTGCTCTATACCTAGTTCAGAAAAAAATAGCCTTTCCTTTTCTCATTTAATTGATCTCCATTTATTTCCATAGAATTTAATGAATCTGAGTCCTAATGCTGGATCTATCACTCATTCCAAATGTGACATTAAATAACTCAACTCAACTATTTAAAAAAAAATTAAAGAGGCAGGGTTCCTACCCCCCAGAGTTCAAGGGCAACATATACTTTAAGGGTACAATTATTGTCATACCAGAATTATGTGCAAAGGACAGAGGAGCTCTGAGGAGGGAGCAACAGCTTGGATCAGGTCGTGCGTCTGGTTCTTGCCTGGCATTGATTGATTGATAACCATTGTTATCTTTGACCACTATTGATATAGTCACTAGGAAAATATATTTCCCCTGAATTCAGAAAGTTCTCCCTTTCCCAGGAAAACCATAAGCCGCTCATTTCAAAATATGGAGGGGTCATTTGTTTGAAAATCCAATTTCACAAATGGCACATTTGTTAAAGTAATATTTTAATGGATCTTGACTCAAACCCACTTTTCTAAAGTTCCCTTTAGTGGCATCATTTGAGTTTGTCCAAAGCACTGTCTAGTTTGCTTCATGGATGTCTAGCGATTTCCACAAATGATACAATTTTGAATATCTTCAATGTGTTTCATCTTTTGTAGTACCCATACTTGATTTATGGTGTACAAAACAAAACAGCAGTTGTGCAGAATTTTCACTGAGATCTCACTGAATGCCTGAAGTAATTTTATCATAGTTTTTTCCCATGAGCATTCTACAAATGTTTTTATGGAAGTCCCAAACATGTTCATTGTTAAAATAGCCTCTTAAAGCTACAGTTTCCTTTCTTTAAAAAAGCAATATATGAATATTTGTTCAGCTTTTTAGCTTTAATCCAAATGTTACAACAAATACAAGCAAAGCCCATATTGTAAAATCCATAATATTCCAGATTCTCCCACTAAATGCAAGTTGAAAGGTACACTGGACAGTGTCAGGAGTTCTGATTTCCGGTCTGGAATCTACCCCTCACTGTCTGGGTAAGCTCCAGAAAATGACATCATGTCTCTGGATCCCTATTTCCTCTCTTGTAGGCTATCACTAAGGTTCATTTCAAGACTAAAAAGCTCTTGTCAGTGAGCTCCATGAATTTTAAGTACCAATGGAAAATGGCATTTTCCAGATGCTCAACTGGATGGCTCCATCCTGGAAGAAGCCTAAGCTCCTGAAACTTCAACCAGTTGCCTTTAAGGGGCATTGGGTTCAAAGTGGAACCTAGAAGACTCTTCTGCAGGTGGTAGTCCTGCTTAGCATCATTTAACAATCCCCTGTTAGCATCCTTCGCAAGGACTAGGATGAAAAATGTTCAGTGAGAAGCAGACCTTGATTCAGCCATTCATAGAGCAAGGGCTGAGCTAAATTCTGGGGGTTTGATGGTGAGTGACATACATACAGCCTCTCCAGATGTCCACAGCAGGTAAGGAGATAAACAGTGTGCAAGTACATAGAGACCATTCACTTGACCTTGATCCCATTGTATGACCCATTTGGAAAAGAAATGGTGTATCCTTATTATTGTTATAAGTAGTATGGCAGTCACCAGCAATAAGTCTAGAACCACACCTTCTGGGTTCAGATCCCCACTCTGCCACTTACTAGTTCTGCTGTCTGGTGCATTACCTAAACGCCCTGTGCCTCGCATTTTCTTATCTGTAAAGCAGGAATAATAGTTATACCTACCTCACGGAGTTTCCTGAGGACTCATTGCGGGTCCTCATTGCATCAATGTATGCAAAACACTGCACATGGTCCCAACGAACTGTGAGCACTCTTTAACTGTTGGTAAGGATCAGTTCTCATTTTATTGAGCAGTCAAGGGTGCCCAGCCACGGTACGTGGCCCAGAATGGCTACGAATGTGGCCCAACACAAAATCATAAATTTACTTAAAACCTTTTTTTCCTAATCAGTTTTCATTAGTGTTTGCATATTTAATGTGTGGCCCAAGACAGCTTTTCTTCTTCCAGTGCAGCCCAGAGATGCCAAAAGGTTGGATACCCCCAGATAGTACACATGCATGATGTCATTTAATCATCACCGAAGCAGGTTCTAATATTCTGATTTTATAAAAAATGTGAGACCATGACTCACACAAGTCATTCTGACCCTACTGTGAGCACTAAAATGTATAACATTTGGGGGTGATTAAGATGATGTATACCCCTGCTATAACCGTAACAGGCTGCTATTTATTTCACATTAGAATTCACAGTAATAAACATCTTAAGATATAGTTATTTGAGAACTATAGTTTAAAATACAGGTGATGCAAATATTTTCATTTTCCACAAGAGGACCAACAACACACCGTAACGGTTCATCTAATAATATACAACAATCTAAAGTAATGATGATACAACAAAACAAGCTACCATATGTATTTAACAAGCATGTGAGAAGCACAGCCAACAGATAGCCTGATGATACCTAATAACTAGTCATCCTTCCGGAATACAGTGGGGGTGCCAGGCGCCAGGCTTCCTCCTGATCACCTGGGCCAGCCTCCTGCAAACTCTGGGACTGGCTAATTTGAATTTCTAAAGGCTAAAGTTTAATATTCCATAATGACTCACTTAAAAGGTAAAAATACTGGCATTCACTTGTAGAAGACAAAAGAGGAAAAGTGGAGGAGAGAGAGCGGGGTGGGGGGAGAGAGAGGGAGGGAGAAAGGGAGAGAAAAACCTATGGAATTTTGCATCATCCACCAACAAGAAATAAAGAAAAGATATTCTCCAAATTTTCTTTACTCTTTCCTCTTAAAGTCTAGGGTACAATCCTAACCATGTTTGTCTTTCCTTTTTGCTGGAGTGCATGAATTCTCTGAGGCCGTGGTCACCCCACAAGGAGAAATCCCATCTGGCTTTATCTTAAGATTCCATCATTTCCACTACACCAAACAGTTAGCAATTCATCATTAAGTCCAGAGCGGAAAGTCCTTAGTTACTACCCAGTGTGACATGAAATTACCCATTAAGCAAGGCCAAAGCACGTCAAGCTTCCCCACCTTCAGCCAAATAAAGCTTGCAGCAAATACCTGGAGAGGTGATCTGAGCTCCCATGTCCACAACACCCCACCGCAGAGCCAGTTTGTGACCTGGGCAAGAAGGACACCAGGCCACTTTGCATGGGGCGGGGTTCACGTGGCTCTTGCTACCCGTTTCAGGGTGGCGCTGCCACGCATCTGCATTTATGGCCTCCCCCTACGCTCTGTTGACCTGTTTGCTGTCTCGGGCCATTCGATTTCCACAAGGAGCACGTCTGTCTCTCTTTTTAATACAGATTAGCCCCACACATAATGGGTGTACTCCCTTCACGTTAGCATGTCCCGATACTGAATTCCATCCCAAGTCCTGGTGGTTCTGAAATATCCCATCGACCACTTTCGTCATTATTTCTTTTCTTTCTCATAGCCCGCTCATTTGTATGGAGATTCTGAGACCATAATGCCCATCCTTCTCTAAAACTGTTCTTTCCTATAAGTCTGCAGACACATTCTGCACCTCCATTTTCCTCTCCGAGTCACATTTAGTGTCTATCATCCAGAGCAATTTTTGCCATGAGTATTTCTGCCTTCTAATCTCTGTTAGTTTCCTGGGGCTGCTTTAACAAAGTTCCACACACCTGGCGGCTTTGAGTGACAGAAGCGCATTGTCTCACCGTTCTAGAAGCACGAAGTCCAGGTGTCTGCAAGGCTGGTTTCCTCTGCAGGCTCCGAAGGACAGCCCAGCCCAGGCCTCTCTCCAGCTCCCGGAGGCTTCCTGCAATCCGTGGTGTTCCTTGGATTTAGGGACAGCACGCTGACTCTGCCTCCATGTTCACGCAGCCACCTTTTCCCTCTGTGTCTCTGTGTGTCATCCCATAGCCTTGGTATAAGGACACCAGTCATTGGATTTAGGGCTATCCTAACTCAGTGTGGCCTCATCTTAGCTAATACATCCACAAAGATCCAATTTCCAAATAAAGTCACATTCACGGGTATCAGAGTTAAAACATCAGCATACCTTTTTGGGGAGACACAATTCAATCCACATTTATATTCACTTTGGATCTCTGTGGTTCGGTCGGCCGGACTGCAGAACAAATACCCTGTTCTTCAATCTCACCAACAGAGCCCACCCATGAGGCCATTGTCACCCCCTCCTCAGCTCAGGGTGCCAATCCCATTATTCAACCGCATCTACCCAGCTTGCCTTGTCCTTCTCAAATCTGCCACTCCACTCTAAGATCCAAATTTGTACACGAAGAAACAACGAAACCCACCTGTGCTCTCAAGTTCCTCCACCTTTCTGGAGACCTTTCGCTGATGATGCTGTCCTTCCACACATGATGGTAATGAGGTACAGCCGGCCCTCAGTCACACCCCAAGTGCACCCATCGGGAAGACAGCCATGTTCCACGTGGCCAGGTGAGGGGGTGAGAAGGAAGACTCTTGCCAGACAAACCTGGCTATAGACAAACCCTACCTCTGCCCTTCACCATTGCACGACCATAATCAAATGACGTTACTGATAGTACTAGTCATAAGATTATTATGAACATTAAAATAACCACATAAAATGTTTAATCCGATATCTGCTATGGACTGAATTGTGTCCCTCCAAAATTCATAAGCCGAAGCACTAGCCCCCCTCAAACCCCAAGTATGTGACTGTATTTGAAGATAGGACCTTTAAAGAGGTGGTTAAGTTAAAATGAGGCAGTTAGGGTGGGCCTTAATCCAATCTGATGGGTGTTCTTCCTTATAAGAAGAGGAGATTCAGAGGCACAGACAAACACCAAGGTCACAGGCACACCCAGAAGAGACCAGGTGAGAACAGAGCAAGGAGACGGGTATCTGCAAACTGGGACCAAACCTGCCTGCACTCTGATCCTGGACACCCAGCTTCCAGAACCATACAAAAACAAACTGCTGTCCTTTAAGGCACCCGGTCTGTGGCACTGTAGATTATTTTCCTTCCAGCTTTACTGAGGTAAGATTAACACATAAAATTGTGTGTGTGTGTGCACACACAATGAGATATTTTGATATACGTATACATTGTGAAATGATAACCACAATCAAGTTAATTAACATATGCATCACCTTACACAGTCACCAGTTTCTGTGTATGTGGTAGGCATATTTGACATCCACTCCCTTAGCCAACTTCACGTATACAATACAGTATTATTAACTATAGTCACCGTACTGTACATTAGAGGTCTCCGGAATTAATTCATTGTGCATAACCAAAACTTTCTGTCTTTTGATCGACATCTCCCCACTTCTTCCACCTCCCAGCTCTGGCAACCCATTCTACTCTCTGCTTCTCTAAACTGGACTCTTTTAGATTCCACAAGTCAGTGGGATCATGCAGGGCTTGTCTTTCTGTGCCTGGCTTATTGCGCTCAGCAGAAGGTCCTCCACAGTTATCCATGCTGTCACTAACGGTCAGATTTCCTTGTTGTTCAAGGATGAATAGTAGCCCATTGTGTAGATGCAGTACATTCTCATTGTCCAGTTGTCCTTCAACAGGCTGTTTCCATATCTTGGCTACTGCAAACAATGCTGCAAGGAGCATGGAGGTGCAGATATTGCCCCAAGATTCTGATTTCACTTCCTTTGGATAGACATACAATTAGAAGGGAGATTACGTGGTTCTTAATTTCTTCAGAAACCTGCCTACTGTTTGCAGAGCGGATGTACCGATTTCCATTCACACCAGCAGGGTTCAGGATTCCAGTTTCCCCACCTCCTTGCCAGCATTTATCATCTTCCTTTTGACAACGGCCACTGTAACAAGTGTGAAGTGATTTCTCACTGTGATTTGCATTTCTCTAATGAGTAGCGATGTTGAGCACCTTTTCATCTACGCATTGACCATTGGTACATTTTCCCTGGGGAAACATCTATTCAGCTCCTCCCTCCATTTTT
Source organism: Trachops cirrhosus (assembly GCA_028533065.1). Lineage (NCBI taxonomy): Eukaryota > Metazoa > Chordata > Mammalia > Chiroptera > Phyllostomidae > Trachops > Trachops cirrhosus. The sequence goes on along the minus strand of CM052538.1, from coordinate 5,412,998 downwards.
TCAAATCAGGTTATTTGGGGTTTTGTTTTGTTTTGTTTTGCTATTGAGTTGTTTGAGTTTCTTATATATTTTGCATATAACCCTTTATCAGATGTGCTCACCTTCCTCCCCCATCCATCAAAATCTAAATGCATTTCAAAGCTTGGCTCAGATTCTACCCCCTAGGTGAAAGCTTCCACTGGGATCATCTGCGCTTTCTCCCCCACAGACCAGAGACCCAGAAACAGAGTCCAGAGCCCTCAATCCACCTTCTCCGTGTTGCTGAGCACAGGGCTCCCCAGGTCAACTCTGTTAGGAATGAAACAAACAAAACACAGAGCTGCAGCCTGGAGCAGAGACGAGGGGATGCCAAGGTCGTCTACTTATATTTGAAAACTTGGCAAATAGAAAGCAGGAAACCCTTTCACGGGATAGAATTCTACCAGCCCTTCCAGGAACCATGTACCCCGCAGGCACAAGGAGGAAAATCCTCCTCCTCCAGGACCTCAGATGCTCCGCCTCTCCTGAGTGAAGGGGAAGCGAAGAAGAAGAAGGCTTCTGGAGGGAATTTACAGCCCCAGTCTCCTCTGCAGGGCTGGAGACCTGGGCTGAAATGGCCTTGAGCAGTAATTCAAAGGAAAAACTGAAGAAACTCTGGGTGTCACCAGAGACAAGTGGCGAAAGCCTGAAGTTCAGTGTGCCCTGCCCTACACACGCCGGGGCACTGAGAACCCAAGTGTGAGGCAGGCAGCGTGCATCACGAACAAGAGACAAACCCCATAAGCACATGGCCTGCATTTACATTTCAGCCCCATCATTATATAACCTTCCTGGGCCTCAGTTTCCCCTTATCCAAAAGTAGAGTCACATAAATTGACATTGAGTTCATGCCACGTGTTGGACACTGCATCAGGCAACAGGATTAAATGGGGTTCATCTGCATAAAGCTCTTGGTTCAGAATCCAGCACAGGGTAAGCACTTACAACAGTAAATGGTGGTGCTTTTTAAGGAAGACGTCATCCCTACAGCCTAGGCTCAGAGGGGTTAACAGGGTTTTTACTTATCAGAAAGCGAAAGCACCAGCTTTCATCCCCACCAGCTATAGGACCTTGGCTAAACTTCTGAAGGACCTCGGCCTTCACTTCTCTGATCTTCCAGACATGCATAACAATCTCTGTCCCCCAAGGTCGTTGGGAGACCCACATGGCATCCTGGCAGTGAAAGACAGTGAGCTTTATTGCACTAAGAGTGTGGGTGAGATCATCCCGATAACTGCCCCCACCACCGGGTTATTTTCTAACCCCCTTCCCACAGTGCATGGCCAGGGCTTCATGGTTACGGGAAGGGGAGAAACACCCCCAGCCTCCCCAGGGGTAAGGGAGGCCACGGTGGTAAGTTGTTATTCCACACTCTGTAATTCCCAGGCTCCAGGCCTTGTAAACTTGAAGTTCAGAGGACACCAATCAGTCACACGCTAGAAAGGTCAATGGAGCAGGAAGTGGGCCCCAATGCACACAGCAGTCTGTCCACTCCCTCCGGTCATTGTCACACCATTCTGGCTGCGAGGAGGCCAGTCTGGTTAGAAGGTAGTCACAATGACAACGAGTAACATGGTAGGCTTCAGCGCACAGTGGTGGGGCAGGAGTAGGGTGAGTAGAAAGGGATCGTGGATTTTAGGGGCACACATAAATGCACACTCTGGACCCTGCTTACATGCCACCTCCCATGAAACCCTTCTTGATCATGCTGCCTAAAATATCCCACATCTGTCCATTACAGCCTAGCTCTGCGTCTCAGTTTCCCTTCATAAAATAAAATTCAATGATTACACACACCTCTTTCAGGAACGTGGTGAGGATTAAGTGCATCATACAAGTAAGTGTTTACAAGTGTGGCACATAGAAAGTATTTAATAAATGTTGGCTTTTATCAATATTATTACTATTTTTATCTAATCACTATTCACTCTAGCACTCAAGATAGTCCAAAAGTATTATCTTGGTTATCTACTTATTTACTAAGTTGTTATCTGACTTCACCACTAGATCTTAACCTCTCCAAGAAGGGACCTAGCCTATCTCCCCCAGAGAATGTTTAATGAAATCAGCTGGTTTGAGGAATGAGTGATTTAATGAGTGAATAAGTGAAAAGGCACCCACCGCACTCATTACACTCAGCTCTTGTATCCCAACAACGCGTTAGTAGGACAAAGTTGCTTATCTAAACATCAGGCATGAAGCAATGGTGACTCTGAAAAGGACGAGTGACTTGTCCACATCAGAATGTGGGTGAGCAGTGGGCTGGCTCTGTGCCAAGCACCATGCAAAGCCTCCTGATGGATTTTTCACCCTCTGGTCACTCATTCCACAAATATGTGTTAAGTGCCTGCTCTGGACCACGTACTAGGCTACCCAGCCCCATCCACAGCGGGGAGCGGTCTTTAATCCTGGGCTGTCTCCCACTTCATAATCTCAGCATGCCCATAAAAAAGCAAGACGCAGAGCTGACCAGAGCCAACCTCGCCATGAGAGGGAGGCAGGGGACCATGACTCTCCCCTCCCCACCCCCAGAGCAGGTTCTGAAGTGTCCAGAGCTTGGTTGAGTTTTGTAACACCTGATTTCCTCACAGATGACTGTCATAGCCCGAATTCAATTGTCCCCAGGACAAGGACATCTGGGTTCAGTTTCGTCAGCCTGCAAGCTCAGCTTGCCAACTTCGTGTGTTCCAGTGTGGTGAGGGTGCTGATAAGCATCACCACAATCAGGACTTGCCGTCCGTGACTTACATTCATTTCCTAATCAGTCATCACATTGTGTTCAAGCTTAGTACTGACCTATTGTATTTAACGCCACATTCCCTGCAAGAAGCTACTGCTGCGTGTAGTGGCGGAAACCAGCCAGCTGCTGCAGCAAGCAACACATACTTAGATTTTAAGGATGTTTCCCTTTGTTATCTAGGAGTTTTCATTTTGTTCAAAAATTGTCTCCCTCCCCTTGTCTCCTTTCCCTTCATGGTTCCAAAACAACCCAAATTACCTAAAGCAGCTCTACATCCAGCCTATACCTAGGGTATTATTTTGCTCAGCCCACCCCACCCCGTAGTACACACACATGTCGCACACACAGGCATGCACGTGCGCACACACACAGATTATTAGCCAAGAGGACACTGTGTGACGTTGGGCCAGTCACGTCCTTCTAAGCCTCCATTTCATCAACTCTAAAATGAAGAGGATGGACTAGCTTATCCCTCCCTGTTGTGAAACCTCACAATTCTAATTTCCCATGATTCTGGAATGACCGTCATGCATTGCCTGAGATGGAAGACCCGTTTAGAAATAATTCACTACAACATTCATTCATTTTCAGCCCCACCTCATTTTTGCCACAGCTACATAACATGTGTTCCATTATTTACTCAACTATTTTTCTGTAAGTGGAGTTTTGTACTTAAATGCAGGCACCTCAACACGACCATAAACAGAAAACCACAATCATTTGCCACAAATAGAATTATAACTAAAGGAAAATAGAACCACCTAAGAAAATGCCAGCTGGATGCCACTGCCTGCCCACGGACTCCGGCCCGCTATTTGACCCCGGTTGTTGAAGGGGCAGCGACACAAGTGTTAAAATATGCGAAAGGCACGCTTGCACCAAGGGAGACGCTCTCCTTGCCCTACTCAGCACTGAAAGGACTACAACTCTCTCCCAACGGGTGTTGCTGTCATTTAACACAGAGCTGAACGTCATCCACGCCCTCCCAAGAACTTCACTTTGGGTAAAGTGACCATCCGGAGCTCCCTCTGGTCATTCATTTGTGCATTTCTGCATCTTCACCAACACATTCGCCTGCGGGCAGTGCCAGAAAGCTGGGGTGAGAGAAACAGAGGCACACCTGTGCACCCACGCCCAGAATGCTCCAGAAGAATTCGGTAAACAGTGCAGAGCCTTCCTAGGCACCTACTCAAGTTCAAAGCTCTAGGAATCTTCGACCTTGGACACGTTCAATATTGCGGCTTTTTCTAAAAAAAAATCACTGCCCATGCACAACAAAGTCCAGCTTCCACTGAACATTGAGGGAGTTCTTAAGGTGGCTCCCCTTTCTCCTGTTCCTCTCTTCACAGGCACTGTGTGGAGTAAGGACAGGGCCGTGCACACGTGTGAGAGAGCAGGCACAGGGACTCAGGAGTTAGGGGGACGAGAAAGAGAGCCGCAGGGAAGGCATGCCCCCGTTTATTTAGTATGGTGCAGGGAAATACTCAGAGGTTCAGCTTTGGATGCAGCTGGGCTTCCGATTCCAGGTCTATCATTTTGCAGCAACATAAACTTGGGCGAGTCGCTCCCCCCATGAGCATTCACCTCCTCCTTCACCCAACGGCTCTGATAACACGTCACATCTCTGTGTTGTGAAGATGGAAGGCGGTAAGACAGGTCCAGGGCCAGCCAGGCACATGGGATAACACCAAACTCGTTCTATTCCCGTTTTAGCTTTTTTTCCCCTTTGGCACCATTCACAGAGGTCCAAATCCTCCCTCTTTGGATTTCTTTGCCTGATTGTTTGTTTTGCCTTCCCAAACCTGAGTCTCCTCTGCAAAGTAAGAGAGAGACGGAGAAAGAGAGAGGTCTGTAAATTCTCATAATTTAAGAGTTTTTTCTACGACTTGATTGTGGAAAGTGATTCATAGGAGCAAGTGGCATGACAAGAAGGGGCAGAGAGCAGAGAGGAAAGACTTCACACCCGCAGACCCAGTAATCGGGCCCTTTGAGTAGTCATTAAACAGCCTGTTGGAAGCTTTGAGTCCCCCCAGAATTTGGGGGATAAGAGAGGAACAACATGAATCTAGAAAACGTGGTGTGTTTTGTGCAGAGATTTGAATTAGAGAATTTTTGGATGGTTTGCCTATGCAGTCAGGGAGGTGGGGCAAGACGAGAAGAAAAACAGGGAAACACTACCCCCTGCTGCCC
>CM052538.1:5324425-5407550 GCA_028533065.1 Trachops cirrhosus | reverse complement strand
AAAAAATTCAAATGGAGAATTTCTCCAGCAATATGACACACCAAATTCTGTTGGCACTTAAATCGATGAGCTTTAAAGGGGTGTGATAATAGCTACTATGTATTGAAATTTCACTATTGCCAGGAATTTATCATCAAAGTCTTGTTTAATTCTCGCAAGTCTTTAAAAGAAATGCTATTTTTAATCTCAGTTTTGGAAATCATAAAACAGAGGTTCAGAAAAATGAAGTGATTTGCCTAAAGTCAGAGCCAAGATTTGAACCTGAGTCTGCTTGACTCGAAGTCCCAGCTCCAGCTGCTATTATGGTGGACAGAATCCTGATTCAGAAGAATGAGTCAGGAGACTGTGGTCCGTCGCTGTGAAATCCAGGGGAAGTTCTTCCTCTCCCAAGGGAATGATCCCTCCCCTGTCAAATGAGGGAGTGGAGTTAGAACCATAGTTCTCAGGGGGAACCACCCCCAAAAGTATTTTAGAAATTTGTGGGGATGATTGGCACTGTGACTAAAAGACACTCAGTGGCTTTTCATGGTCAAGGCCCAAGAACAGTGGACACCCTCTGTGATGTTTAGGACAGTCTTGCCAAGCAGGAATATGCTCACACCACATATATCCCACAGGACATTCCTGCAATTGGAAAACCTATACGAACCTAGACCCCAGCTCCATTTTACACATAGAAAGAAAGCAGCCCTGGCTGGTGTGGCTCAGTGGATTGAGCGCCAGCCTGTGAACCGAAAGCTCGCCAGTTCTATTCCCAGGCAGGGCACATGCCTGAGTTGCCAGGTCCCCAGCTGGGAGCATGCGAGAGGCAACCAATCGATGTATCTCTCGCACATTAATGTTTCTCTCCCTCTCGTTCCCTCTTTGCTAAAAGTAAATAAATAAAGTCTTTTTTAAAAAAAAGAAAGAAATCATTCTTATACAGTTTTAATATACAATGAATTTTCCAGCCCCAATTGAGGGGAAATTGTACTTTTATGAGAAACTTTACCAAGAGTTGGTTAGTTTTTGGAAAATCGTTATCACCAACAACAATGCAACTCATGAGAGGGGTTAGCAGACCATCACACCTCTCTGCACTCTGCGTCTGCACTGACCGAATGTCGGGTTACAAGTATCTGTGTATCTCACTGTGTCTTCCAATGCAGCAGTCCCCAAACATTCGGGAACTCATTCCCTTACTATAAATTACTTTCTTTCCATTTTTCCTTTGTAGAACACTTAGGATGCCATATGGATGAAAAAGAAAATACACGTGTAGACAGGTTATATTATCTGTGAGCTTCAAGACACTTAAAGAGGCATTATAAAAACTACTCGTTTGAACAGGGAGGGACACTGGGCACAGGGAATGTGGTTCTGTCCTCACTGTGCACTGAAACATGGCAGCCCCAATCCAAAGCCAAAAGCCCAGGCGCACAAATGCAGGTATTTTCACCCACTCAAAAGGGACTCGGTACTAACTCTGAGCCGGGAATTGCTAGGGGTTCTGGGTGCACCAGAGATGGAGAAGGTCCGAGCCCCTGACTCTGTGGGGCTTTCACTGGAAAAGCAAAGGCCTTTAATCTACTGAAGTTAAATATGTACCTAATCTTTGGCCTCGTAATTCTACTACTGTGTATGTACGTGCTCAAGAGAACAAGGCGATATGTCCTTATGCTCGCTGAATAGCATCACGAGAATTTTGGTGGCAGCTTTATCATGGTAGACAAAAACTTCAAATGATCCAAAAGTCTGGAAAAAGGGGAGTAGAAAAATAAATTGTGGTGTATTCATACAATGGCTTTTAAAAAGGACAAACTGCTAATAGAACAACACGTATGAATTTTACAGACATTACGTTGAACTAACAAGCAAGACACAAAAGTGAAATTACTATATAATGCCATTCCCATGAAGCTGAAGAACAAAGTTAGTCAGTGATGATAAACATCAGAATAGTAGTTGTCTCTTGGTGGAAAGTTTATTGACTGGGAAAGCACACAAGGAAACCTTCTATAAAAGTGAGAAAATTCCGTATCTTCATCTGATTGATGATTATACAGGTGTATTTAAATTACCCAGGTGTAATTAAAAGTTCGTCGAGCTTAACACTTAAGATTAGTGCACTTTGTCCTGTCCGGTGTGGCTCAGTTGGTTGAGCATCATTCTGCAAAGTGAAGGGTCGCAGGTTCTATTCCCAGGCAGGGCACATGCCTGGGTTGCAGGTTCCGTCTCCAGTGGGGGTGTGTGCAAGAGGCAAGCAATCAATGTTTCTCTCTCACATCAGTATTTCTCTCCCTCTTTTTCTCCCTCCCTTCCTTTCTCTCTCTCTAAATAAAAAGGTAATAAACAATTATTATCTTTTGAAAAATTAGTGCACTTTCACAAACTTTAAAGTAATTATACCTCGGTTGTTTTTCTTTAAGGATTCTATGTGTACACCCCAGTTTAAACAATCAGTAATTGCAAACAAAAAACCTCAGACAGAGCTGGGTTCGAAAGAAATTCACTTCCACCACTCCTTCCTTTGTAAGACATTGAGAAACTTATTGAGCCTGTCTGAGCCTCTGATGCAGACACCTGGCCTGCAGTGTCCATGTCATTATGGATGAAATGAGACATTCACACAGACTACTGAGTCTGGCGGAGGAAAAGGGACAGCATGGCTTTTCCTCTCAAGGGGAGCAAAAGCCTCAACCTTACCTCCAACGAGCTTTTATTGTCTTACTGGGCACATTACAAGAAGGTCCTCATTAACTATGCACAGGCTTGCTTTAAGTGGTTACCTTTTACAGAAAACAAAGGAGCCAGTGCTGCTAGTCACATCACAGAAGAGGGATATTTGCAAATGAAAGGCAAAAGTAGTTGAACCGGTTACACTCATTCTTGGAAGGTTTAGCATGGTTTTTAGGAAGTTGCTTTGCAGTAAATGTCCTCAATTCAGGGTGAGGGAGTTTTAGCAAAAAGCAAGACTTATAGCGGCCTAGGTACATTGCAGGCCTGATTCCCCACGGGAGAACCTATCCGTGGTGTGGGTCCTGTGCATCTCCGAGTGGGAGCTGGGCCAATGCCACGCAGGATGGTCTACTACAAGCCTTCATTTCCTCTTCTATAAAATGAGAGTAACAATTCTCTCCTCTTCATTTGCAGAGAGAAGTAGACACATGCATGTAAAAGTGCCCACCGCTGACGGTCCCTATGCTCCATGGCTCTCCCTGTCTTCTCCAGGAATTTGACACTCCATTGGCTTTCACTTCTCCAAAGCAGGGCTTGTCTCAGGGATGGCAAATGTGGGACAGCGTCCCACATGCCCTCCCCTGAGCCTGAGCACGTGGCTAATCAACTGTGACTCTCTTCCCTGCTGACCCTTGGAATCCGTCTCCACACAGTTCTCCCTGAAGCTGCACCCTCCATGACAGCTGGCACATGAAATAAAACCAATGTACCATCGTGGCCCACCTATGTCATTCACCTTTGCCTTGTCTGTAGCATCTAGAACAAAGATATGTTGAGCCTGTGAAAAATGATAAAAGAACTGATTTCATTTAGCATCGAATACTCAACATCCTCAGGCTAGGGGGTGTGTGTGTGTGTGGTGTGGTACCTCTTAAATCCCTACTAAACTTTATTAGAAAAGCGTAATTCTTTTTGAGTAGTCAAAGAAAGTGATATCAAAGCTTATTTAAATTAGAAACACCAGTGCACAGATCACAGGTAGGGAAGCCAGGTTCGAATCCAGGCCTGTCTGCCCCTGCACCCAAGGCCTGTCCACCATGACACGCCACGCTTCATCAAATACGGACACCAATGCGTGTATCTTCAGACAATAGATAATTACAGATGAATTATCCGAAATCCAGAACGAGAAAAATTGACGTGCATTATCCCATTAGGAGTGAATTAAAAAGGGAACATCGGAAATGATTTTATGCCAAGAAGTAAATAAAAATAGGTGACATCTGATGGCTAAAAAGGAGCAAGACAGAATCAACAGTCTGCAAGACTAACAAGGGTATTGGCTGCCAATTCTGCAGATTTGCTCTTGCAAACACGAGCACATTAGGTATTCTGCTCGGGGAGCAGAGAGGGCCTCAGCTGACCCCCAGTGCGGTGCAGCGACCCATCCTCTGCAGAGCCCTGCCTGCCTTTCCTGCGTTCAGTTTGCTCTGCTTTCCTGTGGGTTTCACGCGCCCCCTCAGAGACCAGAGGTGGAAGGAACTCTGCTGGGGAGGGCGGGGAGGACCCAGTGAGCGCTGCCCCCACCCACGTCAGGGCTACTGTTTTGAATCTGAAATATACGTTGCAATGCCCTCTCTCCGGGGGAGGCAGAGAAAACAGGAGGAAAGATGATGGAGAGGGAAGAATGCTCAAATGTCAGAGCCAGAAGGGTTTAGCGAAATGGGGTTAGGACTAGGGTTAGGGTTACGGTCAGGATTAGGCTGAATCTAATGCGTAGCCAGGCTGTGAAGTAGAGCACTAACCCAAGTGGATAGATAGAAGATAGATAGGTAGATAGGCAGATAGATAGATACATAGGCCCCCATTTTATGGATCAGGAACCTGAGGGTTAGAAATTCAAGTGAGTAGCCCACAGTCATTCAGCAGGTAAGTAGCAGAATCATATGTCAAATCTAGCTCTGTTTGCTGACCTCATATTAATTTTATTTGATGTCACCTTGAGGATTCTGGAGAATGAGGAAAAAGAAACCAAGACCGAGAACAGAAAGACACCCCGCTCCAAAGACTAGCTTCCTACCTCTTAAAAAAGTTCATACAGTGAATAAAAGGAGGATTTTGCACAGAGACACTTGCTTGTTAATGAAAAGCCATCTAGGCCTAATCAACATTATTTCAAGAAAGGGTTTTTCCTCCCACTTCTTTCTAATTGAAAATATTGTCAAGCTTAATGCATTTGAGGCATCCCGGGAAGGCAAGCACTGAGTGAAAGGGAGAAAGTGTGTGGTGGGTGTGGCTGGGAATACAAGGGAATCAATCACACCGGTGCCTGGGCTCCCAGCCACTTGGAGCTCAGGCAGAGGGAGAGCACGCCACCTTGCGGCGGAAGTGGTGCAAGCCAGGCTGGTTCTAGGGCTTCTGCCCTCACAGTTGGTGAGGCCTCATGAAACCAGCCAGCACCTTACAAGAGACTCAGAGCAGAAGCCCTCTGACTATCTGTGAATATTGAGTAAATAATATAATTTCAATTAGAGCTATTGTTTGTTGAGAGTTTCCAATACACCGAGTCCTCAGTAAAGCCTTCCATAGGCACCCCACCACCATCGCTACCACACACACACACACACACACACACACACCCCACCCCACCCCACCCCCGAAGCTGGCACTGTCCTCCTCCTTGCAGGGAAGAGGAATCAGGCCTAGAGTCAGGAATAACTCACCAGCCCCAGTCACAGAGCAAGTAGTGCTGGAGCTGGGGTTCCACTTTACGGGGAAATCATAGCCGTTCTCATTTGCTGCTAGGAATGAGGCCTCTGCTTGACGACAGAGCTCTTGGCAGAGTTTGTGGTGGGCAAATGCAGGCAGGGACTCAATGCCAGCCAAAAGCCTGCCCTGGCAACGGTCCCACTGTCTGTCCATGCCCTCAACTTGTTCTGTAACCGGCCAGAAAAAGGGCGAACTGTAGGGGCACTTGCAGTGGCGTGCTGCTCAGCGTTTAAAACCGGCTCTCTGGGGGAAAGGAAACCGCGATTTGTGGCTCTTGCCCATGTCTGCAGTGTAAATGCTCCCACTGTGGCCCATTTCAAGCTACCAACTCGGCATCACCTACCTCACACATTTCCTGACAATTTAACCTGAGCCTGTGTGTCGTATACTGATGGAGTTCATTTTGTTCTAAAGAAATAATGCTTGTTAGTTAGAAGTGGGAAACGTCCCCCATTCTCCAGCCCAAAATAAGCCAGAGTGTTTTAGTACCCCCCAAGGATCTCATTCAGGTTTCTTTCTCGCGAGGTTAACTCACTTCAACTCAGCAGACCCACACCCGTCTAGTGGTGTGACTGGCGTGAGTCGTGTACGCTATAGAATTACAGCTCCAGGCTTGAACAGAGGAAGGTTCTGCGGGTAAGTGACATCCTAGACCAGAAGAATTCATTTCATGGCTGTTCACACACGGGAGAGAAGCTCCCTCCTAGTGAAGACTGGGTTCAGTTAGTGAAAGAACAAATTAGAACTCTCTTAACAACCAAAGAGCAGAGTGACGAGCCCCCCATACAGGGGTGGGCAAAAGCAAGTTTACAGTGATGGGTGACATTCTTCTGAGTTAAGAAAGTTATTGTAATAAGCATAATCTGCTTGCCTTTCTCCATCCGAACAACTGTAAACCTACTTTTGCCCGCCTGTATATTTGAGGGTGGGTCACAATGAATCACAGAATGACAGTCTTGAAACATCAGTATAAAATAAAACGAATAATAATGGAATTGCAATGAAAGGAAGAGGAATGTGATAGCCAGGACCTAGGCCTTCCCTCAGGTTCAGATTTCCTCTGCTTCTTAGAACACTGGGTTGAGTTGAGTTTGGTGTCCCTGGGGGGAAGGGCAGTGGAGAGCTTAAATGTATAGGCTTTGGGCGGAGACCTGTGGAACTGGTCAAGTCACATAACATTTCTGAGCCTCAGTTTCCTTGTCTGCGGAATGGCAGCATTACCAATACTGTCGAAGCAGTTGCTGAGATAAACTGGCTGTGAACATGTGCCCACATTTTAATTCAAGCTTGCTGGCAAGGGAAACGACTTCAAAAAAAAAAAACTAGTTTGAAGATGTTCTGTAGGGAGAAAACAAATGTGACTTACTAAACACTACTCAGCTAGAGCTTGAAAAGCGGAATGCCTGATTTAAAAGTTATTAAGATAACATCAGGCTTAAAAGAGCGTTCGTTGCATCTTTGGTATCTGGTTAAAGGTTACTGGGCACATCTAACAAACAGGGTCACCAGAGTCCATCCTACTTCCCAGAAGGCCTTTCAATGGCGTTGAAGTCCTTCAGAAAAATACTCCTCTGTTGCTTTACCAGGAACATTACAGCCTTCCTCAGTGGGTTGAAAATCACGTCAGCCCCCCAGTCTGCCCCACACCAGGTTTGGAATGATTTCCTCTCACAGCAGCCACCACACGGGGCGGGTGTGGGGGTGGAATGAAAGGGAACCAGCAGTGAGCGTGCACCGAGTGCTTCTCCTGTGCTGGAACCAGGGGGTGAGCACTGTACGTCCGCGATGAAATCGTGTCACCCGCCACTTTAAAATTCTCTAGGGGCTTTGCGTTGCGCTTGCTCGAGACAAAACACATCCCCTGTCCCTGTTGTCAAAGCCCTCCGTGATCTGATTCCATTTGCCCCTACTCTACCCCTTGCCCAATATTCTTCATCTCCAATGAGCTGATTTCTGCCCCAGGACTTCAGCACTAGCTCTTCTCCCTGCTGGGCTGCCCCTCTGCACTTCCCAGGGCTGGCTTCACCAGGACACGCAGATGGGAGAGCAGCGTCCCCGACCAGGCAAGTTGCTATCCGGTCGCCCTCCCTTCTATCACCCTACGTACCCTTCTGCAGAACACTTATCTCTGCCTGCTATTATGCTCGTGCCTTGGCTGGTTGACCAGCTAACTCCACTAAAACAAAGGCACGGGTAGGGCAAGGATTTACCTGTTTTTCTCACCTGTTTTCTCTCTCACTTGTTTTGGGTGCATATTAGGAGCCGAAAACATGTTTGTGGAATACATAAATCATCTCATTCCACCCCCCCCAAACCCTGTGGTACGCCTCTTATTCTTTGCATCTCACAAATAAGAAAACAAGGCACAGACAGGCTGAGGAGTCTCCCACAGCCATTCAGCTGGGAAAGAGCAAAGCTGAAATGCAAACCCAGTCGTAGCTCCGCCTCGTCGCCATTAGAAAAGCAGGCGTCTTCATCCACCCTTCTCCTTTTATACATCACACATTTAGTCTAAGAAATGAAAATAAATCTGCCTTTGCTTTAGGCTTAAATTTAAATTAGTTTCTCTGACAGTCGTTAGTCAAAAGCTATCTACTGTTTCATGTAAATCAAAATTAAGAAAAATGCCCACTTCAGGACTGAATATGCCTATAATTGTATGCATATATCTTTTCTATGACCGACCTTGAATATTAAGCTACTTAACAACTTGCTCACGCCTTCCTTTCCCCCTGCCCGTCCAGCATCCATCATCTCTTTCAAAACTGAGCTCAAGGCCACCTTCCTGCAGAGGGCTTCCTTGATGAGCTCAGCCCATCTCAGCACCTTTCCACATTTGTACACATTGGTTTTCTTCCACTTTGCCCTCCTTTCCACATTATCCAATTACTCTTATTTTATCTTATAAACACTATGTGTGCCTTACAAGTAGCGTGTTGGCTCAGGGGCATGGGCCCACAGACCTTCCTTTCCTAGGCAGATCTGCATAGGAGCAACAGGTTAGCAAATCTTTAAATTTATTTATTTTTAGAGAGAGGGGAAGGGAGGGAGAAAGAGAGGGAGAGAAACATGTGGTTGCCTCTCACACGGTCCCCACTGGGGACCTGGCCTGCAACCTAGGTATGTACCCTGAGTGGGAATTGAACCAGCGACCCTTTGGTTCACAGGCTGGTGCTCAATCCACTGAGCTACACCAGCCAGGGCTGCATCACAGAGTGTTTCTAACAGAAATGAAGTAAGCTTAAGAGCATTTACTGAGCTCCTCAATGGGCATTTATTAAACACCTCGTGTGTACCCAGTACCATACTAGAGACCTGGTTTTCTTCCTTGATTCTCTTCTCATTCGTGGCATAGACTGTAACAAAAGCAAATTCCGACCTTGACTTTTTCCCTTAATCTGCTCTTTCAACAGGTAGGGCTCTCCCTCTCTCTTAGTCCAAACTCCATCCATGCTTGATCATTCATTTCATATGCACTGCGTATGAAAAACCATCGTCATTTATATGAGCTGGCTTATTCCTTACAACTCTAAATCAGGCATTATCTCCAAGTTCGGACAGGCGGTTTGTGGAACTAAACACAGAAGTTCCCAACTCCACAGGCTCACAGCCACACCTTTGACACTCCTTTTACTCCAGGATCGGCAAACGTTTTCCGGGAGGGGTCCCACGGTAAACACTTTCAGCTCTGCAAGCCACACAGTCCGTCTCAACTCTGGCCTTGCAGCAAAAGCAGGCGCAGACTGAAAACTAAAACAATGGGCGTGGCCGTGCCACCAGGACCTCACGCCAGACACTGGCACTGCCGGCCGCTGTCTCATAAGCTCCCCCTCTCTGTGTGCAAGCTGCGTGTGACTCTAATGGATTACTGGGGAGTCGCCCCTAAGAAGCCTGGCATTATGGAAAGATAACTGTGTGAGTGACTCCATTCAGGGAGGTTCCCTTGCTCATGACCACCTGATGACCCACAAAGGGCTCTTTCCCATAAAGGAAGAATCACTAAGGTGACTGATAAGCCCTACTTCACCGGAAAGCCTTCCTCCCCCACCCCACATCAGGATTTTTCTCCTCCTCTGGAGTTCCTGGCTCCAGTGTCCCAGGGGCTTAGGAAACCCAACCCTAGTTCTCCGTTGCCATCGCTGCTCCCTTATCCTAAACCCACCTTCCATCTCCCTCCAGCCAGCACTCATCCACCCCTTCAACTCTGCAGCCTCTCCAGGTAACACATGCTCACACAGCTACCGTTTTCAAAGCACCGCGACTCTTGGGCACTCGGACTGGCAGGGAATGAGGAGGTTTCCAGTCTCTGCCAAATGTTACAGAACCACCCCTCTCCCTCTCCACCCCGCCATTTCCGGATGCCACCCTACTATCCAGATCCTGACCCCAGGAGAGTGACAATATTTTCAAGTTATTTCAGGGGGAAAAGCAATCCCCTTTCCTCCATTTATAACTGTACAATGCTCTGCCCAACCACCATCTGCAACTTCTTCGGCTATTTTATTCTGCAATAGAAATAGTGAAATGGCTGAGACCACGGAGTTTGCTTTGCAAAGGCAAATAATGCATCTTCTCCTTTCCACCCTCCTCTGACAGAAACCGTTAATGGTTGGAACCCCACCTAAGCATGTATTGTTACGGAAAAAGTGAACTTCCAAAGTTTCATCTGGGCTTTGGGTTGATGAAGTCATTTAGGAAATGATACTCATCAGCCTTTGATGACCAAAGGGTGGGCCTAGGGCATGGTTTGGAGTGAGGATGCCCTGGGGAAGTGAGGGCAAGGAAACAGCAGCCTAAGGAGCAGGTGGGCTCCCTGGGGTTAGGAGATGACTGCTTTGTGAACCACCGTTTGACTTTCGCTGGATTATCCCCAGGAAGCAGGGTTCGGACTGGGTAGGGGCGGGGGTTGCGAGGAGCTGGCTGGGCTGCGGAAAAGACAAGGCGTCTGGTGCCCAGTTCTTCTCAAGGCAACTAGAATGTTTTCTAAGGCTACAAAATTGTTCAAGCTATACTATATCCAGTATGTGTGTACCTTGAACTCATAGACAAAAATATTACATTATTTCTTCATTTATTCAGTATGTGTTATTCAATAAGGCTGTTAACATACATTTTATAAAATCAGTTGGGATTTATTTAAGTTATAATCCTCAAATTACATTTTGAAAATACTTAAGATTTTCTATATGCTGTTTACAAACATAAAATTATTTTCTAGTCACTGAACCAATTCATTTTCAGGAGCAAATACCTTATTTTTCATTTTTTTAGTTTGATCATTATGATTAATTAAATCTGTGGAATTTCACTAAATTTTTATGGATGGTTCTTAGTTATTTCCCCAAGTCCAAATAAATCTGATACATCTATATACATGGGAAAACATACCATGTCTTTTACCATACTACATACTTATTACAACATATATTTAGCAATATAGATTGCATTGTTGGTAATTAGGTTAAGGGGAAAACACGTCATATTTTCATCTTGTTTTCATAACTAATTTTGAAAATGGATAAAATAATTATACCTTACGCCATTTTCATCTTGATTGCTTTTAGTACAATAATAAATCTTTTAAGATTCATTTCATGACTGTCTCTCTGCAGTCTTCATTATACTCCTCAAAATGCATGACGCTTTATTGAAATTGAAGCAATTAAGTCCAACAGTTTCTGAGGGAAAGTAAATCCAATTTGGCTAGTTTGAGGATGCAAACGGGCTATGTGAATTAGGTTATATGACAAACATTTTTCATACTTGACAGTTTCACCTTGAAGGAGCTGTATCATAAGCTACAAAGTTTTGGCAAAAACAAAATTGAGCCACCTAACAACAATAAAAGCATTTTATCCAAAACTTCATGAGAATGAAAAATGGTTAGATTTTTCCCCAAAGTTTGAGTGTATCAGGTTAAACATGGTACATCTCATTGAGAAGAAAACAGGTCTACTTCAAAGTCATTTGATGTCCTGGTAAAACCTATTTGGTATATTTCTTAGAAACTGGAAAAAAAAAAAAAGACCCCCAAAGGAGTAACGACTAGGTAAACAAATCCTTTGGCAAGTCAGGTGGTTTTCAATTCTTTACTTTCAATAAAATTGGAGGGCCTAATTGAACAGCCACCTCACAGATCATCAAATCTTATTTTTTGAGATGACGAATTGAGTGGCGTCGAAACAATAAAACGCCGTCCCCAGGTACAGTATTTGTTTAATATGAACAGGGCTTCTGAGAGCATACAGCTATAAAAACTAGAAATAGGAATAAACTGGTGTGCAACCCTTCTGGTTCTATAGCAATGACATATTCATCCGCAGACATACGAATTTTAAAAAGCAATGATAGTCATTTCTTTCATTGAGGTCCATTTTCCAGTAACTTTTACATTCTACTTAATAGTTACGAAAACCAGTAATTATTTTGCTTTGATCGTATACTAACATTTTAAAGATAACAGTCCAAAATCAGGCGATGTGCTGCTTTCTCTGCAACCTTCAGCAATTTAGCTCATCGCTCTGGGTCTCAGTTTCCCGCTTTGAGAATGGAGGGTTGTGGTAGGACCGAGAGTAGTGTTGTTGCAAAGACTGAATGAGTTAATGCAATAGACGCTCTTGACGCCAAGTCTGGCACACAGTGCATGCTATGCAAGCGTGACTATGATTATAAGAATCAAAAGCAAAACCCTTAAAACTAACAGCCTGTGGATTCGTCTTCAAGAGCAGGAAAACGGTGCTGGAGGGACCAGTCCTAGCCGGCTGGCATAGGGGTGGGCCCGGGGAAAAAGGGATGGGGTGGGGACAAGGAGGCCCCTGGAGCTACTTCCTTGTAGGAAAACTGGGCTGGATCATGAGAACGAAGATTTGGTTAGAGTTTAGAATAAGCAGTGGATCTCCACTGATTCGTGAAACAGGAGCCAGAGCGTCAGGCCTAAACGACAGCGTCTCGCATCCCCGCGCGGGCCGGCTCCGAGCAGGATCCCAGCGGACCCTCGGCCCGGCCCCCCGCCCGGCGCGGGTCGAACGCTGGCCCCTCAGTGGATTCCAGCCCCCGCCCGGCCCGCCCGGCCCGCCCGGCCCGCTCGGCCCGCTCGGCCCGCTCGGCCTTCCCGCCGCCGCCTACGACGCAGCCCAGCCTCCCGAACGCGCCTGCGCGGAGGGCGGCCGGAACTGGCCCCTGGCGGATTCCGTCGTTGGTCCTCCGTTGCTACTGTCACCGCCTTTTCCTCTTTTTCCCCTGGTTCCCTTTCACTTCCGGGGTTGCTCGGGATCCGCTGGTTCCGTAACAACATCCCGTTGGCCTCCCTCAGGTGGCGGGACTGGTGCAGCCGCCGCCTCCCAGGAGCGCCCGCTCGCCCGGGCTCGCGCCGCCGCCGGCCCAGGCCGTCATGGCCACCAACCCGCAGCCGCAGCCTCCGCCTCCCGCGCCGCCGCCACCCCCGCCTCAGCCTCAGCCCCCGCCGCCGCCGCCCGGCCCTGGGGCTGGCCCCGGCGCGGGCGGGACGGGCGGCGCGGGGGCCGGCGCGGGAGACCCGCAACTCGTAGCCATGATCGTGAACCACCTTAAGAGCCAGGGGCTCTTCGACCAGTTCCGCAGGGACTGCCTGGCCGACGTGGACACTAAGGTTCGGGGCGCGCTGGTGTGCGGGGCTAGGGGAGGACCCCCAGGGCTCCCTTCTCGCGCATTGTCCCGCGTTCGTGGAAGGGCTGCGCCTCTGCTTCCCCAGCCGGGGCCCCTCTGAGCGCCGCTCCGCTAGTTCCTGTGCAGCCGCTTCCTCCTCGAGCTGCCGCTCACTGCCGGGCACCGTGCACGGCGCGGTTCGTTCATTCATTCGTCTGCCGGTGCCTCCGTTCACCCGACTGGTGGGTGCTGAGCACCTACTCTTGCCGCTTAGGCGCTCGCAGTATACCCGTGAGCAAGACTCCGTTATTGTTCTTGTGCAGATGCGTTTGGAAACACTAACCAGTGCTTTCGTCTTTGGTTAATTTTTTTTTCGCGGTTTACTTTGTATCCATGCTCCTCTCTTCAAGATTTCTGGGCGGGAAGTGTCATATCCTTGTCCTTTGGAGAAGTTAACTGATCATCGAGCCGAGTTATTTGTCGTGTGCGTTACTGGATGAGGGTCAGGGGGTGCAAAGGTAAGAAGGTAGAGCTGGACAGCGAAAAGGTAGGTTAAGGGGATCGGGACTTCAGTGTCTACCAGTGACTGTCTGATTTAGGTAACTTAGGCCAAGTCACTTCTCCAGACTGAGAGTGGGGTTCGGGGTGGAGGGGGGTGGGGGAGAACCGAGCCATCCATTGCTAAGTGGAGGAGGGATGAAGAGCAAGTGATGGCAGATAATGAAGGGGAAGAGGGTCGGGAGACCGGAGTTCAGTGTGAGAGTAAGGAGAAGAGGGGAGAGGTCTGCAGAGGGGGAGGGCGTTAGTGCCGAGTGTCAAAGTGACCGGATCAGGTCATTTACCCGGTTTGGCAAAGAATGAGCAGAGGACACCAGGAAGGAGCGATCTTGGTGAGATGGATGGAAAACCAATAGAGTCCGGAATTCTGGAAGCAAGTGAAGCAGGAAGCCTCAGTTGGGAATAATTGTAGAATTGTTGTTTGTTTGTTTGTTGTTTGTTTTGTTTTGGTCCTTTGGTTTGTTTGGGGCAGTGAGGCTGGGGGAGGTTGGTTGGTCGGTCGGTTGGTTTTGGCCAAGATCTGTTTGGGTCGGTTGGATAGTTCTGATGGGATGAGAGTTCTCTCATGACACGTTCAGGCGTCCCAAGAAGCCTCATTTCTTTGAGAAAGGGGTGTTTGCGACCTTGTGTTCCATGGCCTTGAGGACGAACTGCCCACAGTCCCGCTGTCTCCTCTGGGGGAAGCGTGCTGAAAATCTAGGAACGGCCTTCCTTATGAGAACTCTGGCCCACCGTGTAGACAGAGTACCGTGTGCCTTTTCAGGGCATTGGGGTCTTCGCACCAGAGAATTCAGTTTACTTGGAATGTTTGTCTCTGCAGGAAGTGTGTCATTTTCTCACTTTGTTATAGGGAATATGCACAGCCACCTCTTTTTAAATAATGCCTATTGCCTCTGCCTTTTTTTTTTTTAAAAAATGGGAGGTTAGATAGATATGGCCAGATAAATGTTACCCAGGTAAAGCTGGTTGATTGTACCCTGCAAGTAGAGATTCCACTTTGCTTTTCTCGGAAATCTACAGATCTGTTCTTGTGTATGCAAACCGAACATTTAAATGTACTGATGGGGGTACCGTGTATAAGGCTCTATCCCCACTAAATGTTATTGCTCTGTGTCTGATGTTTCTGCCAGATCCTCTGAAAGTGAAGCCTTAAAACCTTTCTTGGGGAGAAGGAGAAAAGCAAAATTTCTTAGACAGTGTAATGAAATCTGGGACCTTCTCCCAAGAAAAAAATGCACACATGCGTATTAGAATGCTGTTTTTACAGTTCAGAAATGATCAACTGTTTGGCAGTGTCTGTGGCTCAGCCTAATATATAGTTTCAGAGAGTGTTCAGGGACCACAGAATAAGGTCCCCTGTTTTAATGTGTGATGCTAGAGAAGGGTAGAACTGAAATCAGACCTGTTCTCAACCGAGTTTTGTCTTGTGTTCTGCCTCTCTCTCTCAAAAAAATAGTAAGTTTGAAAGTCTCAAAAGCATACAAAAGCCAAAGTTTTCTTTCATATGAGAAAAGAAAACTTTGATGTTCCTACCAGTGTGGCTAGTGGGCCAAAGTAGATACAAGATTCCCTGTTCACACAAGGAGCATCATTTTAATGGAATCCTTGGGTCTCATCTGTTCAGAACACCTTGGAGTTTAGACCATTCGTGTTGTGGAGCTTTTGATCCCTGAGCCCTGAAGACCGACTTCACCAAACTGTGACCTGTAGTGTACAGTACAGAGGGTTGTGGCAGTAGCTGCTTTGTCAGTCACATGCATAGTTAAGAATCAAGACATTTGATACCTACCAGATGCTCCCCAAGAGCAACACTATCATCCTGCCCCGTGTTTCGAAAGCAAGATGAGAAGTTCCGAAGTCCGCTGCCACTGCAGAAGACCGCAGAACCCCTCCAACTGTCCTGGGGTCATCGCTCGTCCAGCCAAAAGAGATCTGAAGAGAGCAGACTGAAGCAGCTCTCCCATCCAAAGAACTGGAACCTTGGGCGGCCCCAGGATCCAACTAATGCCGAGGCTCCTCTGCCCCAGACCCGCAGTGCCCAGATCTGTGGAGTAAACCGAGAGGTTACAAAGCCATTCTGACCCCTTTGCACTGATTAGCAGCTGGAGTGTGTGAGGAGGGAATGTTGAGTGGTCCATCCTTCCCCAGGCAGGGAGCTTACCAAACAAGTAAACGTGGCACCTCCCCCCCAGGTAACAAAGGCCAGTTTTTGGGGTACATTCTCAGGTGTAAATGACTCCTGGTCACTGGTTATTATTGTCTGTGGGTTTTTTTCCTTAGATTTGAAAGGAAATTAGATTTTGTATTAGAACAAAGACAAAACTGTACATTTCTTTACCCAACAAATATTTACGATGTACCAGACACAGTTTTAGATACCAGGGATATAGCAGTGAACAAAAAGTCCCTGCTGTTTTGGAACTTAATCCCAGCAGAGAAAAACAGACAATGAATAATGTGTGATAGGGCCTGTGGAAGAAATAAAGCGGGATGGGGCTGGAAAGGGCTGATTTGTTTGGAGTAAATTCAGGGGAGATTTCAAATAAGATGCCATTTGACCCATCACTGAAGGAGCTGAGGGCCCTGCAGCTCTCTGGGGCTGAGTTTCCCAGGTAGAGGTCACAGGCAGAAGGGAAAGCCTGGGGCAGAAACTGCTGAGGAGAAAGTGACAAGGGGGTGTGGTAGGAGCGCCCCTCCCTCCCTTCAGGGAGCTGGCTGGCCTTGGAGGCCTTTGGAAGAGTTTACCTTTCCCCTAAGCTGAGAAGCCTTTGGCAAGTGTTGTGCCTAAGAAGGACATGCTCTGACTTCCACTTTAGATGTGTTGGCCGTGTGTCATTATTAAAGGTGTCCCCTTCATGCTCAATCGTAATCTGGTTTGGACAATAAATTATATGGTTACCCTAATTTTAAAAGATTTGCAGTAGCTGCTGTATAGAAAATAAACTCCAGGTGGGCAAAGGTAGACACAGGAAGATGAGTTGCTGTGATCTAGACAGGAGAAGAGAATGCACAGGACCAGATTGGTAATGGGAAGTGGTCGGATTCCGGATGCCTTATGATGCTAGTGCTGGCAGAATTTGCTAATGGCTTGGATTTGTGGTGGAAGGGAAGGGGAGGAGTCAAGGATAACTCCAAGGCTTTTGACCTGAGCACTGGAAAAGCAGGAAGAGAGAGAGAAAAATTCCCGGAAGAATAATGGAATCCTTCTGTCTTGAGTCACCAGGCTTTTTACTGAAAGGAAAACTGAAAACAAGGAAAATTACCTGTTGTTGTTCAAATTTGAGCTTGTCGTACGACGACTGGAGTGCTACGTGCATTGTGATGTTTTTATCTTAATATTGAAATTTGGGAATACTGGCAAGAAGAATTAGGTTGTACAGTTTTGCTGAAAATCATCAAGAGAAAGGATTAGTTTTTTAGTTCATATCGATTCGGGATAAATGGAGAGGAACATGACAAATGATCACGAGACTGTTTCTTGTAGGATTGGTAATAGGAATTAGCAAAAGTCTGGAAACTGGAAGGGATACAAGAGCACCAAGGGACAAAACCATCATCCCTTCCAGAGATGGTTCCCCAGTCATCTCATCTAACACCTGTGCTTTGATTGCTTGTCTGCCAAGCAGTGTGATAAGCTTCCTAAAAACAAAGATCAAGAGAGGGGAAGGAGCAGGCTTACACTTCAGCGGGGAGGTAAATATCCGCCTTCCCAAAATAGAGTGCAGTACAAGAACTACTGAGATGATAGTACGTATAGAAAACGAGACCGTGGATTAGGACCAGCTCTGCAGGTGAGGAGTTTGCCAGATGGACAGGTAGAGGGAATGGTAGTTGCAGAGGATCAAAGGCGTGAGAGCTTACTGCTGGAGGGTAAGGGAGCACATGGCGTGAGATGAGGCTGTGTAGTTTTGTGTAAAGTCATTTGGAGACACTCCAATCCATCTGCACTAAAGCCACTTAAAAGAAAGATATGACGAGTGTGAGTGATGGGAGACAATTAGGAACAGAGCGTACAGTCCTGCGTGAGGGCCAAACATTCCTTCTAGGCCATGGCCTTTTAAGAAGAGGTGACCTAATAGGTGTCCCCTACCCTGCTTCCCTTAATATCAGGGATTGTCAGCCTCAGCAGTGTTGACATTTTGAGCTGGGTGGTTTTTTTGTTGTGGGGGGTTCCCCTGTGCATTATAGAATGTTGAGCAGTATCCCTACCCTCTACCCACTAGATGCCAGTAGCAGCCCCCCTCATTTGTCTCTAGACATTGCGATATGTCCCTGGGGGTGAGAGTGGGGGGTCATCACTCAGGTTGAGAGCCACTGCCGGACATCAAATGTAATGCCTAGTTCCAGTGGCTGTCCCTCCATAACTTTCTGGGATCCATGCCTTTCAGCCCATTTCTGCCACCCCAGTATGGACCTTCATCACTCTGTTGCACACTGTGTGAAGTGTATTTTGTGTCTCTTCATTCTTTCACTGTAAGAACATTAATCACCAGAAAGCCCAGCCATCACATATATCACTCTGCTCATATGTGCAGTGACTTACCATTCTCTATCCCATAATTCCAAACTTCTTACACAGGCACCCAAGTCCAGGACCTGGCCCCATGCTATGTCTCCAGTCTCACTTCTCTGCTTTTTTGTATTCAGTTCTCCAACCAAATTGGACTTAACAGTTGCCTGGAGGTCTGGGGCGGGGTTCAAATGCTCCCAATCTCTCATCCACTTGCTGTTTGCTTATGTAGTTGGCTATGCCTCCCAGGCGGTCTTCAAGTCCCCAGCTGCATTGTGAAACCTTGAAGGTTCAGCTCATATGCCACATTCTCAATGAAGGCTTGCTTCTCTTCTCCTCTCCCTTTCTTTGCTCCAAATTATCGCAGTAACATTTACTGGTGCCTTGTTTTCTTCTCCCTTCCTTGTCTACACGTGACAGGTATGTCTTTCTTTGTACTCCTCCTCTCTTCAAACATAAACTGTAAAACTTTGTTGCCATGTTGATACTCTAATCTAAGAAATGTCGATACTGTTAAAGAAACTCAAATCCTGAAACTGTCAGTATTGTTTGTATAATATTAGAGATTTTCAGCATCTGTGTCCTTTTTTTTCTTTCTAGCCTGCTTATCAGAATCTGAGACAACGCGTTGACAACTTTGTTGCGAACCACCTGGCAACTCATACGTGGAGTCCCCACCTCAATAAGAACCAGCTAAGGAACAATATTAGACAACAAGTACTCAAGTAAGTCTCAGAGTTGCAGAGTTCCGAGGCAGGCCCGAAGACGGCACGGCCTGCTCGGCCTAAAAGCAGAGGCGCTGTGCGGAAGTTTGCTCGCCTCACGCTCGTCTTGTGAAGTGTGGCTCCTTCGTATTGTGATGCAGTGTGATTCTTTCATAAAGGCTTTAATCACTTCACATTTCTCCAGTAAATTTTAGCAGTCTGATTTTTCTGTAGCCCTTTGGAAATATTGAAGGAAGGGAAGGACAATATGTTTTTTTAAAAAACCCTAGATATAATACTAATAGATGGTAAATGCCGGAATATCCCCTACAGTTTACATTCACAACCTTTTTTTTTTTTTTTTTTTTTTTTTTTTGGTCCTAAAACAGAAGGCTTTATAATTATTTTGCAATTAAAAAGCATTAAAGATCACTAAAATTAAAATATTTTTCCTGATTTTTGAGGCTGTGTCTTCTATTTTTGAGTGTAGCCCGCCCCCTGCAATTTTGTCTCTTGCATTTTATTGTGATTTTAACTCTGCTTTTTTAGCGATGATACTGAAAAAAAGTTCATTTGGACTTTTTTTTATGAACATAAGATAAAGAGAATGAGAAGAGCTGAAATGTTTACAGGGATCAAAAAATCATACTTATTCCCAAAACAGATTTACAATATTATCATGTTCTTAAATATAAATATTTGCCAAGACAAGAAGACTCAAACCTTCCGTCCCTGCTTCAGCCCCAAGGAAGATGAATAAGTTATCTGAGGAGCACCTGCTCCTCCTGCCTTGACAAATATTTACATTCGGGCACGTCTTTTAGAATGCAGTCTTGCTGTAAAATGGTTCAACAAATCTGTGTTACACCTGCTACCTCTTAACTCCCTCGTGTCCCGTGGGAAGCTTGCAGGCCCGCCTAGTGTGCTTCCCCGGTGAGTGTCCTGACCCCCAGGAAGCCCCACAAACACAGCTCCCTCTCCGACTCAAAGACCCATTTAGCCACAGATAATACCAGAAACCGGGAGCCTGGGGGCTCCGACTGTCACCTGGTGAAGAGGAGAAGAGGGACCCTTAACAATAACTTTGTTGTCTGCACTTTAGAGGATGTCAGAGGAACCTGTATAGGGTCCAGGTGAGATCAGAAGATGCCTTCAGAGGGCTGCGTGATAGCACCTGTGGGGAAAAGTCACGGCCTTTCCTGAAAAGGAGGCTGAAGGGGTCTGGGGGGTTGACAGGCTTGGAAATTTCCTCACTTCCAGGCATTTAGGGGAACAGTAACCCAAATGGGGGGGCGAGGGCCAGGGGAGGCAAACTGTCACCTGCGCACTTGCACCTTGCTGATTACCGAGTGCTCTCACTGAACAACTTACGTGGCTGCTTCCCTTCCACCACTGATGACATTGCTTTAAAAGCACGTTCGCATCCTTTTTCTTCGGGAGGAAGGACTACGTGGAAGGCCAGTTTCCTGTAATTGCATTTCCCCTCAGCACACAAAACCGGTAACGTGGGGAAGCAGCCGTCCATTCCGTTCTTTTACAGAAACTACGCTCTGCCTTGCCAGTCTGAAAGCAAGCTGGTGAGGGGCTGTGGTCTGCTCAGTGCGGGGTCCTTGTGACTGTCCGAGAGTAGCCCTGGAGTGCTCTGCCCGTGGGTGACCGTGGGCGGGTGCGGAGGGGGTGCAGTTGTCTCCTGGATGGGTCCCTCAGTGCTTTTCCTGGGACGCATGTCAGTTTTCTTCTAGCTGTGTTACTTACTTTTAATGAACTATTCTCTTATTTAAATTCTGTTACTAAAGTCTTCTGTTACTGATAATAACATTTTAAAGCTCCCTTAAAGAGACGATTTAGTTGTGTCAGACTAGGGGTATTGGGATATACTGGCCTTGATAAATGCAATTTCAAGCAGCTTTTCATGCACGTACTTTGAGAAACACTCAGTTGAATCTGTTACGTTGAACCTTCTACAGTTGCCTTTCTTGCAGGACAAAAACAATCTAATATCAGCAGTTCTGGGTGGTTCGACCTAATAGCTAATCTGCTGGCTCAATACAGAGAAAATCTTATTGTATCTATGTATTCATTTGTACAAAAAAGTCTAAAAATGCTACATAGCTCAGAAATAATTGTCTGAACGGAACAGGATTTAGAAGGAGGACAAGGAAATAACTTTAACCAGAACAGTGCCGGCTGCTAGCATTTTGGCTTTGTCCTTGAACCTAGAGTGTGGCTCCTCTCCAGTAGGCAGCCATCTGCAGTGAGCCCGCTGAGAGCAGGGGGCCGCTGGTGCTGGCCCCTCATCCTGTTACCATCAGAGCCGGCCACTGTGAGAGAGGACTGAAGCAGCAGTCCTGGATGGGTGGGTTTTATTTTTGTTTTACGCCTTTATACTTGTGCCTTAAAACATTTTTCAGATTGCTTGTCCTTGTTTCTTTCCCACCCGCTACATTTTAAAGACACCTCTAAGATGTAGCAATGTTTGCAGGATTTGCTTTTTTTTTTTTTTAATCTTAGAACTTTAAAAATCAGGTTACCTACTTTGTGAAGAATTGGCTCATTTTTCTCTATGGCCCACATACGTAGCATTACAGTATAACAAGGCTGCAAGGTGCCTCAGGAAATGAAAGTCAGATTCATCCTGCACTTCAGACAGAGCTGCACTCAGAAAGAGCATTTGTGTTGTAAGAAGAGACTGCGCCCATTTTGCAGGGAGCCTGCGCCCTAGAAGCTGGAAAGGACCAGCGCCTGTTCTTGTAACACTACCCAGGGAACTTCTCAAGCTCTTTTTTAGGAAGAGACAAGGTTTACGTGTGTTTCTTAAAATAAATTCACATCCTCTCATTTTGCTCACACGCCCTTGTGATTTTCTGCACCTTCGGGTTGTAGTTACCACGTGGCTCCTCTTTCTCTTGTTTGTGATATTTTTTAAGCTTTCTTTTCTTCTGTGGAAATCAAGACTCAGCTCAGATGTTTCTCCTCTGTGAAGCATTCCTCGTCCTCGTCCCAGAAATATCTCATAATTCCTTGACCCACTCCTTTCCTGCAGTGTAACGGTTGTCCTCATGCCTGCCATCTTCTATTTTAATTGTGTGTATGTCTCCTCACTGGCGCGGGAACCGGGTCTGATTAACGGCAGCCTAGTGGCCAACATGGTTCCTGCTACTGTACAAGACACTCATGCCATAATTGTTGACTGAATAAATCATCTAGTTTTTTCAATGGCAAGAATAAAAAAGAAAGTCAGAAACCTTGTTTTATTTTTGTTCTAAAGTTTTTCTCTTTTTTTTTAAGTTTGATAAAATTATATTTTTCAGTTTTCCTGGAGACTCTTTAATACTTATGAAAGGCTTACAGTTTTCCGTTTCAAAATAAAGGTGCAAAGTCCATTGATTTATTTTATACCCAGAATTCAGGTTTAATGATTATTTATTTTTCTATGCCATGAGCAAGATCATGGTAAGGTAGCATCGTCCATAAGCCTGGGCTGTAGGTAGTGATCTTGTTCAGTTCTCAGGGTGGCTTGTTGGGTTTTTTTTAAGATTTTACTAATTTATTTTTAGAGAGAAGGGAAGGTTGGGAGAGAAACATCGATCAGTTGCCTTTCACGTGCATGCCCACTGGGGACCAAACCTGCAGCCTGAGCATGTGCCCCAACCAGGAATCACACTCTCGACCTTTCGGTTTGCAGGATGACACCCCAACCTACTGAACCGCACCAGTCAGGGCCTAAGGGTGTTTTGTTTGTTTTGTTTTTGTTTAGTCTGCTTTAGTAGTTCTGATGGCACAGTGCTGAAAAGTCTGGAGACTGCAGTATGGTGTATCAAAATGCATCTGTAGCGTGAAACTTAATGTCCATTGCCTGTTCTTTCCCTCCCCAGCTGAATGGATTGGGAAAATTTAAGGTTGGAAAGATACGGTTACACCTAAAAATGATGCAAATAATATGAAATTATATGTGTACATTTTAACCTTTCTGTAAATTATCCTGTGTTTCAGATCAGGAATGTTGGAGTCTGGTATCGACCGAATTATTTCTCAGGTTGTAGATCCAAAGATCAACCACACGTTCAGACCTCAGGTGGAGAAAGCGGTGCATGAGTTTCTGGCCACGCTGAATCATAAAGAGGAAGCCGGCGGCAGCGCGGCCCCCGAGGAGGAGAAGCCAGACGCTTCAGTCGCTACGCAAGGTGCTTTGCCTTTGCTCTTGGTCGGCTCCAGTGCTTTTCTTCTTGAACTGAGTATCAGGTTGAGGAAATTTGGTTTTTAAAACATTTCTCTGCTCAGCCACAGTCGTGGAATTGTATTATATATCACCCAAATTCCTCGACTGGCATAACCTTTATTTTCCTTAATACACAATAATATGCATTTTAATGATGCACTATTGGGAATGTATGTATGTTTCAACAGTGAGAATAATCAGAGTAGCTATTATTTTCCTGGCAACTAGACTCTTCCCAGGTTTCCATGGTGCCTCTCTAAGATAACTGTATTAGAAAGTAGAGTAGAATTAGAATATGCTGAGTACCAGCACTGGTACGTGACAGTCTGAAGGCATGTGAATGGTCTGCTCAGCATCTGCGTCATAAAGATGACAGTGGCGTGTAGCATTGACTCAGCCTGGTTAGCCTTCTGCGTAAATTTACTCTGATACTTGTTTCTCCCCCAAAGGTGTCCCTGCTCCTGGGCCCAGTGCTAATGTAGCCAATGATGCCATGTCCATCTTAGAGACCATAACTTCTCTTAACCAAGAGGCTACTGCTGCCAGGGCTTCGACAGAAGCATCAAACACTAAGACCAGCGAGAGAACATCCAAAAAGCTCCCGTCTCAGCCAAGCACCGACACCAGTACTGAGAGAGAGAAAGCTTTAGAGGACGTGGCTGATAAAGACAAGTCTGCACCCGACTCTGCGGGGGAAGCACAGGAGACAGCCCCTAAGTCTGAGGAAGTTAGTGAGCTCCCTTGTCCAGTAGAAGAAATCAAAAATCACACAAAAGAGAGTAACAGTTCTGTTCTGCTAAATAAAGATGTTCAACAGGAAAGCAGTGACCAAAAAAATAAATCAGACAAAGGTGAAAAGAAACCAGACAGCAGTGAAAAAGGAGAAAGGAAGAAAGAAAAGAAGGAAAAGAGTGAAAAGAAATTTGATCACTCAAAAAGGAATGAAGATACACAAAAAGTCAAAGATGAAAAACAAGCGAAGGATAAAGAAGCAGAGTGTACAAAAGCTCCTTCAGAAAAGAATGGTAATAAAGCTAAAACCATTGAAGGGACAAAAGAAGGTAAAATCTTGCAAAAGTCTACAACTGTTTAAAGAACAAAGTGTGTCCATTGAGATGTATCAGATTTGCCTTCAAATTTTAATAAATTTGATTCTTATATTTCAAAAGCCTGAGAACTTACATCTACTTTGCTAAAAAACACGAGCAATAAACATTTGTGTATTTGTTTCCTATACTCAGATTCACAAAGTAAATGAACAGAGAAGCTCTGGACCTTATGATTTAATTCATATAATGTATTGCCATACATTATTTCCAGCAACTTCATGCATAGTTGTATATCTTAATCTTTTAAATATTATAAGTAAATATATTACTTAAAAGTTTGCTTTTGTTTCTGTCATTTACATCATAGATTAATACTTTCATTTTTACTAGATAATAGTTTGCCTTTGTATTTTCTGGAAATAGCTCTACCTTATTTGATATTGGTTGCTAATGAGAGATTTTTATTGCTAAAATTGAAGTTCTTTGAAATGTATTTAAAGCAGAAAATCTTAAACGTAATTTGGGGATTAGGTGCTGAGGATGTCCATGTAACAAGATGATTTATCTTCTGTATCATTTTCTTGAAGATTGCTCTGTGATAGATTCTGATGTGGATGGACTCACAGACATTACAGTTAGCTCTGTCCACACCAGTGACCTCTCATCTTTTGAAGAAGACACTGAGGAAGAGGTTGTAATGTCTGATAGCATGGAAGAAGGAGAGATTACATCAGATGGTAAAGCATTTTACTTAATACTGCCTCTGTGAAGCATCCCATCAAGCATTATTTGTATATTCAGGTGGCTGTGTCGAGAAAGATAGTGGGGTATAGTGGCAAGAGCATGGGACTTTGTAGTTGGAAGATTTGTTTCTGAGTCCCAGCTCCAAGGTTTTCTGTCTGAGCAAGCTTGGTAAGTTACTAAACCTCAACCAGTCTCAGTTCCACATCTCTTATCTCTATTCCCTAGGATTGTTATTCCATTTAGATGAGATAGTGCATATGAAGGTACGTGAGTGTGAGTGAGAGTGAGGTAGCTCTGTCTACAAACTCCCCTCTCTTCTGACATCAATTGTGAGATTGGGGTTCCCAAGACTACCCTTAGGTTTGATGATCTGTGAAAAAGACTCCCAGCACTCACTGAAATCTGTTAAACTCTCAGTTAACAGCTTATTACAACTAAGGGACACCGATTAAAATCAACCAGGGGAGGAGGCGCACAGGCCAGAGTCCAGGAAGGCTCTGTTTAAACATGGAGCTTCCAGCCGTCCCTGTGGAGGTGTGGGGAGCGTCCCTTTCCGGCATTGCTGTTTGACAGCGCGTATGGGTACGGCCCCCTGGGGAAGCTCGCCTGACTCCTCACATCCAGAGTTTCTGTTTGGGCTCCATCATGGAGTCGCAGTTGACTGTCCGTGCATCTGGTCTCAGTCTCCAGCCCCTCTAGGGCTCAAGCTGATACTCCATGACCAGAAGCTCCCACCCTAAATTACGCTCTTAGATGATTTGGCTTAACACAAGGCTTCTAAGTGAACAAAAACACTCCAGTCAGGCCTGGGATTCCAGAGGCTTAGAGGTGACCTCCCAGAAGCCTAGGGCAAAAACTGGACTTCTCTTTACTATGCATTCTGTTTTTCAATTAATCCTTACTGAGTACTGTATCTCAGGCCGTGCTAAGTCATTACTCTGTTCTGTGTACCGATCCCTATAACTCCCACAACCCTGAGAAATAGGTCCAGGTGAAGAAACAAATTCATCAAGGGGAGATGTCTTCTTGTCTAAAGTCATGTATCTAGTGAGCACCAGTAGCTGTTTCAAACCCGAGTCTGGACTGCTAACCAGCACCGTATGCTGCTCTTTACCGCGTGATTGAATTCTGTTTATGACTTTAAAAGATCGTAAGATTGAGTATTATTTGCATTGCCTGTAGATAGCATTTTATAAAGTTGATACTGGGTTTCAGATAGAATGCCTAGAGAGAAAGAATAGAAGCATTTAGTACTACAGTACTATTTCTAGCCTAACTAAAATTCTAATTCTAAATGCTTTTGTGGGTCTTTTCAAGTTTTACTGGGCAGGGCTAGATTTTATAGGTACGGAATCCAAAAGGTAAGAAGATAGCTATTTTGAGAGTACCAAGTGGTAGGCAGTGAACACCTCGTTTCAGTTTTCTTGTGTCATAGGGACGGCCATCTGCCTCCCTGAGGTGGAGAGGTTTTGGCATTCACCTGGTGTGGGACTGATTATTGATTGTTGCCTCTTCCCTAAGTGAGAGGTTCACGGGTGGTTGTAAAAATCTCCAGTTTACCTTAAGGTACACCTTCCAGTGAGTTGGTTCAGTTTGACAGGGGTAAAGCAGTCCTGTCAAGTCCACTGACATACAAATGAGAATTAACTCTTTGTCAAGAGTTAATTTGGTCAAAGAATTTTCTTTGTCAAGAAAACATAAATAACTACAAGGTTTAATTTTCCTTTACTGTCTTCCTGTGATGCGTAAGAAGCTGATTGTTAAGAAATAAATTAAGATATGGATTCTGACCTTTAAAAATGTCCAAATTTCTGAATCTTCACATCGTGACATTTCACTATGTGACTACACTGAAGCTACATTGATGCTGCACTTGCTGCTTGATGGTGATCAAGCATAATGTCAATTTTATTGTTAATTCACATTCCTCTTTCTTTTGACTTCCTTCCAGATGAAGAGAAGAACAACAAACAGAGTAAAACAAAAACTCAGACCTCCGATCCCAGTGAAGGAAAAGCAAAAAGTGGACGACAAGCCTACGTTCACAAACCGTACCTTTACTCAAAGTATTACAGTGATTCTGATGATGAGCTCACTGTAGAACAACGGCGACAGTCGATTGTGAGTCACATTTGATCTGTTGTTATCTTCACACGTGGAATCAGGCTGCCAAACTGTCTAGTCCAAGTGCAGGCTGCTGCTGGTGAGCATGCGGAACAGCGGCACACGGGTTCTGCCTCCCGGAACCTTGGCGTTCGAGCAGAACAGACACAAACGTGTGGCAGAGGCGTTCGTGTCGTAATGATTAACAGTGAAAAATTGTAACAACCTGCGTGTTTCAAGGCATGGAAATGTTTTAATCAAGTACAAATTGAGTTTATGGTATAAAGCTATGAACTTAATATTGAGAGGGAAGTGCAATCCACATAGGTACTGGGTTTGAAAATACTTCTAATTATAACATGTGTCATTGGCTTAACAACAGCTTCGTAGAGGACAAACACTGCTTCCTTATTGTACGTGCATATCAGATTTAAGATGACTTAAAATTTCAGAAACAGTAAAATATGAAAAGTTGTGTATCTCAGAACAAGAAAATATTATTACATAGAAAAATGACTTGAAGGCCATACACTCAATGTTACTAGTGGCTTAACTCTTGAAAATTTTGCTTGATCAGTGGTTATGGCTGTGACACTTCGGGATGGTGAGTTCTGGCCAGAGAGGGGCAGTGGGAGTAACACCGTGACTGGGTGCTCTCTGGCTTTAAAATTCAACAGCCGAAAGTCCCACGTCCAAAACCAGGGTCCTGAGAGTACAACCAACAAGTCACATCTGTTGTAGGACTAGCCTGTCACTTGAATCTGCGCTTTAACTTCTTCCTTAAAGAATAATGCAAACACTATGGAAGTCTGCTGTGTCCCCCTGATGCTCATAGACATTTTCACAGCTGTCCTCCTGCTTGAGGCACCCAGTTTCATAACCCACCATTTTTCAAAACAGTGCCTTTCCCATTCTGTAAGCTGCTGGCCTTCTGAGCGAGTAAAGGTACATTTTCACATCTGTCTCGTTTATTCTGGTTGTTTTCAAGTTATGTAGCATGTGTGCGCTTCTGCAGAGCCTGTTAATTTGTAAGAACGTGTGAAGGGGAAACTTTTTTTCTCCGGAATGTTCCTGCTTTTGCCTGATAATCACAATAATTGTGACTATTTTGTGGTTTTAGGCTAAAGAAAAAGAAGAGAGGCTTTTAAGAAGGCAAATTAATAGAGAAAAACTTGAAGAAAAACGAAAACAGAAAGCAGAAAAGACAAAGTCATCGAAAACTAAGAGCCAAGGTATAGAAGATGTTAACTTTAATATTTTAAACAATCTTATATACTCCATTATTTTCCAGAAATGTGTATTACTTATGACATTTGATTATAAAATAAAACAATCTAAATTATATCTCAATAAAGCTATTATATGTATATTTTTTTAATCCTCACCTGAGGATATGTTTATTGATTTTTAGAGAAAGAGGAAGAGAGAGAGAAAAACATCGATGTGAGAGAGAAACATTGATCAGTTGCCTATCATAGGCTTCCCAACCAGGGATCGAACCCGCAACCTAGGTATGTGCCCTGACCGGGAATCGAACCAGCAGCCTCTTGGTGTACGGGACGACGCTCCAACCAACTGAGCCACCTGGTCAGGGCAAAACTGTTACATTTTTCAAAAATTATCTATTTTCAGGTGTGGAAGATTTTCTTTTTAATCTGATGTGTGTAGTCACTTTTTTAAATTATATTGCTGTGTCTAAATTAAACATTCTCTCAGGTACCAGATTACACAACTGTTAGCAATTTATTTTTCAGTGGCTGTGGAATAAATTATCACTGGAAAATGGATTGTTAACAAGTGAGTAATCAAGCTGTGCTGGTGATGTTAATGGCATTTGTGCTTTATGTTAATTAAAATGTTAAATATTTGCCTCTAGTATCTCACTGAACAAAATTTAATTTCCTCTTGACATTGATCCTGTGTAATGCCCAAATATACATATGCAGGGGTAGGCAAACGTAGGTTTACAGTTGTAGTACA
This sequence comes from Trachops cirrhosus, assembly GCA_028533065.1. Lineage (NCBI taxonomy): Eukaryota > Metazoa > Chordata > Mammalia > Chiroptera > Phyllostomidae > Trachops > Trachops cirrhosus. The sequence goes on along the minus strand of CM052538.1, from coordinate 5,378,633 downwards.
CAAAACAATTCATTCTTGTATTATTATTCATTTATTATTGTCTTATTATTAATGTTTTTATTAACCTGTATAAACATTTCATACCAGTCTTCTTCATCTCAAATAGTATTCTTATTCCAGCACAATGTGATATTAAAGCCATTTTGCATTTTTGTAGTAATTAGAAAATCTTAATGAAAAATCAGTATTACACTGTTTAGAACTGTTGTGAAATAGTTTATTGATTTTTTATTTCCTAGGCAAAAATAGTGTGGACTTAGAAGAACCATCAGCAAAGAATTCGGAACCTAAAGCCCCCAGAATCAAAGAAGTCCTTAAAGAACGGAAAGTTTTAGAGAAAAAAGTAGCCTTAAGCAAGAAAAGAAAAAAAGATTCAAGGTACATATTTTACCTGGCAACACTCCCACTGTGACATTCTCCCCGCATGCTTTCAGAAGGGAGGCACCAGACGTGCCAGTCAGGAGCCTGGCCTTGAACGTGTGTGTTGTTGCATGCTTATTAAAGACCTTGGAGTTTCATTTTTTATATCGTAACTCATTGTGCTAAATATGTAATGTTTCATGTGTTAATCCTTTTTGATAATGTGATGGAAGCTTTGAATTCTTCCCCAAAGAAATGCATGTGCGTAAACAGTTGTCACTGGAGTTTCACAGGGTTTGTGGGCCCTCCAAAGGACTCAGGAAGAGTCTCCATTCTGAACATGCAGTAACCACTTCCCTGTTCACTCTCCAGTCGGTCCAGGCGATTCTCTTCACCAGTATCCTGTGCTTCTCCCCATAAACCAGACATCTAACCCAAATTCTGTTTTAATACTGTATTATCATAGTCGTGTAAAAATTAGAAGGCTGAAGAGACGGAGTGGCTGTGGAGTCATGTGAGCCATGGGCTACAATTTGCTCTGCCGTGAAGATGCAGTCCTGTAAATTTATTACAACTTTCAAGACACCCGAATCAGCACTTTGCAAAACTGTGAGATGAATCAGCTCTCAGTTTTTCATGCCTCATTCCTATTGATCTGAATAAATAAGACTACCCTGTTTACTCAAAAGATAGTAAGATTTTCAAAATGTAATTATATTTCATAAAGTATTCAATTGCAAGCAACAATTCAGGAACTTTTGTTTCAATTATACTTTCCTTATTGCTCCAAGAATAGTTCAGGTCACATTTGGGATTGTGTTCCCTGACTATGAATAGGATTTCAATTGAAATGTGACAGGTCTTCATTTATGGATCACGTGTTTGTAGAAAAAGGAAGCTAACCTTTTTTTTCACTGTACTTAAAATTTCTTACATTTTACTCAAAGTTCATGTTTGACGTTTTCCCCCATGTAGGAATGTTGAAGAGAGTTCTAAAAAGAAGCAGCAAGCTGAAGAAGATTCCAAAGAAACCCTCAAAACCAGTGAGGTGTGTCCTAATTAATAAACCCATTCTAAATGCTCTTTTGTTAGATACAGGCTATTCAGTCCTTTGGAGTAACGCTAAGAAATGCAATTGGATCCTTTCTAAGTTCAGTGAACATCCCTCACATTCATTATTAACCCACATCCTGCTACGGTCTGAATTCCTCATTTTGGCAAGTTGATTCACATGATCGTTTGTCTAGATAGTAACTGCTTTTCTCCTTCCCATTCCCTCACTCACTCTGTTTCCTATCTGGTAATAACCAAATTGTCAAAATTAGGTTGATAGATTCCCTTTTAGTTTTTTCTTTGAGGAGTTTAATTTTAAAGTAGTTTTTTAAAGATTTTGCTCTGTCCTGGTCCCTATATTAGTAGAAGTACATTAGTCTTTGTGTTAAATTGTAAGGAGGTGCCAGGGTAAGCCAACCCAGAGGCATAGAGATCTTTCTGAAGACTTCCTCTGCCTTCAGAAAGAAATTATATGAATATAATTATTCGTATAAGAATAATTATAGCTAGTAGTCTTTATGAAAGTATGTTTTGTCAGCATCTGCTTATTAACATTAATAATCTATATTCTGTGCCATACTGTTGGGTAGGGGGGAGAGTTTAGATGCTGTGATCTCCGAGTATCTCCCCTGGGTTATATAAGCATACACATCAACTTTATATGATGTTGTTACTGTGAGTTATTGTGTGCATTTGAAACATACTAAGTATGTCATCCAGTAAGCAGCCTAAATTCATGAGGTTTCCCTAAAAACTTCTGGTGTCTAAAATATCAGAAACCTTTATTACAATATAAATTTTTAAATTTTTCTTCACCATACTTTTGGACTGAAAAGAACATGGGATTATCATTCTTTCATTTTATATTTATTAATGACTACTAGGCATTTGTGGGCTTTAGCAATTGAGAGTTAAGTAACTAGTCTCTAAAGATGCCTGTGATATGGTGGGAATAGCACTAAGGCTGAGATCATCTAAACTCATTGCCTGGGTGTCAAGTTTTGGATCATGCTGAGCTTCAGTTTCCTAGTGCCCTGTATGAAGTTAGTAATGCCAACCACAGACTGCTTGCAAAGAGTAAGTAAGGTATAAAATATGTGACAGCACTCAACATATTAAATGAACCCAGATGTTAAATTTGAATATAAAAATTGTCTTTAGTGTTTCTCATATTTTAACCTTTGTTTTCTTACAGCATTGTGAAAAGGAAAAGGTGTCTTCTTCAAAGGATTTGAAACATGTTCATCCAAAAAGTGAAGCAAGTAAACCTACCCGGAGACTCTCAGAGTGTTTGCATTCAGCGGATGAAAACAAAAATGAATCCAAACTGGAAAGAGAACATAAAAGGCGGACATCTACCCCTGTTGTGGTGGAAGGGGCGCAGGAAGAGACTGACACACGAGATGGAAAAAAGCAAATGGAACGCTCAGACGTGGGCGCGGAAGAAAAGGAACCCCAGAAACAGAAAAGCGCCCTTAAAAATGAAAAACATCTAAAGAAAGATGATTCTGAAACAGCGCATGTGAAAAACCTCCCTAAGAAAGAGATGAAATCTTCTAAGGAAAAGGCTGAAAAAGAAAAAACTGTGTCAGAAGACAAGTTGCCTACGAAGCATAAACATAAAGGGGACAGTGTGCATAAAACGGGGGATGAGACTGAGCTTCATTCTTCTGAGAAAGGGTTAAAAGTAGATGAAAGTGGTCAGAAGCAAAGTCAACAAACTAAGCTTTCTTTGGATGAAAAAGCCGAACGAAAAAGTAAACATAGGAATGAAAGAAAGTTATCAATTTTAGGCAGAGATGGAAAGCCAGTTTCTGAATATATTATAAAAACAGATGAGAATATTCGTAAAGAAAACAAAAAAGAGAGACACCTCTCGACCGACAAAACTAAGGCAGAGCACAAATCAAGAAGATCAAGTGATTCTAAAGTTCAGAAAGACTCTCTGAGTTCCAAGCAACATGGAACCACATTACAGAGAAGAAGTGAAAGTTATTCAGAGGATAAGTGTGATACAGATTCGACTAATTTAGACAATAATTCAAAACCAGAAGAGGTTTGCCACAAGGAGAAGCGGAGAACAAAGAGCTTGTTAGAAGAGAAACTTGTGTCCAGGTCTAAGTCAAAAAGTCAAGGCAAACAGTCAAAAGTCGCTGAAACAGAATTACAAGAGGGTGTCGCAAAACAGACAACCACTTCGAAACCAGATAAGGAGAAGAACTCAGAAGAAAATGACCCAGATAGACAACGAAAGTCTAAAGCTGAGGACAGATCTTCTGAGGAAGCTGGTGTTGAACCTGCATTAGAGGGTGGGTCTTCTGCCCACAGTGCCCAGAAGGATGCGGGGCACAGAGCCAGGCTGCTGTTAGCAAAGGACAGATGCAAGAGTGAGAAGGATTCAGGCTCCTCCAGGCTGGAGAGGAAGGTATCAGATGGGCACAAAAGCAGAAGCTCAAAGCATAGTAATAAGGATGTGAAAAAGAAGGAAGATAACAAATCAGATGATAAGGATGGTAAAGAAGTTGACAGCAGTCATGAAAAGGCCAGAGGAAATGGTTCAGTGGCCGAAAAGAAATTAAGCAGAAGGTCGTGTGAAAATCGGAAAGGAAGCGCATCCCAAGAAATGACCAAAGGAGAAGAGAAATTAGCAGCAAACACTTTGAGCTCTCTCGGCAGTTCCTCCCTTCAGAGACCAAAAAGAGGTGGGGATACCACATTGACCCCTGAACAAGAGCCAATGGAAACTGATTCTGAACCTGCTGTGGAAAATGCACTGGAAGTTTCGAAAATCCATGAGAGTGGCAGTAATAGTTCTCAGCAAGACACTGACTCCGAAAATGTGATGAAGCAGAAAACGGCAGGCATGGTTCTAAAGGATGAAGGGAGAACTTCCACCATAGATGGAAAAACAGCCGCTCCAGCCTGTAAATCGGGACGTGGAACGGGGGTTGCTGGTAATTCTGAAAAGCACGCGGACCATAAAAGCACCACTACCAAGAAAGTGCATATCCAAAGTGCTGCATCCAAACCAAACCCCAGGGAGAAAACCCCAACTCAACAAGCAGCTCAGGACTCGAATGCAGACTCTGAAGCTAGTCATAAAATGTTGCCTTGTGCTCCATCAGAAAACGAGAAGGCACAAAAGAACTTGAAACCCACAAGACCCTCTGAAGAGCGTGTTGCTCAAGGAGACACTGTTGAACATTCCACAAATTTAGACACCTCACCATCCTTGAGTTCGGTGACTGTTGTGCCTCAGAAGCCATCTCATGATGCAGGCGTAATTCCTGTAGCTGACAGGAGAAATGTTTTAGAAGGTGGCACAGGCAGCACCTGCCTGGGGGACCACTCTGACCTCCCTAACCAAAGTTGGACTGTTAAGGAATCCGAAGTCCCAAGGACAAGTCACAGCAAAGAAGGTGGTGCAATTCCCACAGCAGATAGGCCAGCAAAAGCAAGCCTCGCTAGCAAAAAAAACATTCCAGAAGGTTCCCAGGCCACCATACTGCACAGCAAACAAGGGAAGGGAAGTATGCCTCTTGATAGCAAGTTAACAGACACAACTATGGGAAATGAGAATGTTAACAAAGAAGGTGGCTTGGTGGACACGGCCAGGAAAGAAAGTGACATAAGTAGAGAGCTCACTTCAAAGCAGACAGTTAGAACTGCAATAGCCAATGGCCAAAAGGATGGCATCGCTGTTGACTGCATTGGAGGCATGAGCACCGAGAAAGATGCTAAAACTGTTGAACTTGAGCACAGTAGAGGCTCGGGTGAAGTAGTACACGTGTCAGTTGATGTTGAAAGAAGGAAGGAAAACAGTGAGGTAGACACCAGTGCTGGAGGAGACCCTGCCTCCTCTGTTTCACACCAAAGGAACAGAAAAACTGAGAATGTGATAACCGCGTCTGGCAGAGCAGAGAAGACTTCTCTGGCCACCAGCACAGGAGGGAAGGACAAAGGCCTTCCCTTGAACTCAGTAAAAGCCGGGGATGCCACAACCACTTCCTCAGAAAGAGGAGAGGAGGAGGTGGCAGTGCCTTGCACAAGCATCGAAGCAGATGAAGGCCTCACAGGGGGCTCCAGAAATAACGCCCTCCGCTCGGGGGCGGAAGCGGGGCGGTGCACTGTGCTTGCCGCAGCCGAGGAAGGTGGGGGTGTGGTCACAGAGGGCCTGGCAGAAAGCGAAACCTTCCTTACCAGCACCAAGGAGGGAGAGAGTGGCGAGTGCACTCTGGCTGGATCTGGAGAGCGAGCAACAGACCCAGTGACTGCTCAGGCAGTCACGGTTGAAGACACTGTCAATAGTGCTGTGACAGAGGAGAAGGATGATGCTGTGACCAGTGCTGGCTCTGAAGGAAAATGTGATGGTTCTTCTAGCAGAGACTCAGAAAGACTCAGGGGAGCTGTTACTTTCACCGGTGAAGGCGAAAGTGACGGAGCCGTAACAAGTGCTGGGACAGAAATGCGAGAGGAGTCATTGAGCAGTGAAGAGGTAGATAGGTTCCAGAGAAATATGACGAGGATGGGCCCCCAAAAAGAAACCGAGGGGACTGTAACATGTACGGGAGCAGAAAGGGGGAGCGGAAGCTTCGTGATGTGCCCAGTCACTGGTGCAGGGCCACAGGAGGAGCCTATGGTTACGGGTGCAGCTGTCGTCCTGGTGGACAATGACACTCCACCAGGGACAAATGCCACCCAGGAAGGAGATGGTTCTGGGAATGACGGTCCAGAGGGGGAGAGTGCTGTCACCAGCACCGGGATAACGGAGGAAGATGCAGAGGGGCCAGCAAGTTGCACGGGTTTGGAAGAGAGCAGTGAAGGCTTTGCAATAAGTTCTGAGTCCGAAGAAACTGGACAGAGTGCTATGGACAGCACAGTAGCCAAAGAAGTCGCTAACGTACCACTGGTCGCTGCTGGTCCCTGTGATGATGAGGGCATTGTCACCAGCACGGGCGCCAAAGAGGAGGATGATGAAGGTGAGGGTGTTGTGACTAGTACTGGAAGAGGAAACGAAGTTGGGCACGCTTCAGCGTGCACAGGGATAGAAGAAGAAAGCGAGGAGGCGCCCGTCTGTGAGAGTGCAGAAGGGGGCAGTCGCATCGGGACTGCGGCCAGGCTCGGGCCTGCTGAGGCTGGAGCTGCTGCCGGAAATGCACAGGAAAGCAACGTCCACAGTGTGAGCGGTGCCGAGAAGGAAACGAAAGACGCAGAGATCTGCTCCAGTGCCAAAGGGATCGTGGAAAGCAGCGTGACCAGCGCGGCTCCAAGGGAGGGTGGAGCAGCGGCACCGGTGCCTGAAGGTTGCGAGGGGCCCATGACCAGCGCAGCTTCAGGTCAGCGTGACAGTCAGCTCGCCAGCAAAGGCAAAGTTGAAGACACCGCTATTTCCACTGGTCTGGTGGGGGGCAGTTGTGAGGAGCTGGTATCTGGTGCCGTTCCAGAATATGAAGTCCCTCGCACGTCGCCGAGTGAGAAAGAAGATGAGGGGGCCATCACCTCTGTGGAAAATGAGGAGTGCGACGGCCTCATGGCTGCCACAGCCGGTGACAATGTTACCTGCCAGACTTGTGTTACTGGGGGCCAAAGTCAGGGCACAGGCTTGGTGATTTCCACCAGTACCACACATGATTACGCTTCACAGTTAAACACCATTAGGGACGTGGGAGGCCATTCCAGTGCTCTGAGAACTGAAGAAAATGTGGAAGGCCCCAGAGTGAACACAGAAGAATTCGAGGCCCCCATGCCCAGTGCAGGTTCGGGAGAGGAGGGCCAGCTCACTGCGGCGAGAAACGAGGAGAAGGACGAGTGTGCCATGATCTCCACAAGCTTAGGGGAGGAGTGCGAAGTGCCCGTCTCCAGCGCCACGACCGCCCTGTGTGCTGGCAGCCAGCAGCCAGTGGCAACAGCCGGAGAGAGAGCCAAGGGCCCCGCCTTGGCCAGCACTGACGACTTCGAGGTGCCCATGCCCAGCGCACCCACAGAAGTGGAAAGTCCTCTTGCCTCAACCAGCAAGGAGGAGAAGGATGAATGTGCTCTCATTTCCACCAGCATAGCGGAGGAGTGTGAGGCCTCCATTTCCGGGGGAGCTGTGGAGGGTGGGCACGAGCAATCTGGCACGGCCGCGGAGGAGAAAGATGGGAGTGCCGTCATCTCCACAAGCTCCGTGGAGGACTGTGAGGGCCCTGTGTCCAGTGCTGCCCCTCGGGCGGAAGTCCATCCCACGGCCACCCCTGCGGAAGAGATCAGCGACACCACCATGATTTCCACGAGCACCTCTGAAGGACGGGAAGCGGCCATGAGGGGTGCCGTCCCCCAGGACGAAGAGCGGCCCACCGTTGCACAGATGGAGGATTTGAGTGACGCTGCCATCATCTCCACCAGCACGGCCGAGTGTGTGCTGGCTGTCACTGGCCTGGACAGGCACGAAGAGACCCCGCTGACTGCTAGCAACCCAGAAGGAGGAGATGACCAGTCAGCTGCAAAGGTGAGCAAGTGTGAGGTCCCCATGCCCAGCCTAATTGCTGAGAACAACTGTCAGTGCCCGGGGCCACTCACAGAAGGAAAAGAAATGAGCACCCGGGAAGGGCACATCAGGGCGCCCGTCAGCATGCTGTCTGCAGAGGGAGGCCCACCACTGGGAGAGAAGAGTGTGTCCTTGAGCTCGGTTCAGAGCCCGGATAAAAGCCCTGAGGCAGGGGTGGCTGGAGACAGCACCAAGGCACCTTGTTCAGCAGGGAGGGACTTGGAGAAGAGAGCTGGCTCACCTGTCAGCCTGAGAAGACCAGAGCAGACGTCGACGGCTGAGGACTCCATCGGTATTTGCTCTTTGGCGGCAGCAAATACTGGTGCTAAACCAGCTGGTGGCATGCCACACGTCAGAGCCACTGACACAGAGCAGCCCTCTCTCCCTCCCACCCAGCAGGAGCCTGAGGGTGACTTGAAAACCACCACCGAGGGTATTCATGGCCAAGAATCAGAAATCGCTCCTTCCCACGCAGTCCTTCCAGCTGCCTGTCGTGTGGCTCTGTCAGCAACAGAGTGTAAGCAGGACTTGACCATGAAGAGCGATCACAGTGGATCACGACGGACCGTTCAGGGGTCGGCTGAGAAAACAGGAGATGGCATGGTGAAATCCTTCCAGAAGGAAGGAGACCTCGCGGTCACTGTTCCTTCTGAAGAAAATTTGGGTGACCTAGGTGAGAATCTCTCTAATTGAAGATTTTAGCATTTTGCAGAGATGATTGTGTGTAGAGTAAATTTACAACAGCCTTCCAAAACATGGTTTTGGTTCTCCAATGTCACAAAATAACTTGTCAAACTTGAAGGTCAGGCTTTTCCAAAAGACAGTTGTGTTCAAAGCTTAAGGCCTCAGATCCCTTTCTCATGGACAGGGAGGGGAGAGGCAGGAGTCTCCTGGAAGTTACTAAACCTCCCTGACTTCAGGTGTCTCAACGACCCTGTGGAATTAGTAATTTTTTTTATCACCCCTATTTTACAATAGAGCAAATAGGTTCACAGAGTTGAAGTATCTTGCATGGTTCTTGAGTGCTTTTTAGAAAACATTACTCTGTTCTAGAAAATGGGGATAATAACAAAAATAAGCATCATTTGTATTCTCATCTGACTTAGGGATTCGCAGTATGTGTCAATTCAATCCACCTGGTTACTTTAATCAAAGGAGCACTTTAACCAAAAGCCCTGAGTTTATTCAGATAAAATGAGCAGTTTCTGGCTTAGATTTTGTTTAAGAAAAAATGTGTTTCTCCTGACAGGTTTTAGGGAATGTTGGTCTTATTAGAAATGGTTGATAACTTTCGATATATAAGCTTTGAGTGCAGTCATTCAGTACATGATCCAACTGCAGACACTGCACTGACTCTGACTGCTAGACCCTGGGGGTGCCAAGGGAAATAGTCAGCATGGGGCGAAGCTGTGAGTTCAGCCATGCATTGGAAGTAGGCAGTGACACTGTCATGGGACAGGTCCTTAGAACTGGGTAAAGCACAGGAGGCTAGGAGGACCCAAAGGGACCTGGGCTGCACTCGAGGGTCAGGGGCGTGGGCTCCCTCCCCACTCCGGCTGTGTGAACTGCAGCATCCTGGACTTCCAGCCTGGAACAGACTCCGGTGTCCTCTAATGCACCCTCAGGAAGCGGAGGCCTGTGGTTTCATCCTGTTCACTACAGGAACTTAAGTAGGAGACATTAAGAAATGTTCGCAGCGTGAAATAAGTAACTTTAAAATTTTGCATTGAATTTAACCTGAGGTAAATTGAATGCTCGGAAAGTTTTATGACTTAATCATCCCTATAGTCCATTACTCCTTCCTCCCCACCCCTGCACCACCTTTTTTTTCTTGAAGGAGCAAAAATAGAAACGCTTTAGCAAGGAAAAGCCTGCAGTCTCTTGGAGAAAGGAAGGATTTTCTTTGGAGGCGTATATGAGCCACAAGTCGCAGAAGCACAGGGGAGAGAGGAATGAAAGGTCCGAGACAGGGATAGACTTGAGTCTCCACCAGAGAAAAACTCGATTTTCTTTCGTCTACTTCACAGGTTTTTAACTTGGTGTTTGATTTTGCTGTGTCAGCATAAAGTGAGTGAAAAGAGTCTATTCATAAATCACCTTTTTTATCAAGAATATTTCTCGGTGGCCCAGAATATTTCCCTAAACACTCGGAAATAAGGTGTCTCCACAAATAACGCTTTCTAGGCAGCCATCCACCCTCTCTGCAAAGAGGAAAAGATCCCTGCTCTTCCTCTGATGTGTTTCTCACATGTTCGTTTTTATTATTTTCTACCAACTGCAAAGTGAAACAGCAAAGTGGGCATGACATGCTAGATAAGAACGTTTTGTTGTTACCTTTCGTTCAGATTGTATTTTGCAAGCAGATTTTTAAATTGGTTTAATGGTTTTAAATTTCGTTAGGCCACGAAGACTCTGCATCGAGTGTTTTGGGAGGATTGGACTTGAAAGCCGACTTGAAAACTGAGGTATGGCTGATAATGCAGTTGTGCTGAGCTGTAAACGGTGTTAAGTGCCATTTCACCCCATGCATACACATGTGCATTTAAGCAGTATGTACCTCTCTTGTTTTCACTGTACTTAAGACACTTAAGTATTGTTATTGTTACATCGGGGTGGTAGGGAGCGAAATACCTCAATGATCTCCTCAAGCAGTGCCATCATCAGTTCCATTTACTCAAACCAGAAACCCAAGAGTCACTCTCTGTTTCTCCTTGTCACTCCACATTTAATGCATTGCCAATTCTTTGTATTTATTTATTTATCTTTAGAGAGTGGGGAAGGGAGGGAGAGAGAGGAAAAAACATTGATGTGAGAGAGAGAGACATCAATTGGTTGCCGCCCCTTTGCACCCCAACCGGCAACTGAACCCACAGTTTAGGCATGTGCCCTGACTGGGAATTGAACTGCTGACCTTTCACTTTGCGGGATGATGCCAACCAAGTGAGCCACACCGGTCAGGGCTCCATTGTCGATTCTTAGTTTCCATTTCCAAAGTATAACTTGAGTCCGTCTGTTTCTGCTTCTACAGCTACTACACTAGTGTAAGCCAGGGCTTGAGTAGTGTCCCTGTCGAACTTCCTCCCTCCCCAGCGCCCTCCAGTCTGGGATTGTCAGTACAGCCCTGAGAGCTATCTTGAAAACCATAAATTAGGTCATGTCATTATGCTGCCTCATTTTTCCAATGGCTTTCCATCATACTTAGAATAAAATCCAGTTTATCGTGGCCTGTTGGTGTGCATGCCTAACTTAGTCTCCCTACCCCCTCTCCACCTGATCTCGAGGCACCCTGCAGGCATGCACAGCAGCACAGTGGTAAGCGTGGGCGCTGTGAGCAGTGCAGAGGGGGCTCTCCTCACCCAGCTGGAGCAGTGGGTAGGCCGACAGGAGGGCTTGCAACGAGGACATTTGAGTTAGTGTTTGAATCTTGCAACTAGAGTACAAGTGTACCAGAGAAGAAAGAAAGCCTTACAGTCAAAGAAGCATGTTCTAGACAGAGAGGGAAGGGCCAGCGGTGAGTCCCGGGCACTGTGGTGGTTCCTGGTCAGCGGTGCTGCAGCGCAGCCTGGCGAGGGGGTGGCGCTGGGCAGGAAGGGCCTTGTGTGTTGCACTGAATTGGAGTTCTAATTCAGAGCGGTAGGAGAACCACTGATGGATGGATTACAGTAATTTTTTGGTTTGTTTTTAAAGGCTGACATATATTCATTTTGAAATTGTGCACAGACTTGAAAGTAGGCTTGTATATTACAAGGTGCTGGGGTTTTTGTTTTTTTTCATTCATTTGAGGTTCGTCTTGCCTTGTTATAAAAACTGCAGTTAACTCTTTTTTATGGTGCTTTGGACTTTTTAGACATTTCTGCTGGCAGAAGAAGAGAACAGTCATGAAATTCCAGCGTCATCAGAACAGCCACGTGGGAGAAAGCTGACTGGGACAAGTAAGCTCCTTTTAGCAGGTTGTTTACCTTTTGTTGCAGCTTAAAATCAGTAGCTGGTTCATAACAATGTGCTGACAGGCTGTAGGAATTTGCTTCTCACTTTTTAAAATAGGTTAGCAAGAAAACTCTACTATTTCATTGTTAACATACACCTTTCCTTATGAAGTGTCAATCAGTTTTGTATGAGGTAACTCTTTAAATCTGATAGCTCCAAATCATTGTGGCAAATAGAAAGTTGCTTTGAGCAAACTCTTGCCCCATCCCCAAAAGTGTCTTTGCGCTTTCCTTCCCTTCCAGGTGCCGTTATCACAGCTCATTTGCAATAGGCAGGTCAGCAGCTGGTGCGGTGCGCCCACTTCTTTACAGCCCTGTTCTTGGTCCTTGGACTGCGCCAGAGCTGCTCACAGCTTGCAGAGTCTCTTCCGGTCTCCTTGAGCCTCAGTGGTCAGTGTCCACTGCAGACTTTTTAGGGGACTGCCCTGTGTCAGGAAAGGTTAGGGCAACCACTCAAACTCCCTGGTCCAGGACCACTTGACACTTAAAATTCAGTGAGGACCACAGAGAGCTTTTCTTGTATAGATTATACCTGTTAACAGTTACCAAATAAGAAATTAAAACTGAGAAAGTTATAAAATATGCATTGAGTATAATTAACTCACCATGAGGAGTTAACATAAATAACATTGTTTTTCATGAAAAATAGCTAGATGTTCCAAAACAAAATCTAGTAAGAAAGGTAACATTGTTTTACATTGTTGCAAATATCTTAAGTCTAGGTTAAGAGAAAATAGCTGGTTTCTCTTAAATGTTTCTGTAGTCCGTCTGTTGCTAGTCTGTTGTCTTGGCTGAAGTAGATGAAGAAAACCCAGCATCACACATGTTTGGTTGGATTTTTATAACAGTCTTTTCAGATAGTTGTGGGGACATCATACAGCCTCTGGAAAGCTCACTGTGTACCCAGGAGTTTAAAAGGTGAATAGCATCTTAGTATTATGACTGCTCTTTGGCCCTTGTGTACCCTTAATGGAGGGTCTTAGGAACTCCCAAGAGTGCCTAGACCACACTTTGAGAACCACAGGGCTTGGGAAATGGAAATGAGAAGAATCGTGACATTAGAGAAGTTTTCCAGGGTTGTGTACTCTAGTCGTTATTGTACATTTTCTTCTGATTCACACATTAACCAGGAAAAGAGTAATAGGAACTGTAGCATATGTGATCAAATATAAGCTAGTTGTTTTTTGTTTGTTACAATGTCTGTGCAAGTCAGATGGAAGAGTCACGGTGATTTGGTTGCAGGTAATAAAAGTCTACAAATACTTGCTTAAATTTGTTAGCTTATTGTCTTAGTTCAGATTTTGGGAATTCCATAGATTGAGTGGCTTAAACAAGTATTTATTTCTCATGGTGGTAGAGCTGGAAAGTCTGAATTTATGGGGTCAGCCTAGTCAGGCTCCTAGTGAAGATTCTCTTCCTGGTTATGTCCTCATGTGACCTTCCTTGGTGTGTGGGTATGGGGGGGGCGGGGCACACAGGAGAATATCTCATATCTCCTCTTTTTATAAGGACACTAATCCCATCGTGGGAACCCTACCCTTAGGACCTCAGCTAAACCTGATCACCTCTCAGCACTCAGCTCCAAGTAGTGTGACATGTAACGCTGGGGGCTAGGTCTTCTATGTGAACTTCAGGGCACACACACGTCCAGTCCATCGCATTCACAAACCCGAAGGAAAGGCAAAGCATGATTTAAGAGCATGATGATCTCCCCACAGACACATCTTTAAAAAGGCCCAATCTCTTCTCTTTTCCCTTGGCCCCCCGGCAGGGGTAACCGCTTCTCATTTATGATCTCTGGAAAAATGTCCTTGTCCTACCATTCATGGTCAGAATCCTAAGATTTACTCTAATTCGGCTTAGGTAGCTGTGTGCACCCTAAAGTAAGTGCTCTTGTCATCTCTGAAACCACATTGTGCCCTGGACCACAACATGGGCTGGGGAAGTGCTAGGAGAGAAGCCACAATGTCACCTGTAGTTAGAGAGAGGGGAAGGCAGGGAGGAAGAGAGGGAGAGACACATCGATTGATCAGACCCCTCTCACACACCCCAGCTAGGGACCGGGCCACAACCCAGGCATGTGCTCTGACTGGGAATCGAACCGGCATCCCTTTGCTTTATGGGAGGACCACCTAAGCCACACCGGTCAGGGCATGAAATCATAATGCTTATGCTGTAATTTCTTTTTTTTACTGAGCCGTATATTGTGGGCTTCTTTCATTGTCAGTGCATACAGATTGACTTCATCTGAATAGTAATCCATAATGCATTTTCCAGTTTGTAGATCTTAGCAATCTCCAGTTTTTATAGATTTTACTATTGTAAGCAAAGCTGCAATGAACTTCCAAACTCATGTAATTATGTGTTTTCCCCAAGTATTTCCATAAAAGTGAATTGGGAGGTCAAAGAATGTATAAGTTTTGGATTTTGATAAACACTTATCTGTTCCCCTTTTTTGGAGCCCGATATTGAAGGAGAGTGGAAAAGGCAAAGAGAAAGGCAGCATGTCAGGTAGAGTGTGTGTGCATCCTCACCCAGGCCTGCCTGGGGTGGTCAGGGCCGGGACTATCCCAGGCAGCCTTCAAAGTGTGTGGCCTGGAGAGGCTTGCGGGCAGACGTGTCTGTCGGGCAAGCCTAGACGACCACCCTCGGGCCGGTGAGCCCCTCGGGCCGACGTGTGGAAACCCTGACCCTGACAAAGGGATCCAACACTCAGAGAGAGGCATTAGTTAAAACCTGTGTGTATGAATTACAGTGCACATAATTCACATCCCCCTTGTTACGGTCCCAAGGTCCCATTGTGGAGGTTCTGAAGTCCGTTGTTCCCACAGTTATAATCCAGATTACTATGTTTAGGTAGGGTTCAATAGGAGATCTACTTACGTAAAAGGAAGTTGTTTAGAAGAAAAATGTGCGTTCTGTCACTGTTGAGTAGAAACAGTAGACCTTGCACTTCAAGTTTCCAGAGAATATAAATAGATCTTTGCTGTTTGAGGGGCTGGGAGCTAACTTTTCATTTCGTGGCATTATTTTTAAATGAACCAGTGTTACCCTGTGGCTTAACAGTGAGTAAAGGTCTTCCCCCTTCCCTCTGAGCTTCCGCTCACGAGCATAGCAGGCACTGGCGTGGTCTAAGGGGCCGCTGCCGTTACCGCAGAAAGGCGGGCAGCGGCCATTTCTGTGGTTCTTCTCGTAGGGTGACAGACATGGGTTGTAGAAGATGGTTCGTCGGAATCTTGTAATTCCCTTAGCAATACAGTCCTACCTCACTGCCCTAAACACCTCTAAATTTGCTTCTCTGCAGCTCGGTTTCCTTATTTCTCATTTTTGTTTTGAACAGCTGAACTGCAGAGAGAGCCTTTGGTGTTGCACGAGTCACCGAGGGTAAGTCGCTGCGGTGGTGGGGTTTCGTTGTCATCCTTGGGTTGTCTCGGTTTGGTGTGGCCGTGGGGGGACGTCCTGAGGGGCGTTGTCTGCGCATTTCTGAGGAGACAGGAGGCCCTAGACGGCATGCTCTACACACGAGTTCAACACGGACCAGGGTCTGTACTTGGCCTCTTCTGCTATAACACAGTCAGCTGTAACACATCCACTGATGCCACGAAGTATGTGTAGTTGTTCCCCCCTCACCCCGCCCACCCCCAGGAAAGTCCCTCTGCGTTCAGCAGCATGGAATGCAGGCCAGCGTCATGAAGTGACACCAAGGACACAGGAGAAGGCCCACGTGGCTCAGACTAGACACTCCCCGGTGTGTGAGTGCTAATGAAACCCTTCAAAGGACTGAACTTCCTATCGTGATGACCACAAGGGCCTTGCAGGTCAGCTTGTGACATGAATTGATCACCGTACTGCAGACGAAGCAGATTTTGTTTTGAGAACTGACATTAGCTTTATGTTTTTGGAAGGCTTTTCTGAAGAGACCAAACTATAATGGCCATGCATACATATTTTTTTTTCACATGTGACTCTCACAATCACAGTCTCTTTTGTACTTGAAAGTTGTTTTTCCTTTTTGTATTTCTGAAGGCATTTTTGGAGACCTGATATCATACCAGGAGCGAACATTTTGTAAACGCTTGCAAACTGCAGATAGACATGTCCTTTCCTGAGCTCCTAGAGGACTTAGTACCAGACAGCAGGCATCAGGGGGCCCTCCTCGCCCTGTTGAAGCTCCCTGTTTCGTAGCTAGAAGCTCGCACGGTCTGCTGAGTAGGAAGGAAGGAAAGCCCCACTTGTCTGGTTCGGGTTTACCCTGCAGAGCCAGCGAGGCGATTGTAAGCCCCGAGAATGTGCTCTGTCCTACCTCAAAGCTTCCCTGAGCCCGAGTCCCCACTCAGCATAGCCATCCTTTCTAAATAGGCATGAAATTCTGTAGCTCGGATTTCAAACATTGTAGGAAATTCTGAGACTTCCCCTCAGTAAAAAATGAAACAAGAACCCCTGGCTGGGTAGCTCAGTTGTTTAGAGCATCATCCTGATACACCAAGGTTGCAGGTTCAATCCTCAGTCAGGTCACGTACAAGAATGAACCAATAAATGCATAAATAAGTGGAACAACAAATTAGTCCATCTCTCTGTTTACAAATAAGTAAGTAAATAAAAACAAGAAATACAACTGATAAGATTTACCAAAGGGAAATCTTAGGACAGAGTGACAGAATCCTTTAGCATTTTTAAATAAAGGAAACAGAATATCATGGGCCATCATGGATGGGAAAAGAATGCATGGAATTTAGAAGTATTTTCTCGTAGTCTTCTTTCGCCACACCGTTTTAAAGGAGAATAAACGTAGTAGGATGATAATATATTAAATGGAAACTTCTTCAGAAGGAAGATGGCTCTGTGCTCTTGAACTTCTTGGTGAAATTAAAAAGAACGTGCGTTCCAGCTCCTTTCATCATCCCACAAACAGCCAGTCACGTCAGTTACCTTTTTTTTTCTCCTTTCTGCTCTCAAGACTTCTCAGATTATCCATTAAGAACATATTCTATTGTCTGTTTAGGTCGAAAACTCGGGCTCAAGAACAAATGAAGAAATTCACAGCAAATGTCATGACAAAGAAGGTAAGTTCATGAATCTCAGAGTAGTGATGTTCGTAGTAATCACAGTTCCCTTTTGTGAAGTGCCTCCTGTGTGCCCGGCCCTGTGCTGATCGCCGTCCTTTCTCAGATTTTCTGGCATATTAACGCGACCCGGTAAGGGGAGTGCGAACAGCATGTGCCAGTGGTTGAGGGGAGTGAGGCGTGGAAGGCCCAGTGGCGGGTTCAAGGCCGTGCAGCTTCTACGTGGTGCGTTGCCTGAACCACTAGAACTTCGCCGCTCAGCCCACTGTGAATGCGGAGGGCACGGTCGCTGTGGTCGGCACTGTCGGAGAGGTTCTGTGCCGAGTCCTGCACGCCCTCACCTTCTGACAGGCCATCTCAGGTGGGCCCAGGGCCGGAGCGTCACGGCCCAGGGCTTCGGGCTTACTCCCCAGCACCCGCGAGGACTGCGGGCTCCCGAGGGACAATTCTCTTCTCAAACGGGACATAGAGTTTTCTTCGTTCCTACTGATACTGTTAATTCTCTATTCCAAGAATGGGGAAAGAGGCCGCAATCCCCTATGCAGTTATTTTTATGATGTGTTACACTATATTTCAAACCAAAGTAAAGCAGCAGTAATTATAAATCCTTGTACTCATCACCTCGTTTTGTCGTATCTTAAAATTTAGCCTATTTGCTTCAGAAGCTTTTTAAAAATGTTAGAGATACACTTGAATCTACACTAAAAAGGCAGCAATAATTATAAGTCCATGCAGTCATCACCTAGTTTTGTCATATCTTGAAACTTAGTACATTTGCTTCAGATACTTTTTAAAAACGTTAATTACAGATAGAGTTGAATCCACAGTGGACTGTCCCAATCCCAGTCCCCTTTAGTCTGCTCCCCAGGGTGCCACCGCTCCGCACTCGCCACGCCTGTTCCCGTACACAATACCCAGCCTCTGGCGCATGTTCTAGGAAGAGGGTGTCACGTCGTGGAACCCGTCTCCCCCACATCTGCCCATTCAGCATGATGTTCTGAAATGTCATGTTGGTGGCCGTCTAGTTACTTTTTTCTTTTGCTCTTAGTATTCCACATGTGAATAGAGCAGTTATTATTTCCTGCTGCTTTAGGTTTTTTTGGCACTTGCCCCAGTTATATAGAGTGCTCCCCCGTGGGATCCTGTCCCTGTTTCCCAGTGCCTGTGTAGTGAGTGCACCTGTCACTCCAGGTGCGCCGTTGCTGGGTCAGTAGGCACCTCTTACCATTTGACTGAATGTGCCAGAGTGTCGCCAGGTGGTTTCCCAGCTGTCACTCCACGCCGTTCCATAGTTGGTGTTGTCAGGTGGTTTGGGATGTTCGCTAACAGATGAGTATGACGCGACACCTACTTGTTTTCTTCGGACGCTTCTGCATGCTGTGCCGCTACACGGGCTGCTGTGTAAGGCCCAGGGGTCCTCCTCCCGCCCTGAACCCTGTTGACTCACATCTAGAAATGGAAGCCGTGGGGTTTTCCTGACACAGTTGTCGTGAGGAGCCGTCACAGGCATCCGTACAGTGTTCTTCCCTCTTTCCCTTCCCCTGGCCACACACCCCCTGAAATAAGTGTTGGAATTAATGAATATTTAAGGTGGTTTTTCTTTTTCGTGTTTATTACTCAGGCATATCCAGTGGTAGCAAAGACAACCCAGAAGCCATGAGAGGTCACAGTGTTGAAGCAAATTCTAAAGAGGTGGGTTTTCCTAATTTAGAATTATGGATTTCATGTTTTATGCAGAGTGATTGCCCCTGTGCACAGAGGCTTTCCTTCTTGGTGTGTGTGAGGAGCACAGTGGCGTGCTGAGAGTTCTCCCTGGCGCTTGCACCTGTGGGTGCTCACGGAACGTCAGGTGACTGACTGACCCCAGGGTCCTTGGACGTGCCCGCGTGGTGCACCCCGGCGTGCTTCTGCGTTTGCCGCCTTCCGTCGGCCCTTCCGTGGGCACTAGAAGGGAGACACCACCAGTCAGTGCACGACGTGCTGTTGATTGATTGTAAGCGTAGCTTGACTTCAGAGATGGTGAAATAAGAACCACTGTTTTCAGTGTAATGTAGAACTGTTGAAATATAGTGTGTAACCAGAAACAGATTCGACTATTTTGTATGGATTTATGTTAGAATAAAAAAAAGACTCACGCTTAGTCTAATTAAAATCTAGATGCCAAAAGTGTTATTCTAGACTTTTAAAAAGTATATAAAAACATGTTCCAAAGGCGAGAAGCTACTATGCCCATTTCAGTAGACAGAATGCAAATTCAAGTGCCTCTAACAGAGTCATTCTTAATTCCAGGTGGAAGAGAAAGAAAGGCACATGCCTAAAAGAAAAAGAAAGAAGCATTACCCCTCTTCAGAAGAAGAACTGGGTATTTAGAGTATAAATCTCCCTGTTTCAGACATCTTTGAAAATCATACTAATTTCACATGCAAAATAGTGGGCTGATGACAAAAAATCTAGAGCGGGGGTGTCCAACTCATTGTCACGGGGGGCCACATCAGCCTTGTGGTTGCCTTCAAAGGGCCGGATGTGATTTTAGGCCTGTATAAATGTAACTTCTCCTTAACTGTTGAGTGAGAGCTTGGCGCTGCCACCGGGTAGAGACTAGGTGCCGGCCAGATAAAACAAGGTGGGGGCGGGATTCGGCCTGTGGCCTTGTGTTGGCCACCTGTGTCTTAGGTACTTGTTTAGGAAGGTCAAATACCCCTGGGGACTCTGCCCATCCTAAGCCTTTTCCATAAAACGGCTGTGTTTTGGTGTCGTGAGCATTTGTGGGGTTTTATATTATTTATTAATTTTTGACTTGGCCAAGGCCTGTCTGTATTCAGTGCTCAAATCACATATTAAATGTACATTTAGAATCACTAGCTTCAGTGTATCAGAGACCTAAGAAAGCAGTCTCAAACTGTCTTAAAATAGAACTGGGCACTTCGTTTGTCTTCTGGCTTTGTATTCCTTTGTGATTCTGTCCAAACTGATTTACAGATGATAATTCAGATGCCCTGGATTCCAAAGTAGAAACAGCCCAGAAGCCACATTCTGAAACTGAGCCACGGGACACAAAGGTATTTTTTCCACATAATTCATTTTAAATGTTTGGAGTAACCTAATTCTATCACTGTGAATACTTACACAATTTTTTCATTCTTTTATCCCTTTTACTTTATGTATTTCTATAGTAACCTCTGTATTATAAAAGGTATATTTTTATGTTCAAGAAAAACACAACTATTGTACTTTATTTTTTTATTTTGATTTTTTTACAGAAAAAAATTGCATTTAATATATTTGTTGTGAGATAGAAACTACTAGAAATCCAGGGACAATTTTTTTCTTTTTATTTTTTTATTTAATTTATTGGAGTGACATTGGTTAATAAGAATATTTAGATTTTAAGTATAGATTTCTATATAATTTTATACTATATGACTATATTTTATCACAGTTTTAGGTATAATCCTTGCTTAGATTTTGTTCATATTGTTGACTTCATTAGGTTTTTAGGTGCTCTCTTCCAAAGTGTAATGTGCTTTGTTACAGATACATATACACCAAGTCAGTGAAATGCAGGAATGCGTGTTAATTTAAAATGCTGATATCGTGCCTTCTCTCTACCTTACTCCCTGCCCCTAAGACACGTGCTGTGCCAGGAGAGGCCGTACCCACGCCCTTCCTCCTGTGGCCTGGTTCCGTCTCAGGGCTCGCCGTTCTCTGTCTCTGCCCCCCCTCCTCTCGTTCGAGGCCCGGCTTTCCCCATCCGCCCGCCGGCACCGCGTTCGGGCTGTTCTCCCATCTCTGAGGCTCAGCGCTCCTTAGTGTCTGTTCCAAACTTGCTCCATCCCCTCGTTCCATAGTTTGTTTTTTCCACCTTGTTCCAAAAGGGGTTAAATCAGCTTGTAAAAATATATGCAGCTGCCTTCCAGGCGCTAAAACCAGTTCAGAGTCCCTTCTTCCCTTAATAGACGATGAACTGAATAAAAAGTAGTAAAAGAATTTCAACAACTAAAGAAAGTAAGTCGCATATTATGAATTCCAACTGGTTGGAGCCGAGGAAGGAAGGGGCCTGTAAGGCCATCACCGCCCACCCTCCCAGACCAGCAGTCCTGAGGCGATGCTCCCCAGTCCACAGAGGAGCTGACTGAAGGGCATCGTTTAATTTTCCCATTGTTTTCAGTAAAAAGTCTTATGTGTAATATTTTCAATATCATAAAACAGCACTCTAACATTAAGCCTTATTTATATATTTTTGTTCATATATTAGTGTTATAATGTAAACATTTTGGTGTTTCATACTCAAAACTTTTTTGCAGCCAAAGTGAGTAATTTAACTGGGGGGAAAGATCATTGCTGTCATTCAACCCCACTGAAGACCCTTCCAGTTTATCCCTCCCTCCCAGGGGAAGAAAAAAATCTGTACAAGTGTCTATCTTCCTGTAGAATTTCCCTCTAAGAACACGAAGTCCAGGGGGAGGGAGAAGAGTGATTTCCATTTTGCAGGGGCGAACAAAAAATAGCAGCCTTGGTGCTTTATGGTTGAATCTTATCTCATGTTCTTCTGCCTGCAGAATTTGTGTCTTTTTGTAGTTTCACTAGCAGTAACAATAGTTACTTTTTTAAAGAAGTTTGCAACTGTTTTGAAAGGCCACTGGGAAATTTGTTTTTGAAATAGAAAGGAAAACTTTGGAGGATAACTGGAGGCAGTTTGAAAAAGAGGCTTCTTATTTCACTCCTCCGTAGGACGAGAGCTCTGGGGATTTGGAAGAATCGTCCAAAACGAGGCCCAACACAGGCGGCACTGCCTCCCGAGCCATGGAGGAGAGAGGTGAGCACTGCGCCCGCCGAGGTACACTGAGAGAGGAGACTAACCCTGCGGGCAGCCAGCACCTCTAGCCAGGCTTCTCCAGCGGAAACGGCGTTCTCTCCTTCCCTTCCCTGTGACCCGACGGTCACGCGCTTGCTTGACATCTGTAGGGGTTGGGTGTCATTTCTCGTTTGGATCCAGTTCTACCCAAAGTGTGCTGCTTACCAGTTAACCAGACTCTGGTTTATTAACTTTGGTGGCACAGGCCTGAGAGTGGAGTGCATGAGCACGTGTGACAGCCGTGAGGCTGGCCGTGTCCCCAGCTGTGACCGAGCCCTACCGTTTCTGCAGATGAATATAGCAGCAGTGAAGCTGCCGGCGAAAAGACAGAGCAAAATGATGATGACAACGTAAAATCTCAGGAGGTAAGGAGGGTTTTCATATTTATTTCTTCTGATTAACTTAAGGACTAAAAACAAATGCACTAAATGCTGTTACCTAAATTTTCTTTAGTACTTTCGAAGGAGTTGAAGAAGCTATTTTTTACGTACAGTGGGACACCATTTCATACAGTGTATTTATCAGTGTCATTTTGATTAATTTTGTTCTTTTCATCTGCATTTTCTCCAAACCTTTGCATGAGACCTACTTCTGTTACAGCCACATAGGATCCGCCCAGAGCTGTGCCTCTTTGGCCACGTCAGGTTCCCACCCTGGCAGCTTAGCACGGCCGAGCCACACACCGGGTCAGGCCAGAGAGCAGGGTGCTGCTGCGCCGGGATCTGGACGGGACGGGACGGGAGCAGCAGCAGCAGCAGGGTGTGCAGAAGGCCCACCAGCAGCCCCCCGGGACCCAGGTTCACACGGCCTCCGGGGAGGCTGCCCACTCCTGACCCAGGGGGGCGCAGAACTGCACTGGCCTGGGACAGGCCCCCAAACCCAGGGAAACAGCCTGTCCCCCAGCAGGATCTTCTGGATAACCGTTGCCAAGTCTGCCAGTCTCTTAAACAGTCCCTTCTCTTTTCTCATACTTCTGCATGAGAAAACCAGTGGCCTCCTTTGTTCTTCATGAGGAACAATGTTTGGTCACAAGTGACCGGACTAACCCCCGCTTTAAATGGATGTGCGTGTTTATTCCAGAAGTGAAAGCTGACACAGATTGCCTGTGTGCGTTGTGTTACCTCGGAGCCCCAGGACTGCGGGTTCGCACGCAGCTGCCAGTGCTGGAGGCGAGGGGCGGCACTGGGAACTGAGGCACTGAGCCCCAGGGCCTGCGTTTTCTGGGTGACAGAGCCAGGACTCGAGGCCTCGTGGAAGGACGTCTAAATCTCACTTTGAGAAAATGAGATGTTACTTGTGTAATAGAGGGTGAAATTCATTTTTTCCTTGTCCCTTTAGGAAGATCAGCCAGTAATTGTTAAAAGGAAAAGAGGAAGACCTCGTAAACACCCTGTGGAAACAGCATTGAAAACGAGTAGGTATTTGGTGTGTTTTTAGTTCACACAAGCAATTTTCAAGCTGAGTGTCTAAAGGAGATTTATTTTTGCATTTTTTTAGAAGAAGACTGCAAAACAGACACCGGCGTTGTCACTGTAAGTAATTGCAAAACATGAGAACTCTTTGAATGTTTGCTCTTGACCTAGAAAGGGCGTACTGCAGTATCTAATATTTTGAACAACTTTATTTTTAAAAAGTATTTGAAAAGCTCTAAATGACTTTTTTAAATAAAACATTGAACAGCCGTTCAAACAATATCTGGTTACTAATATTTTACATAAGCATTATTAGTTCTTCAGTCTGATTCCTTCCTCACTTTTGTGAGTTTGATTACAGAAAAATTTTCTAGGGACTTACCGTGTTTTGGTCTCCCGTCATTAAAATGCAGAAATTTGCTGTATTACGTGGTTCTAGGTTGTGGCTTCTTTGGGGAAATTGCTGATGCCTCACCGTGTTACCAGTTTCTGTGGCATCCCTTTTGTAATAAACTGTACCCTGATTTCAACGCAGAAAATTCCTCAGTGATACGTGCTCTTTTTAAACATTCTTTGTCTTTGACCCTGAAGTATATGGCCAGTCGAATCATTGTATCAGGATCTCGTTGCATGAGTTTCAGTGACATTATTGAAGGACAGACCTGTGTCCGCTGACCTAACAAAAGCACGTGGGATTCAAGCCTCAGCTCTGCGCTGACTCCCAGCCCTGTGGCACCTCGACCCTTTCGGGACTCCATTTCCTTGGAGACCACAGAATTATTATAAGACGACAAAACCAAAGGGGCACGTGTGAGTGCACTTCCCAGTGTGTGAGCTGGTTCGCTGGGGTTGGGACTGTTGACACCGGGCCGTGCTACGTGTCCTCCAGTGCCGGGGACTGGAGTGGCCAGGGAGGGCCCGAGGCAGCCCCGATAGAAGCACAGCGTCCATGTTCCCTTGGTGCCCTGCCTCAGGTGCAGAGAAGAGGGCCCAGATGTTCTGCCTGAGGAATAAGTAGCAGTCCGGACCCTTCCTTCTAGGGGATGATGGCAGACGTCTGACTTCAGTGCCCTGTTTGTTTCTTTAAATGCAGGTAGAACAGTCTCCACCTGGCGGCAAACTGAAAGTGATGCAAACAGGTCTGTGCCGGTTGCGTTGCCCTGCGTGGGATGTGAGGGAGGACACGGGAGGCTGTTGGGGTGGCTTTTACAGTTTCTTCGCTTCTCGCTGAAGTGTTTTTGGTAAAAACTTGTCCTTACAGCCACGAGAGACTGTGCATATTGGCGTCTCCTGTGATCTGAGCCTTTCCTTCTCAGTTTTAGAAGTCTGGGAAGCCTTCAGAGAGGAGGGTGAAGGCAAGAGAAAGCACACTAGGCAAGGCACTTTGCCATGTGCAAACCGTGATTTACTGGACCTGTGTAAGGGAGAAGGAGGCTAGGCTGGGGACAGGGCACTCTTATCACGAAGGCACTAGTTCAGCTCAAGAGCCTATTGTCCTCAGAAGAATTGTGAAAGCAGCCTTGCGGCTTACAAAGCCGGGATGCGAGAGATAAAATTGTTTCAAGTGGTTTTGTCTTTGTTCCAAACAAATGTTGATAATAATTCAATCTGGGGTCGGATGCTGAGAACATTCCATGTTATTTGTTAGTGTTGCCTACATTTTCCAGAATGTTTCACAGTGTGTGTATATTTCATGGTTTAATAACTTACATAAGAGCAAGAAGATGCACTAGAGGGTTTTAAAGGGTTGACATAGGCAAAAAGGTGGGTGAGACAGCTACTTTGGACCCAATAAGCAGCGTGGTCAGGTCAGGAGGGGCGTGCTCCGGTCACCAAGGGCAAGCAGGTGCGGACTGGTAGCAACCTCCCCGCAGTTCACTGTGTGGCCTGGGGACCACACTCCAGTTTCTCTCCTGTCTTGGAAAGTGAGGTTTGTTGCTTGCTTGGTTAGTTTCTTTGTTTTGTTTTGTTTTGTTTTTCCCACATCAGCACATTGCAGTGTAACATCAGGTTTCAGTTGGTTAGTTACTTTGTTTTAAAAAGGAGATTCTGCTTATGTTTGGCTTTTAACCAATTTCGAGTCACAATGTTATATTTTAAATCCATATAAGAAGAACTGACTTAACTTGAATGCCCTTTAAAAGACTCAGATCGAAGCTGTGCAGGTCCGTTTGGGTTGTTTAGCAGTAGATCTCCGAACCGGGGTAACGATGGCCAGGGCGAGACAGGGTTCTTCTCTGTTGGCCTTTACCTTGGTTCAGCTCTTCCATGTATGTTCGTGTGGAATATACTGAACTCAAGAAAAGGGCAGCTGCTGTAGCCTCATCACTGAGGAGAAGTGTCTGTGTTGTGGAGTGCTGGATAAGTATCCCATAATTCTAGCTATTTGAAGATAGCATATTGAACTACACTTTATTTTTCTTACCAAGATCCAGTCTCAGAAAATTACAGCACCTACAGAAAGCAAAATACACAAAGAATAGGCACATAAAACCCGGCACAGTCTTGTAATACATATTTTTTAGTTACCTAATGTAAGTATTTAGTCAAAGAATTCCAGCTGTCACCCAGCCCCTCTGTTACATGTGACTCTGAGCACATTGCTTAAGTTCCTGAGCCTTGTTTTTCCTAAGTGTGAAATGGGATTATAACACTTACAGAGCAACACTGAGATTTCGGTGACATCTGCAGGCCTGACCTGCAGTTCCCAGTACATTTTGGGGAATCCGCAGTGTCCCCTCCCTACTCCCTTTCTGGGTTCAGAGCATCTGAGCGGAGCCCAGCTGCTTCTCCTACCTGTGAGAAAGGAGGCTTGGTGAATTTGAGTTATTTGCCCACATCACATAGCTTATTAGTGACAGATCCTAAGTGTCTGGACCGACCTTCCAACGTGCCAGTTATTCCGACTCAGGCTTTCCTTGGCTAACACAAAACAGTGGAGAATTGAACAGAGATGCATTGATAGCCCCGGTGTATTCATAGACCACAAGCCGACTGTTGACATTTAGTTTTGCACTAATCAAGTATTAATGCAGGATTTCCCTTTTCTTAAAGATGAGTCCAATAAAGAAACAGGGGCCCTGCAAGAAAGAAGTATAAGCAACGTAAGTGTTGATTTCCTTATCGAGATGTGTCTTTGAGAAATAGACTCAGGGCATGCGCAGTGGACTGCTCTGTGAACTTGAATGTGACTCTTCCAGGACGACGGCGAGGAGAAGACCGTAGCAAGCGTGCGCCGGAGGGGAAGGAAGCCCAAGCGCTCGCTCACTTTGTCTGATGACGCTGGTATGGCCTTAGCAGCTGCGTGATCACCGGGCCTGATTATTTCAAAATCACCTTTTTAAGAGTGTTCCTTTGGATGAGGAAAAAGTCAGCGGGGTACAGCTAGTATTAATATTACATAAATACGTGTGAAATGGCTCTAATCCCGTGTCAGAAATGGCACATCCCAGATGCGTTTCTGAGAGCATGCGAAGCCCGCGTGAGTGCTGGCTGTGAACAGCCTAAGTAAACTCTCCCAAATGTGTTTGAGACTAAGTTAAACAGTGGTGGGCTGCAAGTGCCGAGACGGAAAGGAAGGGGAAACCACTTCTGCCTGTAGGTCCCTAATACCCTGCATTCTGAGCCCCGTGACTCTGGCCCTTCGAAGTGTCTTTGGGAATTGTGCAATCCAGGTGTTCCCCTTCTGTTTAAACAGAATCCTCAGAACCAGAAAGAAAACGCCAGAAATCCACTTCTGAAGCTACCGAGGACAAGAAAGACCAGGAGTCTGAGGAGGAGGAGGAAGAGGAGGAAGAGGACGAGCCCTCCGGAGCCACCACCAGGTCTGCCACCAGATCAGAGGCTCAGAGGTAACAGCGCAAAGCAGGGCTTCCGAAGGCCCTCCCCGCTCCCGCATCGGGAAACAGCTCGCGTTTCACGGGCTGCTCTCGGTGGCGCGCTGGTGCCCAGTGCGAGGCGTCCTCTTCCGTCGTCCCCGCAGACCACACGTGCTCTCGGCCCTCTGGCGTGTCGGTTCTCCTTGAAGAACCTGGTTTCCGTCTTAAACCGTGATCGAGGATCGCTTCAGAGTCTTTGCCAGTGTAGGGTACCCGTGTGCTGGAACCCATACCATTCTTTTACAGTATTTACTGCACATGAGTACTTGTCTCCGGCGTGCGATCACCGTGGGTGAAAACAGATAGGCTCACTCAGCAGCCCCCCGAGCGGCAGGCTCCACCCAGGCAGGGGGAGAGCGCCATCGCTGAGGGGGGCGCCTCTGACCAGTGCCGCGGAGAGGTTGGTCGTGTGAAGTTGCCCACATGTGACCGTTTTTAACTTAAATAACTGGTTATTTCATGTTTCCCAAACCCTAGCACAGCCAGAAGCCTCTGGAAAAGAGTGCCATGGCCAGACGAGTTTGCACAATGCCAGTGACCTCTCTCCTTAAGTCACGGTGTGCGTGGAAATAGTCAGGGCTTGGCGCAGCCCTGCAGGGAGGGAACCTGTCCGCTCGGTCTGAGCACTGCGTTTGCCCAGGACACAAGGACACTCTGCACACACCCCAGCCCGGGTCGTTACACCGCTGAGCATCTGTCGGTGCTCCCCTCCCCGAGGCACATTCTGAGAGATGTCTCATCAGGTTACGGTTTTCGTGGCTTTTTCTAAAGTGAGAGTGTTTTCTACTTTTAATGTGGTTCACAACCTGTTCAGGTATCATCGGTAATTTCCTTATCCAAGATTAATTAAAAAGTTCACGAATATTTATTTCCAGAGTATCACTTACTAACCCCTGTCATGGTGGTGTCTTATGTTTACATAAAGACTTAGTCTCCCGATTTCTAATTCCTCCGACCTTGGACTTTATCAGCCCTTCACGGGTGGTGCACTTCCTCAGAGGTCAGGTGTCAGAGCTGGAAGTCTTCAGGTGCTCACAGGGCTGGAAGGGAGGTGGAGGTTTCGTGTTCCTGTGCCGGGGAGGCAGTTCAGATAAATAGAAGGTACATAGAAGTCAGAGTCGAGGTTCCTGTTGATAGGAGAGGGTCGGGGTGCTGGAGCCCAATGCCTCTGCATTCAGGTACAGGACACCCCACCAGCACCGCCACCTCCCTGTCTTAAAGATCACGGGAAGATGCCTGGGGCAGTACAGCCCATCTCAGAGAAAGTTCCTTCTAGGCATCTTCGAGTGAGTGTCTAGAAGGAGCTATCACATTTGCCTTTTAAAATTTGTTTCTCAAAAGTAAATGTTATCAGACTTAATGGTTTTGTAATCACCTGGATCTATCAATGTTCTTCTTTAATGTGCTTGATTTACAAATGAATTCTTTCCTCTTTGGTTCAGATTCCTTGGCATTAGTTGATTGGTCCCGGATTCTCAGTGGGGGGCAGGCTGGGCTGTCCTGTCGGCGGGTCAGTACCTGGAAGCAATCAGTGCCTCCGTCACTGTGCCAGCACATTCCACGGTGGCCGAGAGCCACCTCCTCCTGGCCCTGTGTCCTGGTTCGGTAGGAGCCAGCCCCTCTGCAGCTTCTACTCTTGGGTCCTCTGTCCAGCTTCCCCTCAAACTCTTGAGGGTAGCTGCTGGGGCTTCTCTTCTTGTTTGAACCCCTCCTCGCCCCTGTTCTCAGTTTGTCTGGCTCCTCTTTAAGAAGCAAATGCTGTATACCCAGTACAGGCTAATGCACACAGAGGAAGCCTGTTCGACCTCACGCCCTGGGCACTGTGCTTCAGCATGCAGTCGATCCTGAGTTCCCTCACCTTGACCTTCGAGCTCGCTCAGCAAGTCCTTTTTCTTAGCATTTTTGCTGGTGACTCGGATCTGTCGTCACCTGACTCTGGTGCAGTGGACCACGTGGACCCAATCACAGGGCCTCCGCACCCAGCCTTGTGAATCTGTGCTTCGTGACCTCGGCCCCTTTTCTTGTCTCACGGGCACCTCTGAGATCTTTTATCTTGTCGCCAGTGTGTGTTCTGAGTGTCACAGATTCTTCTTCCTCTGTGTCACTGCAAACTCTGTCACCGTCAGAGCAAAGCAGCCTCAGATGACATGAGGTCTGCTTATTAACTGTGTCCCAGAAGACCAACTATTTTCCTGCTTTTAGTCCGTATTCTCTGAGTCTCCCCGAGGAGCCTCGTCCTCTGAGCACCCAGGGGCCTGGTGCTCAGGGCAGCCGCTGCCCAGGGCTTCTGTAACGTAGTTCAGAAAGCACCAGGGTGAGCCACCTGCAGGATCTCCCTGCAATCTCCGAAACCAGCCAGACAGAAGTCACCCACCCGAGTCAGTCAGTCAGTCTGCCCCACTCTCGAGGGAAGGCCCCGCCCACACCTCAGGTCGTTTCTGATCCCCTGAGACTACCTGGGACTCGGCACCACGTTCTCCCAGAGCTCCTTGACCTTCGTCTCACCAAGTGACTCTCTGGGGATCACTGGCTTCCCGGATGGGAACCCATCCTAATGCAATGGCAAGGGTGCAAAGGGAGTCTCGGTGACCTCGCCAGTCGGCCTTCCCTCAGGGTCCCCCCCGCACAGGCCTGTCCTCAGCACCTGAGAGCCTCCCATGCACCGCCTGTCCTCCAGGACGGAGGGCGAGACGCACTTTTCCTGACTGGTCACAGATCTGGATGCCTGGTCAGGTCAGCGCAGCACGGTGGAGCCGGGCCGGCCCACAGCCATTTCTGCTTTAGCTTGAGCTGGAAAGGCCAGGGAGTGGCGGTGAGGCCCGAGCTGGGGCCCTCCCACCGCCAGCGTGGCTGCCCCCCACAGGCTGAGCTGGGTCCTGCTCCGCTGCTGGGCGCTGGTGCCACTCTTGCTTGAGTGCCCCCCACCCCCATGCCTGTGCCAGCTGTCTCCAGCTCTCCTTGCTGCCGCGCTCCGGGGCAGGCTGTGCAGGTGACACGACACATGCCGTCCCTTTATTAGCTGTGTTCTCCCTCTGGGCCAGCGGCTTGTTCCTTGAGATCAGGGACTGTCTTACTCTCTGCGTGTTGTCGCGTCAGGAAATGCCAGGCCCTCGCGGTGCACAGAACCCGCTCTGACCTCCCGTGTCACGCCGCTCTTCCCAGCACACTTGTAATGCTGGCTGTGCTGTCGTCCCCGTGCAGAGAAAGGGCGTCCGACTCTAGTGCCCGGCTTCGCGCACACAGACTCTGCCGTGAGCCCTCACCAAGTGAAATGTCGTTTTCCTTACTTTTTATGTGAGAAGAGTCTCAGGAAGATCTGTTCATTATTTCTTAAAATGTGCAGACCTATCAGGGAGGCTCTTTTAAAGACTTGGGCTCTGGTTCTGGGGGGGTCGGGGGGCTGGGCGGGGCCGGAGAGTCTGCATTTGTAACAAGCTCCAGGTGATGCCAGTGTGCTGGTCAGACCACACTCTGGGTGGAGCGGGAGGGCCTGGTGACCCCCCCGCCGTCCCCCGGCTCATGTCACGAGGAGAAGCACACCGACCCTGTGCTGCTTTCTCTGCTGCGTGGCACCTGGCGTAGCGCTGGACTCTCCACCCGTCCAGTACACAGGGCTTGGTTCCCGACTGGTGGCTGCCCTGGACACGGTCCATAACGGGCCATGGTCGACTCACAGTAGGTGAAGGGTGCTGAAACCTCGTCATGTGCACCCATGTTTGACTCAGTTTGCGTTTATTTAGTTTTGCTGTCAAAGGGCCAATAAGCAAACATGCCTTCCTATGAGTGAAGTCCCGTTTCTCCATCTCCTGCGGGTTCAGCTTTCCGGGTGCTGACTTAGTACCAGGCACTGGAGCTGGGAACTGACTGAAACCCAGCAGCTGCCCTGGAGACACGTCCTGTCTCGTGGGGGAGACGTGTGCGTGGGACTTCTGAACCTTTGTGACGGCAGCACATGGCAAGGACGCATTTTGCGATACTGCTCCTGTAAGTGGAACCAACCTTCTGTGAGCCAGACTCAGAGGAGGCGACAGCAGGGGTGTTT
Organism: Trachops cirrhosus; assembly: GCA_028533065.1. Taxonomy (NCBI): domain Eukaryota; kingdom Metazoa; phylum Chordata; class Mammalia; order Chiroptera; family Phyllostomidae; genus Trachops; species Trachops cirrhosus. The sequence continues at coordinate 5,347,458 of CM052538.1, read as the reverse complement.
TCTGTGTGTTCTGTTCATATTTGCTTTAAAGGAACGCCTGTAGCCTGCCATTAGGAAAAGCACGGTGGGTGAATTACGCAGGTAGCTGCTGTGGGGCTTCCAAAGGGCAGCTTCCCCAAGGAGCTGCTTTCCACTGGGGCCTGAAATGAGGTTTGCCAGATGGGAGGTGTGTGGTGACTCTCCTCCCCCAAAAAATCACATGCTGAGGCATGAAATGCAAAAGAACATCGTGTGTTTGGCAGGACTGTGGGCCAGATGGTGCAGGTCAAGGGTATATGGTCAAGGACTCGGTGGGTTCTGATCTGGATGACTTGATCCTGAAAGCATCACAGAGCCAGAGATAGAGACCTACGTGGAGATGCGGGTCACCGCGATAGAGACGCGATTGTTCTAGTGATAGATAATCTAGTAGCGGCGTGGAGGCGGGCGGCTGCGGGCAGGGAGCATGCGGAACACGTCTGTTGGGGCGTGGCCAGCTGGCGGCTGAGACGGCGCTTCCCGGGGCGGAGTAGTTGCGAGCCCGCTGTGTTCCGCCGGGTGTTTCCACCTGGGGCAGTGTGTGTGGGAACGGCTGTGGATTATTTCCCAGGTAGAACAGCTGAGCCCCAAGAGGGAGGCCAGCTTGACCAAGTCAGCACCGGGAGTGTGGCCCAGCTGGGACCAGAGCACGGGCTTCTGGCCGCTCTGCGGTGAGGCCGTCTGCAGATAACCGCTCAGCACGAGCTAGGCTCTGTCTCCTTTTCCTGCATATAAACCTTACCCGGGTTTTCTTTTCTTGGCTCTCAAGTTCAAAAAAAATTTTTTTTAAAGAACTCCCAAATCATTTGAAGCAGCTCCTCCAAACTCACCACTGCCTGGCTTGTGTCTGCTGCAGGTCGAAGGCGCAGCAGTCCCCTCCCACCAAACGCAAGAGGGAGGCCAGCCCCCCGGGGGCCCGCACGCGAGGACAGCAGCGGGCGGAGGAGGCCCCCGGGAAGAAGGCGAAGCGGCAATCCTGAGCGGCGCGCGGAGGAGATGGAGAGAGCTCCGCCTCGGGCGCAGGCTTTTTTTTTTTTAACCAGGGAAAGTACCTGCATGTGCTCTAAGTTCCTAGGTGCAAGCTTCTTCTCGTTATGTTTTAAATGGCTTTATAAACTGTTGTTCATAGAAGATAGATATTATGTACATTTATTTCAGATAAAGGAAAGTAAGTTTACTTTGTATCAACTCAAAGCAAAGTAGTTGTATATTTTAACATTGGAAATTGGGATTTCCCGATGGGGCGCATCGCGAATGCAAACCCTTCAGCCCATCCGACACCGGGCTGCCCACTGGTCATCTGTGTACAGTATATAAACATGTAAAAATAGGTTGTATTTTACTCTGTGTATGATGCTAATCAATGAACACTATTTTACAGAGAAAACTTATCTGTGAACTTTACTATATATCTGTTTATTTTATTTTATTATTTTTTTAATTAAAAAAGGATTTTAAATGCTATGCAGTCACTAGTAGCAGTGTTTTAGGACTGCCTGCCTGCAACTATGAATATGATCAGGCAGGAAATGCAGAGCCTTCTCGCATGTGTTCAAGTGAAGTAGTTTAGCTCAAGGGGCTCCGTGGCCTTTCTGTTCACAGCTGTGACTTTTTTAAGAATGTCACTTGTTTTTAGATTATACTCTCATCTGTGACTTCACTACCAGCCCCACTGGTGAAAGAGGCTCTGGTTCAGGTACAGTTACACCCCGGTCGTCACCTTCAGCAGACACGCCCTCCCCGCCCTGGCCCCGCCCCTGCCCCGCCCCCGGCTGCCGTCGCTCCTCTGCTGTTCCCAGGCTTCACCGGTGTTCTTTCCACACCGTCGTTTTCAGAGAAGAGAGATGCTTTGAAGATGAGGCCACTCCTGTCATGCTCCGGATTTTATGTTGTTTCCTACATAATTATTACAGGCTAGAAACTGGCTTTATTGCCAGGTCCTTTTTTAAACATCTTTAATCTCCCATACGAGCAAACTGTCCAACTTATGTTTTTCATAAGATTAAACTTTTCTTAAGATCAAATTTGTCTCTAGCAATGATGTGATGAGTTGCCAAATAATTGAGATTATTTTAAAATGTTTTATTCATATTCTTGTTTTGTAATTAAAATTTACATTCAGTGTGTGAATTTTTTTTGACTCAATGTAAAGTGGATATTTCTGTCATTTTACATGGTTTCTTACTGAGATTTTATATATAAATTATAAAATGTTTCCCAAAACTTTACTAGTAAGATTTTTTTCTTTTCTGAACTTCAGAATTACTCCCTGTGAAAACCGTTTCTTCTCTTTAACTAATTTGTCCTGGCCGCATTGTTCCATCTTCACATTTAAACAGGAGCCATCGATGGCACGTCTCGGGAGAATCACACACGAGAGGCCATCCGGTGGCACTGCTCTGGGGACCAGGTGGCACCGCGAACCGGCAGGGCTGAGACTGAACTGTCTGCAAACCCCAGGCCCTGGGAGGGAGGCACCATCTCCACCGGGAAGGGGGGCTCACAAGCCACAATACAGGGCTTTTGCCCAAACATCTAGGCAACTGATAAAACCTGACTAACTGGTTTGGTCACAGTGGGGGAAAATTGGAACTCAAACAGATGCTGAAAAAGGTTGTGTGCTTATTTTTCTGCTTCACTTCGATTTTCGTTTGTTCAACATTTCCTAAAATTGCTACCTAGTGATTAAGTCAAGAGCAAGAAGTTTTTCACGATACACTGACACAGATGATTTTCTCAGGGGAGGAGAACGTGACATAGCCAGCGTTTCCCCTGAACTGCCGTTCTGGGGAGTGCACAGGTGATGGGCCCCGACTCCATGCCCAGCACCAGGGATGCAGAGATGAACCTACTCGAAATCTGAGCTTACAGCCCTCCCACCAGATCCCCAATGTGTCAGATTGCTGCAGATGCTACAAAAGGAATTCTACAGTCTATTCTGAAAAACTGGTGCTTCGATAAGTAAGTGGAGGAACCAGGATATAAGGAAACAAAAAACCTTTAGAAGGTCAATGGAGCCTGGAGAGACAAAACTCAATAGTTCAGTCCTGGCTGGTGTGGCTCAGTGGATTGAGTGCCTGCCTGTGAACCAAAGGGTTGCTGGTTCTAATCCCAGTCAGGGCACATGCCAGGGTAGTGGGCCGGGTTCCCAGTAGGGGTGTACAAGAGGCAACCACACACTGATGTTTCTCTCCCTCCTGCCCTTCTCTCTCTAACAAAAAATGTTTTTTAAAAAATCAAAGTTGGAGAGGCTCCTTTGTAACCCCACAAGTCATATATATTACCTCTAATATGTAAATTCCTTTGGACTTTCTTTGATTTACATATATGCAAAACCTACACTCCACCAAATCTAAGATGCTATAGGCAATAAAAATTCATCCTTTTTTCCCACTAAGAAAAATAAAACTATGACAAATTAATCTGTCATACCCACTTGTTTTGAAGTGTCATTCCTCAATTCCTTCCACTTGTAGCTGGGGGGCTGGCCATGGATTAGATAATCCTTGGCATGTATCTCCAGAGCAAAACACAAAAGCATCACCAACTTGTGGGTATTTTCCTTTCTCCGGTCTCAGTGCTTAATCATTGCTTTGCAAGAAATGCTAAAATCCCAGGGTTTTCTCCAACACCGAATATTTGCCTCGCCCTCACCAATACAAAGTGTATTTCTTGCTGTGGGGTTTCTGTGACTTTCTGAGGACCCAGTGACATCGTCATAATGCCATCTTTTTAAAGAGATTTTAAATGTTTAAAATCAAAGAGCATGGAGCCAGTGATGCACATGATTCAGGTGTGACAAGATAAGACGTTATGAACAAGTTCATGCACGACAATGACATCGACAACTACAGCGTACCTGCCACAGGCTCAGTAACGATCTTAAGACGCTCCCTAATTCCAGAGATGTTACGACGTGTGTAGGGGGAAGAGCCTTCGAACTCACAAAATATGTAGATAGATGTTTTGCAAAACAAGTTTCACATCTACCTTTTCATAGCCTTTGAAAAAAGATTATAGAATATTTCTTACAATAAAAATGGCAGAGCTATTATATGTATGTATATAATGTACACATAGGTAATGTACATACATAATTATGATATAAAGAATTGTTTTTTAAAACTCCAATTTACCCACAATGCCTTGGAAGCTTCCAGCATGCCCCCAAAGCTACCACCTTTCTTATTACAGGTTTATCATTTTACTACATATGTAAATAATACATTTCTAAACAATACTTTTAGTTTTGAATGCTTCTGCACTTGATGCAAAAAGAGTCCTATTTTAAGGACCATTTGAATTGCTTTTTTCTTGTACCTGTGTTTTGAAAGTCATCTATGGTGAGTGTTATGTAGTTCAAGTTCATTCATTTTGACTTCTGTATAAGTGTCCCATTTAAAGACTATATCACAATACACTTGGCTATTTACCTGTTACTGGTCTTGGGGTTGTTTCCAGGTTAAACAATACTCCCATGAATATTCTATAAATATTCTGTGGGCAGGCCCTTCCAGGTTTATTACTATCATTGTACATAGAGGAAATGACACTTGTTGGCCCATCGAGGTACGTGAGGGGACAAAGCTGGCTGCTGCCCAGGGAGACAGGAGCCTGTGCACCAGAGGACCAGACCGCTCCCCGCTTTGAAGGCTCCAGCTTCAGTACAGCCCCGCCCCCAACCGCAACCTCCAGCTTCCAGCTCCAGGGTGCAAGGGCTCATTCCTAGGGGAGGCACATTTTCAGGTCTGCGAGACAGTGCCATATCGTTTCCCGCGTGCGGTCACCGCGGTGAATTCCCGCAGGCAGCACACTTCTCTTCCTGGACGCCTAGTGGGGCAGGACTTCTTAAGTTCTGCCTGCCCAGTGGACTGTCTGGAGGACTGCCTCTCTGTGGCCCTTGCTGCAAGGAGACTGAACATCTTTTCATGTGTTCGTTCCCATCCTTGTTTCCCTCTTCGGTGAAACGCCTGTCCATGTCCTCTGTCCATTTTGGTCTTTGTGTTTTCCTTGCTGACTTGTAGGAGTTCTTTATATAATCTTATGTAAAGGTAGAAACGTATCTTTACATGTTCTAGGATAATAAACCTCTGTGTGTATGTGTGGTGAATACCCCTCAACACACACCTGTACACACATATGCACAATGGGGACTTGATCCTTTCGCTTTCTTTATGGTACTTTTTGGTGAACGGTTTTTAATTTTAATGGAATTAAATATAAATTTCGTTCTGTGTTTTAATTCTTGTGCTTTGGCTTAAGATCACATATTCCCCTAAAGTCTTTGATGTTTTACACCCCCGCATGTTTGTGGCACAGAGCAGACAGCAGGAGCTGTCCCAGCATGTGACCCCAGGAAGCCAAGTGCCCAGAACAGTCTAGGCCAGCCCCGGCCGGGCACCCCTGGACCTTAAGAGACGATCCCAGGCCAGAACGCCTGCTGCTGAAACTGATTCTCCAGGCAGACCGGCCTCCTCTGGCCGTTGTCCTGGGGGTGCCCTTCACTTCTCTTACCTTTGGGATCCCTTAAGGCCTGTACCCCACATCTGCCTCTTGCTCTCTCACTCCCACAGTTTGATTCTGAAAGCCCCAGTAGTATTCTGAGAAACGGCCTCTGCAATAACTAAGAATCAGACGAATGACAGACCACACCCAGCCCCAAGCTCTACTAATCGATCCAAGGCTGTAAGTAGCTGCCGGGCACGAGTGCAACACACAGTCCCAGACAGCCGCCCTGCGTGCCTGGGGCTCTCTCCTCGGGACACACACGTCCTGACCGGCACACCAAGTCTCTGAAGGACACCTGCATCTCCGCACACAGACGAAAGCCACTACGGAGATGGGAGACCTCGGGTGGTAACAGAGCTTGTGTGATGCTTCCCAGGGAGCCATGCCCCGCAAACCAGTAGATTCCAAGGGTTTTGTGTGTGTGTGTGTGTGTGTGTGTGTGTGTGTGTTGTGTTGTTGCCACAAGCAACCCTGGAGAGACCAGGCATCTCCCACTAAGGCCCTCCCCCCAAGTACCAACTACCAACTCCCCTTCTAGCTGTTTGTCTGAAGGCCCAACACTGGAGTGAACAGGGGTTTCTATTCCCAGGTCAGTTGCTTCCGGTCCCCAGGGTGTCCCTCACTGTTGGACGGAAGGCCAGATGCAGCGTCTTCCTCCTACCGCATCACAGGAAGTCACTCTAGACTTTGTTGTAGTCACGGGGCAGTCAGCTGTTAGAGACCACATCAGTTATTTTAACAGGTCCTTCAATACTGGGGATGGGCTTCGAGAGCTATTGAAGGACAAAAAAGCAACAGGGCAACACAATGTGAGGTCCAGTAACTTGGGAAAGCAGCCGTCTCGGTACCCCTGGGCATGGGGAGCAGAACGGAGGGCTGGGGTGGGGAGGCCATGGGAGGGGAGGCCACGAAGAGCTGGGACCCAGAAGGGCGCTGCCCGTTTGGTGGCTTCCCAGGCAGGACACTGCGGCTTGTCCTCAGAGACTGGGGAATCCGGAACCAATGGCCCCTGCAATCAGCTGTCCCTGCCACGTGAAGAGCCATCTTGGTTGGGGGATGCTAATGGAAGGAAGGGTGACCCAAGAAGAGGAAGCAAGTTCCTCCTCCAGCTTGAGCCTTCTGGTCTCTTTTTAGTGCCCCTGCTTGAGAGCAGTTGGAGAGCCAGCCAGCAAAGGAGAAACGGTGTTGGCAGGGTCCCAGGCCAGCACCACAAAGCCGGAAGAGCTGGCTGGGTGGAGTGAAGACACAGCAGCTTAGTTACCGGCATGACCCACAGGTCCGCCCACCCACATCCATCCAGCCAGCCCTTCTGTACACATAGATGTCCGCACAAGAACACCTGTGACTGTGGATTTCCCTTAGTCCCTCGTAAGCTCGGCAATGCATGTTGAGTATGCAATTCAAGTGTGTAATTCTTCTAGCATCTGAGTGTTTTTGCGGGAGTCGGGCCTTGACAAATGCCCCGGATGCCACGCTTCCTCACATAAAAACCCTACGGACACTGTCCATATCCTCTGCAGAAATCCTGTGTCCTCGTTCACTCCGTTCACAGCTCCTGATGGATCAGCCTCTCCGTTAGCTCCTAAAAAATGCATCACCCTGCGACCACGAGCAGAATCTGGTCTGTGCTTTTTCTTAAATGTCATCTTTTCAAAATGAGTTTGTCACCAAAGCTCAGAGTTGTTTTCATTTGCAGAAACCAACTTGTCAGTCTTCAGAGACTCTTCCTCGGAACAGTCAAACTCGCTGTTCTTTTTCAACCAAAAGGAACTATTCGACGAGAACTTGCCTTTTCTATTTTTGACTCATGTGTCTCTGTGTACCCTCAAACATTGCTGTTAACTTCATCTCTGTCATCTTGGGGTCCTCTGGTGCTTCAGAAAGATCCTTTCCCCAGTAAACGTTCTTGGAGTTTAAAAGGATATAACTGATCATTTTGGATTCTTAAAATTAAAAAGTAAATCCAGCTCTTAAGTGAAATCCACGTCTTAACAAATGTGTCCACCCTCCACCCCACCCCCGACCCCTACTTCCTTCTGACCTGAACATAGATTGATCTAGAAAGATGGTTTGGACAGAAGGAGCCTTTGTTTTTCCTTTTCATATTTCACTAAGGACTCTTTTTGAATCTATAGGAAGCATACGCCTCAGCCCCAGTTCACCTGCATTTGTGTAGAGATTTCTCTGAAGCCTCCTCAAGCTTCTCCCTTTGACAGTTCCCAGGACAGCCCAGTCCCATCTGTTCACTTGACATTCCATTAAGCCTGAGAGCTACCACGACATCCTGTTCTCCCCTTCCTGTTTCTAGCCACACTTACTCAGGCAGCATGACAGTTTGCTGCAATTCCTGGACATAAATCTCTGCAGTACGCTTCCCCCCAGCACTGCCCCCTCCCCCCAAGCCCCTTTCTCTGAAAGCACCGCCTTCTGGCCCTTTCCCTTTCAGCACACAGTCCGAAATATCCCAGAATGGAAATAAACATCTCTGAGTTAGGCCTCAGAAAATGATTTAACAACAACAAAAGAAACTGAAATGTGTTATTTGTGCTAAAAGGCAAAGGGAATAGCCCTGTACCTGAGGTCGGTGGTGAGCTAGCACGGTTTACAGAGCGAGCTGTGAGACAGGCATCCTAGTGCAGCGGTCGGTCGTATTCTGCACCACTTGGGATACATCGCTTGGCCTTTCTACATCTCAGGCTCCTCGTCCGTAAGCAGAAATTCCGGTACCCGTTCCGCTGGCCTTACAGGGTGGTGGGGGATAAAGGGAGACCACCCATTCGATAAGTATTTGCTGAGAGCATACCACGCGCCGGGCTCGTTCTAGGCAAAGGGGACACACGGTGAGTCATTTGAAACATTGTGTATGGGACTTGCCCATATGACTGCATGGAGCTATAGATCGTCCATTCTTGCTGCTGTGTAGTAAGTAGCATCCTATTCTGTGAATGATTGTAAATGATTTGCCCACTCTACTTTAATGGATAATTTTTTAATTTTCATGTATTGATTTTAGAGAGAGAGAGGAAAGAAGGAAGAGAGAAAGAGAGAAACATCAAATTGCTGTTCCACTCATTTACACGTTCATTGTTGGATTTTTGTATGTGTCCTGACCAGGGATCGAACCCATAACCTTGGTGTAGTGGGACCACACTCTAACCAACTGAACTATCTGGCCAGGACTGTCCATTCTACTCTTAATGAGCATTTGAGTAGGTTCCAGGTTTGGGAAAGTAGAAAATGAGGCTATGCACATTCTGGCCTATGAGGTCTGTCCAGAAGTTATTCAGCCATGTAATATGAGAAATAGAGACATTTATTGAAGAAGATACAAGACACAAGAAACATTATACATAGGACAATGATGCCTCACTCCCCTTCAAAGTAGGCACCTTGGGACCTCAGACAGTTCTCCCAGTAGCCATCAGCTGCCCTGTCGTGTTTTCCTGAATCTCATCAATGGCCTGAAATCTCTCCCCTTTCAAAGGTGATTTTAGTTTTGGGAAAAGGGAGAAGGCTCAGGGTGCCAAATATGGGCTGGGGGGGTTGCTGAGTCACCTGGGCAATTTGATGTTTTACCAAAAAACTCTGCACGTGATGCATGAGTGGGTGAACTGTCATGATGAAGCTGCCAATCACCAGCTGCCCACGGCTGCGGCCTTCTGAATCACTTGAATAGTTTCCACGGAGGAATGTTCAAGCTTAATGTAAAATCTGATGCAGGTTCGTTGCTCTACTCACTCAGTTATTTTGGATGCAATGGCCACACAGTGCACATGCTCACTCAATGGTGTCTACCGCCCCCACTGACTAGCACAATGAAGTCGTCATTGTTCACAAATGCGCATCCAGTCCACTCTCCTCGGCTGCCAGGTTACAAGGATGTCAGCAAACCGTTCTCATTCCATTAACAATAGCTGGACTTTTTCCAGACAGACCTCGTGTGTCTTTCCATGAATTTATGTGCACGTTTCTATTGGGTCAGTTCTTTTCTAGCTTTTCTGATTATTTCAGCAGGTTCCGGGCTGGCACTCGTGTGCTGTAATACCTCTCTAGCCCTCGTCCGTCTGTCTTTACAACAGACAGCCGACTTCAGGCCTTCAGAATCCTGCTATATCTACCTAGTTTGCTAACACTGCTTTATTGACATTACATATATTTTTAAGGTGATATATGCTAAGATTATATGTGGTATTGTTTATATACTTCTATATAAATACACTTGCATTATTCTTGTGTAGCTGAGACAAAGCTTCATTTGAAAATAGGGTTAAGTCCCGACAACAATCATCGACATAGGGGTATGAAGGAAAAAGTGATCGAGGCGGACACACAGAGATGGCCAACTGCCAAGGGGTCTCAGGGGATTGTAATTAAGGGAACCCTGCTTTAAGAAAGGCACGCTCTTGAGTTCTGCATCTTCGTTTACCATCGCCAGGTGGCAGCTTGTCCAGATTAGCTGGTTTAATTAAAGACAAAGAGGTCCAATTGGGCATGTGGGAGGATAAAACATGGGGTTTCCTGGATTCCTGAAGCGAAACGTCACAGGAGTACGAGAGTCCCAGGCAGATGGAGAACTGGGGGACTATGTGAGCCAAGCCTGGCCGCGGAGAACGGTCTCTTTGAAAAACAGCGCATTTTCTTGTTTGTGTCCTTTGCCAGAATGCATGGGTGGGTGGGCTCTGCACAAAGAGGAACAGGCCGACGGCATGTAGGTGGAGAAACAGGAGCCAAGCTTTGAGGTGGGGAGGTGTTCTCAGGAACCGCACAGAGTCACCTGGCCGTGCTAGGAACTGGATAGAGCGATAAGGGTCCATCACCCTGGACCCGGGCCCCTCTGAAATCTGGACTAAGCACCCACATCTATGACCACTCCTCCTTCCAGCTAACATCCTCAACACCCGCGCTCCTAGGCCAGCAAGTCTTATCATTTCATGGCTAGTTGGGTGAGTTCCGGTTTTGCAAGGAAAGTTCTGGAGGTAGACGGTGGTGATGGTGCCCATCAACGTGAATGTGCTTAACACCACTGGACAGCATCCTCAAAATGCTTCAAGGGGTAAATTTCATGTCATGTATATTTTACCACAATTTAAAATAAATGACAAATACTACAAAATCAGTGCCACACCTGTCCATCCCTCCATCTGCAACACCACCTAATATAACAGAAGCCGCTGTTGTCTCTGGCTTGTAGCTTCCGACCGATTTCCATATTTCTCCTTTCATCATCCTCACAATCCAGAGTAATCTTTTTCAGATGTAAATCACATGCAGTTAACTGTTTGCTTAAAATCGTCCTATGGCTTCTCGTCAAACTGAGAATAAAGTCCGCACTCCTTATCGTGGCTTATAAAGCCCTGCACAGTCTGGCCTCTGGTTGCCCCTTGGACCCCAACTCTTGCGACTTGGCCCCACCCCCACCATGCTCCACTGTCCTGATCATCCGGTTGGGTCCCTGAACACACTGCAGTTGTTCCCACCACGTGCTCTTTGCACTAGTTTTTTCCCTCTGTCTGAAAAACTTCTTCCTCTATATTCTTTCTGCTTCGAATGGCAATCCAGCTAAAGTCGCCCCGGGGGCACCTCTGCCAGGCCACTCTGCTTTCGTTCTTCAACAGCAGTGGCCCCAGCTGCTGTTTTGTCCGTTGCCGCATTGAAACGCCTGTTTCTTCATGGTATTCCACCCCTGGAATGTTAGCTATGGAGACCAGTCCCTTGGCGCCGGGGAGCCTGGAACCCCAGAACCTAGAGCAATGCCTGAGACATGGTAGGACCTGAAGAGAAACTGCTTGGATAGTAAAGAAATGAAAGGAAGACACTAGAGAAAGGGAAACTAGTCGGGGAACTTTGCAAGGAGAATGTGGCATAACGCCTTGAGAGCTCCTAGGATAGTTACTTAGACTCAGGAAGGTAGTAAATTCAGAAGACTTTCTTTGAATTTTATACAGAACTCAACACAAGCAACTACATATAATAAATATCTTCCTGTTTATCCACCCAAACCTTCTCCTCTTCTCCACAAAAGAAAGAAAGAAAGAAAGAAAGAAAGAAAGAAAGAAAGAAAGAAAGAAAGAAAGAAAGAAAGAAAGAAAGAAAGAGCGAGCACCACCATCCACCCAATGTTTAAAGACAACTCAAATAAGAAAAAAAAAAAAAAAACAGGTACAGACAGGCTTGCTGGCGATGCCTGAACTTTCTGATGTTTAAGGTGAAATGCCCCAATTAGTCTCGTGAAACTCCTTCCCGTGACTCCATCAAGCATGCAGACTACATGTGGCCGGCATCAGCATCCGGCGGAAGCCTGGGTGGCCTACTCACGGGAGGCAGCCCGCGGAGCCGGCGCAGAGGAATCAAGGATGTGTTAGGCCAGCAGGTCTCTGGGCGCTGCAGCCCCCTGGGCTCTGGAACGGATCCCTACCTAACCCTGCCCAGCCCCAGTACTCGCCTCCTGCCCTTGAGCGAGGTGAGTCTTCAGTGGGGATCCGAACTGTGTGTGCATGAGTCTTTTTTTAAAGGAACACTTCCGCCGTTAGATCACTGATAACGTGAGACTGGGGAGACAGACAACTAACAGCAAAAACATTCCGTGTTTTGAAGCCAACATTTTCTTTTCGGTGCTTCCAGCAGATCTGCACGCCACACATGCTGCAGGCGTGCCCGCTAGGTGGCGCTCGTCCTCCACTGTACCCAGGCGGGTTCTGCAGACCGGACCTTCGTTTATAAACCTCAGCTGTGATCTCTAGCCCTGGCTTTGTACAGGTAAGAAAATAGAGATCCGCTGAGAAAGTGTCCTCCGTGAGTCAATCGCTGCAGCGCAGAGCCTCAAGCAAAGCCCAGGGCCCCACATTTCTGACTCTAACAGACTTCCATCCCCTGGCTGTCTCCCTCTACGCTCGGTTTAGCGTGTAGATTGAAATCTTGTAACGGTGTTTCTTTCTACACAACAAGCCTTAGGCTCAGATCCGTAGGCCTTGGCGTCTTTTGTTTTCAAACGCACGAAACAGAAAAATCCTTAGATTTGCCTGCTTAATTCCTTCTTTGATTTCCTTAAGTTCCTGGCTCTTTTTTTCTTTCTTTCTTTTTCTGATGAATGAATCCACTGAAATGGGTCAGGAGGACGATGAGAAACATTTAATGAGACGAAACGTGAGGGTTTATGAGAAAAGCTGGTTAGAGTAGAAAACCCGACAGGATTGGCATTAGACAAAGTCAGATTTGAACCCTGATTTCGCCACTTACTGATGGTCAAGTCATTTAAACTGTGACTCTCAGTTTCCTCATCTGCAAAGTGGGGATAATCACGTTTTCTACTCACCACACCCTCAAGGTTATGTAAATTAAATAAAGCAATAGGCTGCGGCTTCTGGAACTTTGCTGGGGAACAGCATTTCTTTACATACAAAGCTACCTCGGCCCAGAATAATGCTTCTCTGTGCAGCCTACACCTGGACCATGTGCGTGACAAAACCCTGGCGTCTGGAAACCGATGACTTAGGAACTCAGGAGCTGGTGGGGGCGGGGGGGGGCAGGTGACAAGTCGCTTGGCACTTGGGATGCTTGGAGCCCCCACGGGAGCCTGCCCATGGGAACAGTCGGTCAGTCCCCATTGCGGCTTCTGCCTGGGCCTGGCTCCGGAGAGCCTGCACTGGTCGGAGCCTCCTGCCCGACCACCAGCTCGCACAGTTCTGCAGCGGCCTCGGAGGGCACCCGGTAGAAGCCCTCGTTTTAAAGGACTGGAAACTGTGGCTCAGAAAAAGCAAGTGTCTTCAGTCAAGGTCATCAGCGTCTGAGACAAGTCTCGCGTGGCCTCCCATTGTAGAGCAGCCCCTGGAGCGCGTCCTCGGGCCACCGGGAGCACAGATAGCAACTCCTCTCCGGGGGACCAAGGACGGTGGAGGCTGCAGGTGGAGGGCGGCAGGGGCTCGGAGCTTGGTGGCAGCTTCCCGGCGCGCGCGGGAGAGCCGGGGTCTCTCCCTGTCCGGCCCCTCGTCTCTCCCACTCCCATCCCATGCTCCACCAGCGGCCGGGGGAAGCCTCACGGCCCAGCAGCACCTCGGAACCAGGTTGTTCTGGGGGCACATAGAGGGTGCGCAGGAACCAAACTGCGGAGGGGGGAAAGGAGATGGCGGGGAGGAAAGATTGAAGCGGGAGAAGACCAGGAAAGAGCCAGGCGAAGGGCCGAGGAGGAAGGCACCGCGCAGAGCGAGTCGGTATCTCCTCGAAGACTGACGGGTCGGCCGGGCTCCTCGGCTTTGCGGATTCCCGGGGCCAGCCCAGCCCGGAACGCTGCGCCGACCTAACTCCAGGCGCGGGCCTGCAGCCGCGGGTTCCACTAGCTCGCAGCCACGCTGGAGCAAAGCGCCCTCCGTGGACTAGAAGCCGGGTCCGCGCGCGCCTGTGCGCGGATGCCTCCCCACCCCCGCGGCTCTGCGGCTCTGCGTTGCGCGCTGACCTGCTGAGCCCTCGCCACACACCCCCTCGCCGGCCTTTACTCTGCACGTACCCAGAGCAATCTCTGTGCCTCCGACCACCTTTGCTCGCTGTCCCGCAAAGCCTTTTCGTCCCCACCCAAGCCCTTATTAGGAGCAGCCTCCAGACCCTGGTGTTTACACTCCGCGGACACCCAACTCCCGGCCCTGCCTGCAGCTGTTCACCAGACCTGGAGAGCGGCTGACCGCCGCAGTTGCCGGAGACCACACGACCCTCCCCGGCCGCGCGCCCCTGAAGCCTCGGAATGCCGCCCCTCTGTTACACTAGATGCACACAGAGTCCCCAAACACAGCCTCCGTCCTGTGAACGCCTCTGCCCGAGCCTGAATCGAGCGCTATATCTTACTTTGATCTGGGGTTCTTTTAAACATGGGGAGCAACTAAGTAAGTCTTTGGATAGCCCTCGAAGTTACTCTAACATTCAGTTACTCAATCCCCAAACATCTCTGCCTGCGTGTGTGTCCAGACTCACACTATTTATTACTCGTCCACACCAACGCCTAACTCTACAATGGGACACACAGTCCACACCTGCCCAGCTCTCACCTCCTGGGCGACCTGGGTCAACCTCCTCCTCAACTTGACCCCGGAGAATGACAACCAGTTGCTCAGGATGGGAAGGTAGGGGTGATCTAGAGAATAAACAAAGGTCAGAGAGAGGAAGGAAAGGACACGTTTTGTTTGGAAACCTGTTCTGTTCCCCTCCCGGCCTGAAGAGCGTCCGGTTCCTTACACTTGCCGGATACTGACTCCAAATTTAAACACCTTTCTCTAAAAAAACTGATGTCATGGTAAGGAGTTATAAAGGGCAATGACCTCTTCAAGTATGACACAGCCCCCCCGCCCCCCACCACGAAATGCACTACAGGATCTGCAGGGCAGTGTGTGTGCGGTGAGGACAAGCATCATGGGGCTGGGGTGCTGGAAAGTAGAGACGCTGCAAAATTCCCCGCTGAGCCTGAAAACCGTGGACAGTGGGTGTATTCCACCCTGCGGTGCAGAGCAAGAGCCGCCAGAGAGAAAGCAAGGAGGGGAAATGTTGTTTATTTGAGTGGCACCAAAACCACCAGTCCCCGCAATTTACTAAATTAAAATCACAGTTCTTTAAACTGGCTTAATGGTTCCAGTTGTGTGTTTGGTGTTAAGTTAAACCTCTGGTAAAATTTATGGAAGACAGTAAAGTATGGTACTGGAGTAGATTTTTTTATTTAAAAATAAACAACACAAATAAGTAACAAATGTTTTGATACACCCACAGTGTTTGTGTTTCTTAGCTTGGTTCCCTTTTGCAGAAAACAATGTGCTACTTATTTTTTTAAGAGCATTTAATGTCTGTTCAGAATCATTGCTATGGTAATTCCTAGAAATTCTTTTAAACAAACACATATCCTCTAATCTTATTCAAATCACAAGTAACAGACTATTTAAAGAACAGATTGGAAGGGTTTTTCTCTTCTTCCTGGTGTAAAATTTAACTAACTCCAATTACATTCAGTATCAACAGGGAATAATCAGGCAATGTCCAGAGACTCTTCTAAAGGTGCCTTCCAATTTCTCACTAACTTTAATTCTAACCGTACCATTTTTTTCTTTTTCAATTCCTCTACAGAAATCGAATCAAATAAAATGCAACGAGCAAAGAGAAAATAATAGAGTTATTTTAATTAACTGGTTATTTTAGCGAAAAGAATTAGCGATGAAGAGCCGCGAAACTCTAAGAGGGAAAAAGAAGCATTTTGTTCTTCGTATCTGTGAACCTTCTAGAGAACAAAAAATACACGCGTGATTTTTGGAATGCGTTATCTTGGATTTTCCCCCAGACTGGCCCAACTAAACATAGTGTTCCGTAAAAGCGCGGGAATAGGTGAATGCATCCGCAAAGGCAAGGGCCGTGGTTTCTGGGGCGGCGCGTCTGGGGCCTTCTGTTACTGGAGGGTGCTTCGCGGACCAGACTCGGGAGGAGAGGGGTTAAGTCAGACCCTGACTTTCTCGGCTCAGCGCGCCCAGCTCAGTCTGTTACAGTGAACGTCGCCCAGCCGGAGCCAGCCAATGGGCGGCGGGGAGCGCCCGGGGACCGCCCAGCGAAGGGGCGTGGCCTGCGGCTGTCACTCAGCGGTGAGGAATGACACCCGGGCGGGAGGGGGGTACACTGGAACGCCGGGGAAGGAAAGAGAGAAGAAACAGATAAAACCGAGGCAGGGGGTAAAAAGGTGCCCCGCGCCTGTCGGAATCCAGCGGCCGCCGCCGCCGGGGGTGGGCTCCGGAAGAGCGGGCCTAGCAGGGAAGGGAGAGGACGAGCCAGGAGCGAAATCCTGCAGGCGGGGAAGAGTCCGAGGCGCAAAGAAAAAGTGATTCTGGTCGTGCGCTCCGGAGGCGCTTAGGAGGGGACTGCAGCCGCGAAGGGGCCCCCGCGGATCCTCCCCCTACATCCTCCGAGGGGCCAGCCCCGGGCCGCCCCTCAGGGGCGCCAGGCGATGAGATAATTCAGCTGAGCTGCGAAAGGAGCGCGTCTGGCGCTGGACTGGGAGGGAGGGGGTCTCCGGGCCGAGTGAGCCTCGGAAGTAGGGGTGAGGGTCGGCGCTGATCCCAGCCAGAGCGGGGCGGGGGCTACTGGATTGCGCAGGAGTGGGCTGCAGGGGCCTCGCGCGCGCGGGGCTTACTGGAGCTGCGGCAGCCCGCGCGCTCCGTCCAGCTCAGAGCTGCCCCTCGCCCCAGCCGCCCGGCCGGCCGGCCATTCCGGCCCGCGGCGCAGATGGCTGTGCGCGGTGCCAACACCTTGACGCCCTTCTCCATCCAGGCGATCCTCAACAAGAAAGAGGAGCGCGGGGGGCTGCCCGTGCTAGAGGGGCGCCCGGTGTCCGGGGGCACACCGGTAGCAGTGGCTGGGGCGCCCGCTGTCTGCTGCTGGCGGCTCTTTGGGGAGACGGACGCGGGCGCGCTGGGGGGCGCCGAGGACTCTTTGCTGGCGTCGCCTGCCGGGACCAGAACGGCTGCGGGGAGGACCTCCGAGAGCCCGGGCGTCTGGGACTCGGACTCCGCGCTGAGCGAGGAGAACGACGGCACGCGGCGCTGCGCGGACGAGCCGAGGTCCAGTCGGTCCGGCCGTGCCGGAGGGACGCTGGGCCTCGTGCGACCGGCCGCCAAGGACCTGGAGGAGGAAGCCGCGGGCCGGAGCGACAGCGAGATGTCCGCCAGCATCTCAGGTTCGCTGAGAGTTCCCGGGGAAGGGGGCCGGGCTGTGGGACTGCGTAAAGTCAACCTCGTTGAATGAGGTCGGCCTGCCGTGAGCACCCTGCGCCCTGAGACCCAGGGGCTGACCCAGATCCAAAGCTCTGCGCTCTGGCGCGGGCTGCTCTAACCCTCCGGTAACTGAGCCCAGGGAAGTACAGAGAGTCCTCGGAGCCCTGCGTCCCGGGACGAGGCCTGAGACGGCCTCCAGGCGGGGCTGGGAGGAAACATTGTACGCTGGATGTGAGTCTATCATCAATGCCTTCGGCCAGCTGTGTCTGTCTCCACCCCCCACCCCCGAAATCAATTAAGAGGGGAGAACGAGGGGCCCAGAGACCTAGCGCCCTGGCCCTAGCCCAAAGAGCAGAGACGCTCGGAACTGGAAGTCCCAGAGCCGGGCTCCGCAGCTCAACGACAGGTAGCTAGGGACACCTTCCAATGGGCCGCAGGCGGACGATCCGCTGAGTCCAGGCTTTGGCAAGAGGGTATGTTTAGCTTTCCCAGACCCCGGGGCCTGGAAAGCTGTTCCGGGCTGAGGACACCCGAGCTGGAGGCAAAGCCAGCAGCCAGCAGCCAGCTGAAGGCAGATGGGCTGATTTAAGTCATCCCAGACGCAGCAGAAAGAGGGTCCTCCTCAGCCACGGGCTGGCAACTCAAGAGGTCGGAAAGACCCCAGTACCTCCCCAGGTCGGGTGGACGCTGATGTAGTAGGCCTCACTCCCGCCCCAAGCAAATGGTGTCTGCCCGAGGCCAGAGCGCCAGACCTCTCTGCTAGGGTGCTATGGGGTGAGTGCGGAAATGGCCGAGGAGCTGGCGTCAGATTTGGATCCAAGCACTCTAGACAGAGACACGCTGCTCTTGTCACCCCCAGTCCCCCACCCCTTGTCTAATACCCTTGCGAGGAGAAAGGGAAAAGTCCACCCGGGGCCTGGGGGCAACGCATTGCCACGTTCCTCGCAGCAATTCTGGTCGGTCGCAGGCAGAAGACTCTGAATCTCTCTGTCCCCGGGATCTGTCCCCCCACCTTCCCTTTCCCTGCAGCGGAGGCCTGTGTGTCGCGAGGTCGCTTATGCCTGAGCTTGAGTGTGGAGAGACTGGGAGGGGGGCACTCAAAGAAGGAGACAGAAACGCAGTCTAGAACCCCCAGCCGAGAAGGTAGCTAGGGACACATCCCAGTGGATAATCGAGAACAACCAGGCTCAGTGCCCCCCGTTACTGAGGGGGACCTACAGCCCAGATAGGGGAGACAGGGGGATCTGGGCCGCGCAGCGTCCACAGCGCGGCTGAGGCCGTTGGCTGCACCCGACAGGCCTAGATGCGGGAAGTGAGTAGGACCGAGTTCTGAGACTTGTCCCCAGGAACCTCTGGCGTCTAGGCCCTCCCCGCCACTCCGGTGGGGTCAAGACAGTTCCATTCTCCACCCCCACCCCCGAAGTTGAGGCCTGACCTCCTCGGCGGTGCTGAGGGTCTCTTGTTTCTGTTTCCTCTGGGGTCCGCAGGCGACCGCAGCCCGAGGGCCGAGGACGATGGCGTTGGTCCCGAAGGCGCTCGCGTGCCAGCGCTGTGTAGCGGTGCGGGAGGCGGCGGCAGCGGCGGTGGCGGCGGCGCTGTCCCGGCGGGCGGCGCGGAGGAGGAGGAGGAGCCCGTGGCTCCCAAGCCACGTAAGAAGCGCTCGCGGGCCGCCTTCTCACACGCGCAAGTCTTCGAGCTGGAACGCCGCTTCAACCACCAGCGCTACCTGTCGGGGCCCGAGCGCGCGGACCTGGCCGCGTCGCTGAAGCTCACCGAGACGCAGGTGAAGATCTGGTTCCAGAACCGTCGCTACAAGACCAAGCGCCGGCAGATGGCCGCCGACCTGCTGGCCTCCGCGCCCGCCGCCAAGAAGGTGGCGGTGAAGGTGCTGGTGCGCGACGACCAGAGACAGTACCTGCCCGGGGAGGTGCTGCGGCCACCCTCGCTGCTGCCGCTGCAGCCCTCCTACTATTATCCTTACTACTGCCTCCCCGGCTGGGCACTCTCTACGTGCGCGGCCGCCGCGGGCACGCAGTGAACCGGCCTGGGGAGAGGCAGGGACAATCCCGGCTCCCCAGCTCCAGAGGGCCGCTGACGGCCACGCAGGTGGTGCTTTGTACAGGGGCGCCCAGCCGAGGGGTCAAGTGGAGGATGAAATCCAGCCCTGGCCCTTCCGTCCAGGACGAGCGCCCTGGCGACAAGACTAAGTCTGCCCGGAGGGGGGCGCCTTTTTCCAATTTGAACAGAGGCACCCTGTGGCCTAGGGGCCCTGCTCCCTCACGCCCCGCCTCCCACCTGCCTGGAAGCCCTTCAACATTATTTATTATCGTGACAGCGTTGGATTTGGATTGTATCTGCTGGGGGATGGCGTTTCCCCGGAGTGGAGAGAACTCCTGGAGACCACCTAGCCTGAATCCCCTGAATCTCAGGCCTGCCGGGAGCTTCGTGCGCTAGGCCACACTAGTTCATGGTATCCATGCTACCAATCTATGTGTATCTACATATCTATTGTTTTTGGAAATCGCATTTGTAACAAAGGGGTGCGAAGCCCTGGCAGCCTCTAGAAACCCCAGGCCAGGTGTCGGTTCGAACCGTGAAGGGTCTGGTTTCCTGGTCCTCTGTCCTACCCCTCCCTGGTGTCAGAGCCCAGGTGAGGGCTCCCTGTTGGATGCTGAATGTAAAGAAGGAAACCTCTGAGCACAGGGCACCCCGCGGCTTTCCTCTTCGAGGTCCAGGGCCACAAGAAACTGGGGAGCTCCTGAAACCCCCAAACCAGGAGGAGCAAACCCCACCCCCGGCAGCCCTTCGCAGAAATTTTTTCTTTCTATTTTTTTAAAAGGAGGTTAAAACTTGTAGCACTTTTAAGTTGTTTGTATTCAAATGACGGTTATTTTTGTATTCAATGTGAATATCCCTGACCAGCCTTTCCGTGGCGTCCTCCGCAGTTCGGGGGTGGGCCCTCTGTCTCTCCCGTCCACTCTCTGCCACTCCTGTGTCCTGACCTTGGACTGTCCCATCCCTGTCCCTTCCCCTAAGACCGGTGATCCTGTCAACCTCTTGTCAACCTCGCCGCTTTTCGCCTCCTTAAGGGCACTGTGCACTCAACTAGACTATTAACTTTAAAAAGATTTGTGAAGTTTGGAAATGCTATCGCTGTATTTTTTTCCCCCTTTAATTTATAAACTTTTAGTTTAACATGCCTTCCCGGACGCTTTGTTTTCTCTGAGCCTCTCTCCGCCGGGCTTTGGGGAAACCAGTAACATGGAAATATCTGGGGTTCAATGTCCCAACTGCTTTTCAGTCCGCACCCAGGGTGCCTGCCCCTGGTGGGGGTGGGGGGCGCGAGGAGGGGCAGCGGCTCTGCTGCCAGCCCCGCTGGAAGGGTGTAGGCCTGCGCAGCCCAGGGAATGGTGGTTTCCCAGACTTTGCAAGAGCCAAAGATGAATCCCACGAGATCAGGAGTGGACCCCACCGGTTCCCTTTTCCTCGTGGGCATTGGTTTCAGAGTCCAGGAAGAGTTCAGAGTCCGTAGCCAAACCTGAGGCCAATTGCCATCTCACTTTAACCTGCTGTCCCCTCCACCTGCCACATCCTCTCTGCTTTCCATCTTCCCAACGTTGCTCTGAAGGGATTCTGGTTTTCTTTTGTTTCTAGAATAGGCCAGCAAAAACTTTCGGCAAGATTCTGAAACGATTAGGGTGAAGGAGGCGGTAATAGAGTGTCTCCCAGGGAGGGTCACCTGCGCTTTGACGTCTGCCAGGTACAAATGGCACTTCCACTCCTCAAGGGCCAGCGTCATTTGATCCCCAAGAAGCCCAAGGTCGGAGCACAGAACGGGCAGGGCGAGGGTTAGTTGTTCCCCCATCCTACAGATGAACAAGCCCCGCCGGCGTTCCCAGAATGCCGCGGATCCACCAGAGCAAAACACCCTTCGCTCACCCTGGCTCCCGGCGAGCAAGGAGGGGTTAAAGCCACAGTGTCCGCGCCGAGGCCCCTGGTGCGCAGCCTGAGCCGGGAAACACTGAAGCCAGGCCTGGGCTACTTTCAGTTTCACCCGGAGCGGAAGGGCCGACCCGCCCTCCTCCTCGGCCTGTGACCTCACCCAGTGTCGTGACCCCAACTCCTCACCCTCCCACCCCCACCCCAGCCGTGGTGCCCCAAAGGCCTTGGCCGGGCCTCTGCAGCACCTAGGGCCAGGCAGAGTGGAGCATCTCCACCAGCCTTTAAGAAGCGATTCCCACTTCTGGGAACCGAGAAACGCGAAGGTAAAGGCGAAGGCCCTCGGGAAATACGCCTCCTCGCGCCCAAGTCCGACTACCTTCCAAATGGCTCCTGCAGTCGATGTGTTTCTTTGTGACATGTTTAAGGCTTCTGTTTTAATTTCCTACTCATGAATGCACTTGTTTGTAGAAAGAACATTCCGGATAATGTTAGAATCTCCTCCCTTCTCTCCGGAGGTCGCCACTACTGATTTTGTGTGTGTGTGGTGGTGGGGGGGGGGTCGATTTTTTCCCCTTCTGAAAATGGCAATTGGTTGTGGCTGCTTCTTAAAAGGGTCGTTCGTGCTCCACCCTTGCGGGTTTGCAGTCGGGAGAACTGGGCAGTTTCTTCCGAGTAGGCCGGCGGCGTCCCTACCTCTTTCGCACCCTGTTCGGCTCCCCACCTAGGCCAGTTCTGCGGGGCCGGCTCGAGAGGTCCGGGGGAAATGACTCAAACGAATTCAGTCTGACCGGGTTGTTGCAGTTTTGCCTTGAACCGCCCCGTGGCCCTGAGATCTGAGTCAGGAGGCTGAGGCCGCACCCGGTGCAGCCCGGTCTCTGCGGATTTCCCACCGCATTTCGCGCCCAAGACTGGTGTCTTTACTGGGCGCCACGCCGCAGACACGGCTCCCGTTGGAAACTGGCGGTATAACTGTTTTCATTTCCTTTTCCTTCTGCACTCCCATCCGAGCCCTTTTTAGAAAAGATGAGAAGCAGTTGGTCCCGTTCCCCGCCCCGGGGATCCCTGCGCTGAGCGCGGCCTCCTCGGGTCTGGGCAAGGGGAGCCCCTGCCACCTGAGCCCAGGGGGCTTCTGCACGCTTCCGCTTTCTCCTGCCCCTCGGCCCTTCGTGAATCTCAGAGCTGGCTTTGAGGACCACGGGGGACCCACACCCAGAGAGGGGTCAACTAAGGCAAGAGGAATGACTGGGGAAGGGGGCGGAATATACTGTGACTCATACTGAGATCGGTCCCAAGGATCTAGAAGGTTCAGCCCATGAATCTCGTCCCGGGCTGCAAATTTGGGACTCATCGGCTCCCACGCATCTCTGGTGGGTGTGTGGGTATGTGTGTGATTCAAATTTCCCTTCCTACCCACCAGCCTGTGGGGCTTGACCTTGGCGGTCCCAAGCTGAGTCTCACTCCCAGTGAGTGAGGGGCTCTCGGACCCCCAGGAGTGGCTCAGAAAAGCTGGGCCAAGCTGGGGGAGTGTGGGGGTGGGTTCCATTCCAAACCTAAATTGCTTCACCGCCGCTCTACCAAAGGGGGACAGGGTGACAGCGAATCTGACTCCATTAGAGAAGATCTGAGGAGGACTCAAATACTACGTCCCCATGCCTCTAACAGGTGGTGTAGTGGTGGCTGTGTCCCCAGCCCTGAGAGGCTGCGGAGATGTGGCTCGGGGTGGAGTGGAAACTGGAGGGCACTGTAGGGCCTCAGCTAGCGTCCCCGCCCTGGCAGGACCTCATCCAAGCCCTGCAGGCGTCCTGCGGGACAGGGTCCTGTGACGCACAGTCCGAAAGT